>CM074188.1:0-600000 GCA_037179385.1 Holothuria scabra
GTTAGGTGGGTTTGGTTGGGTTTTGTTGGGTGGGTTTGGTTGGGTTTTGTTGGGTTTTGTTGGGTTTGGTTGGGTTTTGTTGCGTGGGTTTGGTTTGGGTTTGTTGGGTGTGTTTGGTTGGTTTTTGTTGGTTTGGTTGGGTTTTTGTTGGGTGGGTTTGGTTGGGTTTTGTTGGGTGGGTTTGGTTGGGTTTTGTTGGGTGGGTTTGGTTGGGTTTTGTTGGGTGGGTTTGGTTGGGTTTTGTTGGGTGAGTTTGGTTGGGTTTTGTTGGGTTTTGTTGGGTGGGTTTGGTTGGGTTTTGTTAGGTGGGTTTGGTTGGGATTTGTTGGGATCTGTTTTGTGGGTTTGCTTGGGATTTGTTGGGTTTTGTTGGGTGGGTTTTGTTGGGTTGGTTTAGTTGGGTTTTGTTGGGTGGGTTTGGTTGGGTTTTGTTGGCTTTTGTTGGGTGGGTTTGGTTGGGTTTTGTTGGGTTTTGTTGGGTGGGTTTGGTTGGGTTTTGTTGGGTGGGTTTGGCTGGGTTTTGTTGGGTGGGTTTGGTTGGGTTATGTTGGGTTTTGTTGGGTGGGCTTGGTTGGGTTTTGTTGGGTGGGTTTGGTTGGGTTTTGTTGGTTGGGCTTGGTTATGCTTTGTTGGGTGGGTTTGGTTGGTTTTGTTGGGTTGGTTTGTTTGGGTTTTGTTGGGTGGGTTTGGTTGGGTTTTGTTGATTTGGTTTGGTTGGGTTTTGTTGGGTTTTGTTGGGTGGGTTTGGTTGGGTTTTGTTGGGTTTTGTTGGGTGGGTTTGGTTGGGTTTTGTTGGGTGGGTTTGGTTGGGTTTTGTTGGGTGGGTTTGGTTGGGTTTTGTTGGGTGGGTTTGGTTGGGTTTTGTTGGGTGGGTTTGGTTGGGTTTTGTTGGGTGGGTTTGGTTGGGTTTGGTTGGGTTTTGTTGGGTGGGTTTGGTTGGGTTTTGTTGGGTGGGTTTGGTTGGGTTTTGTTGGGTGGGTTTGGTTGGGTTTGTTGGGTTTGTTGGTTAGGTTTGGTTGGGTTTTTGTTGGGTTTTTGTTGGGGTTTGGTTTGGGTTTTGTTGGTTGGGTTTGGGTGGGTTTTGTTGGGTTTTGTTGGGTGGGTTTGGTTGGGTTTTGTTGGGTGGGTTTGGTTGGGTTTTGTTGGGATTTGTTGGGTTTTGTTGGGTTTTGTTGGGTGGGTTTGGTTGGGTTTTGTTGGCTGGGTTTGGTTGGGTTTTGTTGGGTTGGTTTAGTTGGGTTTTGTTGGGTGGGTTTGGTTGGGATTTGTTGGGTGGGTTTGGTTGGGATTTGTTTGGTTTCGTTGGGTTTCGTTGGGTTTTATTGGGTGGGCTTGGTTGGGTTTGGCTGGGTTTTGTTGGGTGGGTTTGGTTGGGTTTTGTTGGGTGGGTTTGGTTGGGTTTGGTTGGGTTTGTTGGGTGGGTTTGGTTGGGTTTTGTTGGGTGGGTTTGGTTGAGGTTTGTTGGGTTTTGTTGGGTTTTGTTGGGTGGGTTTGGTTGGGTTTTGTTGGGTGGGTTTGGTTGGGTTTTGTTGGGTGGGTTTGGTTGGGTTTTGTTGGGTGGGTTTGGTTGGGTTTTGTTGGGTGGGTTTGGTTCGGTTTTGTTGGGTTTTGTTGGGTGGGTTTGGTTGGGTTGTGTTGCGTGGGTTTGGTTGGGTTTTGTTGGGTTTTGTTGGGTGGGTTTGGTTGGGTTTTGTTGGGTGGGTTTGGTTGGGTTTGGTTGGGTTTGGTTGGGTTTGGTTGGGTTTGTTGGGTGGGTTTGGTTGGGTTTTGTTGGGTGGGTTTGGTTGAGGTTTGTTGGGTTTTGTTGGGTGGGTTTGGTTGGGTTTTGTTGGGTGGGTTTGGTTGGGTTTTGTTGGGTGGGTTTGGTTGGGTTTTGTTGGGTTTTGTTGGGTGGGTTTGGTTGGGTTTTGTTGGGTTTTGTTGGGTGGGTTTGGTTGGGTTTTGTTGGGTGGGTTTGATTGGCTTTCGTTGGGTTTTGTTGGGTGGGTTTGGTTGGGTTTTGTTGGGTTTTGTTGGGTGGGTTTGGTTGGGTTTTGTTGGGTGGGTTTGGTTGGGTTTTGTTGGGTATTGTTGGGTGGGTTTTGTTGGGTTTTGTTGGGTGGGATTGGAGGAGGTTTGTTGGGTTTGTTGGGTGGGTTTGTTGGGTTTTTGTTGGGTTTGTTGGGTGGGTTTGGTTGGGTTTGTTGGGTTTGTTGGGTGGGTTTGGTTGGGTTTGTTGGGTTTTGTTGGGTGGGTTTGGTTGGGTTTTGTTGGGTGGGTTTGGTTGGGTTTTGTTGGGTGGGTTTGGTTGGGTTTGTTGGGTTTGTTGGTTGGGTTTGTTTGGGTGGGTTTTGTTGGGTGGGTTTGGGTCAGTTTGTTGTTTAGGTTTTCTTGGGTTTTGTTTGGTTTTGTTGGGTGGGTTTGGTTGGGTTTTGTTGGGTGGGTTTGGTTGGGTTTTGTTGGGTTTTGTTGGGTGGGTTTGGTTGGGTTTTGTTGGGTGGGTTTGGTTGGGTTTTGTTGGGTTTTGTTGGGTGGGTTTGGTTGGGTTTTGTTGGGTGGGTTTGGTTGGGTTTTGTTGGGTGGGTTTGGTTGGGTTTTGTTGGGTTTTGTTGGGTGGGTTTGGTTGGGTTTTGTTGGGTTTGGTTGGGTTTGGTTGGGTTTTGTTGGTTTTCTTGGGTGGGTTTGGTTGGGTTTTGTTGGGTGGGTTTGGTTGGGTTTTGTTGGGTGGGTTTCGTTGGGTTTTGTTGGGTGGGTTTGGTTGGGTTTTGTTGGCTGGGTTTGGTTGGGTTTTGTTGGGTGGGTTTGGTTGGGTTTTGTTGGGTGGGTTTGGTTGGGTTTTGTTGGGTGGGTTTGGTTGGGTTTTGTTGGGTTTTGTTGGGTGGGTTTGGTTGGGTTTGGTTGGGTGGGTTTGGTTGGGTTTTGTTGGGTATTGTTGGGTGGGTTTGGTTGGATTTTGTTGGGTGGGTTTGGTTGGGTTTTGTTGGGTTTGTTGGGTGGGTTTGGTTGGGTTTGGTTGGGTTTTGTTGGGTGGGATTGGTTTGGTTTTGTTGGGTGGGTTTGGTTGGGTTTTGTTGGGTGGGTTTGGTTGGGTTTGTTGGGTGGGTTTGGTTGGGTTTTGTTGGGTTTTGTTGGGTGGGTTTGGTTGGGTTTTGTTGGGTGGGTTTGGTTGGGTTTTGTTGGGTGGGTTTGGTTGGGTTTGTTGGGTGGGTTTGGTTGGGTGGGTTTGGTTGGGTTTTGTTGGGTGGGTTTGGTTGGGTTTGTTGGGTATTGTTGGGTGGGTTTGGTTGGGTTTTGTTGGGTTTGTTGGGTGGGTTTGGTTGGGTTTTGTTGGGTGGGTTTGGTTGGGTTTTGTTGGGTGGGTTTCGTTGGGTTTTGTTGGGTGGGTTTGGTTGAGGTTTGTTGGGTTTGTTGGGTGGGTTTGGTTGGGTTTTGTTGGGTGGGTTTGGTTGGGTTTTGTTGGGTGGGTTTGGTTGGGTTTTGTTGGGTGGGTTTGGTTGGGTTTTGTTGGGTTTTGTTGGGTGGGTTTGGTTGGGTTTTGTTGGGTGGGTTTGGTTGGGTTTTGTTGGGTTTTGTTGGGTGGGTTTGGTTGGGTTTTGTTGGGTGGGTTTGGTTGGGTTTTGTTGGGTGGGTTTGGTTGGGTTTTGTTGGGTTTTGTTGGGTGGGTTTGGTTGGGTTTTGTTGGGTGGGTTTGGTTGGGTTTTGTTGGGTGGGTTTGGTTGGGTTTTGTTGGGTGGGTTTGGTTGGGTTTGTTGGGTGGGTTTGGTTGGGTTTTGTTGGGTGGGTTTGGTTGAGGTTTGTTGGGTTTGTTGGGTGGGTTTGGTTGGGTTTTGTTGGGTGGGTTTGGTTGAGGTTTGTTGGGTTTGTTGGGTGGGTTTGGTTGGGTTTTGTTGGGTGGGTTTGGTTGGGTTTTGTTGGGTGGGTTTGGTTGGGTTTTGTTGGGTGGGTTTGGTTGGGTTTTGTTGGGTAGGGGTGGTTGGGTTTGGTTGGGTGTGGTTGGGTTTGGTTGGGTTTGTTGGGTGGGTTTGGTTGGGTTTTGTTGGGGGTGGTTGGGTTTGTTGGGTTTTGTTGAGTGGGTTTGGTTGGGTTTTGTTGGGTGGGTTTGGTTGGGTTTTGTTGGGTGGGTTTGGTTGGGTTTTGTTGGCTGGGTTTGGTTGGGTTTTGTTGGGTGGGTTTGGTTGTGCTTTGGTGGTGGGTTTGGTTGGGTTTTGTTGGGTAGGTTTGGTTGGGTTTTGTTGGGTGGGTTTGGTTGGGTTTGTTGGGTGGGTTTGGTTGGGTTTTGTTGGGTTTTGTTGGGTGGGTTTGGTTGGGTTTTGTTGGGTGGGTTTGGTTGGGTTTTGTTGGGTGGGTTTTGTTGGGTTTTGTTGGGTGGGTTTGGTTGGGTTTGGGTGGGTTTTGTTGGGTTTTGTTGGGTGGGTTTGGTTGGGTTTTGTTGGGTGGGTTTGGTTGGGTTTGTTGGGTCGGTTTGGTTGGGATTGTTGGGTGGGTTTTGTTGGGTGGGTTTGGTTGGGTTTGGTTGGGTATTGTTGGGTGGGTTTGGTTGGGGTTTGTTGGGTGGGTTGGGTGTGTTTGTTTGGGTTTTGTTGTGTGGGTTTCGTTGGGTATTGTTGGGTGGGTTTGGTTGACGTTTGTTGGGTGGGTTTGGTTGGGTTTTGTTGGGTGGGTTTGGTTAAGGTTTGTTGGGATTTGTTGGATGGGTTTGGTTGGGTTTTGTTGGGTGTGGTTGGTTTGCTTTGTTCGTTTTTGTTGGGTGGGTTTGGTTGGGTTTTGTTGGGTGTGTTTGGTTTGGTTTGTTCGTTTTTGTTGTTTGGGTTTGGTTGGGTATTGTTGGGTGGGTTTGGTTGGGTTTTGTTGGGTGGGTTTGGTTGGGTTTTGTTGGGTGGGTTTGGATGGGTTTTGTTGGGTTGGTTTGGTTGGGTTTTGTTGGGTGGGTTTCGTTGGGTTTTGTTGGGTGGGTTTGGTTGGGTTTTGTTGGGTGGGTTTGGTTGGGTTTTGTTGGGTGGGTTTGGTTGGGTTTTGTTGGGTGGATTTGGTTGGGTTTTGTTGGGTGGGTTTGGTTGGGTTTTGTTGGGTGGGTTTGGTTGGGTTTTGGTTGGGTGGGTTTCCTTGGGTTGTGTTGTTTTTCGTTGGGCTTTGTTGGGTGGGTTTGGTTGGGTTTTGTTGGGTGGGTTTGGTTGGGTTTTGTTGGGTGGGTTTGGTTGGGTTTGGTTGGGTGTGTTTGGTTGGGTTTTGTTGGGTATTGTTGGGTGGGTTTGGTTGGGGTTTGTTGGGTGGGTTTGATTGGCTTTCGTTGGGTTTTGTTGTGTGGGATTGGTTGGGTTTGGTTGGGTGGGTTTGGTTGGGTTTTGTTGGGTTTGTTTGGTGGGTTTCGTTGGGTTTTGTTGGTCGGGTTTGGTTGAGGTTTGTTGGGTTTGTTGGGTGTGTTTGGTTGGGTTTTGTTGGGTGGGTTTGGTTGGGTTTTGTTGGGTGGGTTTGGTTGGGTTTTGTTGGGTGGGTTTGGTTGGGTTTTGTTGGGTGGGTTTGGTTGGGGTTTTTTGGGTGGGTTTGGTTGGGTTTGGTTGGGTTTTGTTGGGTGGGTTTGGTTGGGTAGGTTTCGTTGGGTTTGTTGGGTGGGTTTGGTTGGGTTTGTTGGGTGGGTTTTGTTGGGTGGGTTTGGTTGGGTTTTGTTGGGTGGGTTTGGTTGGGTTTTGTTGGGTGGGTTTGGTTGGGTTTTGTTGGGTGGGTTTGGTTGGGTTTTGTTGGGTGGGTTTGGTTGGGTTTTGTTGGTTGGGTTTTGTTGGGTGGGTTTGGTTGGGTTTTGTTGGGTGGGTTTGGCTGGGGTTTGTTGGATTTTGTTGGGTGTGTTTGGTTTGGTTTGGTTGGGTTTTGTTGGGTGGGTTTGGTTGGGTTTTGTTGGGTGTATTTGGTTGGGCTTTGTTGGGTGGGTTTTTTGGGTTGTGCTGGGTTTTGTTGGGTGGGTTTGTTCGGTATTTGTTGGGTGGGTTTGGTTGGGTTTTGTTGGGTGGGTTTGGTTGGGTCGTTGGGTTTTGTTGGGTGGGTTTAATTGGGTTTGGTTGGGTTTTGTTGGGTGGGTTTGGTTGGGTTTTGTTGGGGTGGGTTTGGTTGGGTTTTACTAGGTGGGTTTGGTTGGGTTTTGTTTAGTGGTTTTGGTTGGGTTTTGTTTGTTTTGTTGGGTGGGTTTGGTTTGGTTTTGTTGGGTGGGTTTTGGTTGGGTTTTGTTGGGTTTGTTGGGTGGGTTTGGTTGGGGTTTGTTGGGTTTGTTTGGTGGGTTTGGTTGGGTTTTGTTGGGTGGGTTTGGTTGGGTTGTGTTGGGTTTTGTTTGCTGGGTTTGGTTGGGTGGGTTTGGTTTGGTTTTGTTGGGTGGGTTTCATTGGGTTTTGTTGGGTGGGTTTCGTTGGGTTTTGCTGGGTGGGTTTGGTTGGGTTTTGTTGGGTGGGTTTGGTTGGGTTTGTTGGGTGGGTTTGGTTGGGTTTCTTTGGGTGGTTTTGGTTGGGTTTTGTTGGGTGGGTTTGGTTGGGTTTGGTTGGTTGGGTTTGGTTGCGTTTTGGTGGGTTTTGTTGGGTGGGTTACGTTGGGTTTTGTTGAGTTAGTTTGGTTGGGTTTGTTGGGTGGGTTTTGTTGGGTTGGTTTCGTTGGGTTTTGTTGGGTTTTGTTGGGTGTGTTTGGTTGGGTTTGGTTGGGATTTGTTGGGTAGGTTTGGTTGGGTTTGGTTGGGTTTTTTGGGGTTTGTTGTGTGGGATTCGTTGGGTTTTGTTGGGTTTTGTTGGGTGGGTTTGGTTGGGTTTTGTTGGGTGGGTTTGGTTGAGGTTTGTTGGGTCGGTTTCGTTGGGTTTGGTTGGTTGGGTTTGGTTGGGATTTGTTGGGTGGGTTTGGTTGGGTTTTGTTGGGTGGGTTTGGTTGGGTTTTGTTGGGTGGGTTTGGTTGGGTTTGTTGGGTGGGTTTGGTTGGGTTTTGTTGGGTGGGTTTGGTTGGTTATGTTGGGTTTTGTTGGGTGAGTTTGGTTGGGTTTTGTTCGGTGAGTTTGGTTTTGTTTTGTTGGGTGGGTTTCGTTGGGTTTTGTTGGGTGAGTTTGGTTGAGGTTTGTTGGGTTTGGTTGGGTGGGTTTGGTTGGATTTTGTTGGGTGGGTTTGGTTGGGTTTGTTGGGTGGGTTTGGTTGGGTTTTGTTGGGTGGGTTTGAATGGGTTTCGTTGGGTTTTGTTGGGTGGGTTTGGTTGGGTTTGGTTGGGTTTGTTGGGTGGGTTTGGTTGGGTTTTGTTGGGTGGGTTTGGTTGAGGTTTGTTGGGTTTTGTTGGGTGGGTTTGGTTGGGTTTTGTTGGGTGGGTTTGGTTGGGTTTGTTGGGTGGATTTGGTTGGGTTTGTTGGGTTTTGTTGGGTGGGTTTGGTTGGGTTTTGTTGGGTGGGTTTGGTTGGGTTTGTTGGGTTTTGTTGGGTGGGTGTGGGTGGGTTTGTTGGGTTTGGTTGGTTGGGTTTGTTGGGTTTTGTTGGGTGTTTTTGGTTGGGTTTGTTGGGTGGGTTTGGTTGGGTTTTGTTGGGTTTTGTTGGGTGGGTTTGGTTGGGTTTTGTTGGCTGGGTTTCGTTGGGTTTGTTGGGTTGGTTTGGTTGGGATTTGTTGGGTGGGTTTGGTTGGGTTTTGTTGGTGGGATTGGTTGGGTTTTGTTGGGTGGGTTTGGTTGGGTTTTGTTGGGTTTTGTTGGGTGGGTTTGGTTGGGTTTTGTTGGGTGGGTTTGGTTGGGTTTTGGTGGTGGGTTTGGTTGGGTTTTTTGGGTGGGTTTGGTTGGGATTTGTTGGGTGGGTTTCGTTGGGTTTTGTTGGGTGGGTTTGGTTGAGGTTTGTTGGGTTTGTTGGGTGGGTTTCGTTGGGTTTTGTTGGGTGGGTTTGGTTGAGGTTTGTTGGGTTTGTTGGGTGGGTTTGGTTGGGTTTTGTTGGGTGGGTTTGGTTGGGTTTTGTTGGGTGGGTTTGGTTGGGTTTTGTTGGGTTTTGTTGGGTGGGTTTGGTTGGGTTTTGTTGGGTGGGTTTGGTTGAGGTTTGTTGGTTTTGTTGGGTGGGTTTGGTTGGGTTTTGTTGGGTGGGTTTGGTTGGGGTTTGTTGGGTGCTGTTGGGTGGGTTTGGTTGGGTTTTGTTGGATGGGTTTGGTTGGGTGGGTTTTGTTGGGTTTTGTTGGATGGGTTTGGTTGGGTTTTGTTGGGTGGGTTTGGTTGGGTTTTGTTGGGTTTTGTTGGGTGGGTTTGGTTGGGTTTTGTTGGGTGGGTTTGGTTGGGTTTTGTTGGGTGGGTTTGGTTGGGTTTTGTTGGGTGGGTTTGGTTGGGTTTTGTTGGGTGGGTTTGGTTGGGTTTTGTTGGGTGGGTTTGGTTGGGTTTTGTTGGGTTTTGTTGGGTGGGTTTGGTTGGGTTTTGTTGGGTGGGTTTGGTTGGGTTTGGGTAGGTGGGTTTGTTTCGTTGGGTTTGGTTGGGTGTGTTTGGTTGGGTTTGTTGGGTTTGTTGGGTGGGTTTGGTTGGGTTTTGTTGGTGGGTTTGGTTGGGTTTTGTTGGGTGGGTTTGGTTGGGTTTTGTCGGGTAGGTTTGGTTGGGTTTGTTGGGTTTGTTGGGTGGGTTTGGTTGGGTTTTGTTGGGTTTTGTTGGGTGGGTTTGGTTGGGTTTTGTTGGGTGGGTTTGGTTTAGATTTGTTGGGTTTTGTTGGGTGGGTTTGGTTGGGTTTTATTGGGTAGGTTTGGTTGGGTTTTGTTTGGTAGGTATGTTTTTGGGTTTTGTTGGGTTTGTTGGTTGGGTTTCGTTGGGTTTTGTTGGGTGGGGTTGGTTGGGTTTTGTTTGGGTTGGGTTTTGTTGGGTTTTGTTGGGTGGGTATGGTTGGGATTTGTTGGGTTTTGTTGGGTGGGTTTTGTTGGGTGGGTTTGTTTAGGTATTGTTAGGTGGGTTTGGTTTGGTTTTGTTGGGTGGGTTTGGTTGGGTTTTGTTGGGTGGGTTTGGTTGGGGTTTGTTGTTTTTTGCTGGTTGGGTTTGGTTGGGTTTTGTTGGGTAGGTTTGGTTGAGTTTTGTTGGGTGGGTTTGGTTGGGTTTGTTGGGTGGGATTGGTTGGGTTTGTTGGGTGGGTTTGGTTGGGTTTTGTTGGTTGGGTTTGGTTGGGTTTGTTTGGTTTTGTTGGTGGGTTTGGTTGGGTTTTGTTGGGTGGCTTTGGTTGAGGTTTGTTGCGTGGGTTTGGTTGGGTTTTGTTGGGTGGGTTTGGTTGGGTTGTGTTGGGTTGGGTTTTGTTGGGTGGGTTTGGTTGGGTTTTGTTGGGTGGGTTTGGTTGGGTTTTGTTGGGTTTTGTTGGGTGGGTTTGGTTGGGTTTTGTTGGGTGGGTTTGGTTGGGTTTTGTTGGGTTTTGTTGGGTGGGTTTGGTTGGGTTTTGTTGGGTGGGTTTGGTTGGGTTTGGTTGGGTTTTGTTGGGTGGGTTTGGTTGGGTTTTGTTGGGTTTTGTTGGGTGGGTTTGGTTGGGTTTTCTTGGGTGGGTTTGGTTGGGTTTTGTTGGGTTTGGTTGGGATTTGTTGTGTGGGTTTGGTTGGGTTTTGTTGGGTGGGTTTGGTTGGGCTTTGTTGGGTTTGTTGGGTGGGTTTGGTTGAGGTTTGTTGGGTGTGTTGGGTGGGCTTGGTTGGGTCTTGTTCGGTGTATCTGGTCGGGTCTGGTTGGGATCTGTTGGGTGGGTTTGGTTGCGTTCTGTTGGGTGGGTTTGTTGGGTGGGTTTGGTTGGGTTTGTTGGGTGGGTTTGGCTTTTGTTGGGTATTGTTGGGTGGGTTTGGTTGGGTTTTGTTGGGTGGGTTTGGTTGGGTTTTGTTGGGTGGGTTTGGTTGGGTTTGTTGGGTTTGTTTTAAAGGGTTTTGTTGGGTCGGTTTGGTTGGGTTTTGTTAGGTGGGTTTGGTTGGGTTTGTTGGGTGGGTTTGGTTGGGTTTGTTGGGATTTGTTGGGTGGGTTTGGTTGGGTTTTGTTGGGTGGGTTTGGTTGGGTTTTGTTGGGTGGGTTTGGTTGGGTTTTGTTGGGTGGGTTTGGTTAGGGTTTGTTGGGTTTTGTTGGGTGGGTTTTGTTGGGTGGGTTTGGTTGGGTTTTGTTGGGTGGGTTTGGTTGGGTTTTGTTGGGTTTTGTTGGGTTTGTTGGGTGGGTTTTGTTGGGTTTTGTTGGGTGGGTTTGGTTGGGTTTTGTTGGGTGGATTTTATTGGGTTTTGTTGGGTGGGTTTGGTTGGGGTTTGTTGGGTTTTGTTGGGTGGGTTTGGTTGGGTTTTGTTGGGTGGGTTTGGTTGGGTTTTGTTGGGTTTTGTTGGGTGGGTTTGGTTGGGTTTTGTTGGGTGGGTTTGGTTGGGTTTTGTTGGGTGGGTTTGGTTGGGTTTTGTTGGGTTTTGTTGGGTGGGTTTGGTTGGGTTTTGTTGGGTGGGTTTGGTTGGGTTTTGTTGGGTGGGTTTGGTTGGGTTTTGTTGGGTGGGTTTGGTTGGGTTTTGTTGGGTGGGTTTGGTTGGGTTTTGTTGGGTGGGTTTGGTTGGGTTTTGTTGGGTTTGTTGGGTGGGTTTGGTTGGGTTTTGTTGGGTGGGTTTGGTTGGGTTTTGTTGGGTGGGTTTGGTTGGGGTTTGTTGGGTGGGTTTGGTTGGGTTTTGTTGGGTGGGTTTGGTTGGGTTTTGTTGGGTGGGTTTGGTTGGGTTTTGTTGGGTGGGTTTGGTTGGGTTTTGTTGGGTGGGTTTGGTTGGGTTTTGTTGGGTGGGTTTGGTTGGGTTTGTTGGGTGGGTTTGGTTGGGTTTTGTTGGGTTTTGTTGGGTGGGTTTGGTTGGGTTTTGTTGGGTGGGTTTGGTTGGGTTTTGTTGGGTTTTGTTGGGTGGGTTTGGTTGGGTTTTGTTGGGTTTTGTTGGGTGGGTTTGGTTGGGTTTTGTTGGGTTTGTTGGGTGGGTTTGGTTGTGTTTTGTTGGGTTTTGTTGGGTTCTGTTGGGTGGGTTTGGTTGGACTTTGTTGGGTTTTGTTGGGTGGGTTTGGTTGGGTTTTGTCGGGTGGGTTTGGTTGGCTTTTGTTGGGTTTGGTTGGGTGGGTTTTGTTGGTGGATTTGGTTGGGTTTTGTTAGGTGGGTTTGTTTGGGATTTGTTGGGTTCTGTTGGGATTTGTTGGGTGGGTTTGGTTGAGGTTTGTTGGGTTTGTTGGGTGGGTTTGGTTGGATTTTGTTGGGTGGGATTCGTTGGGTTTTGTTGGGCGGGTTTGGTTGAGGTTTGTTGTATGGGTTTGGTTGGATTTTTTTGGATGGGTTTGGTTGGGTCTTGTTGGGTTTTGTTGTTTGGGTTTGGTTGGGTTTTGTTGGGTGGGTTTGGTTCGGTTTTGTTGGGTGGGTTTCGTTGGGTTTTGTTTGTTGGGTTTGGTTGGGTTTTGTTGGGTGGGTTTCGTTGGGTTTTGTTCTGTGGATTTGGTTGGGTTTTGTTGGGTGGGTTTGGTTGGGTTTTGTTGGGTGGGTTTGGTTGGGTTTTGTTGGGTGGGTTTGGTTGGGTTTTGTTGGGTGGGTTTGGTTGGGTTTTGTTGGGTTTTGTTGGGTGGGTTTGGTTGGGTTTTGTTGGGTGGGTTTGGTTGGGTTTTGTTGGGTTTTGTTGGGTGGGTTTGGTTGGGTTTTGTTGGGTTTTGTTGGGTGGGTTTGGTTGGGTTTTGTTGGGTGGGTTTGGTTGGGTTTTGTTGGGTATTGTTGGGTGGGTTTGGTTGGGTTTTGTTGGGTTTGGTTGGGTTTGGTTGGGATTTGTTGGGTAGGTTTGGTTGGGTTTTGTTGGGTAGGTTTGGTTGGGTTTGGTTGGGCATTGTTGGGAAGGTTTGGTTGGGTTTTGTTGGGTTTTGTTGGGTTTGGTTGGGTGGGTTTGGTTGTGTTTGTTGGGTGGGTTTCGTTGGGTTTCGTTGGGTTTTGTTGGGTGGGATTGGTTGGGTTTTGTTGGGTTTGTTGGGTGGGTTTCGTTGGGTTTTGTTGGGTGGGTTTGGTTGAGGTTTGTTGGTTAGGTTTCGTTGGGTTTAATTCGGTGGGTTTGGTTGGGTTTGGTTGGGTTTGTTGGGTGCGTTTCGTTGGGTTTTGTTGGGTGGGTTTATGGGTTTGGTTGGGTTTGGTTGGGTTTGTTGGGTGCGTTTCGTTGGGTTTTGTTGGGTGGGTATGGTTGAGGTTTGTTGGGTTTGTTGGGCGGGTTTCGTTGGGTTTGGTTGGGTTTTCCTGGGTTTGTTGGGTGGGTTTGGTTGGGTTTTGTTGGGTTTTGTTGGGTGGGTTTGGTTGGGTTTTGTTGGGTGGGTTTGGTTGAGGTTTGTTGGGTTTGTTGGGTGGGTTTGGTTGGGTTTTGTTGGGTGGGTTTGGTTGGGTTTTGTTGGGTGGGTTTGGTTGGGTTTTGTTGGGGTTTGTTGGGTGGGTTTGGTTGGGTTTTGTTGGGTAGGTTTGGTTGGGTTGGTTTTGTTGGGTTGGTTTGGTTGGGTTTGTTGGGTTTGTGTTGGGATTTGTTGGGTGGGTTTGGTTGGGTATTGTTGGGTGGGTTTGGTTGGGTTTGGTTGGGTTTTGTTGGGTGGGTTTGGTTGGGTTTGGTTTGGTTTTGTTGGGTTTTGTTGGGTGGGTTTGGTTGGGTTTTGTTGGGTTTTGTTGGGTGGGTTTGGTTGGGTTTTGTTGGGTGGGTTTGGTTGGGTTTTGTTGGGTTTTGTTGGGTGGGTTTGGTTGGGTTTTGTTGGGTTTTGTTGGGTGGGTTTGGTTGGGTTTGTTGGGTTTTGTTGGGTGGGTTTGGTTGGGTTTTGTTGGGTGGGTTTGGTTGGGTTTTGTTGGGTGGGTTTGGTTGGGTTTTGTTGGGTGGGTTTGGTTGGGTTTTGTTGGGTTTTGTTGGGTGGGTTTGGTTGGGTTTTGTTGGGTGGGTTTGGTTGGGTTTTGTTGGGTGGGTTTGGTTGGGTTTTGTTGGGTGGGTTTGGTTGGGTTTGGTTGGGTTTTGTTGGGTGGGTTTGGTTGGGTTTTGTTGGGTGGGTTTGGTTGGGTTTTGTTGGGTGGGTTTGGTTGGGTTTTGTTGGGTGGGTTTGGTTGGGTTTTGTTGGGTTTTGTTGGGTGGGTTTGGTTGGGTTTTGTTGGGTTTTGTTGGATGGGTTTGGTTGGGTTTTGTTGGGTTTCGTTTGGTTTGTTGGTTGGGTCTGGTTGGGTTTTGTTGGGTGGGTTTGGTTGGGTTTTGTTGGGTGGGTTTGGTTGGGTTTTGTTGGGTTTGTTGGGTGGGTTTGTTTGGATTTTGTTGGGTGGGTTTGGCTGGGTTTTGTTGGGTTTTGTTGGGTTTTGTTTGATGGGTTTCGTTGGGTGGGTTTGGTTGGGTTTCGTTGGGTTTGTTGGGTGGGTTTGGTTGGGTTTTGTTGGGATTTGTTGGGTGGGTTTGGTTGGGTTTTGTTGGGTGGGTTTGGTTGGGTTGTGTTGGGTTTTGTTGGGTATGTTTGGTTTGGTTTGGTTGGGTTTTGTTGGGTTTGTTTGGTTGGGTTTTGTTTGGTGGGTTTGGTTGGGTTTTGTTGGGTTTGGTTGGTGGGTTTGGTTGGGTTTTGTTGGGTGGGTTTGGTTGGGTTTTGTTGGGTGGGTTTGGTTCCGTTTTGTTGGGTGGGTTTGGTTGGGTTTGTTGGGTGGGTTTCGTTGTTGGGTGGGTTCGGTTGGGTTTTGTTGGGTAGGTTTGGTTGGGTTAAGTTGGGTTTTGTTGGGTTTGGTTGGGTTTGGTTGGGTTTTGTTGGGTGGGTTTGGTTGGGTTTTGTTAGGTGGGTTTGGTTGGGTTTTGTTGGGTGGGTTTGGTTGGGTTTTGTTGGGTGGGTTTGGTTGGGTTTTGTTGGGTGGGTTTGGTTGGGTTTTGTTGGGTGGGTTTGGTTGGGTTTTGTTGGGTGGGTTTGGTTGGGTTTGTGGGTGGGTTTGGTTGATTGGGTTTGGTTGGGGTTTTTGGGTGGGTTTGGTTGGGTTTTGTTGGGTGGGTTTTGTTAGGTTTGTTGGGTGGGTTTGGTTGGGTTTGGTTGGGTTGGATTGTTTGGGTTTGTTGGGTGGGTTTGGTTGGATTTTGTTCGGTGGGATTGGTTAGGTTTTGTTGGGTTTGTTGGGTGGGTTTGGTTGGGTTTTGTTGGGTGGGTTTGGTTGGGTTTGGTTGGGTGGGTTTGGTTGGGTTTTGTTGGGTTTTGTTGGGTGGGTTTGGTTGGGTTTTGTTGGGTGGGTTTGGTTGGGTTTTGTTGGGTGGGTTTGGTTGGGATTTTTTGTTTGGGTTTGGTTGGGTTTTGTTGGGTGGGTTTGGTTGGTTTTGTTGGGCTTTGTCGGGTTGGTTTGGTTGGGTTTGGTTGTGTTTGTTGGGTGGGTTTGGTTGGGTTTGGTTGGGTGGGTTTGGTTGGGTTTTGTTGGGTGGGTTTGGTTGGGTTTTGTTGGGTGGGTTTGGTTGGGTTTTGTTGGGTGGGTTTGGTTGGGTTGTGTTTGGTTGGGTTTGGTTGGGATTTGTTGGGTGGGTTTGGTTGGGTTTTGTTGGGTTTTGTTGGGTGGGTTTGGTTGGGTTTTGTTGGATGGGTTTGGTTGGGTTTTGTTGGGTGGGTTTGTTTGGGATTTGTTGAGTTTTGTTGGGTGGGTTTTGTTGGGGTTTGTTCGTTGGGTTTTGTTGGGTGGGTTTGGTTGGGTTTTGTTGGGTTTTGTTGGGCTTTGTTGGGTGGGTTTTGTTGGGTATTGTTAAGTGGGGTTTGGTTGGGTTTTGTTGGGTGGGCTTGGTTGAGGTTTGTTGGGTTTTGTTGAGTGGATTTCGTTGGGTTTTGTTGGGTTTTGTTGGGTGTCTTTGGTTGGGTTTTGTTGGGATTTGTTTGGTGGGTTTGTTTGGCTTTTGTTGGGTGGGGTTTGGTTGGGTTTTGTTGGGTTTTGTAGTTTGGGTTTTGTTGTTTGATTTTGGTTGGGTTTTGTTGGGTGGGTTTGGTTAGGTTTTGTTGGGTGGGTTTGGTTGGGTTTTGTTGGGTTGGGTTGGTGGGGTTGGTTGGGTTTGGTTGGGTTTGGTTGGGTGGGTTTGGTTGGGTTTTGTTGGGTTTGTTGGGTGGGTTTCGTTGGGTTTTGTTGGTCGGGTTTGGTTGAGGTTTGTTGGGTTTGTTGGGTGTGTTTGGTTGGGTTTGATTGGGATTTGTTTGGTGGGTTTGGTTGGGTTTTGTTGGGTGGGTTTGGTTGGGTTTTGTTGCGTGGGTTTGGTTTGGGTTTGTTGGGTTTGTTTGGTTGAGGTTTGTTGGGTTTGTTGGGTTTGTTGGGTGTGTTTGGTTAGGTTTTGTTGGGTGGGTTTGGTTGGGTTTGTTTGGTTTTGTTTGTTGGGTGGGTTTGGTTGGGTTTTGTTGGGTTTTGTTTTGTTGGGTGGGTTTGGTTGGGTTTTGTTGGGTGGGTTTGGTTGGGGCTTTGTTGGGTGGGTTTCCTTGATTTTTGTTGGGTGGGTTTGGTTGGGTTTTGTTGGGTTTTGTTGGGTGGGTTTGGTTGGGTTTTGTTGGGTGGGTTTGGTTGGGTTTGTTTGGCTGGGTTTGGTTGGGTTTTGTTTGGTGGGTTTGGTTGAGATTTGTTTGGTTTTGTTGGGTGGGTTTGGTTGGGTTTTGTTGGGTGGGTTTGTTGGGTGGGTTTCGTTGGGTATTCTTGGGTTTTGTTGGGTTTGTTGGGTGGGTTTGGTTGGGTTTTGTTGGGTGGGTTTGGTTGGGTTTTGTTGGGTTAGTTTTGTTGGGTTTTGTTGGGTGGATATTGTTGGGTTTTGTTGGGTAGGTTTTGTTGGGTTTTGTTGGGTGAGTTTTGTTGGGTTTTGTTGGGTTTTGGTGGGTTTTATTGGGTGGGTTTGGTTGCGGTTTGTTGGGTTTTGTTGGGTTTTGTTGTTTAGGGTTTTGTTGGGTTTGTTGGGTGGGTTTGGTTAAGCTTTGTTGGGTGGGTTTGGTTGGGTTTTGTTGGGTAGGTTTGGTTGGGTTTTGTTGGGTGGGTTTCGTTGGGTTTTGTTGGGTTTTGTTGGCTGGGATTTGGTGGGTTTGTTGGGTTTTGTTGGCTGGGATTTGTTTCTTTTTTGTTGGGTGGGTTTGGTTGGGTTTTTTTGGGTGGGTTTGGTTGGGTTTTGTTGGGTTTTGTTGGGTGGGTTTGGTTGGGTTTTGTTGGGTTTTGTTGAGGGGGTTTTGTTGGGTTTTGTTGGGTGGGTTTGGTTGGGTTTTGTTGGGTGGGTTTGGTTGGGTTTTGTTTGGTTTTGGTTGGGTTTGTTGGTTGGGTTTGTTTGTTGGGTTTGGTTTTTGTTGGGTTTTGTTGGGTGGGTTTGGTTGGGTTTTGCTCGGTGGGTTTGGGTGGGTTTTGTTGGGTTTGGTTGGGTTTTGTTGGGTTTGTTGGGTGGGTTTCGTTGGGTTTGTTGGGTGGGTTTGGTTGGTTTTGTTTGGTGGGTTTGTTGGGTTTTGTTGGGTTATGTTGGGTGGGTTTGGTTGGGTTTTGTTGGGTTTTGTTGGGTGGGTTTGGTTGGGTTTTGTTGGGTGGGTTTGGTTGGGTTTTGTTGGGTGGGTTTGGTTGGGTTTTGTTGGGTTTTGTTGGGTGGGTTTGGTTGGGTTTTGTTGGGTTTTGTTGGGTGGGTTTGGTTGGGTTTTGTTGGGTGGGTTTGGTTGGGTTTTGTTGGGTGGGTTTGGTTGGGTTTTGTTGGGTGGGTTTGGTTGGGTTTTGTTGGGTTTTGTTGGGTGGGTTTGGTTGGGTTTTGTTGGGTGGGTTTGGTTGGGTTTTGTTGGGTGGGTTTGGTTGGGTTTTGTTGGGTGGGTTTGGTTGGGTTTGGTTGGGTTTTGTTGGGTGGGTTTGGTTGGGTTTTGTTGGGTGTGTTTGGTTGGGTTTTGTTGGGTGGGTTTGTTGGGTTTTGTTGGGTGGGTTTGGTTGGGTTTTGTTGGGTTTTGTTGGGTGGGTTTGGTTGGGTTTTGTTGGGTGGGTTTGGTTGGGTTTTGTTGGGTGGGTTTGGTTGGGTTTTGTTGGGTGGGTTTGGTTTGGTTTGGTTGGGTTTTGTTGGGTGGGTTTGGTTTGGGTTTGTTGGGTTTTGTTGGGTGGGTTTGGTTGGGTTTTGTTGGGTGGGTTTGGTTGGGTTTTGTTGGGTTTTGTTGGGTGGGTTTGGTTGGGTTTTGTTGGGTTTTGTTGGGTGGGTTTGGTTGGGTTTTGTTGGGTTTTGTTGGGTGGGTTTGGTTGGGTTTTGTTGGGTGGGTTTGGTTGGGTTTTGTTGGGTGGGTTTGGTTGGGTTTTGTTGGGTGGGTTTGGTTGGGTTTTGTTGGGTTTTGTTGGGTGGGTTTGGTTGGGTTTTGTTGGGTGGGTTTGGTTGGGTTTTGTTGGGTGGGTTTGGTTGGGTTTTGTTGGGTGGGTTTGGTTGGGTTTTGTTGGGTGGGTTTGGTTGGGTTTTGTTGGGTGGGTTTGGTTGGGGTTTGTTGGGTTTTGTTGGGTTTGTTGGGTGGGTTTGGTTGGGTTTTGTTGGGTGGGTTTGGTTGGGTTTTGTTGGGTGGGTTTGGTTGAGGTTTGTTGGGTCGGTTTCGTTGGGTTTGGTTGGGTGGGTTTGGTTGGGTTTTGTTGGGTTTGGTTGGGTTTGGTTGGGATTTGTTGGGTGGGTTTGGTTGGGTTTTGTTGGGTGGGTTTGGTTGGGTTTTGTTGGGTTTGGTTGGGTTTGTTGGGTGGGTTTCGTTGGGTTTGTTGGGTATTGTTGGGTGGGTTTCGTTGGGTTTTGTTGGGTGGGTTTGGTTGGGTTTTGTTGGGTTTTGTTGGGTTTTGTTGGGTGGGTTTGGTTGGGTTTTATTGGGTTTTGTTGGGTGGGTTTGGTTGAGGTTTGTTGGGTTTGTTGGGTGGGTTTCGTTGGGTTTTGTTGGGTGGGTTTGGTTGGGTTTTGTTGGGTGGGTTTGGTTGGGTTTTGTTGGGTTTGTTGGGTGGGTTTCGTTGGGTTTTGTTGGGTGGGTTTGGTTGGGTTTTGTTGGGTTTGTTGGGTGGGTTTCGTTGGGTTTGGTTTGGTTTGGTTTTGATTTGTTGGGTTTGTTGGGTGGGTTTGGTTGGGTTTTGTTGGGTTTGTTGGGTGGGTTTCGTTGGGTTTTGTTGGGTGGGTTTGGTTGGGTTTTGTTGGGTGGGTTTGGTTGGGTTTTGTTGGGTTTTGTTGGGTGGGTTTGGTTGGGTTTTGTTGGGTTTGTTGGGTGGGTTTCGTTGGGTTTGTTGGGTATTGTTGGGTGGGTTTCGTTGGGTTTTGTTGGGTGGGTTTGGTTGAGGTTTGTTGGGTTTGTTGGGAGGGTTTCGTTGGGTTTGGTTGGGATTTGTTGGGTTTGTTGGTTGGGTTTGGTTGGGTTTTGTTGGGTGGGTTTCGTCGGATTTTGTTGGGTTTGGTTGGGTTTGTTGGGTGGATTTCGTTGGGTTTTGTTTTGTTTGGGTTTGGTTGGGTTTTGTTGGGTAGGATTTGTTTGGTTTTGTTGGGTTTGTTGGGTTTGTTGGGTGGGTTTGGTTGGGTTTTGTTGGGTGGGTTTGGTTGGGTTTTGTTGGGTTTGTTGGGTGGGTTTCGTTGGGTTTTGTTGGGTGGGTTTGGTTGGGTTTTGTTGGGTGGGTTTGGTTGGGTTTCGTTGGGTTTTGTTGGGTGGGTTTGGTTGGGTTTTGTTGGGTGGGTTTGGTTGGGTTTGTTGGGTGGGTTTGGTTGGGTTTTGTTGGGTGGGTTTGGTTGGGTTTTGTTGGGTGGGTTTGGTTGGGTTTTGTTGGGTTTTGTTGGGTGGGTTTGGTTGGGTTTTGTTGGGTTTTGTTGGGTGGGTTTGGTTGGGTTTTGTTGGGTTTTGTTGGGTGGGTTTGGTTGGGTTTTGTTGGGGTTTGTTGGGTGGGTTTGGTTGGGTTTTGTTGGGTGGGTTTGGTTGGGTTTTGTTGGGTGGGTTTGGTTGGGTTTTGTTGGGTGGGTTTGGTTGGGTTTTGTTGGGTGGGTTTGGTTGGGTTTTGTTGGGTGGGTTTGGTTGAGTTTCGTTGGGTTTTGTTGGGTGGGTTTGGTTGGGTTTTGTTGGGTGGGTTTGGTTGGGTTTTGTTGGGTGGGTTTGGTTGGGTTTTGTTGGGTTTGGTTGGGTTTTGTTGGGTTTTGTTGGGTGGGTTTGGTTGGGTTTTGTTGGGTTTTGTTGGGTGGGTTTGGTTGGGTTTTGTTGGGTGGGTTTGGTTGGGTTTTGTTGGGTGGGTTTGGTGGGTTTTGTTGGTGGGTTTGGTTGGGTTTTGTTAGGTGGGTTTGGTTGGGTTTTGTTGGGTGGGTTTGGTTGGGTTTTGTTGGGTTTTGTTGGGTTTTTTGGTTGGGTTTTGTTGGGTTTTGTTGGGTGGGTTTGGTTGGGTTTTGTTGGGTGGGTTTGGTTGGGTTTTGTTGGGTTTGTTGGGTGGGTTTGGTTGGGTTTTGTTGGGTGGGTTTGGTTGGGTTTTGTTGGGTGGGTTTGGTTGGGTTTTGTTGGGTGGGTTTGGTTGGGTTTTGTTGGGTGGGTTTGGTTGGGTTTTGTTGGGTGGGTTTGGTTGGGATTTGTTGGGTTTTGTTGGGTGGGTTTGGTTGGGTTTTGTTGGGTGGGTTTGGTTGGGTTTTGTTGGGTGGGTTTGGTTGGGTTTTGTTGGGTGGGTTTGGTTGGGTTTTGTTGGGTGGGTTTGGTTGGGTTTTGTTGGGTGGGCTTGGTTGGGTTTTGTTGGGTGGGTTTGGTTGGGTTTTGTTGGGTGGGTTTGGTTGGGTTTTGTTGGGTGGGTTTGGTTGGTTTTGTTGGGTGGGTTTGGTTGGGTTTTGTTGGGTTTTGTTGGGTGGGTTTGGTTGGGTTTTGTTGGGTGGGTTTGGTTGAGGTTTGTTGGGTTTTGTTGGGTGGGTTTGGTTGGGTTTTGTTGGGTTTTGTTGGGTGGGTTTGGTTGGGTTTTGTTGGGTTTTGTTGGGTGGGTTTGGTTGGGTTTTGTTGGGTGGGTTTGGTTGGGTTTGGTTGGGTTTTGTTGGGTGGGTTTGGTTGGGTTTTGTTGGGTTTTGTTGGGTGGGTTTGGTTGGGTTTGTTGGGTGGGTTTGGTTGGGTTTTGTTGGGTGGGTTTGGTTGGGTTTTGTTGGGTGGGTTTGGTTGGGTTTTGTTGGGTGGGTTTGGTTGGGTTTCGTTGGGTTTTGTTGGGTGGGTTTGGTTGGGTTTTGTTGGGTTTTGTTGGGTGGGTTTGGTTGGGTTTTGTTGGGTGGGTTTGGTTGGGTTTGGTTGGGTGGGTTTGGTTGGGTTTTGTTGGGTGGGTTTGGTTGGGTTTTGTTGGGTTTTGTTGGTTGGGATTGGTTGGGTTTTGTTGGGTTTGTTGGGTGGGTTTGGTTGGGTTTTGTTGGGTTTGTTGGGTGGGTTTCGTTGGGTTTTGTTGGGTGGGTTTGGTTGAGGTTTGTTGGGTTTGTTGGGTGGGTTTGGTTGGGTTTTGTTGGGTGGGTTTGGTTGGGTTTGGTTGGGTGGGTTTGGTTGGGTGGGTTTTGTTGGGTTTTGTTGGGTGTGTTTGGTTGGTTTTGTTGGGTGGGTTTCGTTGGGTTTTATTGGTGGGTTTGGTTGGGTTCGTTGGGTTTAGTGGGTGTGTTTGGTTGGGTTTGGTTGGGGTTTGTTGGGTGGGTTTCGTTGGGTTTCGTTGGTTTTGTTGGGTGGGATTGGTTGGGTTTGGTTGGGTGGGTTTGGTTGGGTGGGTTTGGTTGGGTTTTGTTAGGTTTCTTGGGTGGGTTTGTTTGGGTTTGGTTGGGTTGGATTGGTTGGGTTTGTTGGGTGGGTTTCGTTGGGTTTGGTTGGGTTTTGTTGGGTGGGTTTGGTTGGGTTTTGTTGCATGGGTTTGGTTGGGATTTGTTGGTTGGGTTTGGTTGGGTTTTGTTGGGTTTGTTGGGTGGGTTTGGTTGGGTTTTGTTGGGTTTGTTGGGTGGGTTTGCTTGGGTTTTGTTGGGTGGGTTTGGTTGGGTTTTGTTGGGTGGGTTTGGTTGGGTTTTGTTGGGTTTTGTTGGGTGGGTTTGGTTGGGTTTTGTTGGGTTTTGTTGGGTGGGTTTGGTTGGGTTTTGTTGGGTGGGTTTGGTTGGGTTTTGTTGGGTTTTGTTGGGTGGGATTCGTTGGGTTTTGTTGGGTTGGTTTCGTTGGGTTTTGTTGGGTGAGGTTTGTTGGGTTTGTTGGGTGGGTTTGGTTGGGTTTTGTTGGGTGGGTTTGGTTGGGTTTCGTTGGGTGGGTTTGGTTGGGTTTTGTTGGGTGGGTTTGGTTGGGTTGTTGGGTGGGTTTGGTTGAGGTTTGTTGGGTCGGCTTCGTTGGGTTTGGTTGGTTGGGTTTGGTTGGGTTTGGTTGGGTTTGGTTGGGTATTGTTGGGTGGGTTTGGTTGGGTTTGTTGGGTGGGTTTCGTTGGGTTTTCTTGGGTGGGTTTGGTTGGGTTTTGTTGGGTGGGTTTGGTTGGGTTTTGTTGGGTTTGGTTGGGTGGGTTTGGTTGGGTTTTGTTGGGTATTGTTTGGTTGGGTTTGGTTGGGTTTTGTTGGGTGGGTTTGGTTGGGTTTTGTTGGGTGGGTTTGGTTGTGATTTGTTGGGTTTTGTTGGGTGGGTTTGGTTGGGTTTTGTTGGGATTTGTTGGGTGGGTTTGGTTGGGTTTTGTTGGGTTTTGTTGGGTGGGTTTGGTTGGGTTTGTTGGGTGGGTTTGGTTGGGTTTTGTTGGGTGGGTTTGGTTGGGTTTTGTTGGGTTTTGTTGGGTGGGTTTGGTTGGGTTTGTTGGGTGGGTTTCGTTGGGTTTTGTTGGGTGGGTTTGGTTGGGTTTTGTTGGGTAGGTTTGGTTGGGTTTGTTGGGTTTGTTGGGTGGGTTTCGTTGGGTTTTGTTGGGTAGGTTTGGTTGGGTTTGTTCGGTTTTGTTGGGTGGATTTGCTGTGGTTTTGGTGGGTTTTGTTGGGAGGGTTTGGTTGGGTTTTGTTGGTGGGCTTGGTTGGGTTTTGTTGGGTGGGTTTGGTTGGGTTTTGTTGGGTGGGTTTGGTTTTGTTTTGTTGGTTGGGTTTGGTTAGGTTTGGTTGGGTTTTGTTGGGTGGGTTTGGTTGGGTTTGTTCGGTTTTGTTGGGTGCGTTTGGGTGAGTTTTGTTAGATTTTGGTGGGTGGGTTGGGTTGGGTTTTGTTCGTTGGTTTGGTTTGTGGGTTTGGTTGGGTCTGTTTGAGTGGGTTTGGTTGGGTTTTGTTGGGTGGGTTTGGCTGGGTTTTGTTGGGTGGGTTTGGTTGGGTTTTGTTGGGTGGGTTTGGTTGGGTTTTGTTGGGTTTTGTTGGGTGGGTTTGGTTGGGTTTTGTTGGGTGGGTTTGGTTGGGTTTTGTTGGGTGGGTTTGGTTGGGTTTTGTTGGGTTTTGTTGGGTGGGTTTGGTTGGGTTTTGTTGGGTGGGTTTGGTTGGGTTTTGTTGGGTGGGTTTGGTTGGGTTTTGTTGGGTGGGTTTGGTTGGGTTTTGTTGGGTTTTGTTGGGTGGGTTTGGTTGGGTTTGTTGGGTTTTGTTGGGTGGGTTTGGTTGGGTTTTGTTGGGTGGGTTTGGTTGGGTTTTGTTGGGTGGGTTTGGTTGGGTTTTGTTGGGTGGGTTTGGTTGGGTTTTGTTGGGTGGGTTTGGTTGAATTTTGTTGGGTGGGTTTGGTTGGGTTTGTTTTGTTTTGTTGGGTGGGTTTGGTTGGGTTTTGTTGGGTGGGTTTGGTTGGGTTTTGTTGGGTTTTGTTGGGTGGGTTTGGTTGGGTTTTGTTGGGTGGGTTTGGTTGGGTTTTGTTGGGTGGGTTTGGTTGGGTTTTGTTGGGTGGGTTTGGTTGGGTTTTGTTGGGTGGGTTTGGTTGGGTTTTGTTGGGTTTTGTTGGGTGGGTTTGGTTGGGTTTTGTTGGGTTTTGTTGGGTGGGTTTGGTTGGGTTTTGTTGGGTTTTGTTGGGTGGGTTTGGTTGGGTTTTGTTGGTTGGGTTTTGTTGGGTGGGTTTGGTTGGGTTTTGTTGGGTTTTGTTGGGTGGGTTTGGTTGGGTTTTGTGTGGTTTGTTGGGTGGGTTTCGTTGGGTTTGTTGGGTGGGTTTGGTTGGGTTTTGTTGGGTGGGTTTGGTTGGGGTTTGTTGGGTGGGTTTGGTTGGGTTTTGTTGGGTGGGTTTGGTTGGGTTTTGTTGGGTTTTGTTGGGTGGGTTTGGTTGGGTTTTGTTGGGTTTTGTTGGGTGGGTTTGGTTGGGTTTTGTTGGGTGGGTTTGGTTGGGTTTTGTTGGGTGGGTTTGGTTGGGTTTTGTTGGGTTTTGTTGGTGGGTTTGGTTGGGTTTTGTTGGGTTTTGTTGGGTGGGTTTGGTTGGGATTTGTTGGGTTTTGTTGGGTGGGTTTGGTTGGGTTTTGTTGGGTTTTGTTGGGTGGGTTTGGTTGGGTTTTGTTGGGTTTGGTTGGGTGTTTTTGGGCTTTGCTGTTTGGGTTTGGTTGGGTTTTGTTGGGTTTTGTTGGCTTGGTTTGGTTGGTTTGGTTGGGTTTTGTTGGGTGGGTTTGGTTGGGTTTTGTTGGGTGGGTTTGGTTGGGTTTTGTTGGGTGGGTTTGGTTGGGTTTTGTTGGTGGGTTTGGTTGGGTTTTGTTGGGTTTTGTTGGGTGGGTTTGGTTGGGATTTGTTGGGTTTTGTTGGGTGGGTTTGGTTGGGTTTTGTTGGGTTTTGTTGGGTGGGTTTTGTTGTGATTTGTTTGGTTTTGTTAAGTGTTTTTTGTTGGGTGGGTTTTGTTGGGTTTTGTTGGGTGGGTTTGATTGGGGATGGTTGGGTTTATTCCGTTGGGATTTGTTGGGTGGGTTTCGTTGGATTTTGTTGGTGGGTTTGGTTGGGTTTTGTTGGGTGGGCTTGGTTGGGTTTTGTTGGGTGGGTTTGGTTGGGTTTTGTTGGATTTTTGGGGTGGGTTTGGGTGGGTTTTGTTGGGTGGGTTTGGTTGGGCTTGGTTGGTTTTGTATTTTTGGCTGGGTTTTGTTGGGTTTTGTTGGGTGGGTTTGGTTGGGTTTTGTTGGGTGGGTTTGGTTGGGTTTTGTTGGGTGGGTTTGGTTGGGTTAAGTTGGGTTTTGTTGGGTGGGCTTGGTTGGGTTGTGTTGGGTGGGTTTGGTTGGGTTTTGTTGGGTGGGTTTGGCCTGGGTTTGTTGGGTTTTGTTGGGTGGGTTTTGTTAGGGTATGTTGGGTTTTGTTGGGTGGGTTTGGTTGGGTTTTGTTGGGTTTTGTTGGGTGGGTTTGGTTGGGTTTTGTTGGGTGGGTTTGGTTGGGTTTTGTTGGGTGGGTTTGGTTGGGTTTGGTTGGGTTTTGTTGGGTGGGTTTGGTTGGGTTTGGTTGGGTTTTGTTGGGTGGGTTTGGTTGGGTTTGTTGGGTATTGTTGGGTGGGTTTGGTTGGGTTTTGTTGCGTTTGTTGGGTGGGTTTGGTTGGGTTTTGTTGGGTGGGTTTGGTTGGGTTTTGTTGGGTGGGTTTGGTTGGGTTTTGTTGGGTGGGTTTGGTTGGGTTTTGTTGGGTTTTGTTGGGTGGGTTTGGTTGGGTTTTGTTGGGTTTGGTTGGGTGTGTTTGGTTGGGTTTGGTTGGGTGTGTTTGGTTGGGTTTTGTTGGGTTTTGTTGGGTTTTGTTGATTGGGTGGGTTTGGGTGGGTTTGGTTGAGTGGGTTTGGTTGTGTTTTGTTGAGTTTGGTTGGGTGTGTTTGGTTGGGTTTGTTGGGTGGGTTTGTTGGGTTTGTTGGGTGGGTTTGGTTGGTTTTGTTGGGTTGGTTTAGTTGGGTTTTGTTGGGTGGGTTTGCGTTGGGTTTTGTTGGGTGGGTTTGGTTGGGTTCTGTTGGGTTGGTTTAGTAGGGTTTTGTTGGGTGGGTTTGGTTGGGATTTGTTGGGTTTTGTTGGGTGGGTTTGGTTGGGTTTTGTTGGGTGGGTTTGGTTGGGTTTTGTTGGGTTTTGTTGGGTGGGTTTGGTTGGGTTTTGTTGGGTTTTGTTGGGTGGGTTTGGTTGGGTTTTGTTGGGGTTTGTTGGGGTTTGTTGGGTGGGTTTGGTTGGGTTTTGTTGGGTGGGTTTGGTTGGGTTTTGTTGGGTGGGTTTGGTTGGGTTTTGTTGGGTGGGTTTGGTTGGGTTTTGTTGGGTTTTGTTGGGTGGGTTTGGTTGGGTTTTGTTGGGTGGGTTTGGTTGGGATTTGTTGGGTTTTGTTGGGTGGGTTTGGTTGGGTTTTGTTGGGTGGGTTTGGTTGGGTTTTGTTGGGTGGGTTTGGTTGGGTTTTGTTGGGTGGGTTTGGTTGGGTTTTGTTGGGTTTTGGTTTGTGGGTTTGGTTGGGTTTTGTTGGGTTTTGTTGGGTGGGTTTGGTTGGGTTTTGTTGGGTTTGTTGGGTGGGTTTGGTTGGGTTTTGTTGGGTGGGTTTTGTTGGGTTTTGTTGGGTGGGTTTGGTTGGGTTTGGTTGGGTGGGTTTGGTTGGGTTTTGTTGGGTTTGTTGGGTGGGTTTCGTTGGGTTTTGTTGCGTGGGCTTGGTTGGGTTTTGTTGGGTATTGTTGGTTGGGTTTGGTTGGGTTTTGTTGGGTTTGGTTGGGTTTGGTTGGGATTTGTTGGGTGGGTTTGGTTGGGTTTTGTTGGGTAGGTTTGGTTGGGTTTTGTTGGGTTTGTTGGGTGGGTTTGGTTGAGGTTTGTTGGGTTTGTTGGGTGGGTTTGGTTGGGTTTTGTTGGGTGGGTTTGGTTGGGTTTTGTTGGGTGGGTTTGGTTGGGTTTTGTTGGGTTTGTTGGGTGGGTTTGGTTGGGTTTTGTTGGGTTTTGTTGGGTGGGTTTGGTTGGGTTTTGTTGGGTTTTGTTGGGTGGGTTTGGTTGAGGTTTGTTGGGTTTGTTGGGTGTGTTAGGTTGGGTTTTGTTGGGTGGGTTTGGTTGGGTTTTGTTGGGTGGGTTTGGTTGGGTTTTGTTGGGTTTTGTTGGGTGGGTTTGGTTGGGATTTGTTGGGTTTTGTTGGGTGGGTTTGGTTGGGTTTTGTTGGGTTTTGTTGGGTTTTGTTGGGTGGGTTTGGTTGGGTTTTGTTGGGATTTGTTGGGTGTGTTGAGAAGTGTTTTGTTGGGTTTTGTTGGGTGGGTTTGGTTGGGTTTTGTTGGGTGGGTTTGGTTGGGTTTGGTGGGTTTTGTTGGGTGGGTTTGGTTGGGTTTTGTTGGGTGGGTTTGGTTGGGTTTTGTTGGGTGGGTTTGGTTGGGTTTGTTGGGTGGGTTTGGTTGGGTTTTGTTGGGTGGGTTTGGTTGGGTTTTGTTGGGTTTTGTTGGGTGGGTTTGGTTGGGATTTGTTGGGTTTTGTTGGGTGGGTTTGGTTGGGTTTTGTTGGGTTTTGTTGGGTGGGTTTGGTTGGGTTTTGTTGGGTGGGTTTGGTTGGGTTTTGTTGGGTTTTGTTGGGTGGGTTTGGTTGGGTTTTGTTGGGTGGGTTTGGTTGGGTTTTGTTGGGTTTTGTTGGGTGGGTTTGGTTGGGTTTTGTTGGGTGGGTTTTGTTGGGTTTTGTTGGGTGGGTTTGGTTGGGATTTGTTGGGTTTTGTTGGGTGGGTTTGGTTGGGTTTTGTTGGGTGGGTTTGGTTGGGTTTTGTTGGGTGGGTTTGGTTGGGTTTTGTTG
Source organism: Holothuria scabra (assembly GCA_037179385.1). Taxonomy (NCBI): domain Eukaryota; kingdom Metazoa; phylum Echinodermata; class Holothuroidea; order Aspidochirotida; family Holothuriidae; genus Holothuria; species Holothuria scabra. Next base: position 26,434 of record CM074188.1, read on the forward strand.
GGTTTTGTTGGTGGGTTTGGTTGGGTTTTGTTGGGTTTTGTTGGGTGGGTTTGGTTGGGTTTTGTTGGGTGGGTTTGGTTGGGTTTTGTTGGGATTTGTTGGGTGTGTTGAGAAGTGTTTTGTTGGGTGGGTTTGGCTGGGTTTTGTTGGGTTTTGTTGGGTGGGTTTGGTTGGGATTTGTTGGGTTTTGTTGGGTGGGTTTGGTTGGGTTTTGTTGGGTGGGTTTGGTTGGGTTTTGTTGGGTGGGTTTGGTTGGGTTTTGTTGGGTGGGTTTGGTTGGGTTTTGTTGGGTTTTGTTGGGTGGGTTTGGTTGGGATTTGTTGGGTTTTGTTGGGTGGGTTTGGTTGGGTTTGTTGGGTTTTGTTGGGTGGGTTTGGTTGGGTTTTGTTGGGTTTTGTTGGGTGGGTTTTGTTGGGTGGGTTTGGTTGGGTTTTGTTGGGATATGTTTTTTGGGTTTGTTCTGGTTTTGTTGGGTTTTGTTGGGTGGGTTTGGTTGGGTTTTGTTGGGTGGGTTTGGTTGGGATTTGTTGGGTTTTGTTGGGTGGGTTTGGTTGGGTTTTGTTGGGTGGGTTTGGTTGGGTTTTGTTGGGTGGGTTTGGTTGGGTTTGTTGGGTGGGTTTGGTTGGGTTTTGTTGGGTGGGTTTGGTTGGGTTTTGTTGGGTTTTGTTGGGTGGGTTTGGTTGGGATTTGTTGGGTTTTGTTGGGTGGGTTTGGTTGGGTTTGTTGGGTTTTGTTGGGTGGGTTTGGTTGGGTTTTGTTGGGTGGGTTTGGTTGGGTTTTGTTGGGTTTTGTTGGGTGGGTTTGGTTGGGTTTTGTTGGGTGGGTTTGGTTGGGTTTTGTTGGGTTTTGTTGGGTGGGTTTGGTTGGGTTTTGTTGGGTGGGTTTGGTTGGGTTTTGTTGGGTGGGTTTGGTTGGGATTTGTTGGGTTTTGTTGGGTGGGTTTGGTTGGGATTTGTTGGGTTTTGTTGGGTGGGTTTGGTTGGGTTTTGTTGGGTGGGTTTGGTTGGGTTTTGTGGGGTTGGTTTTGTTGTGTTTTGTTGGTGGGCTTGGTTGGAGTTTGTTGGGTTTTGTTGGGTGGGTTTGGTTGGGATTTGTTGGGTTTTGTTGGGTGGGTTTGGTTGGGTTTTGTTGGGTGGGTTTGGTTGGGTTTTGTTGGGATTTGTTGGGTGTGTTGAGAAGTGTTTTGTTGGGTTTTGTTGGCTGGGTTTGGTTGGGTTTTGTTGGGTTTTGTTGGGTGGGTTTGGTTGGGATTTGTTGGGTTTTGTTGGGTGGGTTTGGTTGGGTTTTGTTGGGTGGGTTTGGTTGGGTTTTGTTGGGTGGGTTTGGTTGGGTTTTGTTGGGTGGGTTTGGTTGGGTTTTGTTGGGTGGGTTTGGTTGGGTTTTGTTGGGTGGGTTTGGTTGGGTTTTGTTGGGTTTTGTTGGGTGGGTTTGGTTGGGTTTTGTTGGGTTTTGTTGGGTGGGTTTGGTTGGGATTTGTTGGGTTTTGTTGGGTGGGTTTGGTTGGGTTTTGTTGGGTTTTGTTGGGTGGGTTTTGTTGGGGGGCTTGGGTGGGTTTTGTTGGTATTTGTTGGTATTTGTTGGGTGTGTTGAGAAGTGTTTTGTTGGGTTTTGTTGGCTGGGTTTGGTTGGGTTTTGTTGGGTGGGTTTGGTTGGGTTTTGTTGGGTTTTGTTGGGTTTGTTTGGTTGGGTTTTGTTGGGTTTTGTTGGGTGGGTTTGGTTGGGTTTGTTGGGTTTGTTGGGTGGGTTTGGTTGGGTTTTGTTGGGTGGGTTTGGTTGGGTTTTGTTGGGTGGGTTTGGTTGGGATTTGTTGGGTTTTGTTGGGTGGGTTTGGTTGGGATTTGTTGGGTTTTGTTGGGTGGGTTTGGTTGGGTTTTGTTGGGTGGGTTTGGTTGGGTTTTGTTGGGTGGGTTTGGTTGGGTTTTGTTGGGTTTTGTTGGTGGGTTTGGTTGGGTTTTGTTGGGTTTTGTTGGGTGGGTTTGGTTGGGTTTTGTTGGGTTTTGTTGGGTGGGTTTGGTTGGGTTTTGTTGGGTGGGTTTGGTTGGGTTTTGTTGGGATTTGTTGGGTGTGTTGAGAAGTGTTTTGTTGGGTTTTGTTGGCTGGGTTTGGTTGGGTTTGTTGGGTTTTGTTGGGTGGGTTTGGTTGGGATTTGTTGGGTTTTGTTGGGTGGGTTTGGTTGGGTTTTGTTGGGTGGGTTTCGTTGGGTTTTGTTGGGTGGGTTTGGTTGGGTTTTGTTGGTGGGTTTGGTTGGGTTTTGTTGGGTTTTGTTGGGTGGGTTTGGTTGGGTTTTGTTGGGTTTTGTTGGGTGGGTTTGGTTGGGATTTGTTGGGTTTTGTTGGGTGGGTTTGGTTGGGTTTTGTTGGTGGGTTTGCTTAGGATTTGTTGGTGGGTTTGGTTGGGATTTGTTGGGTTTTGTTGAGAAGTGTTGTGTTTGGTTTTGTTGCGTGGGTTTGGTTGGGTTTTGTTGGGTGGGTTTGGTTGGATTTGTTGGGATTTGTTGGGTGGGTTTGGTTGGGTTTTGTTGGGTGGGTTTGGTTGGGGTTTTTTGGGTGGGTTTGGTTGGGTTTTGTTGGGTGGGTTTGGTTGGGTTCCGTTGGGTGGGTTTGGTTGGGATTTGTTGGGTTTTGTTGGGTGGGTTTGGTTGGGTTTTGTTGGGTTTTGTTGGGTGGGTTTGGTTGGGATTTGTTGGGTTTTGTTGGGTGGGTTTGGTTGGGTTTTGTTGGGTGGGTTTGGTTGGGTTTTGTTGGGTGGGTTTGGTTGGGTTTTGTTGGGTGGGTTTGGTTGGGTTTTGTTGGGTTTTGTTGGGTGGGTTTGGTTGGGTTTGTTGGGTGGGTTTGGTTGGGTTTTGTTGGGTGGGTTTGGTTGGGGTTTGTTGGGTGGGTTTGGTTGGGTTTTGTTGGGTGGGTTTGGTTGGGATTTGTTGGGTTTTGTTGGGTGGGTTTGGTTGGGATTTGTTGGGTTTTGTTGGGTGGGTTTGGTTGGGTTTTGTTGGGTGGGTTTGGTTGGGTTTTGTTGGGTGGGTTTTGTTGGGTTTGTTGGGTTTTGTTGGTGGGTTTGGTTGGGTTTTGTTGGGTTTTGTTGGGTGGGTTTGGTTGGGATTTGTTGGGTTTTGTTGGGTGGGTTTGGTTGGATTTGTTGGGTTTTGTTGGGTGGGTTTCGTTGAGTTTTGTTGGGTTGGTTTTATTGGGTTTTGTTGGTGGGTTTGGTTGGGTTTTGTTGGGTTTTGTTGGGTGGGTTTGGTTGGGATTTGTTGGGTTTTGTTGGGTGGGTTTGGTTGGGTTTTGTTGGGTGGGTTTGGTTGGGTTTTGTTGGGTGGGTTTGGTTGGGTTTTGTTGGTGGGTTTGGTTGGGTTTGTTGGGTTTTGTTGGGTGGGTTTGGTTGGGATTTGTTGGGTTTTGTTGGGTGGGTTTGGTTGGGTTTTGTTGGGTTTTGTTGGGTGGGTTTGGTTGGGTTTTGTTGGGTGGGTTTGGTTGGGTTTTGTTGGGTGGGTTTGGTTGGGTTTTGTTGGGTTTTGTTGGGTGGGTTTGGTTGGGTTTTGTTGGGGTTTGTTGGGTGGGTTTGGTTGGGATTTGTTGGGTTTTGTTGGGTGGGTTTGGTTGGGTTTTGTTGGGTTTTGTTGGGTGGGTTTGGTTGGGTTTTGTTTGGTTTTGTTGGGTGGGTTTGGTTGGGTTTTGTTGGGTTTTGTTGGGTGGGTTTGGTTGGGGTGTGTTGGGTTTGTTGGGTGGGTTTCGTTGGGTTTTGTTTGGTGGTTTTCGTTGGGTTTGTTGGGTGGGTTTGGTTGGGTTTTGTTGGGTGGGTTTGGTTGGGTTTTGTTGGGTTTTGTTGGGTGGGTTTGGTTGGGTTTGTTGGGTGGGTTTGGTTGGGTTTTGTTGGGTGGGTTTGGTTGGGTTTTGTTGGGTTTTGTTGGGTGGGTTTGGTTGGGATTTGTTGGGTTTTGTTGGGTGGGTTTGGTTGGGTTTTGTTGGTTGGGTTTGGTTGGGTGGGTTTGGTTGGGTTTTGTTGGGTGGGTTTGGTTGGGTTTTGTTGGGTGGGTTTTGTTGGGTTTTGTTGGGTTTTGTTGGGTGGGTTTCGTTTGGATTTGTTGGGTGGGTATGGTTGGGTTTTGTTTGTGGGTTTGGTTGGGTTTTGTTGGGTGGGTTTGGTTGGGTTTTGTTGGGTGGGTTTGGTTGGGTTTTGTTGGGTTTTGTTGGGTGGGTTTGGTTGGGTTTTGTTGGGTGGGTTTGGTTGGGTTTGGTTGGGTTTGTTGGGTGGGTTTGGTTGGTATACGTTGGGTTTTGTTGGGCGGGTTTCGTTGGGTTGTGTTGGGTTTTGTTGGGTGGGTTTGGTTGGGTTTTGTTGGGTGTGTTTGGGTGGGTTTTGTTGGGTTTCGTTGGGCTTGTTGGGTGGGTTTGGTTGGGTTTTGTTTGTTGGGTTTGGTTGGGTTTTGTTGGGTGGGTTTGGTTGGGTTTTGTTGGTGGGTTTGGTTGGGTTTTGTTGGGTGGGTTTGGTTGGGTTTAGTTGGGTTTTGTTGGGTGGGTTTGGTTGGGTTTTGTTGGGTGGGTTTGGTTGGGTTTTGTTGGGTTTTGTTGGGTGGGTTTGGTTGGGTTTTGTTGGGTTTTGTTGGGTGGGTTTGGTTGGGTTTTGTTGGGTGGGTTTTGTTGGGGTTTGTTGGGTGGGTTTGGTTGGGTTTTGTTGGGTGGGTTTGGTTGGGTTTTGTTGGGTGGGTTTGGTTGGGATTTGTTGGGTTTTGTTGGGTGGGTTTGGTTGGGATTTGTTGGGTTTTGTTGGGTGGGTTTGGTTGGGTTTTGTTGGGTGGGTTTCGTTGGGTTTTGTTGGGTGGGTTTGGTTGGGTTTTGTTGGGTTTTGTTGGTGGGTTTGGTTGGGTTTTGTTGGGTTTTTTGGGTGGGTTTGGTTGGGATTTGTTGGGTTTTGTTGGGTGGGTTTGGTTGTTATTTATTGGGTTTTGTTGGGTGGGTTTGGTTGGGTTTTGTTGGGATTTGTTGGGTGTGTTGAGAAGTGTTTTGTTTGGTTTTGTTGGGTGGGTTTGGTTGGGTTTTGTTGGGTGGGTTTGGTTGGGATTTGTTGGGTTTTGTTGGGTGGGTTTGGTTGGGTTTTGTTGGGTGGGTTTGGTTGGGTTTTGTTGGGTGGGTTTGGTTGGGTTTTGTTGGGTGGGTTTGGTTGGGTTTTGTTGGGTTTTGTTGGGTGGGTTTGGTTGGGATTTGTTGGGTTTTGTTGGGTGGGTTTGGTTGGGTTTTGTTGGGTTTTGTTGGGTGGGTTTGGTTGGGTTTTGTTGGGTGGGTTTTGTTGGGTTTTGTTGGTTGGGTTTTGTTGGGTTTTGTTGGGTGGGTTTGGTTGGGATTTGTTGGGTTTTGTTGGGTGGGTTTGGTTGGGTTTTGTTGGGTTTTGTTGGGTGGGTTTGGTTTGTTTTGTTGGGTGGGTTTGGTTGGGTTTTGTTGGGTGGGTTTGGTTGGGTTTTGTTGGGTTTTGTTGGGTGGGTTTGGTTGGGATTTGTTGGGTTTTGTTGGGTGGGTTTGGTTGGGTTTTGTTGGGTGGGTTTGGTTGGGTTTTGTTGGGTGGGTTTGGTTGGGTTTTGTTGGTGGGTTTGGTTGGGTTTTGTTGGGTTTTGTTGGGTGGGTTTGGTTGGGTTTTGTTGGGTGGGTTTGGTTGGGTTTTGTTGGGTGGGTTTGGTTGGGATTTGTTGGGTTTTGTTGGGTGGGTTTGGTTGGGATTTGTTGGGTTTTGTTGGGTGGGTTTGGTTGGGTTTTGTTGGTTGGGTTTTGTTGGGTGGGTTTGGTTGGGTTTTGTTGGGTGGGTTTCGTTGGGTTTTGTTGGGTGAGTTTGTTTGGGTTTTGTTGGGTTTTGTTTGGTTGATTCTGTTGGGGTTTGTTGGGTGGGTTTGGTTGGGTTTTGTTTGGTGGGTTTCGTTGGGTTTTGTTGGGTGGGTTTGGTTGGGTTTTGTTGGGTGGGTTTGGTTGGGTTTTGTTGGGTTTTGTTGGGTGGGTTTGGTTGGGTTTTGTTGGGTGGGTTTGGTTGGGTTTGGTTGGGTTTTGTTGGGTGGGTTTGGTTGGGTTTTGTTGGGTGGGTTTGGTTGGGTTTTGTTGGGTGGGTTTGGTTGGGTTTTGTTGGGTGGGTTTGGTTTGGTTTTGGTGGGTGGGTTTGTTTGGGATCTGTTGGGTTCTGTTGGGTGGGTATGGTTGGGATTTGTTGGGTTTTGTTTTGTGGGTTTTGTTGGGTTTTGTTGGTTGGGTTTTGTTGGGTGGGCTTCGTTGGGTTTTCTTGGGTGGGCTTCGTTGGGTTTTGTTGGGTGGGTTTGGTTGGGTTTTGTTGGGTTTTGTTGGGTGGGTTTGGTTGGGTTTGTTGGGTGGGTTTGGTTGGGTTTTGTTGGGTTTTGTTGGGTGGGTTTGGTTGGGTTTTGTTGGGTTTTGTTGGGTGGGTTTGGTTGGGTTTTGTTGGGTGGGTTTTGTTGGGGTTTGTTGGGTGGGTTTGGTTGGGTTTTGTTGGGTGGGTTTGGTTGGGTTTTGTTGGGTGGGTTTGGTTGGGTTTTGTTGGGTGGGTTTGGTTGGGTTTTGTTGGGTTTTGTTGGGTGGGTTTGGTTGGGTTTTGTTGGGTGGGTTTGGTTGGGATTTGTTGGGTTTTGTTGGGTGGGTTTGGTTGGGTTTTGTTGGGTGGGTTTGGTTGGGTTTTGTTGGGTGGGTTTGGTTGGGTTTTGTTGGGTGGGTTTGGTTGGGTTTTGTTGGGTTTTGTTTTGTGGGTTTGGTTGGGATTTGTTGGGTTTTGTTGGGTGGGTTTGGTTGGGTTTTGTTGGGTTTTGTTGGGTGGGTTTGGTTGGGTTTTGTTGGGTGGGTTTTGTTGGGTTTTGTTGTTTGGGTTTGGTTGGGTTTTGTTGGGTGGGTTTGGTTGGGTTTCGTTGGGTTTTGTTGGGTGGGTTTGGTTGGGTTGTTGGGTTGGTTTGGTTGGGTTTTGTTGGGTTTTGTTGGGTGGGTTTGGTTGGGTTTTGTTGGGTGGATTTGGTTTGGTTTTGTTGGGTGGGTTTGGTTGGGATTTGTTGGGTTTTGTTGGGTGGGTTTGGTTGGGATTTGTTGGGTTTTGTTGGGTGGGTTTGGTTGGGTTTTGTTGGGTGGGTTTGGTTGGGTTTTGTTGGGTGGGTTTGGTTGAGGTTTGTTGGGTTTGTTGGGTGGGTTTGGTTGGGTTTTGTTGGGTTTTGTTGGGTTGGGTTGGTTGGGTTTTGTTGGGTTTTGTTGGGTGGGTTTGGTTGGGATTTGTTGGGTGTGTTGAGAAGTGTTTTGTTGGCTGGGTTTCGTTGGGATTTGTTGTCTGGGTTTCGTTGGATTTTGTTGGTGGGTTTGGTTGGCTTTTGTTGGGTGGGTTTTGTTGGTGGGCTTGGCTGCGTTTTGTTGGTATTTGTTGGTATTTGTTGGGTGTGTTGAGAAGTGTTTTGTTGGGTTTTGTTGGCTGGGTTTGGTTGGGTTTTGTTGGGTGGGTTTGGTTGGGATTTGTTGGGTTTTGTTGGGTGGGTTTGGTTGGGTTTTGTTGGGTGGGTTTGGTTGGGTTTTGTTGGGTGGGTTTGGTTGGGTTTTGTTGGGTGGGTTTGGTTGGGTTTTGTTGGGTGGGTTTGGTTGGGATTTGTTGGGTTTTGTTGGGTGGGTTTGGTTGGGATTTGTTGGGTTTTGTTGGGTGGGTTTGGTTGGGATTTGTTGGGTTTTGTTGGGTGGGTTTGGTTGGGTTTTGTTGGGTGGGTTTGGTTGGGTTTTGTTGGGTTTGTTGGGTGGGTTTGGTTGGGTTTTGTTGGGTGGGTTTGGTTGGGTTTTGTTGGGTTTTGTTGGGTGGGTTTGGTTGGGTTTTGTTGGGTGGGTTTGGTTGGGTTTTGTTGGGTGGGTTTGGTTGGGATTTGTTGGGTTTTGTTGGGTGGGTTTGGTTGGGTTTTGTTGGGTGGGTTTGGTTGGGTTTTGTTGGGTGGGTTTGGTTGGGTTTTGTTGGTGGGTTTGGTTGGGTTTTGTTGGGTTTTGTTGGGTGGGTTTGGTTGGGATTTATTGGGTTTTGTTGGGTGGGTTTGGTTGGGTTTTGTTGGGATTTGTTGGGTGTGTTGAGAAGTGTTTTGTTGGCTGGGTTTGGTTGGGTTTTGTTGGGTTTTGTTGGGTGGGTTTGGTTGGGATTTGTTGGGTTTTGTTGGGTGGGTTTGGTTGGGTTTTGTTGGGTGGGTTTGGTTGGGTTTTGTTGGGTGGGTTTGGTTGGGTTTTGTTGGGTGGGTTTGGTTGGGTTTTGTTGGGTTTTGTTGGGTGGGTTTGGTTGGGATTTGTTGGGTTTTGTTGGGTGGGTTTGGTTGGGATTTGTTGGGTTTGTTGGGTGGGTTTGGTTGGGATTTGTTGGGTTTTGTTGGGTGGGTTTTGTTGGGTGGGTTTGGTTGGGTTTGTTGGTGGGTTTGTTGGGTTTGTTGGGTGGGTTTAGTTGTGTTTTGTTGGGTTTTGTTGGGTGGGTTTGGTTGGGTTTTGTTGGGTGGGTTTGGTTGGGTTTTGTTGGGTTTTGTTGGGTGGGTTTGGTTGGGTTTTGTTGGGTGGGTTTGGTTGGGTTTTGTTGGGTGGGTTTCTTTGGGTTTTTGGGTGGGTTTGGTTGGGTTTTGTTGGGTGGGTTTGGTTGGGATTTGTTGGGTTTTGTTGGGTGGGTTTGGTTGGGTTTTGTTGGGTTTTGTTGGGTGGGTTTGGTTGGGATTTGTTGGGTTTTGTTGGGTGGGTTTGGTTGGGTTTTGTTGGGTGGGTTTGGTTGGGTTTTGTTGGGTTTGTTGGGTGGGTTTGGTTGGGTTTTGTTGGGTGGGTTTGGTTGGGTTTTGTTGGGTTTTGTTGGGTGGGTTTGGTTGGGTTTTGTTGGGTGGGTTTGGTTGGGTTTTGTTGGGTGGGTTTGGTTGGGATTTGTTGGGTTTTGTTGGGTGGGTTTGGTTGGGATTTGTTGGGTTTTGTTGGGTGGGTTTGGTTGGGTTTTGTTGGGTGGGTTTGGTTGGGTTTTGTTGGGTGGGTTTGGTTGGGTTTTGTTGGGTTTTGTTGGTGGGTTTGGTTGGGTTTTGTTGGGTTTTGTTGGGTGGGTTTGGTTGGGATTTGTTGGGTTTTGTTGGGTGGGTTTGGTTGGGTTTTGTTGGGTGGGTTTGGTTGGGTTTTGTTGGGATTTGTTGGGTGTGTTGAGAAGTGTTTTGTTGGCTGGGTTTGGTTGGGTTTTGTTGGGTTTTGTTGGGTGGGTTTGGTTGGGATTTGTTGGGTTTTGTTGGGTGGGTTTGGTTGGGTTTTGTTGGGTGGGTTTGGTTGGGTTTTGTTGGGTGGGTTTGGTTGGGTTTTGTTGGGTGGGTTTGGTTGGGTTTTGTTGGGTGGGTTTGGTTGGGTTTTGTTGGTGGGTTTGGTTGGGTTTTGTTGGGTTTTGTTGGGTGGGTTTGGTTGGGATTTGTTGGGTTTTGTTGGGTGGGTTTGGTTGGGATTTGTTGGGTTTTGTTGGGTGGGTTTGGTTGGGATTTGTTGGGTTTCGTTGGGTGGGTTTTGTTGGTGGGCTTGGTTGGGTTTTGTTGGGTTTTGTTGGGTTTTGTTGGGTGGGTTTGGTTGGGTTTTGTTGGGTTGGTCTAGTTGTGTTTTGTTGGGTGGGCTTGGTTGGGATTTGTTGGGTTTTGTTGGGTGGGTTTGGTTGTGATTTGTTGGGTTTTGGTGGGTGGTTTTGGTTGGGTTTTGTTGTGATTTGTTGGGTGGGTTTCGTTGGGTTTCGTTGGGTGGGTTTGGTTGGGTTTTGTTGGCTGGGTTTGGTTGGGTTTTGTTGGGTTTTGTTGGGTGGGTTTGGTTGGGTTTTGTTGGGTTTTGTTGGGTGGGTTTGGTTGGGTTTTGTTGGTTGGGTTTGGTTGGGTTTTGTTGGGTGGGTTTGGTTGGGTTTTGTTGGGTTTGTTGGTGGGTTTGGTTGGGTTTTGTTGGGTTTTGTTGGGTGGGTTTGGTTGGGATTTGTTGGGTTTTGTTGGGTGGGTTTGGTTGGGTTTTGTTGGGTGGGTTTGGTTGGGTTTTGTTGGGATTTGTTGGGTGTGTTGAGAAGTGTTTTGTTGGGTGGGTTTGGTTGGGTTTTGTTGGGTTTTGTTGGGTGGGTTTGGTTGGGATTTGTTGGGTTTTGTTGGGTGGGTTTGGTTGGGTTTTGTTGGGTGGGTTTGGTTGGGTTTTGTTGGGTGGGTTTGGTTGGGTTTTGTTGGTGGGTTTGGTTGGGTTTTGTTGGGTTTTGTTGGGTGGGTTTGGTTGGGATTTGTTGGGTTTTGTTGGGTGGGTTTGGTTGGGATTTGTTGGGTTTTGTTGGGTGGGTTTGGTTGGGATTTGTTGGGTTTCGTTGGGTGGGTTTTGTTGGTGGGCTTGGTTGGGTTTTGTTGGTATTTGTTGGTATTTGTTGGGTGTGTTGAGAAGTGTTTTGTTGGGTTTTGTTGGCTGGGTTTGGTTGGGTTTTGTTGGGTGGGTTTGGTTGGGATTTGTTGGGTTTTGTTGGGTGGGTTTGGTTGGGTTTTGTTGGGTTGGTTTTTTGGGGCTTTGTTGGTTGGGTTTGGTTGGGTTTTGTTGGGTGGGTTTGGTTGGGTTTTGTTGGGTGGGTTTGGTTGGGATTTGTTGGGTTTTGTTGGGTGGGTTTGGTTGGGATTTGTTGGGTTTTGTTGGGTGGGTTTGGTTGGGATTTGTTGGGTTTTGTTGGGTGGGTTTGGTTGGGTTTTGTTGGTTGGGTTTGGTTGGGTTTTGTTGGGTGGGTTTGGTTGGGTTTTGTTGGGTGGGTTTGGTTGGGTTTTGTTGGGTTTTGTTGGGTGGGTTTGGTTGGGTTTTGTTGGGTGGGTTTGGTTGGGTTTTGTTGGGTTTTGTTGGGTGGGTTTGGTTGGGTTTTGTTGGGTGGATTTGGTTTGGTTTTGTTGGGTGGGTTTGGTTGGGATTTGTTGGGTTCTGTTGGGTGGGTTTGGTTGGGATTTGTTGGGTTTTGTTGGGTGGGTTTGGTTGGGTTTTGTTGGTTGGGTTTCGTTGGGTTTTGTTGGGTGGGTTTGGTTGGGTTTTGTTGGGTTTTGTTGGTGTTTTTGGTTGGGTTTTGTTGGGATTTGTTGGGTGGGTTTGGTTGGGATTTGTTGGGTTTTGTTGGGTGGGTTTGGTTGGGTTTTGTTGGGATTTGTTTAGTGTGTTGAGAAGTGTTTTGTTGGCTGGGTTTGGTTGGGTTTTGTTGGGTTTTGTTGGGTGGGTTTGGTTGGGATTTGTTGGGTTTTGTTGGGTGGGTTTGGTTGGGTTTTGTTGGGTGGGTTTCGTTGGGTTTTGTTGGGTGGGTTTGGTTGGGTTTTGTTGGTGGGTTTGGTTGGGTTTTGTTGGGTGGGTTTGGTTGGGATTTGTTGGGTTTTGTTGGGTGGGTTTGGTTGGGATTTGTTGGGTTTTGTTGGGTGGGTTTGGTTGGGATTTGTTGGGTTTTGTTGGGTGGGTTTGGTTGGGATTTGCTGGGATTTGTTGGGTGGGTTTTGTTGGGATTGGTTGGGGTTTGTTTTGTGGGTTAGGTTGAGTTTTGCTGAGTGGGTTTGGTTCGGTTTTGTTGGTGGGTTTTGTTGGGTGGGTTTGGTTGGGTTTTGTTTGGTGGGTTTCGTTGGGTTTTGTTGGGTGGGTTTGTCGGGAGGGTTTGGTTGGGGTTTGTTGGGTGGGTTTGGTTGGGTTTGTTGGGTTTGTTGGGTGTTGGTTTCGTTGTGTTTTGTTGGCTGGGTTTGGTTGGGTTTTGTTGGGTGGGTTTGGTTGGGTTTTGTTGGGTTTTGTTGGGTGGGTTTGGTTGGGTTTTGTTGGGTGGGTTTTGTTGGGTGGGTTTTGTTGGGTTTTGGTGGGTGAGTTTGTTTGGGTTTTGTTGGGTTATGTTTGGTTGGTTCTGTCTGGGTTTGTTGGGTGGGTTTGGTTGGGTTTTGTTTGGTGGGTTTCGTTGGGTTTTGTTGGGTGGGTTTAGTTGGGTTTTGTTGGGTTGGTTTGGTTGGGTTTCGTTGGGTTTTGTTGGGTGGGTTTGGTTGGGTTTTGTTGGGTGGGTTTGGTTGGGTTTTGTTGGGATTTGTTGGGTGTGTTGAGAAGTGTTTTGTTGGGTTTTGTTGGCTGGGTTTGGTTGGGTTTTGTTGGGTGGGTTTGGTTGGGTTTTGTTGGGTTTTGTTGGGTGGGTTTGGTTGGGTTGTTGGGTGGGTTTGGTAGCATTTTGTTGGGTTTTGTTGGGTGGGTTTAGTTGGGTTTTGTTATGTGGGTTTGGCTGGGTTTTGTTGGGTGGGTTTTGTTGGGTTTTTTTGGGTGTTGTTGGGTTTTGTTGGGTGGGTTTGGTTGGGTTTTGTTGGGTTATGTTTGTGGGTTTGGTTGGGTTTTGTTTGGTGGATTTGGTTTGGTTTTGTTGGGTGGGTTTGGTTGGGATTTGTTGGGTTCTGTTGGGTGGGTTTGGTTGGGATTTGTTGGGTTTTGTTGGGTGGGTTTGGTTGGGTTTTGTTGGTTGGGTTTCGTTGGGTTTTGTTGGGTGGGTTTAGTTTTGTTTTGTTGGGTGGGTTTCGTTGGGTTTGGTTGGGTTTTGTTGGGTGGGTTTGGTTGGTTTTGTTGGGTGGGTTTGGTTGGGATTTGTTGGGTTTTCTTGGGTGGGTTTGCTCCAGATGGGTGGGCTCCAAAGTGGGTGGGCTCCAAATTAAGAAAAAGCTGGAGACATTTTATTTGGAGTGGCTGACAATAAGAAAAAGGTTTTCCAACTTTGACACATTATTGCAAAGAAATATATTGAATCATGAAAAGTTGTCATGTGCAAATACCTTACTAGGTAACACCTAAATGTTTATAAATGTTTTATTCAATTATGTAACAGCTGTTTGCAACTGAAAATACTGCCAAGTATCTTCGGGATCACAACATCCTAGCATGTACTCTTTTCTGGCCTCGTGCTGTTGAGGAGGGGCAGGACGAGGAGACAGAAAACGCACCTGCTACCAGGTAAAAAGTATCACAGAATTAGTTGTAGGTTACCTGCGAAATGATCATCACAAATTTTACATGTTTTCTTGCATGTTGTTAAGTCAATTGAGTTTGTATTATAATCATAGGACCTGCTTGTCTCTTGGTGACACTATAATGTGATTGGTCCTAACTGCAGTGTCCTGTTTTTGGTCACTTTTAGTTTAATTAGTTACATCTGGAGGAGTAGATTTAAATGCTTCTTTGCAAGTATTTCCTTGGTTGATTGTTGATCGGTGGAGGATTCCTATTCCATGTCCAGCCTTCCAACATTGATATTCTCTCAAATTAAGTACATTTAGTATTAGAACAGAAACCTTTATAGTATGGTGTGCTTACCGCAAGGGGTAAGGGAGGGGTATGCTGCTAGAGGATTTGGCAAGTTTCTCTTTCATCTTTGGGGTCACCAAGGGTCTACTTCTGAAAACCTTGTTAACACAATATCTTGAGGTAGAAAGCTTGGATGAATGTCATACTTGGTGCATAGATGCTTCACAGTGAGAGAGAGAACGCTATTATTTCTGGTGGGGGTCAAGGGTCGTTCTGCATCACCAGGGGTCAAACTCTGAAAACCTTGTTAACATGATATCTTAAGACAGGGAACTTGGATGAATGTCATACTTAGTATATAGATGCATTATTTTCAAGGGAAGAAGCCTACTGTTTTTGGTGGGTGTCAAAGGTCATCTGGGTTCACCAGAGTCAAAATCCAAAAATGTTCTTGTCACTGTTTCTTGAGATAGAAAAATTGGATGAAAGTCATACTTAGTATGTAGATACATTATTGTCAAGGGAAGAACAGTATAACCTTTGGTGGGTGGCAAAGGTCATCTAGGGTCACCAGTGGTCAAAATCCAAAAACCTCATTATTATGACATTTTGAGATAGAAAAATTAGAATGAATGTCATTCTTGGGTAACAGTGTTCTCCACAAGCTGTTTTGATTGGGTGCACCACCTGGATAAAATCTGAAGAGCTGCATTAATGCCCACCCATGTTAGTACTTAATATGTATGTCTTTATGGAGGTCAAAAGGTCATCTGGAATAACAGAATTATTTTTTGAACATGCTAGCATAACATTTGAGTGAGACGATAATGGTGCATGATGGCATTATTTGAAATGGAAAATCTACGTATCATTGACACCTCAATGCATTTTTGCATTCTGGTTTTTTCAAAACATTCCAAATTAAGAAAAAGCTGGAGACATTTTATTTGGAGTGGCTGACAATAAGAGAAAGGTTTTCCAACTTTGACACATTATTGCAAAGAAATATATTGAATCATGAAAAGTTGTCATGTGCAAATACCTTACTAGGTAACACTTAAATGTTTATAAATGTTTTATTCAATTATGTAACAGCTGTTTGCAACTGAAAATACTGCCAAGTATCTTCGGGATCACAACATCCTAGCATGTACTCTTTTCTGGCCTCGTGCTGTTGAGGAGGGGCAGGACGAGGAGACAGAAAACGCACCTGCTACCAGGTAAATTAATGAGTAATACAAACACATTCAATGTCAAGTGATGGTCAGATTTAGCTTGCCATAACTGTAGTCCACTAGCTTAAATCTTTCAATTATTTTATTTACCTGTCTCATAAGTGATTGCACACTGAAACACTTCTGAGTTCAGTGGGTTTAAAATGGATGTAGACAATAAGTTTAAGTCTGATGAACTCCAATAATGACTTTAATAGCTGCTTGGATTTGTCTACACCATTCATTGATAAGCTATACTGTATGACCTTTAGTATAGGGGATCAGAACAGAGCACTCACATGCAATGATGGAATTTCTTGTATCATTACACTTTTTTCCCTAAGCCCCCCTTTTCAAGTAGCAAATACAACAGAAAATAACCATTTACAAATTGATTCTTGTACCAAACTCTATTCCACATATGCCTATAGTTGCTGCTTGGAAAATTCTAGTCTCATGTCGAAAAAAATACCCTTCGAACAATATTGTCAGGCACTGTTCTCAGTGCTAATTATATGCCCATTTAAGCATTTGAAAATGACCATGAAGGTTGAAATTTGATAGCACTTTATCTCAGAATAAGCTGAAAGGGGATGTAGCCCTTCAGTGCACTTTAAGTAATTTGAGTCCCTTTTTGCCAGCACTTATTTCAGGATTTGTTGTACGTTGTTATTTGAAACCCAAAGTTGTTGGGCTTCTATTGTACCAGAATGTTAATCAAATCTGCTGCTCATTGAAGCAGCTAATAGGATTAATGAACCAGTGGTCGGGTACTATAATTGGGAACCGCAGTTTTTCCCTAAAAACTGTGGTAGCCATGACAGATCTCCTTAAAGGCTAATATCCCGTAATGTTTTGGGCACAATAAGGACTTTGAGATGTATGTATGTCATGTGACACTTCAAAACTGTGTTATTGTTTGATAAAATTAAGAATAATTTGTAGCAAATGCCTAGATATACAACTATATTTCAAGCAATTGGACTTTGTCACAGGGTTGTGGAATTTTTTGTTGAAGGCTGTCATTAATAGTGGCAGTAGTTTAATGGAGTTATGCCAAAATCAGATTAATCCATTCACTGTTTAAAAGCTTGTACTGTGGTGCAGAAAACAGTTAATTTAAGGTTTTTGCTATTCTTTTTGAATCCTGACCTTTAGATACAATTTAAGATACCCAATTAGCAAGTTATTAATAAAATGTGAAAAAGAAGGAAATTAGGCTTTAAAATGGGGCTTGGAGTTGAATTTCAGGGTAGGTCTAAGTCTGATGAGTTTCTGCCCAAAGAGATAGGACTGGAAAGATATAAACTCTGCACCAACCTTCAAACAAAAGAACCAAATGTGATGTTGGACATGAATTTATAGATGACTTATATGTGATGGCTAAAACAATTGCCCTTCAATGCCCACCAATTCATGTAACAGTAGTGTTTTATTTCCAATTTCTCTGTCAAGGTTTCATGGTTATTTGCTACAAAGCAACAAACTTCTTTTTATCTCATGGACATCACTAAAACATGTAGCTAAGATTGAAGGAAATACCTTGTTACTAAGTTTTTTTTTTCCAAGATGTGCCATTCAAGGTTACTACTTATTTGTTAATTTGTTCCTCACAACTTATTTCATGAGACTGTGTAAAATTGTAAAGAAATGCCATTTTTGTGTTTGAATGTTGTTTTCAATTCAGTTCTGAAAGATTTTCATATCTTTTATTTGACCTTTTAGACTAATTCAAGAGAAAAGTATTGACCTAGTGGTCAACCTTCTCAACCACAACACAAACTGTGTTAAGGACAACTATTTGATGAGAAGGTCTGCAATGAACTCTGGTGTTCCCCTTCTAACTAACTTTTAGGTAAGCTGATTTGGGTAATGAAGATTAAACTTTAGGTCCTTTAAAAATTTGGGGCCAACAGACATATGATGCACACAATTGTATTGTGAGTTAAATAAATGAGATTTAACACACTAACACAGATATGTTTAAGTGTTAACTAGGCAAAAAGCTAATGGTTAGATACAGCTTAGGTTCAAGCTTACTTTCAAATACAGTAAAGACATTGTACAATTGTAATGGTCACCTCTTATAAAAGGTGGGAAATGCCGTGTTTTGTTTTTTTTTTTTTTTCAACCCCCAGTTGTATTGTAGGTTAGTTTAGTTGGATGGGACTTAGAGACACACAAACACAAATGTGTTGTATAGTGTCATCTAGAAAAGAAAATGGTGCACTGTTGGGGTAAAATTAAGTATAAAAGGGTAAAAGATGGGGTCAAGGCCCTTATAAAATATCCAGGGAAATCAGACAGGAAATTTTTTTACAGTTGAAGGGAAGGATATTTCAGCTCAAAGTTATTAAATTGTTGCACACACAGCCTCACAAAAGTGTTGACACCATATTTTGCTTTGCCTCACAAAGTTAAATTTAAAGTTGAAGCACAACATAGTTTGACAGATCTGATAACAAACCAGGGACAAAGAAGATTAGGGGATGAGCAAATGTGGCAGGGTTATTTTACTGCAGCAGTCTGCAAACCATGCAGCATAACATGAATTTTTTGAAAGCAATCATCATTATCATCATCAATTTAAAATATAATGTAGTTTAGTAAGATCTACATGTCCATAAAACTAAATGTACACCTCCCTCCCCAACCTAAACCCTCTCCTGTCTTACTTGCATATCTTTTTACATGTCCATTAAACTAAATGAACACCTCCCTCCCCAACCTAAACCCTCTCCTGTCTTACTTGCATATCTTTTTACATGTCCATAAAACTAAATGAACATCTCCCTCCCCAACCTAAACCCTCTCCTGTCTTACTTGCATATCTTTTTACATGTCCATAAAACTAAATGAACACCTCTCTCCCCAACCTAAACCCTCTCCTCTCTTACTTGCATATCTTTTTACATGTCCATAAAACTAAATGAACACCTCCCTCCCCAACCTAAACCCTCTCCTCTCTTACTTGCATATCTTTTTACATGTCCGTAAAACTAAATGTACACCTCCCTCCCCAACTTAAACCCTCTCCTTCCTTACTTGTGTATCTTTACACAACATCTAGTCTGTATTTTCCATGTCCTCATCTTCTTTGTTTCAGGTGGTGAAGTTTTATGCTGGAGCTTTAGATGAAGGTGGCAACCTTGATTCCTCTACACTTTTCCATTTCCAAAACAAGTGGTAGAAACTTCTGTATAGAATTCCAGTGATGAAGATGGGAATTCAAAAAGTGATTACAGTACACCCATTGTCAAGTGAGGCTGTCACACCGCCTCTTGGCTCATTTTGAATTCTTTAATTGATTTCATTTAATTTTATTCTTGTTTCTGTCCTGTGTGTTGCTATATAACGTCTACAGTATTTGGCTTTTGTAATTACCAACTCAAAAATTATGGCTTTGATGCAAACATTGTCCAGTGCATTACTTTGGGAAAAAGCAGAATTGCTCTAAATTATGACACTATAATAAAATTTTGGTAAAATTTATTTATTTTGTAACCCCTTCCTCCTACTTTCTACTTCCTCTGTCAATTATTGCTGACACCTTATTAAGTTTTCATTTTTTATTTTTAGCTCATACCAGCATGCTGGTTTTAGCTGTTGTGATCATGCAGTGTCACTCTATCAGTCCTGTCCTATCCTAGTTTATCTTGTCGTGTCTCATTTTGTCTTGTCCATTGTCTTGTGCCCATTTCATGAAATTCTATGAAGATGCTTCTTCTACTACTGACAATCTGATGGTTTTTCATAATTGTACCCTGGTATTGCTTTTTGGATCTCAGGCCCAGTATGCCCTCTAGGGTCCATTTTGTGAAATGTTACAAAATGCGTAAGCGTGCCTTTGAATTATTGTTCAAAGAGTTGACACTCTGTAATAATATGCTTGGTTAGTGATCTGTGGATCTTATGCTGGGAGTTTAGGTCCAAGGCCCCATTTGGGTACTTTGGCCCTTCTTATGAAATTCTGCAAAATGCTCCACCTCCTACAAATTGTCTTGTACAATTTTGATGCTTGTCTATATTGACACTCAGTTTATGGTACCTTCATTGTGTACAAGAAGTTTGGGTCCAAGGCCCAAGATAAAAATAAAAATAAAATAAAAGAAATATACTACAAAATGTTTTAGGCTTCCCGCTTCCATCACATTATTGTTAAAAGAGTTGACAGTCTGTAATAAAAATGCTTAGTTACTGATCTATGTGTGCCATGCAAGAAATTTGGTCTGAGGTCCCATGTTGGCCCTTTTCATGAAATTCTGTAAAAAAATCCATCTCCTAAAAATTGCCTTAACTGTGATGGTTGTTTATGATAACACTCAGTAGTTAGTACCTTCATTGCATACAGGTTGTTTGGGTCCAAAGGCCCAAGATGTGTCCTGAGGGTCCATTTTATGGAAAAAAAAATCAATAGCTCAAAATTATAGTTCTTCATGAGTATCTGCTACACTGCTTCAAACTGGTATCTGCCTGTAGAAGTAATGTGTTAATCATTAAGTCTCTGACTGTGTTCAGGAAAGAGGGTTTTACTTTTCATTCTGTTCTCACAGCCCAATTACCTTATTTTCTGCTTGGTTAATTGCTGACCACTTGAACTTTATCTTTTGTAGACACAGTGAGCAGGGCAAGTGGTGGATTCAGGTCTTCCTTGAGAAACATCTGTAAGCTGCCATTGTTGGCTTTGTCATTTATCTTCTGGTTTGTGACAAAAAGAACTGCAAGGGATCTTTTTGAGCACATTGTGTGTTAAGAAAGTGTTATGCATAGTCTGGTTAAAAGTAACTTAAGTTGGTTATTGCCTATTAAAATACCAAAATGATTTCACCAAAGTATTTGGCAAGTTGAATTTAACCAAGGTTGCAAATTAAGTTGAACCCATATTTCATTGGATTCTATGTTTGATTGGACTTAATGGAATATAGTGCAGATACATAATATATCAAAATACTACCTACCAAACTGAAGGCATGAACAAGCACTGCTCTTTACGAGTTGTAATTTGCGCTCATAGCACGAGGAGTGCTTGGAAAATTTAGCTTTTTCGAAACAAATAATGACGAATATATAAAGCTCTTATTTGAGAGAATTCGGAATTTCATGAATTGTCAAAACCTCACTGTAGACTGGCATCACAAATGGCAAATATCCTAATTCTTCATTTTTCAGGGCCACCTGCCCCCTTTAGCTAAGCCACTGGGTGTCTAAGAGAATGGGGCCCAGATGCAAAATGGTGCTAAATGTTTCAATATTTTGAGTTATTAGGCTGCTAGGAAAACTCCAAAATTTTCAAAACATGGTCTTCAAAGCATGGGGCAATTGCTTCAACGGACTACGGTCAAAGTGAATTTGTATACCGGGCATATACTCTATAAGTATGTAGAATTACAACGAAAATTGCGATAGTTTGCTAAGGATTTATGCAAAAATTCTAATAGCTGGGAACCATTTGTAATGAAAATGGTAAATAGATTCATTAATTCATGAATTGATCAAAAGCACACTTCAATCTACTGTTGGAAAAACCCACATGGAGGGGGATCGAGGGGGGGAGTGCCACCCGATGGTGCTACCAAGACACTGTTGCAAAGGCCTAGCAGTGTAAGACTGTTGATTCAAAAAAAATTAAAATATGTCCTTGCAAACGGCACCTCATGATACACTATCTGCAGACAGAGGATGGAAATGTAACCTCCAGCTAGTTCCAGACTGCAGTCTCTTATCTATAATCAAGCTAAGGTCAGTCTGATTTAACTTCTCTGATAATGGTCTGAATAATCAACGTTGTTATCATAAACAATGTTGACTATCTATAATCTACTGTACCCTTAATTGGCTACATAAAATCCCCTCAATTTTTAGAGATCTATTTTGCTTTTGCTTTCCTCGTTATCCCTCCCCCAGTCATGCTCTGGTGAATCAGCACTCTACTCCCCCATGTAGGCTTATGTCTTCCCAACTCAATCTTAGGTTCATAGGCACAAAACTCTGGAAAACTTTAACCCCAGAGATTACTACATGTAAAGCTGTATTTAGTTGTAAAAGAAAGTTAAAAGCTTATTTCACTGCCAACTATACTTTTGATTTTTTCTTTCTTTTTTCAGGGATTTTTGTAAAAATTGTCATTCTCCCTGTTCCTTTCTTTCCCTTCTGGTATTTCTTTTGTTTTGTTCTTTGCTTTTCTCTGTTGTTAAGGGGTGGCAACCTCTGCAAGCTCTTAGGAGCTTCAGTTGCCACTCCTCAATCTCATCTCATCATCTCCTCTAGCTTTTTTTTTCTGTTTTTCACAACATGTACCAACCTTTGTGTTACAGATTGTATTTTTGTCGAATTAAGTTATTTTCATTAAATTGGATTTGAGATTGAAGTAAAGTTACACTGATCTGAACTGGATGCGACATTTCGCATTAGAAATCATTCACTTTTCTGAAAAATCTGCATGCAGACTGTGCATTGAGATATTTTCAGTTTCCTTACATAATCATAAAGATCGATGAATAATGCTAGTATGTTTGATATGCAACTGAAAAAGAACATCAATGAGACTGAAAGCGCGAGAATCGCGCGAAAATTTGGGGGATTGGCAAAGTTAGCGTGGAATTATTGATACTGAAAATCGATCGTAATCAATAGAAGACACTATTCATAACCTACCTTTAAAGTCGTTTTGGTAGAACCTAACTTTTAAGTTTCAGGTCACAAAAAGTTGAGGAGGTACTTTAACATTAGTTTCTCCTCCTCTCAAAAAAGTGGGAGGGACATGCCTTCCCCCCCCCCCCCAAAAAAAAAAAAATCAAAAAATCGTCGCCCAGTCAGTTACTTGTTCCCATTTTTTTTTTCTTTTTGCAAATGACAGAGTTCTTCGGCTGGGCTTGAAGAGCTTTTTAAGTATCGTCGTTATCAGAGTAGTAGCGTTTCCGTCACTTGCGGTGACTTCCCAGGACAGGAAAGGAAATCCTACCAGAAATTTTGCGTGCTTTACGCGCATGTTCACATTTTAAGCAGATAAGGCAGGCACTCTAACAAACCAATCAATTAATGCGGTTTTGTATTAGTCTATATCAGAATTCCTATTTGTATCGTCTGACGTCCCTGAATGACAAGCGCTGCAGATACGTAGCTTTGCTGGATGTTTTCTCGTTAAGAACAAGTTGAGGTCAAGTTTCGCACCCGTTAGGCACTTTCGGACGATAGCGTTAGTCCCCTTACAGTATTGTTGGATCCGCCCTTGAATGGTTCTTGATCAAAACGTCAGTTTTGGGGCTGTCTTGACTGATGTTTAAAAACAAAAGGAATCTGACAAAATGAGCCCACATTATATAACATTCTGTGGCTCTGTTGAAAAGTAGAGGTATTTTTTACAAAAAAATAACCAAGACATCATGACTTAAAAAAGAGTTATTGCAAAAGGGTTTGGAGGACATGATGTGGAATATATTTGTCTTTCTTAAGAGACCCATGTGAAAAGCCACTGGAAAATGCCTTTGAGATGTTACCAAACTGCCATAAGTTTACAAGTTTTTTTCTTTCTCTGAGGTGTGAGGCCCCTTTCAGGGTGTAAGAGAAATACAGTCACAACAGGTTATACTAAACAAGCACGAAAAATAGAAAAAAAAGGATAATTTTAAAAAAGAAGATCATAACAAATGTTTTTAACTTGAAAGACAGAATGAATACGAATAATGAATATCGGCAAACCTTGATAGATGCTTGCTATACATAAAACGGACGGCAATGTCTACTAAAGGCAGAAACAAGGTTACATCAAGCAAAGTGGTTCATGATTATAGAAACAAATCTAGCCAATTTTGAAAGTAGATTTGTACTTTTAATGTTCAACAATTGTTGGAACTTCCAAACACTTGGATTAACAAAGTAAAAACGTTTGACATACAATGATCTTTGTCGAGAAAAGTATGGGCATTTAATAACCAAATGATATTCACCTGCAACATCTCCAGAGTTACAGAGAGTGCAAATTACAGGATTAAAAGAATCTGAGTTGCTTTCAACAACAGTGGGAATATTATTGTTTCCACATCTAAAACGACATAAGTGCATACGATCAAAATATCCCAATTTCACAAGATGACTTTCAAGTTTATTGTCTAACTTGATGATATTATATGTCACACAATTTTTGTTCCTAGCCATTTCAGCACGCCAGTTTTGTAATTAGATATCCTGTTATCTTTGTTTTATCACAGGCAAAAAGAATTTGTTGTAGTCTTGACTAGTCCAAACACCAGAAAAAACCACTATTGTCAAGAATATTTTTGACTTTTAAAATCCACCTTGAATGATATTCATTTGACATATGTAATTTATGTAACAGTGTTAACATTATACTAGACAGCTTTGAACTTTCACCTGTAGAGACTCTGATCCAAAAGTTTAACATTCTTTTCTCAACAATGCTAGACAGCGGGGATGCTCCAACTTCCCCGTAAACCATACAACTTGGCGTTGAATTTTTCAATCTCATGATTTTTTTCAGAAATGGAAAATATCGATCTGATCCAATTTTGACGAGCCCCAGATTTCACAACCATAAAGTAAGATTGGAGTAATCATCTTATCAAAAAGATTACATTGAATATCAACAGGTAAAGATAATGTTCTGGCTTTAGCAATGAGTGCAAACACAGCTTTACGTGCCTGAACTACAGGTTTATTAATTGTTTTGTGAAATGAACCATAGTAATTAAAAGTTGTTCCTAAGTAAACATACTCATCTACAACCTGGAGCTTGCTATTTCCAAATGAAAAATCAGGAGGGTTTCTCAGATTTCCTCTTGAGAAAATAACGACCTTAGTTTTGGAAGTGTTGACTGTCAGGTGCCAAACATTGCAATAATCATTTACAGCATTGAGTGCTAATTGAAGGTCAGCTGCAGAATCAGCCATGATAACGGTATCATCTGCATATAGTAAAACATACAATTTTACAAAATATTCGATATCATCATCACTTAATACAGCCATAATCACATCTAAATTTCATAAATCAGTTGTCAGGTAACTCTGACGCATTGGAGCGTTGTCACTTGGAAAATGTTCTCTCGCAACGCATCTTGGGAATCTGTCAAAAGTTAAAGCGATGTCGTGAGTTTACAAAAAAGAAAAACAGAAGATTATTCTTCTTGTTATGTTTCTCTTTATCCATGAAATTTTAACGAAAGCAATATATTAACGAATACAAATCGCAACCGCAAACGAAAAGTGAATATCTCTGGAACTAACCTAAATAGCTTAAATCGTTAAATTTTTGAAGGCCCTTCTTGGTTTCCCGAAAGGCAATACCCATTGAGTGGTGCAGGCGAAACCTTTGCAAGACTAATCTAGGGTCGTGCATTTTAGTGTTGGCCTATAGACTAATCCGATCAACGCATGTGTTTAGTGATTGTGTGCCACTACTGAGGTCAATCAGCCTTCAATTGTCTTCATTTATTGTCTATTTGAATTCCAAAGCCTCATATTCAGTGAAATTGAAGGAATCAAGGTACTATTTAGTGCAAAACCATCCATGATACAGGTAGGCAAGGAAATTGAAAGATTAAAAGGTGGTAGACCCTAGTTATGGCCGACTGAAATCAGACCATCACTTGCTCTCCGTAATTCGTCTATACTGTGGTTCGTTGACTTCCTCAGCGTTGGCATTGTTACCGTCCAGGTACTCCTGATTTGCTGAAGGACTTCATGCAGACCTATATATTGTTCACGGTCTGAAGTCAATACAGTGTTTCATTGATTCCTTGCCGTAGGCAGGCAAGGAATCTATGCGATGGTGATGTTGTGTGTGTGGGTGTGTGTGTGTACGTATGTGTGTGTGTGTGTTTGTGACCCTTGCTTGTAAACACAATATCTTAAGATAGGAATGTCCGACACTTTTCATATTTGGTATATAGATTTATCATGTTGAGAGGAAGAACCCTATTGTTTTTGGTAGAGGTCAAAGGTCATTTGAGGTCACCAGCGGTAAAATGGCGACAATTTCAAAAATAGCTTGTAAACACAAAATCTTCAGATAGGAGTGACCAACACTTTTCATACTTGGTATATAGATTTTTCATGTTGAGAAGAAGAACCCTATTGTTTTTGGTAGAGGTCAAAGGTCATTTGAGGTCAACAGCAGTAAAATTGCGAAAACGCCAAAAATGGCTTTTAAACACGATATCTTCAGATAGGATTGCCCGACAATTTTCATACTTGGTATATAGATTTGTCATGTTGAGAGGAAGAACCCTATTGTTTTTGGTTGAGGTCAAAGGTCATTTGAGGTCACCAGCGGTAAAATTGCGAAAACACTGAAAATGGCTTGTTGACATGATATCTTCAGTTAGGAGAGACCAACACTCTTCATATTTGGTATATAGATTTTTCATGTTGAGAGAGAGAAGCCTATTGTTTTTGGTAGAGGTCAAAGGTCATTTGAGGTCAATAGCAGTAAAATTGCGAAAACTTCGAAAATGGCTTGTAAACACGATATCTTCAGAAAGGAGTGACTGACACTTTTCATACTTGGTATATAGATTCGTCATGTTGAGAAGAAGAACCCTATTGTGTTTTGGTAGAGGTCAAAGGTCATTTGAGGTCACTAGCAGTAAAAATGCGAAAACACCGAAAATGGCTTATAAACATGATATCTTCAGATAAGAGTGACTGATACTCTGTATATTTGGTACATAGATTTGTCGTGTTGAGAGGAAGAAGCCTATTGTTTTTGGTAGAGATCAAAGGTCATTTGAGGTCAATACCAGTAAAATTGCGAAAACGCCGAAAATGGCTTGTAAACACGATATCTTCAGATAGGATTGCCCGACAATTTTCATACTTGGTATATAGATTTGTCATATTGAGAGGAAGAACCCTATTGTTTTTGGTAGAGGTCAAATGTCATTTGAGGTCACCAGCGGTACATTGCGAAAACGCCGAAAATGGCTTGTAAACACGATATCTTCAGATAGGATTGCCCGACAATTTTCATACTTGGTATATAGATTTGTCATGTTGAGAGGAAGAACCCTATTGTTTTTGGTAGAGGTCAAAGGTCATTTGAGGTCATCAGCGGTAAAATTGCGAAAACACTGAAAATGGCTTGTAAACACGATATTTTCAAAAAGGAGTGACAGATACTCTTCATATTTGGTATATAGATTTGTCATGTCGAGAGAAAGAAGCCTATTGCTTTTGGTAGAATTCAAAGTTCATTTGAGGTCACCAGCGGTAAAATTGGGAAAATCCCGAAAATGGCTTGTAAACATGATATCTTCAGATAAGATTGCCCGACAATTTTCATACTTGGTGTATAGATTTTTCATGTTGAGAGAAAGCAGCCTATTGCTTTTGGTAGAGGTCAAAGGTCATTTGAGGTCACCAGCGGTAAAATTGCCAAAACTTCGAAAAAGGCTTGTAAACACAATATCTCCAGATAAGAGTAACAGATACTTTTCATATTTGGTATATAGATTTGTCATGTTGAGAGAAGGAAGCCTATATTGTGTTTGGTAGAGGTCAAAGGTCATTTGAGGTCACCAGGGGTAAAATTGCGAAAATTCTGTGCCTAAAATGTAAAGAAAAGTCTATCAAGCACTGTCAATTTGAAAGCAGGTAAGGTATTTGATGGCAAGGAATCACTAAGCCTTTTGGCTTTCTGGTTGAAATTGTTTTGATGACTCACGCCAGGCGAGATCATTTAAACGTGGACAACTGTGCCTTCTACTTCTACAAAAAAAAGTAGGGATATTGCTTGGAACTAAAAAAGGGATTTTCCTATTTGTTTTACAATGTATTTTATGTAACTAGATGTTAACTGTATATTTCAAACTTCGAGGAACTTTTGAGGAACTTAACTTTTTCTAACTCTTAAATTTATGTCGTTATTTTCACAAGAATTTAAAGGCTGATGCAAGAATTTGCAGCATAGACTTCTTCTCCTGTGTGGTTCAAATGGTCTACTCAGATGTGTGTTTAAATTTTAAACTAAATTTTTTGATGTGTTTTACTTTTCGACATCTAAGGACATCCCTTCAATTTGCTTGCACTTGCATCTTGCGCGCTGGCTATCCAGGGGTGGCGCCAGGATTTGCCCGACAAAGGCAATGAGTTATTTCCAGTGGGACGTCACTTGGTACAATCTGAGACGCGCCTAGCGCGACGAAACGTTTGGCTTTTTTTCAACAAATATTTAAAAATCTGGAGTTTATTTAGTAGAAAAAGTTTTGAAACAAAAGTTGGCTTTTGTATGGACCATTAAAAAGTCGGCCGGGGTGTTTATTGAAAAATCTGTCCTTCATAAGGAAACATCAAAAACGTTATGTAGGCGACAGTTGAATTCTTTTGGGGTTACGCATTTCATCGTATTTGGCATAGTTATTTAGGCTTTCAGACGAAATTGGAAATTTTCCCGAAGAAGTTTTCCTTTTTTGAACGATGATTTAAAAATTAACAGCTTAACATATTGGAAAAATTTGAAACTTTTATGAAAAAAAATTGTTGCCATTTTTAACAAAAATTAGAGAATCTGAAGGTTATACTGGTGGAACTGTAATTTTATAACATATTTTGGGTGTTTATGGAAGAATCTAACCCTCTATGACAAAAAATCAAGTAGGAGGTGATTTGTAGTTTTGTTGCGGTTTCTGAATAACATCAAGGAGACTAATGCCCTGGGAATTTTCCTCGCGGAAAAAGTTTGGCTTTCCATTTATATTTTTTATATTCACATATACGTACAAAAGTGTTTCATTTTGGTAGGAGGCACAATAGTCTATTTTGTCGGAAAAATGTTAACTAGAAGTGCACAGAAATTTTTGAAGAATTGAAAACCCCAGACAGCCGGAAATGGCTCGTAACCAGAAACAAAGCAGTCTTTATTTTAACCTTTTTTTCGCTATAAATTTTTATTTCATATTGCTCTCAAACGAAGAATAATTTCCAAGCATGCGGTGTTCTGTTGAGTAATCTGTTCAACCAAAACACTATCAAAGCGGAGCGCCACCATAAGTTGGCGCGGAGCGTAGAGAAAATGTAAAAAATATCTAACCCTCAGACAGCCAGAAATTGCATTTCCTGGACTTGTAACTAGAAATGAAGCAGTCGTTATTTATGAAAGTTTCACTTCAATAAAAAAAACCCATCTTGCTATGTGATCAGAAAATAACCAGATAAAAGGTAACACTACAATTAAATGAAATGGTCTTGTCTTTTGCTCAGAGAAAAACTGTGCAACCGAACTGAAAACATACCAAATGTTTGACTCTACTGAGACTCCCCAGTATTCAATTGTAAGGTCCACTAAATTTATGAAATTTTCTAGGTGACTATCTCAACTCCCGGCAATAAATGGTTTTACTTCCGACGTCTTTGAAAGTATGTCACGTTACAACAAGGTGGCTTCAAACAAATTTTCAGTCAGACTTATCAGGGCAAGAGACATTCCCACACTTCTGTTCATCGTTTTGTATAACTGAAAACGGCCTGGCCGATTGTCATTACCGTTGCTCGAATTTAGCTGTCGTGGCAGGACAGTTGGCAAACCATTGGGCACTGCATGCACCTGAACAACTTCTCGTCCGTTTTGTAAAGAAAAATACCAAAGCAAAGTCAAGACGATCGTCAGGGGATTAACGTTTATAGGGCTTACTTTTCTGTCTTGAGTCTATAGAAAGGTTCCCCGACGAAACTGGATCTTCTAATCGACGGGGGAAGGGCAGCCTTCCCCGACGGGGTATGGCCCCTGGTTCCCCGCTGGTGCCTTCCTTGGTTACGTCTGCACGTGGAATTTCCAGTTCCTAGGTCTACAACACAAGTCTTGGTCATGGGTGACCTTGCCCGCACGGATTTAAGATGGGACAAGGTACATGTAATGAGTTTTAACAGAGCTATGTACTATGAGTTATGAAGTAATTGAAAATCGATTCCGATATATATTGAAATAGTGCTATAAAAGAAAAAATGATGTTCAAGATCACCCATCCAGTAAATTCAGTCAGTGGGTTTTTTTATAATTTGTTCTTCCCAGAGGGGGGCTAGTGTTCCCCGACGGGGGGGGCTTCCCCCGCCCCCCCCCCCTCCGCTGGCGTCACCCATGTGGCTATCCAAGGCCCTTGGCCCTTGGAATGATCTGCCCCTCAAGTTGAGTCAGCACGCTCTCTGGAACATTTTCAGTAAAAACCCATCTATCTAGCTGTGCCTTTGACGGTATCTCATATAGATCAACTTAGTCTTTTGTTTCCCTCTTTCTTTTGTAAGGCGCATTGTTATAACGCTCCACATTAATTGCATGAATTTGATTTTGGATTTTGGACAATTGTCTTCTTATGGAAGCGAATTTGCGAACTGTTAAAAATACAGGAGTGATACACTTCGGCTGAGCCGACTTGGTGTAAGTATGCGCTTGCGCACACAGACGAAATTTTTGTCATGGTAAATTTGACGATATGACTCAAACCTATGTACCGATTCTTGAACTTGTCTATCAATGACCTCGATTCTGGGGGCTTTATGACCCGCATGGACATTCCTTGCTTAGAGGATATCAATGGTTATGGGGCGAAGAAACGTGATTGACAACGGTTTCCGTAGGAATTTGCTTTCTGACTACTACCTGAAAGTCTGTGGAAAATTATTATTTTTTAAGAGTGCCCTCGCCCTTGCCGTTAAAACGATCTGCCCGAAAAAGAGAAAAAACCCATCAAAGCAGTTTCAAGTTTGGTTTCGCCGAACGGCCCTCTGCCAGAGGGTTGGGAGGGCTTTGGAAAAAGGAGGCCGTTGTAAAATTTTCTTGAAAAATCAACAAAATTAGGAAAATTCCCTATAAACAGTTGGGCAGCAAAAAAAGTTATTAGTCGTGAGCTTTACCTCTTTGCAGTAAACAAAATGCCGGAAATGATCGAATACTCCAATTCTTTCAAACCTTTACCCGGGAAATAGAAAAGTATCATAGTCAGGCTAACATTTACACGAAAAATCAAAAAATTAAAGTATATCCAGACAGATGTAGGAAACCTATCACTTACAGATCATTTGAAGGGCGAAGGTTGAAGAAAGGGTTCTGGGAAATTCTGGCACCGGTAATGAAAATCAGGCATGGTTGTTTTACAGTTACATAATTAGCGAGTGTGGGAATATCTTCCCATAATTCTACTTGAAAAAGTTCTTTAAAACCCACCTCGTGACATGACATTTTTTCAAAAGATGCATGATCTAAGCAGTCGGTACCTTTTTCGTTGGCAAATATGCTCACTTCAAAATAAGTTCGCAACCTGAAAAGTTATCAGGAAGTTTAAACAAAAAACTTCTGACCCGAAAAATGTATTTTTGCCTGAAGGACTACTTTAAACAGAGCGTCGCCATTAGTTGGCGCAAACCGTACAGTACAGTTTGAAAAATCGTGACCCCTCAGATGGCCAAAATTCGAGTTTTCATTCTTATTTAAAGAATCTAAATAGTCTTTGTTTTTAGCTTTCCTTTGCGATAACAAAAAATCAGCAACGTGCTAATTGATCAGAAAATTACCAAATAAAATTTAACTCTGCCGTTAGATGAAAAGTTCTTGAATCTTTTTTGGGGGAAAACTATACAGCGGAATGGGAAATGTGCTAATGGTTATCTATTGTGACTCTTGGCTGAATTAAAGATCCTCTGAATTGATGGAATTGTCTGCATGACTGCCCGAACTCACGACTATAGATGATTTTACTTGTAACAACTTCTGCATGATAAATGGTAAACTAAGACTCATCGCACTTGACCTCCTCTCCTGCCTCCGTCTCGTTCGTATATGCCGACCGGGCTGTGCCGACCGGGCTATCGAGGAACGAAACTCCTCTTCAAAGATTTTTAGAAGATGTCCTGACATGCAATCTGGTGCCACATTTGCTACCATTTGAAGTAAAATTTTGAATTTGACAAATGTGCATATTTTTAGGAGTTAAAAAATGACATTACTGAGAGGGGCTTCGGAAGACAATCTATCCGCTTTCAAAATTGTTGAGAAATTGGATGTCCTTTTTTGCAATCTAGTGCCACATACACTACGCTATGAAGTATAATATGTGTTACTTCACCGAGTACTAATTTCTAGGATCTAAAAAGAAAGAAAAATGGTTTCCGTGAGGGGCAGAGTCCAATGGCCCCTGCGTGCAACAGTGTTTATGGTTTGGGGCTCGGGCAGTTACATAATAGACATTTCCCAAATTCAGTAGCTCTTTTTCCATTTCATCAAGTAATTGTAATTTCTAAATCACTTATCAAGTTGATAATACTTTTTCCTATTATTGTAAACAAAAGCTCAAAATAGCAACTGCTTCATTTCTAGTTACAAGCATGGGAAATGCCATTCCCGGCTATCTGAGAGGTCCAATTTTCAAAATTTTATATTTTCAGCGCCAACCGATTGAAGCTCTCGGCTTTGTGTTTCGTTCGAACGGGTTATACTTAATAGAAAATGGCAGGTTTTTACATCAAATTTTGTTTTGTGTTTTGTCAGTTTTAGAAATTAGTATCCATCGATACCATGAAATCTGCCACACTTTCAGAACATGGATCAAGTAAAAAATATACCATTTTGATATAGGCTCCCTCGAGACAGGAAAACCCTCTAAAGCCCCCTTCCCGGTAGGTGGTCCAGAGTCGGGAAGATTACCTCTCCCATACACCAAGAAATGGCAACGCCTTATCAAACAAACCATCGACTATGATAGACCAGGGAGTTGATAGACACGGTGTGCTCATAAATATTCATTCTGTCGAGAGGGGCAGATTTTTCCCCGATCTGGAGGATGAGCATTTTCTCCCGAAAGCTTTTTTCTCCTGAACTGTTCTATATGTGCAAAATTTTTCGTTGTTTCGGCTCTGCATGGTCATTTTACACGTCGCGTTTCACTAGGATGTATCGGAGTTGCATCGTTATTTGTGCGAAAGTTTTCGTAAGTTTGTTTCGACTTCTCATGTCATTTTACCTCCTGTTAGATGTACTAGAGTTGCATCGTAATATACGCTTCTGGTACATCTTTCAAATCCGTTTCGATCGGTCTCAAGCGTGTTTTGGAGATACGAATTTTAGTTTTAAAATAAAAAAGGGCATGTATTTGTTTTATATCTGCGAAAATTTCGTTAATTTCGATTTCACATGATCATTTTACGTCGAGCTAGATGAATCAGAGATGCATCGTTAGGTCATTATGCATGGTTCTATAACATCTTCATAAAAATGAATTTCAGGTTGTGGACCCCCTGTGGGCTGGGGGTTGTCACGCCCACGGTATTTCCTGTCTGTCGTAAGAGTCGACTAAATGGGGGGACTTGAACAGTATACGTTTTTGAACAATATGACAGTGTATAACTGCACATTCGTGTTGGTGTGTCGTTAAATCTTATCTAACTTACTATGAACGCTTTCGGATAAAATTAAGTTCCCCTACTCGCAAATTGTACTTGTGCCTCTCCGCTGTAGAGAATAAAAATGAGAACAAAACGATATAGCTATCACATGTGAAACCAGAGAGAAGCTAATAATACCACGAAAACAAATATAAATACCACTCGAACGTTCTAATGATGAGCTGCATGAACAGTATTTATCTTTTTATCAAAGAGAAAAAATATTGTTCCCATTTTAAGCGACTTTTGTATATTATAATTTTGGAAAGTGTCAGCCCTTATGCACTGATGCAATTTGCACATGTTGTAAGTGGTATTCTAGTCATATGTCCATAATTTTGAAGAAAACAAATATTGTCCATACTCAACATCTCTTTATAATATTATATGTCATTCGTAAGATTTTGTCTGCCCTTTTTTTTTGGGGGGGTGGGGGCAAAATCGATGTGTTCGATCTGGATATGGCGCAGTTTGGCACACATAAGTCCCGTGTAGTTCCCAGGCACGTAGCCACGGGGGGGCACAGGGGGACACGTGCCCCCCCCCCCCAAAAAAAAATCAATAAAAGGTCTTGCACTGAAGGAGAAAAAAATTATCCCCATTAAATCACCACAACTTCAAAATACCTAGACTGAATTCTGTCAAAATATCTCCGACTTTCGAACAAAACACACTTTAACTCGGGTAAGGAGCGTATGAACGGCGTACACAACTATTACTGTCAATTATTAGTCATCGATGGCGTGTGGAGATCCCTTCCCTGAAGGTCGAGGAGGTTTCGCTTAGTATTGTTTCGAGCCTAATTTCGCACGTCAATGCATCATTCAGCTGTCATAGGCCTATAAGTTCTTACGTGAGAGTAATGTACATTTTACCTGGGTTTCTGGGCCGGCGTTGTGAGCAGTGCAAAAAGAGAGACTTCAGGCACGAAATAATTTTATGAAGTTTAATAAAAATTTATTCCTTAAGAACACCTTTAGGAAAAAGTGTCTGGAATTACCGTATACAGCAAAAAACAAGAAAGCAGTTAAATACAAGTAAAATCAACGTCTTTCTGATTTAGGAGTAATTTATGTGTCCGGGGAACGGAGCAAGCAAATGCAGATCAACCCAGTTGAAGTTGTTACGAAATTTTCTAACCGAGAAAAAAGAACCAGAATCAAACTCTTTTAGGCAAGAAAATACTTGATAAAGCTACAGGAAAGATTGATTTTAATAATTTGTTTAAGTTAAGTTTGACATCACCAATTAGCCTTGACAACCTCGTTGGTAACTTGTTTTTTATTAAATCCATATTTTTCTATTTCATCTTCACTTTTAGTGTAAAAAGGGGCAAAGTTTTGTTATGAGACCAGCTTTTTCGGAGTACAAATATATCAAAGAAAAATGCAAAATTTCGCACCATTTTGCATCTAGAGTCCTCGAAAAAGGGGACACCCCCCCCCTTAGACCCCTCCCCCAGGCCGGCGAAATTCCAATATTGATGTGCCCTGCCCCCCCCCCCCCACCAAGTTGATTATTCTGGCTACGGGCCTGGTAGTTCTTTCAACCCATTCTGAAAAAGGTATTATCCTCTTTTGTAAAATGCACACAAAACTTCCGCAGTTCCTCAACTACTTGTCGGCATTCCCTTCAAGGTTAAGAAAAGATCAAGTTATTGTGGTGCCCGCACAGCTTTTCGTCATACATTACCCCTATAAAGAGTAATGTGAAAATATTCAAATGAAATGATAACATGCACGATGTTGGCTAATTCCCCAATTAGAACCTGCTGTTAGCAGGCTATTGTGTTTGCGCTTCAACTAAAACAGTTGCATTCAAAAATAAAAAATCTTACTCTCGGTGCTATAAATAATAGTATACGAGTCTTTCAACGGCTTCAGTGCAGATCAGTCGACGTTTCCAACTAAGTTACATGGCATACATGCGGTATACAATAGCCTGCCAACTTTCTAGCAAATCTCATTTACGACCACCAAAAGTGACGTCACGAAAAAAATTAAAATACTGAATTATATCTCGCGCAGTAGGTAATGTATGTTCATCGAACGTACGGCCTGGTACACTTTCCACGTACAACAGCTAATTAGGTTGTTCGCCGTTCTTTGTATCATTTGTATGCACGAAAATACAATATTCATACTTGTTTCGTGCACCACGTGACCATCTCATGTTTACTAATTCGTCCCTCAAAATGCGGGATTCCTGTAAATGGACACTGGACGAAGGTTTGCAGTCCAGAAGGTTTGAGACTGTATATTTTACTGTGTGAAGACCTGTTTTTTGATTTTGAGAGAGCGCCATCTTACGGCTACTACGGAGTCTGCTCCGCAGGCTATTCCCAATCAAGCTATAGCGTGATTATCCTACTCTATGAGCGTGATTATTAATATTATGTGGCTACATGATTTACCTTACACTGCTTTTGTTCGTTGTTCTTTTCTGTGTTACTGTAACTGAGGACACTGGATAACAACATGGGACTTCTTAAATCAAACCAACTTTCCATTCTTCCAAGGTTGTTGTTATTCCTTTCTAGTTTTAAATTGGGCTTTGGTGGGAATATTTTAATGATTTCAACAAATTCTGTGGCCTCCCCAAGCCATTATATGGCACTTTCGTCTTTAACAGGTGGCCTAGTTTCGCGAGAACATAACGTCACAATCGTTACAAATGACATAAAAGGATTGGAAGGGTTTCCAAACGGAACATTTAGTCAAGCTTTGTACTTCAAAGCCAGCTATGATCCAGTGAAAGTTACCAAGATTATGGACGAAATGACACGAGTCTCCGCTTTTGCCTCCATTGGGTACATTGAAACAATGACGTTGTTTACAAACTTTATGAAGAATACGTATGACAACTGCCTCGATTTGTGGAAGGATTACAGAGTATTAGAAAATTTAAGGAAGTCTCATTTTGATTTGGTAGTGGTTTTTCCTCTTTCGGCTTGTGATCTTTTAGTTTCACAATATCTGGATATTCCATTTGTTGTGTTTCTTCCTTCATTAAGAACACCGATATTCCATGAAGGATTTATTGGGATGCCCTTGCCTGCATCTTACGTCCCATTCGACGTGTTCGGTACTATGACGGACGAAATGAACTTCTGGGAAAGACTAAAAAACCTTGCATCTCCGATATTAACTCACTTAATGGAGTACCATATGACTAAAGGTTATTACAATATTCAAGTCATGCATAATATCTATCCTGATAAATCCATAAGACAACTTTATTCCAAAGCCAGTTTGTTTCTCAGTCACGTCAGTTTTGGGAACGATTTTCCCCGACCGTACACCCCAAACTTTATTCCAATCGGTGGTTTGATCTCACAACCCAGTAAACCTCTACCACAGGTAAGATCGTCTTTTTAATCAAGCTCGTTAGATAGAGTTTTACCACCCAGTTTCCAACCTATTGGTTCAAATCGAGCCGACCACGGCTTTTTTCCCAGTTGTGGCTCACTGGCTTGTTGCCCCTACTCCATCATGCTTATGCGGAGCATCACGTACGCACAAAGGTTAAGGCTGACTCATATGCGTACAGGGCTCGCAATGTCACAGTATTTAGTAAGCTCCAAGATCAGTAAACATTTCATCACTTCTAAATCCTTCACAAAAGCGAGGTTTCTCTTTTCAAATATTGGTCATTTACAAAGTCTAGACGCCAAATCAATAGGCCTAGTTGTATGCCCATTCACATCACTTAGCACTTGGTTGTGATTCTGTATATAGCAGTAGCTGGCGAGTTACGAAGTCAAATTTTGGCTCGTGAGGTCCTTAGCTCTGGTAAGGGTAAGAACTCCTTCGGAATATTTTATCACCACTTGTTGGACAATACCAAGTATTAGAACGAATTTTTAGTTCATTCATTAAACCGAAGAATCCACGATTGGACTCAAGTTCGCAGGTCACGCGGACCGGGGATGTCATTGTGGGAAAAACGACGAGTCTGAGAAATGGAAGTAAGAATTAGTTGGTTTCCCGTTATTTCTTCCCGAGTCACTGTTCTTTTAATTAAAACAGATATGGACCTTTCTTTTTCAAACTATTTAAAGGTGTTCATCATATTTCATGTGTTTGTCATGTCTAGTCTCAAGATCTTATTTAAAAAAGCAGGCGCGGTTTTACGGGAGGACTTTGGATAATCAAGCTCCCCGGAATGTACTCAAGCCTGCACCCCACCCGTGGCGGCGCTACGGTAGGGCAAAAGGGCATCCCCTGCTGTTTTGGTCTTGCCCCCACCCCCAACGTAGGTCAGTTAAGATTTGGGTTAACCGAGAAAGTGAATAATAAAGCTCCCATGAGATTTAATTTTTTCATCCAGGGATACATTAGAGAATTCTGCAGTGCACCTTGAAAAGTGGACTTGGCCGACATCGATGTCGACATCACTTGGCCGATATCTGAACAAAAGAAACCCACAAACAACAATAGGTGCTCCCTGGACCATGTAATCACGAACAATATGGCTTTCTGCAGTTGTTCAACAAGCAAGGATTTCAAGGACATGATAAGTTTGTCCAGGTTTCAAGGGAGCTAAATCTGTAATGGTGCTAAAACCTCCGAGCTTACGGGGCTTTACCCCTGAACCCCCGAACCCCCACCCCAGAAACAGACGCTTTGGGCTCAGTTTCGTTCTGTAATTTTACGTTCGACACCATATTTACATAAACCGACAAATTCGAAAGCGACACAATCAGTGGGGTTGGCTTACTACCGGCGGGGATGGGACAGGAGGTCGGTTGCCGCCCCCCCCCCCCGATTCTCTGATTAATGAAAAATACGGAAATCTTTTTTTTTCTCCGTTGTTTATTCATTGTATTTCAATTCATTAATTATGTATACATTTCTGAATAGACTAAGAACATTTTTTGCCAGCCTACATATGTGACACCAGATCGCCAAGTTCTGGTACCACTGGACAACTGTATTGCGGTTGTCCAAACTTTTCTTTGCCCTAATTCAAAAATTTCTAGCATTCCAATCATACTTTTAAATATTTCTTTAAAGAAAGCGATATCTTATGCGCGCTCTTCAGCTCTGCCTACTGCAACCCCTGATACCTGGATACAGAAATGTTCGCACATTAAGAGAACTCTAAATTTGGGAAAACTTTCATGCTGATTCTTGAAATGAAACAATCGGAAATATATCAGCTGTTACAACTGATGATCAGAGAGACCGTCAACGACGGTGTAGTACTGTCTTCCTACATTTTTTTTTATAAATTCCAAATTTATTTTAATATGAGCGCTTGATTTAAAGGCAACCAAGTTTCCAAACCATTTCAATTGCCGTCGGGAGCCTCAGTTTACAGGCCATAAAATTTTGCAACAAAGTCGATTCTTAGTCTCCGTGCAATCTCAGATTCACTGTGAAAGATAGAGAAGGTATATAGTGGGGTATCTGGAAATCATGATAAGCACAAGACTGAGAACCATCAACTCCAATAAGCTACATTAAGGACAGCTTTGAAAGTGCCGGTACTTTACAGTAGAAATGGGAAAGACGAAAGTTCTTTCTTTCTTCCTTTTTTTTTTCCCCCTTTTTTCGCAAAATTAAAGTATCAAAGTCACCGTAAAATTTCGATTAAAATTCAAAAATTCGGTCCTTATTCTGAAATCCTATGCCTGACAAACAAGTCCACTCAGCCTCACTTTATTGTCTTGCACAATACTTTGTCTAAAACGGTAAAATATTTGGGAAAAGGGCGCAAAATATCCTCAAAGACATAAAATTACCATGTAGGACTGGCAGAGGGTTTATAGGTTTAAACAGCGACAATAATCTGATGATCTTTTCAAGCGTTAGTGGTATATTTCATCTGAAAATTTTTCGATCACTTGGTAATTTCCCTTTCCTTTTAATGAAATAACATTCTTTTGAACAAAATTTCATAGTAAATTGCAACTTATGATTCTACTCACAGGCCTGGGAAGTGCCATTACTCGTTGCCTGAGGGGTCGCGATATAACATAAGTTTCACGCCAACTACTGATGGTCGACCGATTTGTGCTAGGTCATGAATGCCTCCGACATTGCAATACAGCAAAAACATTACCAACTCTCCTGCTTTCCCGCGCAAACTGATCATGGCACTCCTGTTAGAGTAATACATGTCCTATCAAGTATCATAGACGTATGTCAATATGCGACACCTATTTATTAGAGACCATTGCGGCACCAAAGTGTATAACAGTACCCAAG
Organism: Holothuria scabra; assembly: GCA_037179385.1. NCBI lineage: Eukaryota > Metazoa > Echinodermata > Holothuroidea > Aspidochirotida > Holothuriidae > Holothuria > Holothuria scabra. The sequence continues at coordinate 64,459 of CM074188.1, forward strand.
GTTTTGCCCGAAAAATCGAAGTGGCGGGTTTTATCTGGTAATTTTCTGAAAAAGCTCAATTTAATCGACGTAAAAAATTTTGCAAACAAAAGCTCAAACTTACAGCTGAAGGCTCTTACAAGCCTTGGAAAAGCCCCCCTAAGCTGTTTAAGGGGTTGTGATTTTTAAAATTTTCTGTAAGCTCCTCCTCAACTACAGAATGATGACGCTACGTAAATGGTGTTGTTTCGAAAAGCAAAAACCATTTTCAGCAAGCGGATGGAGTCTTGATCGGGTAAAATGATCTCGAAACACAAGCTGTTCATCAGCGCCCACTCCCAAACAGGGAATCTCAGATCCGTCTTACCTACCACTCCCCTCCCTATTCCCCCTACCCTACGATTAGGATCCACCTCTATCTACGTCAAGGGAAAGAGATGTCGCTTAAATCCTTCCATCTAGTTAGCATTATTAAAAGTCAACTAATCAACATTTTTCAAAATCTTTCAGGATATGGAAGAATTTGCAGAAGGTTCAGGTGAATCGGGTGTCATCGTGTTTACTTTAGTGAGTAGCTATCATTCAATTTAGTAATGCATGTTATCGTTTATCCCGGTGAAGAAATTGCACAATGATGTAGATTTTTTCAGTGTCACCATACCGCCATAGTGATTGTTTGCCTATATTTTTGCATCAATCTACAATTATTCCTATGTTTCATCCTAAGTTTGCTGTTACAGACAAAGGTTCATTGTTGTTTTGAAGTGTGATTTGAATTATTTGATTTATCTTTTAAAAATCACAGATCTAGGCTAATGAAAAGTTTTGATATTTTAAAATCTTTTGTTTAACCAAACAGCAAATGCTAAGAATAAGTTCTTCAGCACTTGTAAGATATAAAAACGGGCTCAGCCTAACCAGGGAGCTGGTTTAACTGCATTCTGGACTTAATATTTTTTAAGACTATAGTTCCTCTCAACGATATTGTGCGGTATTAGCACTTAGCAAAGCAAATATTGAGGATCAAAGGATGGTGCCAAACTTCTATCCTCACCATTTCCTAAGTTAACTGTTCCTCCGTTTGGGTTGCATTTCCAGGAGGAAGTGTCAGCTAAGCAGAAGATTAATCTTTTGCAACTAGTATCAACTAATTTTCATGCCTTGACTTTTCCCTCATCCCGTTGAAACTCCCTTATTATACGTATTGTAACCAAGAATACTTTGGGAGCAAACAGTACGAAAGCATTAATGGTGTAAACTTTGATAAATCTGGACATGTAACGTTTTCAGGCGATTTAAAGATTCGGAAGATATTATGTACTTGTTGGATCATGGAGCTATTCCTCACTAGTTTCATTGTTTGACACGTTTGACAAGTTCAGCAACACAGCTTTAAAATTTGTACAGATTTTTGTAAGGAAGAAACTAGTATACGACATTTCTCTATCTTTCCAATATGCCGTTGGACTCGAAATTTTGAATGATTTCTAGATTCAAGCTAAGGTTCCAGTGTGACTTGTTTAGTAAATCAATCCCCTATTGTTCTATCTTTGTTTCGAGTTGTATTTTGAACCTGCTTCATACCTTTCGTTTCATTCATCACGCAGCTGAGCACAGCCATTTATAACTGCTTGCCACAGAGGCAGATTTATACTGTAGGTGGCGCTCTCTGTCCCCCCTCCCCCCTAATTTACAAGGCTTATTTTGCTTCGCAGAAGGGTTATTTGCATTCTCGCTCGTTCATATGCTGTATTTTCTCAGAAACATAATAGAAATTTCAAAGTAGACAGTATCATATATTTTCAGCTAAATTGGTTAAATTTAATCAGGATCGGTTTTTTACAGTATTTACCTCACAAAGCAACTCTGTTTAAGTTACCTTCTAAAACTGAACTCAAATCCTAGTTACTTCAAGCACTATTTGTGTTATTTGGACCAGGATTTGCATTAGTTTAACAAGGATTTCACGGAAAATTTAACCATTTCCAGCTGTCTAAGGGGTTGCGATTTTCAGTTTTCTGTTCGCTCCGCCTCAACTGTTAAAAGCGCTGTGATTAAAATAGTACTTTGGGTAGCATACAAAACTTTTCTGCCCCAGCAAAATACTGCCACGTTTGAAACTGTACATGAACCAAACGCTGGATCCTCCGTTAAAATGACTCTTTCTGTTAGTAATCACAAAAACGAAGATCTAGGATTCCTGGTTGGGGAGGGGGGTGTCTTTGATCAACTTTATGTCAAATTTATCAGTGTTTAAGAGGAGACCGATTTATGTAATGTATTGTATAATTAACTTAACAACCCGATTTGTCATATTCATTGTTCTCACCCAGGGATCTGCTGTGAAAGGTTTATTCAAAGAAGATTTGGCTGAAATATTTGCTCGAGTTTTCAGTAAACTGCCTCAGCGTGTAATATGGAGACATGACGCAAAACCCCCGCCAAGTCTCGCCGACAACACAAGAATATTCAAGTGGCTTCCTCAGAATGACGTTCTTGGTAGATACATTGGATAAGTCTTATCATTGCATATTTGATCTTTTAGCAGTCTATACAGTTCATTAGTTTTAAAATGGCCAGAGAATCATTACACAGCTTATCGATACGGACAATATATAAACCAGAAAACATAATAAAATATAAATGACACAGTACGACAGTCATACCGTCGTTGAATTTGGCTCTCCTGATTTTAATACTATCACAAGACCAACAAATTAAATAAAAATCTTAAAGAACCATCTCATAGGAATAGTGATGAACACAAAATGATCTCACTTAACGGCACAGACATTAACAATACTTCATACAGCAACCAAGTAAACTATAAGGGTGGACAATGATGTCTAAGAGCCCTGAAGATTCAGGATGCCCAACCACTAAAAGGGCTCATTTTACACCAAATCCCCCGGCCCGACCTTTTAAATTGGAGGGTTAGGCAGCCACCGAAACCGGGGGTGAGGCCATGAGGCAACAGCACCTGTGGAAAATGAGGGGGGACGCCTCCGCCCCAACTTCCCGGGTCAGAAAAACTTTTTTTTTTCATTTCTCCAAATCTCATAAAGTAAAAATTTCGGCGCACTTCGCGCGCCGTGAAGCGCAATCTTAAGTTTGCAGTTGCTCGCTCATAAGTTTGGAAAACTTTTCCGAGCTCTGGAAATGACAAATCGAATATTAATGTATATGACACCACGTCATCAAGATGTGTTTGTAGGTCTCTATAGTCAGTTCAGGACATAACCGCTTTCGAGAAAAAGTGAAGTTTCGTAAGATCAGGGAGGTGTAATAAGACGGGGATCCATCTTGCGCCTTTTTCTTTGAGCCAACACTAGTCACTTTGTGTGTTGTCCTTTATGACACAGTACTGCTTAATAGGTGTTAGGAACCAAGTTCAAGCCTGGTAAGTGGTCTGCTAGATCTCGAACAGCAGTTCGGGAAATTTGTCCTTCGCCTTAATATTGTCAGCCGCTGATAGATGTAAATTAATTTGATTTGGACGGGGATTTAAACTTTCTTGTCTTGTGTCCTGTATTTTACACTATATGGGTGTGTCATTTTAGATCATGCGAACGAATGCGAGTAGGCGTATAAATGAAAATTCGATAGCAGTGTTAAGTCTTATTCCCCTTGTACTCATTTGCACAAATAATCAGAATTGTTCAATAGCCAGGATCTTTCACATCGTTTTCAATAAACAGTCGTTTGAAATGAAGCCCGCCTGGTCATTTGTAAGGTATTTATAGCCCATTCTTCGTAATAACACCTTGCCACACAGTCCTTTGAATGTCCAAGTGTGGCTAAACTCTTATTTAAATCGAAAGTTACTGATAAAAATACTGCACATGTGGACCATGGTCGGATTCCTGTAATGCAATGCTTCTGCGGGGTATCAGTTTGAGCAACTTCGACGATGAGGTTTATGTTTGGAAAATTTCTTTCAGGGTGAAAATTCTGTACCTATCCCTCATTTTTAGCTATAACTTATAATTTGATGAAACCTTTCATGTTAGTGTACCCATTCGTCGGGTATTCGGGGAATACGTCTTTGTATTTTACGACAATTTTACAGAATCACGGCAGGTCTGCTTTATGGCAGACCTTTGTTCCCTTTGTTGAGGAAGCACTGTCCCAACACTTGAATGTAGCTGCGTAGCAACATATAACGTGATTATAGACTCCACTGTTTACCTAGCACATCTTTGGTAAGTTTAGGTTGAGGCAAACTGGTTTGTCACAATTAAAATGGCACTACAGTTAGACTATAGTCATAACACTTTTAGGTGCCTTCTGCGCTGTGCCTGTGCCCCTTTCATCGGAATTCTTCACTATGGGTAGGGATGGATGGAAATGGGGGTTACTACCACACGAATTCCGGGAAAACCTGTGAACTAATTTCATGACGGCAAGTGTCAGTCCACTACTTTCCTCTCACGATATATTCGGTATCTTTAACTTATTTTTATCCCCTTAGTCACTTTGTATAAATGGCTTTTGAGACACACTAAAATGAGAGTTTTTAATCTTCCCTGTTCTTGATAACCTCCTAAGGCTATGCAGAAATGTTGACGTAATGTGCATTTCTTACAGTCGCGAGGATAGAACCAGAATTTCATTTGGGGCTTTTGGCGATTCCCAACCCACCAACAAAATAAGAAATGAAGGCAATACCCAAGTCTAATCCAGTGATATAAGAAGGTTTGAGGTTTGAAGTTTGAAGTTTATACGAATCATTTCATTATAACACAATTTACAATCGGTAATATTGCAAACACAATACATGAAAGTTCATAATACAGAGGGATAATAAATTAATGAATGCAGAGGAACCAGGAATAAGTGGGAACTTTTCGAGCCTGGTCCCTTTCTTGTTATACAAAACATAGAGAGCCCAAAAAAAGGAAAGAAAAGAGAATGAAACACCAAAAAAGAGTGTAAAATAGTGGAAAATAGCATATTACGTTGAACTGTTTTTAATGGGTAATTTTTCAACTTCTTTTTAAATGTTTGCATACTTTGAGTGATTGTAATATGTGGGGGCAGAGAATTCCACAAATGCACACCAGTGCTTCCTAATTGAGAATGGGCAAGTTTTTTTCTGATATATGGTTGATTAAGAAAGTGTTTAGACCTGGTTTTATAGCTATGGAAGCTTGAGTTATAGGTATAAAATTGTCAAACGGTGAGGGGAGGATTCCAAGGCGACACTTGAATAGAAAATGCCAACTTAGCTGATATTTATAGAGGTCGTTAATTGTAAGAACACCCGAGTTCCTGAAAAGGGGAAGACTGCAGACTCTATGCGGTGCGTGACATGTGTTTCTTAAAGCTCGTTTTTGTATCTTATACAAATTACTTAGGGTCGTAACGTTAGTGTTACCCCATAGCAAAAGACTTTAATTTAAATGAGGAAGGATAAGGGCATTATATAATAACAAGAGTGTGGTCTTGGGCAAAAAATGCTTAAGTCTGTTAACCCAATACCATTCGATCTAGAGTCCCTACTACTTACTACGGATAAATGTTCTTTCCAGCTTAACTTTCGATTAATAGTAATTCCTAAGAACTTTGCTTGGTCTGCTTCTTTAACATCTAGAGAGACACTTACGTTGCTTTATCTTTGATCTTACTGTCAAAAATTAAAAGTTTTGTTTTGACTATATTGAGAGATAATTTGTTTGATCTCAGCCATTCAGATACTAGTGAAAATTCATACATAAAATGAAACGTAATTTCTTAGAAGACCTGTAAATATCATTTATGTATAATATCAAAAGTAAAGATCCCAATATCGAGCCCTGAGGAACACCAATGTTACATAATTTACATTGAGATGCAGAGTGATTAAACTGTACATAATTACATCTGTCAAGTAAATAATTCTGAAACCAGTCAAGTGCTACACCACGTACACCGTAAGCAAACAATTTGTTCATTAAAATATTGTAATCAATGGTGTCGAAGGTCTTGGATAGGTCTATGAAGATACCGACCGTTGTAAGTTTACTGTCTATTCCCTGGGAGATTTTGTCAGTAAGATTTATTGCAGCCATATAGGTAGAATGATCACTACGAAAACCTTATTGATTACACATAAATTAAGTTGTGTTTCGTAATAAATTTGTACAATCGATTATATACTAAGCGTTCAATTTCTTCGACTGCTCGAAGCGCTAACGTTAAAAGCACGGGAGATCTACAGAAACGGTTTGGAGGAAAATCGAGAAATGGATTGACCCTTGCCATTCAGCTTAGTTATTATATCCTAGAATTGTTGGGACTGCATTGTTGAGATTTATTCATTTCTTCTCCATAGGACATCCTAAAACTCGACTCCTCATCTACCACGGTGGTAGTAATGGTGTTTTAGAGAGCATCAGTCATGGAGTGCCTATGGTGATCATTCCATTGGGTGGGGACCAAATCACACACGCTGCTCGAGTACAAAAAAAAGGAATGGGACTAATGCTGGACAAAGGGAATATCACAGAAGAAAATTTATTGTGGGTCGTCCAAGAAGTATTACATAATCCAAAGTAAGTTCAGAGGGCTATATTACATCGCAAATTAACACTTGAAGATAATTTACTGAACAGAATGTCTTGTTGCAGACTACTAAGGTATATGACGAACTCCAATGCGGATTATGCCTGGAAACCGAAGCCGACAGGAGGTTTACGCCATGCAGTTTGATAACTCAAGTCGTTTCACTTCACCGGCTGTTATTACTCATGATTTATCATATTCTAACTGTGAGAAATGGAAAACAATTCTATGGGAAAATCAACTCCTTGGGAACTTGCCTCCTTAATCCAAAACGATAAAATTTTGTGCACTTTTGAAACCGTATTATGGAAGAAAGGGTCAAATATCCTTCCTCCTCTGGTGTAACCCTACTGTATGTATGCCGGGGAGAATATCTTTGCCCTTGGAACTAAGGTTGCACTACAACGTTAACTGGAAGTGGAACCGACTCCTCGGTACATTTACATAATCGAAAACTCGACCCAAAAAGACATACAGCTAGGTTCACAGTAAGCCATATCGTTTTTTAGATGTGCAGAGTCCCAATCTTCAAGGCACCCCTTTGAAAAGGACCGCGTACTGCCGTAACGGTAGAATCTACACTTGTGGGGAGAAAAGTGAATATAGTCCTGTTCCTCAAGGACTAAAGGAAACCCTGTAAACTGAGGCAACTCAATCGTTACTTAAACTAGTTGCAAATTCTGGACAGAGAAGACATAAAACTTGTTCCCAAACGGATGTTTCTATGTTCTCGAAATTTATGTAATGTATCCTGACATATCTGACCTGTACAGGTCATGATAACCATGCTTCCTTTAGAAGGTTTAACAAAAGATTTGAGGGATTCTTAAAAAAGTTGGTTAAGTGATAAGGGGGACGAGGGCCTATCACAAAAAAGGACCCATGAACAAATTTTGCCTTCTAGAACTACCTTTATCAAAAGTCCCACCCTATCAAAGAACAAAATACCGACAATATCATAAGAAATTTACAACTGTAAAAAGGTATGACGCCATCCTGTTCTTTGGTTGGTGTAGACTAACTTACAACACAGGATAGCGCTATGTATCTCAACATCCGCAAACATTCTTTGCATTCTGTACGCCTATTTGAATTGAGATTCCGCGGAGAATGGTTTACCGACGAATGTCTTGCCTACTCCAAAAATAGCGGCACGGCTGTTACGCCCAACTCACAGCCTAGATATTAATAGCAATCTGACCCACGATTCATAACATAACTAAATCTCATTAGCCATTACCAACAACTAATGTTGATCACAATAGAATGTATGAAAAACTCCAGACCAGCCGGTTCTTATCATATGACCTATTTCCTCTGAACAGGCGAATTTTTAAGGCCCTGTCACACTATTCCGGGCAGACTCTACGTGCTTGTTGCGGGCAAGAATTTTGTTGCACGCAGGAAAAGTTCTGCGGGCAAGTCAAGATTTGGGTCCATGGGTTTTACGTGGAACTTGCGTATTTAACCCGTGGTACTTCCGTGGGGTTTGCGTGTTCTCCGTTTGAAATGCGTGCAAAAAGCGGGAGAGTTCCGTGTTAGCTCAGGGACACTTACGGGCTCTGCGAGTTACCGGCGTGCCAGTTACGTGTCACCTGCGTGGGAGTTGCCTCCAATATGCGAGATTTACGCGTGCCGATTGCCAGCATATTAACATGGCAGATGTTTTCGCAGAATGCTAGCAACTTGCCCGCCGCAAGCCCTCGGATTACCAGCAGGGAGGCAGTAACTTGCCCGCAACACGCCCTAAATTTCCTCGCTCCATACCCGCAGAATTGACACTATGAAGTCAAGTTGTCAGTACCAACACCGTTCCTTGCCCGTAAAACTCGCGTCCCATGCACGCATCTGACACGCTCTGCACGAAATTGTCACAGCTTCGCGGCAAATCTAGTTCTTTCTTCAAGCGGGTTAACTGCCTGTGACTTGCTGCCGATACGAGCCCCTTGCGGGTGTTATGCGGGAACCTCTGCAGGCAAACGCACTCAATATACCCGGAACAAGTTTTGAGCATGTTCAAAACTTAGCTTCGGGTAACTCGGACTTGCGTGCGCACCTGCGGGCAAAAACGGGCAAGATCCGGGCGAGATACTGTCAGGTGCGTGCTAAATTCGGGACCTGCGGGCAGCAAAAATTGTCACCCGCAACTTTCACGCAGGGCTTTCCCGGAATAGTGTGACAGGGTTTTTACATAACTGGTCGTAACTTGGTATTTTCACTGAACAATTCATTACCTACGAGAAGTGCAATGTGTGTCAAACGTGTTGCTCAGTCTGACGTGAAGTGGAACGACTTTACTAAATCCCGTGACTCCCGTGTCGGCTTCAAAACATTATTGGAGAACTTTTCTGTCTACCATGTACTTCAGCGAACCTTGTGCATACGACGTCACAGAATAGCAAATGCCCACTACATTGTGACCAGCATCATTCCAACCAGCAAGCATGTATCATACAACCAACGCCAGTACATGCAGCCATTTGTAGAGTGCAATGTACAGCATGTTTCCCTTCAAAATGAAGGCGCGTGGCGTCAATGCATACAGTCCAAGGAAGGTGATCAAAATTAAGGGAAGGAAATGTAACACCAATTTACTCAACAGAGGACCAACAAAGAAGCATATGAATGGCAGTCATATAGACCTCCATACAAACATTCATAATTAAGATGCAAAACGGTACATTAATGGAATTTTGCCATAAGATTTATTTATTGCTATATTGAACTCTTAAGGGCATTGCATCATAGGCGTCTGCCTGTCGTGCACTCTGTGAAAACTCAAACGACCGGGGTATCTACTCTTTTCTTTAAACCAGACACAAACAAACCCTTCTGAATGTGTCTTACACTTTCTAACGGTAGGTGGAATGATGATTTAAAACAATATATTTCTTTCATTCAGGTACAGAGAACGCGCTCAGCATTTTTCTAATATCCACCATGACCTCCCTATGAAACCACTGCAGAGGGCGGTATACTGGATTGAACACGTCATGAAATTCGGCGATGAACATCTACGCCCACGATCAGCAGATATGAGCATCATTGAGCTCTACATGATCGACGTCGCTATCTTTTTAATTGTAGTTCTTTCTGTGGTTTTATATGTTGATTATGTAATTTTTAAAAAGTGTTTCGAGTGCTGTTGTGGAAATTTAAGAAGGGAGAAGCCTAAACGAGAATGACATACAATCCTACTTGAGATGGCACCAATGTCGTACCCTGCATTTTGCAGCATTGACAGTGTCAGCCTTGGTATTTAACCTTAATTGGCATAAAGTTTTTCTGGAAGTGGGTCTTAGAGGTAAAAAGCAATTTTGATCTATGGCCCTAGAGTCCATTTTGTAAAATATTATAAACTGCATTGTCATACTCTCGAATTATTACTAAATTAATGGACATTCTTTAATCATGATGCTTCGTCAGTGATCTGTCCATGAAATTCTGGACGTTTTGGTCCAAAGTCCGATGTGGGTCACTGATCCTTTTAATGAAGTTTTGCAAAACGCTCTTCCTCCCACATATTATCTTGTACAACTTTGATGGTTGATCTAAATGACATTCGGCTGTTGGTACCTTCATTGTGTAAAGTTTGGGTCAAAGGCCCAAGATGTGGCCCTAGGATCGATTTTTAAAAGTGTCAATAACTCAAAATTCATGTTCTTGATGAGTACCTACTGCACTCCTTTTAACTGGAATCCGCTGCTTTGTAAGTACAGTGTCAAGCATTTATCCCTGGTCGTGTTCAGGGGGTAGCTAATACTTTTAATTCTGTTGCCACAGTTTTTTTTCTTTTTCTTTTTTTTTGCTTGTTTTAGCTTAGCTGATGTAACAACACTAAAAGGGACAAATGGTTGATTGCGTTACAGTAAAATCAAGTCTTTCTTGAGAATCATGTGTGAGCTGTAATTGTTGTGGTTTGTCATTCATCTTGTATTCACAGATAAAAGTTACGAGAGAAGTGGTTCAAGGGGATGGTTATATTTGTCCGAGCACATTGTATTGTTAGAGCGTATACATATCCTGGTTACAAGTTTATTTGGTAGATTAGTACACATCAAAATGTGAAAATGTTTTAAAATTACCAAAGGGGTAGGCAAGTTGAATTTAACTAAGGTATCAAATTGAACCCTTTGTCTAACCTATAAAGTATAGATAATGTATGAAAATACCACCTACTTTAAAGGTATTGCCTTGCTTGATAAAACATTATGGTATAGTGAGAAATTCAACAGGTTTGAGCCTCTGCACCACTCAAGTGAACATAATGAAACACTGCAAAACGATAATATTAAATTAAGGTTTCCTTTCTTCGAAATTTTTTTGTTTTTATAGTAATACTTCTTTGTTATCGTTTCATTCAGTGAATTAAGGAAATAAGATGTATAGGAGCGGAAGGTGTTTCTGGGAATTCTGGGACTGTAGTTAAAACCCAAGGGAATTTTGCGGGCTTTTCTCTTCATATGACTTGGCTTAAGCAGTTCAATTTTGAGGGCTTTGTCGGCTTTACCAATAGTTCACTCTTAATAAAGTCAGGAGCATACCCTCTTTCAACGTAACACTTCTTATACTCATCAAGTTTCTCTTGCTAAGTGGAATCACAGAACAGAACCTTAAAGCTACGCTGTAAGGCATACTTTTTAAATTTGACTTTGAATGGACACTATTAGTTAATAAGTAAAGATGACCATTGGCGTCGATTTCGGGAAGAAAGTGGGACATTTCCCCCTCACACACTTTTTTGAGTAGAGGGGACACTAACGTAAAAGTCCCCACCACTTTTTTGTGGCCTGAAACTTAAAAGTTAGGTACTACTAAAAAGACTACACATGTAGGTTATGAAAGGTGTCCCCTACAGATTACAATCGATTTCCTGTATCAATAATTCCATATGTTTAATTTGCAAATCCCAGCAATTTTCGCGCTCTTGAAGTCCCATTGATGTTCTTTTTTCACTTCCATGTCTAACAAAGGCCCACTCTCATTATTCATGGTCTCTATGATTACGTCAATTGTTTGTGTGCAAACGGTAGCAGGTATAGTTATGAAGGAGCACAGCATTTAGGAATTTAAAGAAGAGGAGTCGTCCCCTACTATGTTTTAATGAAATCTGTTCGACCATTTCGTGTTTAGACCATTATCAGAGAAGTAAAGTTGCACTGACGTTTGCTAGATAGGAGAATTCAGTATGGAATTAGAGGCACACCTCTATCCTCTGTCTTCAGAAAGTATTTGATGAAGTGTTGTTCGAAAGGACATATTTAAATGTTTTTTGTATCAACAATCTTACACCGGAAGGCCCCATGCAACGGTGTCTCACTAGCACCAGTAGGTACCACTCCCCACCGCCTGTCTGTATTTTCCCGCAGTAGGTAGAAGTGTGCTTTTAATCAATTCGTGGATTTATTTTACCTTCTTTCATTTCAAATGGTTCCTTACAATTCGAACTTTTGGCACAAATCCTTCGCAAATTATCACAATTTTAGTTCGCAAACTATCACAATTTTAGTTGTGATTCTAATTAGTTAAAGGGCACACACGGTATTTAAGTTCCCATTGACCGTTCGGTAGTCCGTTGAAGTAATTATACCCACACTTTCAATGCATACATGTTATGAAAACTTATGAGTTTCCTAGTAACTAATGAAATATTGAAACATTTAGCACCATTTTGCCTTTGGGTCCATCCCTTGGACATTCTGACAACCTACCTGACAACGGTAACAACAGTGCTATTTTCATAAATTTTCTTTCATATAATTCCAAATTTTCCCAATATACTGTAAACTCTAGACTCAAAAAATATCGTCGGAGAGCCTCATTTATCAGTGGTGGCTTTTTATAACATTATGTTCAACAACGGTCCTTGGTTTCCACTCAATCTCATATTTGCCAATAGGAATGCAAATTCTTCGGTAATCCCCCTCTTTTCAAATTTCCTTGCACAGGAAAACCAGAATCTAAAATTCTCTGCAACACAAATTCCATACTTTCAAATATTTGAAGAGGAGCCAAAATCTCAGCCCGCTCCGCATGTCATGTCCCTAGTACGGTTGTGTACAGTTGCCCTCGACAGTTGCCCTCGACCCCTACCTTCCCCGCAAAAATGTCTAGCTCCGCCGCTGTAGACACCTCGACAGTAGAAAAAATTTAGGCCAAATGACGCCCCCCCCCCCCTCCCACTTTGAAAATCAAAACGATGCCGCTGAAGATGACCATCAGTAGGTTTGGAATAAACATTGTAGAAGTATACCATTATGAAGTTCAAGATAAATTTCATTACTTAACTGTGGAATGGGGAGAAATGTTTGGTCAACACGTCAACGTAAGGGAAAGTCTTCTTTAAGGGGAAAATGCCTTTCCCCTTAACGTTTTGATGGTACTTAATATACACAATTACTTTAATGTTGACCAAATTTTTAACACTTTATTTGTTACAGCCACATTTGGTCGATAGTACATGAAATTTGAAACATTGGTTGACAAATTCGTGTTTGATTTTATGTTTGTCGACCTATTTTACCCGTTTTGGACACATTCAAACTAAGGTAATGCCATGTATTATAACCTTATGACATCTTCCCTATTGTGCCTTTATATGGGCAACGGACTTTTTACACAAGCTGTATATATTTGCACGTGAAAAATAATATCAGGGTTGTACCAGCGTGTTCTAAAAATATTCATTTAGTGAACACCATATTGGTGCTCAATACCATTAAATTGAATGAATGAATAAAAAACCCTCGTGCCTACATTGGTACAAAATTTTTATTTATTGTTGCGGACGCTGTTTACATTTATTGTGATATTTTTGTATGAATTTTGCAACGACCATGCAGAGATATACTTAAACATGTTATTGTAAACCTAAGGTTGCTTTATAGAGCATGTCGACAAAGGGTGTGATCAAGCGTTACTTAAATGGAACACTCTCATTGCATTCTGTTTAAGCCAGTAGCGTCGTGCAAAAATGCATTTGGGGGAGGGGGTGATGGTGCCCCATGAGACTATCCAAATGGAGCTCTTGCATCAGTTCGGAAAATTTTGAAAAACCATAACCCCCATAAAGTCGTTAATATCATTTCCAGGCTTGTAAACGGAATTTTCAAGTTCCCTATTTTGAGTTTTTATATGGAATAAAATTTTTACTTCGATTAAAAAAGTGGAAAATTACAAATTGATAAAAATTAGCTCATACAAATTAACTGACGTATATTCTTTGGGAAAGAGGTGAGACGGAGATCAACCATTGGTTCATGCTGATCGTTCCGCATGGGAGGTTTTTGTTGAAAGTGCGTCTAAATCCTGGAAGTGCCACTTCCCACGCCTAGTTATTACTACATAAGTTGCCAAAAATGCCATTTTCATATCCTTGATGAAACTTATACGCCAGGCTGGTCAGCATGTATATCTAACCGACTAAAGTTATATATAAATAAACCCTGGTAGTGGAAGTTGAATGAAACCCAATAGAAATGTAAATGAAGGGAATTGATCCCTGTGGTTACGTTGGTATTTATTAGAAAGTTAGAATCCAACGATAAAAATCTACTAACTTCATTTACTGATATCTCGAGAACTACATGTCAGATTTGAATGAAACTCTCACCATCCTGTGTAGTTTTGGTTCATCTTTCACATATGAAAATTAAATTTTTGCTTGAACCTTCCCTTTAAAGACGGAACCTACTGCTGTTGTGTTTGGTGCTCAGCATAACAATGAAGTAGAGAAAACAAGCCAGTGAGCCAAAACTGGGAAAAAGCTGTGGCCGGCTCGAGTTGAACCAATTTGTAAAAATCGACCTAACTAACTTACTAACTAACTATGGTCGAGTACTGTTTAAGTGACTCATAAAAATGGGGTATGATACTCTCTTTGAGCTACAAAGACATAACAGACAACATTAAATTATTGGCATATCAGGCATATTATATGACACAAATTATTAAATGCATGCATTTTATCAAATTGGTGTTGAAATTATGTCCAAGAAATAATTTGGTGTAATATATCATGAATAAAAAATAGACTTGTACATATGAAAGAAATTCACAACTACACGAAAAAGCATATGTGTGTTGAGTGTACGCTTTCATATAAGACAGACGTACGCAGTTTGAGATTTTACCGAAATGCCTGACTCTCAAGCTGAATGCTTGAGAATTAACACTTTAACAGCCCCGGAAAAATTAATTCCCAGCAAATTGAACTTACTAACTATTCTAGTATACTTCCATTGAGCTTTATTTTTCAAAAACAATAAACTTCGCATCATAGTACCTCGATATGAAAAGGGTTTTAAATGCATGTTAAGTAAAAATTTCTGACATCCTTGAAAAACTTCGGTCCCCGAGCCCAATGAGCACGACTCTTCTAGTGAAAGCCATATTTTGCATCTTTTTGAACTTGATATCAATCAAAGAGCTAAACCAGTACAGAACGTGAACACTTCGGGTAATATTGCAATTGGGGGAGATGGGTGACTTCAAGTTTAGAAGGACAGCGTAGGTATAGGGAAGAGTCTAATATGTAATAGTTCTTATCAGTGACCTATTTTTGTATTTGGAAATGTCAACAAAGTTTTCGATCTGAGTGCTTTAGACTTTGTTCACAAGAGATAATGATTTATAAAAATATAACAAGCAAGACTCAGCGATACTACTGTACAGTTTGCTTTACTTAAAGTGCTGTATGTGTTTCTCTCCTCATCCTTGTATCTGGCATATTTAGGGAGAGATCTTGGATTTGACATAATGGAGAAATTTTTTCTCATTGCAGTATTGACTTTAATATTTACGCCATCTTCACTTGGCAAAAACATTCTTATTGTGAAAATTTCTGTGGCTTCTCCTAGTCATTGCATGTTTATGTCGACCATAACTGGAGGTTTAGTCACGAGAGGACATAACGTTACCCTCGTTACCGATGATATCACAACAAATACTGGTTTCCCAAACGGAACCTTCAGCCGAATCCTTTATTTTAACACCTCTGCTAAGTCAGCGGATACTAGTGAGTTGGTACAGAAAATGCTTGAAAATATGGCATTCTCTACGTTGGGCGTAATTGATACAATGCGACAATTTCTGCAGATACTGGATAAATTTCATTCCGATTGCCTTGATCTGTGGAGTAACGAGCAATTATTAGAAACCTTGAAAATGTCGAATTTTGATCTTTCTCTTGTGTTTCCTTTTTCACCGTGTGCCGTTTTAGTAGCACATCCCTTAGACGTTCCTTTCGTTGTAGTAGTGCCTTCTTCTAGACTACCCCAGTTTCATGAAGGTTTTGTTGGTATGCCTTATCCCTCTTCTTATGTGCCCTTTAACATATTCGGCACTTTTACAGACGATATGACATTTTTCGAACGGTTGCAGAATTTTGCAACCCCCATCATTTATGACTTTGCGATGTCAGTCGTAAATACTTACTTTCATGATATTCAGTTAGCATTTGATATCCATCCCGATAAAAGTATTAACGATTTATATTCATGTGCTTCGCTGTGGCTCACCCATGTCAGTTTCGGCAGTGACTTCCCTCGGCCGTACACGCCTAATTGGATTCCAGTAGGGGGCTTGGTATCTCAGCCTAGCAAAACCCTTCCGCGGGTGAGTATTAATTCATTAATTTTCATGTTAGTCATAGGCGGCGGAAGCGGGGGGCAGGGGGGTCTGGCCCCCTATAATTTTTTTATGAGATTTTGGGGGCATCCCCCCCCCAACCGAATGTCGCAAAATGAATTTTTCGAAAGTAATTAAACAGATTTGCTTTTATCACATTTTTGCTATTCTTTGGCTCAAATATTACTTTTCAGAGTGCAAAAGTTGCAAAGCTTCCGAGGGCTTCGCCCCCTGGACCCCCACATTAACGATAACATGTAGGAGAGTTTATTTTCGCCCTTAAAACAGTTGCAGGGTACTATGCAATTGTGCCCCACTCTGAATTTCGGAATAAATTCAGGAAGACTTTGACAAGCTTCATATCTTCGGAATCTCTTGACTTTTTACTCGTCGGGTGCCAGGATGGATAATTTTCTAACAGATTTGGAGTGGCTAAAATTGGCTACCTTGGTGTGGATTAAAGTGTGCTCCTAACATCTGGCATGTTTCTACCTCCTTTAGGGGTTTTCTTTTCAATTCCTGGGAATGCATTAAATCATTCTAAAATCATACTTGGTCTGGTGGGTAGAATATTTGGGTCTATTAGCTCGAAAATCTATGTCCGTCACTTCACAGATAATCACAACACAATGCCCGAAATTGTCGAACATCCAAATTCTTTCAAGCATTTGCCCGAAAATGGAAAAGTATCAAAGTAAGGGTAACATAGTGACGAAAGGTCGGAAGTTCGGACACACAATTTTTTCGATATTGAATTTAGTCCAGAATCGCAATAGAGTAAAATTCTTTGCATGTTTGCAATTCCGGTTTGTAGTTTCACCCCCCCCCCCCCCAAAAAAAAAAAAAACATATGAGGGATCGATTGGTAGTGATAAATTTAATCTGGTAATTTTCTGATCAAATAGCGACTGCTAAGATTCCCGTATAAGACTGGAAAATGTCATTTTCGACTGTCTCAGGGGTCCGATTTTTAAAAATTTTCTGTCCGCTTCGCGCCAGCCAGTGGTGGAGCTCCGTGCAGATAGTCTTCCAAGCAGCATTTTAGTTTCAATTGAACATTTTTTGTGCAAACAGAACCTCGAAATAGAGACTTCTAAGACCCCCTATAGACGAATCCGATTAGCGCTGGTTTTTAGTGACTGTAGGCCGCCATGAGTGGGGTTCATCAGCCTAAAACCGTCTTTATTTATTGTTTACATGAACTTCAAACCCTCATATTTACTGAACTTGGAGAATTTAAGATACAAATTAGTGTACAACCATCCATGATAGAGGTAAGCAAGGAAATCGAAAGATTTAAAGGTGATGCACCCCAGTTATGGCCGACTAAAATTAGACCATTAGTTACTGTCCGGATTCGTGTATTAGCATAGGAAATGACATTTTTGGTTGTATGAAGTGGTCAGATTTTTCAAAATGTCCTGTACGTTTCGCCCCCAACTTATGGTGGTGCTCCACTTAGACCGCTTCATATCAGAATTTAAGTTTCAAGTGATCATTTTTTACAAAAGGAAACCCAAAATAGCGACTGCTTAGATCCCGATATAAGCCCGGGAAATGCCATTTTCAACTGTCTGAGGGGTCGCATATGTAAAAAATGTTTTGTACGCTTCGCGCCAACCAATAGTGGCGCTCCGCTTAGTCTTTCTGGCTGAATTTTAGTTTGGAACGAACGTACGTTTATCTGCAATTGACACTTAACGCGACTGCTTGGGTCCCCTTTATAAGCCTGGGAAATGTCACTTTTGACTGTCTGAGAGATACGAATTTTCAAATTTTCTGGACGCTCCGCGCCAACCAGTGGTGGCGCTCCGCTTTGACTGTCTTACGGGCAGAATTCCATTTTGAGGGCAAAAATCTTCTGCCCCCAAACTGAAATGCTCCCCTACGTCTCTGGAAAAACCTTACCCAGGCCTGCACTGGTACAGCTGCTTGCAACATTCAGCAGGATTCCGGATTTGCGCTCCTAGTATACATAGTCCAGTGGAGTATTGAACTGAGCTAATCAGTATGTCAAAAGTGTGTTTTACTCTTAGAAAAATCACAAATTTTTCTCACCAGAATTAGAGACAAATAAACTTGGCAAATGCCATCTGGGAGGTTTTAAAATCCAAAATTCTCTTTGTACGCTCCGCGCCAACTGATGGTGGCGCTACGCTTAGATAGTAAACTCCAGCCACCCCCTACAAAAGTATCCAGCCCCCATGGACTTCTTCCATGGCTTTACCCCTTGAACCCCACCAGGGGCCCCTAAGCGGCCCCTGGCCCAAAAAGCCGATGGGGTTTTGTGCTTCGCGCAAAAACGGACCTCTTACGGCGTCACCATTATGTCGGCTGCCGAAAACTTGTGCCCTCCTTCCAACAAAAAAAATCTTCCGCCGCCTATGTTAGTGTGTTTCTTTTACCACTTCTTACAAAATGTATACTACAAGCGCAATGAAGTAAGATCCGTATTACCCTGCAATTCTATTGGCAAATCGATTAATTATCCACTTTATTTTGAATCTGAATGGCAAAAAGCACCACAAAGGATAAGCAGCTATGATCCCAACAACGGAATCAATGACTATATACGTCGACCATGGAAGTACTACCTCAGAGGAGGTAGTGCTTCCATGCGTCTACCAAGTGCTACGTTTGGCACTTTACAATCATTCTTTCAGACATATAAATCTCTGAAACAGGGCTTGAATCTGAGTCATGGCCATATGGAGTTGTTCTCACGGGATTGGTCTTTTTTTTTCGGGACCGCTGTCCAGCATGGGATGAGTTAAGGACATAATAGTTCAGTTGTAACTTGGAAGTTGGAGGATTTCGCCTTTAAAGGAAAACATATACATGTGCATAAATTCAATTGCCCAATTACCGTACAGTTTTACAGAACGTGTTCCTAATTTGGTCATCATTGACGAAGTTGTGTATATTAAGTACCACAATTTGCATTTTACAATACAGTATTCCCATTAAAACAGTGTGTTAACACGTTAAGGGGGAAAGGGATTGGTATTTCCCCTTATTGGCATGCTCCAGATATTTTTCCAGTAATGTAATTCAAAATTGACCACATCTTTTTTCCATTTTTTCATTGAGGTTGCTTCAGTGGCTACAGTTTTCAAGTAAGTTTAATAGACAAATTGGGATAGAGAAGATGCATTAAGGGCCCGTTGAACCCACTCTGTCGTACTATTTACAATTTTATTTTATTTCATTTTATTTTATTTTATTCCATTTTATTTTATTTTTTCATTTGAGTGCATTATTGTCAATCGGTTTTGTCTGTTGCGGTAGAGAAATGATATACAGTAATGTAAATGGTTTACTTGGTTTAAGACGAAAAGAATCGTTGCTTTTCAGAAGATCAGAAGGGGTCAGAAGATTATCTAAGGTCACCAGGGATCAGATATGAAAACCTCGTTAACACCGTGTAAAAGAAATCACCTAAGAAAGCCTTTACATATTTGTAGATGCATTACAGACAGAATGTGGGTTTTGTAAGTATTTAAAAGAACCCCTTACGTTCAAAATGAATTTTTGTATTTCAAATAGGTTTTTATTCTAAGCAGCATTTTGAAATTTTAATAAATACGTGCGGTTTCACGACCAAACTTCTCTGCAACACACCGATGTTTTCGGAATGTAATTACAAAATGGGCATAATACCTTCGCAAAATTCGGTCTCCTTGAGGAGGTTGTATCCTTATTTATTCCAAGGTCAAAGCAACAGAATGGCAAGCCAAAGGAAACAAAACATGCTCTATCGATGCAGGGAGCTGTCACTCCGAGTGACGGCTCCCTGATCGATGTAAAGAAGTGGTGTGGTCTCTGCTTTCCTCAATCTCACTATATGTCCCCCTAAAAAAGAAACCTTATTACATCTCGAGAGCACATGTACATGTCGGATTGGAAGGTCAGTGTATGATAAACTTCTTCGTTCACCTTTGGAAATTGCGTGTTTGTTTCAATCAGGGCCATCCTTTCGGAAATTTCTCCAGGTGTATGAATACAAAGAGAGACAACCCACGAACATTTCTGTGCAGGATACACAGAGTAATTTGAGAAAAAACAATCAACTTGCAAATCTTTCTTTACATATTTCTTAGGAAAAACTAGTTACCATGATTGCTTTTTCTGTTTCAGGATCTGGAAGATTTTGTTCAAGGATCAGGTGATCATGGCGTAATAATATTTACGCTAGTAAGTAGTACTTTACCACTTTACCACTTTTACCACTTTATTCTCCTTTGGCAAGAAACACAGTCACCTTTATATGAGAAGGTGCTAGCTAGATCTGAGTTAAAAGTTGGCACTGTAATTCAGTGATCGATCATGACCTCATCAATTTAAAATAGGTAAAAAATTTTCTCAAGATATAACTATAACCTTCTGAGAAGATGGGACTAGTTTGAATGTTCGGTGTATATTTCAACAAAATGAGAAATGATTTTCGTTTAGTGTTCCAAAAGCTGTTTGATGCGACAATGATCAGTCTTCATATTGAAAAGACTTATCGCATGACATATCGCATAACTATGAACTTAAATTCTTTCTTAGTCAGTCAGTCAGTCAGTCAGTCATTCAGTCAGTCAGTCCGTCAGTTTAACGGCCCACTTTTCAACCAATCAGTTCAAGTCGAGCCGGTTACGGTCTTTTTTCAGCTGTGGCTTACTGGCTTGTTTCCCCTACTCCATTGCCAATGCATGAGCACCAAGCACAATTGCAGTAGGTTCCGTTTTTGAAGTCTTCGGTATGACCCGGTCGGGATTCGAACTCCAGACCTCCTGGCTGCGAGTAACCAAGTCGGATGTCCTAACTACTTGACCATACAGTCGGTCAATTCTTCTTTTAAACTAACAGTTTCAACTGCTAATCTCTCCTCCTCCCGGAATGTAAACCTGCGAATTCCTTTTTTCTCTCTAAAACGTACCAGTTGATACTTTCAACATTACGGGACGGAAAAAGCAAACTTCTTTACGGGTCGGTCGGTCCACGGGTCGGTCGGTCAGATAGTTGATGTACTTGTAGATAATGAGTAGATAAATTTTTAAGTGATCAAATTCCTTTGTTGTTTTAGTTTCTGTAATTAGGTAGAAGCATTCTTTTCAGAAATTAGGGAAAGTCTAAGTTTTGCAAATGAACTACTTAACAGTTCTGCATTGCTTCTATAGTGAAACATATAGGCCTACCGATGCTGTAGTATACCCTTAAGAGACTTGTTTGCTCATCCAAAACAATACAGTATTTTTTCTCCTTGGACGACCGTGACTGGCAATGCTATGGCAATGGCTGAAATCGTGCTAAGAACTGTTTGAGGTGTAACAGACGACAAAAACAAGTTATAAGCACCTCTTTTGATTTCCTGCATTTTAATTGGCCAGAAACCATTTGAGACCGGCTTTAAATTGCATCAGTTAAGACCGGTTCCTTCACAGTTGGGAGAATTGGGATACCGTGCTTTACATGGGCGTGGTTTGAATGCGTACTACATTTCCTATATGTTTTCGGAGTACGCTTCCAGTACAATAGTACTGAAAACAATCGCGCCACACCATGAAAGCGAACGGGTTTTTCACAGCTCCCGGTAGCCTATATGCAGTAACTTCCTACTACACTGTGTGTAACTGCGTGTGTAATAATACTGTGCATGATACAGGCAGGGTCCGCTCTATAGTCCCCCGTCTTATACATGTCTGCAAACCAGGGTTGGGGGACCAATGAGACGGGGGACTATAGACATTATCCAGGCTACAGGGTATTAGGTATTATGTGCAGTTGTGTCGTGTGTGTTTACGTCGGTTGCTTGCATTAACCCGTATCAATTTGCAATTGATCCCTAAGGTTAGTGTAATACAAAAGAAAGCATATTCAGCAAAGACATTGTAGACCTATTTGTTACATCAAACGTCCCTCACTGGGCTGGGGGTTGTAGAATATGCCCACGGCCTTTCGTAAGAGGCGACTAAAGGGAAAACTTTCATCGTATTTTAATCGTACTGGAACCGTAAGCTATTTGAAACCGTCTTTGAACCTTTATCTAGGCTGGTTGACACTATTGGTGTAGTCACAAAAGAAAATGTCGCTGCTAGTTGGGTAAACCACCCTCCCTCCAGTCAGTGCTAAATTAACCCTTGACAGTGGTTCTGTATTAATTAAAATATGAAGCAAGCTTTTCCAAGTCCCGCTATTTCAACGCTTACCAAGTATAACGTCTTAGCTTTTCCGAGTCGTAGGCGAGCACATTGCAATAATTTTGTCTGTTCTAGCTGCCCTGTGGTATTTTCGACTATTATGACAGCGCTGAAGTTTTATTACCTGCTAATGGTCACGTAGAATGTCCCTATATAGGGACAGTCTGGGTGACTATTAGGCGCCGTCCCAACCTTCCAATCAGTTACACTGTGACATTTGCTTTAAGCACCAACCAATCAGCCTATTTTACTGACCAATCGGTACGATTGTGTCATACCCTGCTATCTTCATTTTAGCTGCAGCAGGTAGAAGATTAATAGCCCACCTAGCATGACCATGGGTAGCAGGGTTTGGGATGTCCTTAATAACCAATCAGACAAAACTTACCATTTGCCTGCCCTTTTTGACCAACCAGCGATCTTTTGTCATTTCGGCTACAGAAGTTTAAACTGTTTGCATAACCTGTCGACCTTGGAAGTAGAACCCATAAATCTTGACACTTGACAGCACAGGATGCAATCGAAGGATAAAGGAATACATAACCACATTCCTACAGTTGTTTAACGAATACTACTATAAGGCCTGACAGGTCACAAATTGTACCAGATTTGACGATGTGTTAAGTAGTATAAGAATTAGTAACGAACTGTTATGTTTTTCTTAGTAAATTAACAGGGAGAGATTTTTGTGTACTGACATGACTTCAGTCTGAGGATACGAGGAGTCCAGAAGTATGTAGTTAACCGAACTTTCGTAACTCTTAAAAGAAACTGTAGACTGCATTTATTCATCTTTAAGTTCATAATACAATCAACCTGTTTGAGTCCCCAGTTGCTTGTAAATGAACTTAGAACCCTTAACCGCTCGTCGTTCGTCTTGATTTGTTTCTATCGTCTTTCAAAGAGTTGAAACGAGACACTATATAACACAATCGTGTTGGTGTGTCGTTAACTTTTATCTAAGTAACTAACCACATCGATTGACTCGCCGAGGCCCACTGCCTCTGTGATGACGTCATCGGAGGTCTTAAATTACACATAAACCGGTGACACCCTCGCATTTATCACCTGATTAGAAATATACTTCTCCATCAAAAATAAGTGACATCGTCAATGAATGCGAACTTATCATGGTAGAAGATCTTCATATTATACAACGTATGTCACGAATTGTCATTGAAATATATGACTACTGTGTTCTAAACTACTTGAACGTACCCAAATATGTTATACAATCTAAACTAGACTAACCATTAATAAGGCCATTCTAAACACCAACATAATTTAAGCAGCAATTTTATAAAAAAAAATCTTGTGATATACATTTATCGGATAATGGTGTTGGTTTGCAGGATGTGTCATAAGTAATCTTTAAAGTTGAATCATATTCACTCAAAATCGCCCGAATCTTACAAATTATATGAAATCCCCTTCTCCAAACTCTAATGGGCATCATAGGCCTACCCTTCTCCTCTTGACTGTATTGCTGTCCTGTCACTGCGAAATTTATCCTCTGTACAGACCGTTTGCTTTGTCGTCATTTGACGTCATGAAAAAATGCAACTAATTAGTCCCGCTCCGTGGCGTAGCCACCGGGGTTACCCCCCCCCCCACCACACACACACATGATCAAACCTTGCAACGCAAAAAGCACCTAAAATAGCGCCTTTTCTCTCTGTCCTTAGACTTTATCCTCATATCGTACGGTACCTCAAACCCCCCTCTCCCTATGACACAATCCTGGCTACGCTACTGAGCCCGCTGAAAGCACATTCGCGTAGTATACGGTACTTATTTACACATCTCTCCGTAACAAACCTCAGCTGTCCCTTGTAGGAAGCAAGATCATGCGCTTGGTTCAACTGGAGGGTGTACTTTCTGTTCTGTGACGTCATTTGTATAAGGTCTCTAAGAATGTTCTGTCTACTTTGCTTACCGTATGACTACAGACTTGACACATTTTAATCTCATACATTATTGTTTCCTTTTTCAAGGGTTCGGCTATCAAAGGTTTACAGGATAATAATATTTCTGAAATATTTGCGAGGGTCTTCAGTAAACTCCCCCAACGTGTGTTATGGAGACAAAATGCTCAATGGCCAACCAATCTTGGAAACAATACTAAAATACTCAAGTGGCTACCTCAGAACGATTTGCTAGGTAAATTTCAAACCTGAATTTACATGATTGTAATTTAGCACGAACTGAAGTAGAAAAAAATTGTAAGAAACATTCTTTAACCATATTTTTACATTCTGTAAGGGCTCGTTAGATTGACAAGAAGCCACTACACTGATGAAGTACTACAAATTGAGATTGACAGTGCCTTAGTGATTTTTTGTATCTTCCAGGACACTCTAAGGCCCGTCTTCTTATCTACCATGGTGGTAGTAATGGAATCTTAGAGAGTATCAGTCATGGAGTACCTATGGTGATCATTCCTCTTTTTGCGGATCAGTTCAGTAACGCAGCAAAGGTACAAAAGCAAGGTATGGGTATCATGCTAGATAAAACAAACGTTTCAGAACAAAGTTTGCTAGCAGTCATTCAAGAGGTTCTTCATAATCCGAGGTAAGTCGGCTAAGTAAACTTGATCAATGTTTACACTTCATGTATTATTAACAAGTTTAGCAAACAGACTCAACTTCATCAGAACGAAGCATAGCCTGGAATGAGCAAGATGACTTTCAACGCAACCACATAGGGTGTTTTATAAAACATCGACTGATTGAAATTTATTTGAAAAGGTGTGATCACATACTTTTAAAGCACTGTAAACACTTGATAGAATGTCAACTTATTTGAATGAAGATCCTGACGTTCTCCATCTAAAATGACACACAAAAGGTTTATTTGACGTTGGTGTGGGAGGTGAATTGCAAAGTTGGATTTTAATCCATTTCTTTAAGGTGTATTTGAAGATATTTTCAGCAATATGTTAGCCTGCATGTATCTTACGAATTAACGAAACCCGAAAGTTTTGGCCGCGTTTAACCAAACTTTACCCCTGATTCATTGCAATGTTGGCATGTTTTATATTATATTTCATCCATTTCAGCGCAGTGTTGTAATCGAATCACTAGGTTAGTGACTCGAGTCACCATTTTTCAAACTTTTAAGTGACTCGAGTCGAGTCATCCACTCGATTCACTGTACTAATTCAATCTGGAAATTACTCCTGAATTCAATCGAGTCACTATCATTTTTCATTTTAAGAGGATGGGACTGAGTCGTGACTTGTTACAATACTGTTTCAGTGGAACATTTTTTTCCTTTGAGATAGCTAACCAAGAGTTCGTTGTATCTTTAAAACGACCTGGAAGATAGGGATTTACTTGCCTTCAGGTGTAAATGCAGTCACTTTAAGTTTAATCAGAATGTTGCTAGAGACTCTAGCAACTCATTGGTTTAATTAACATTAGACAATCCTGTTTCAAGATGGCTCATGAAAGTCATGTGACAATAGTGTTCCACCTCTGTTAAAGCATTTACTACATGTTTGCAGAACCGGTAGCCTGAATATACAATATTCAAGTCCTAAAATACAAAGAAAAGCAATGGGAAAAAATAAGACAAAACGAAGAGATTTATCTATTGTTTCGAAATTAAGTTACGACGAATGTTCTTGCCCTTCAAAGAAAACCGACTTGACAAGGCAATTCCTGCACACGTGTCAAACAAACCATTCTTCTAAGAGTAACTACTTGGTTTAGCTTAAATGTGCAATAATTAAGACCAGAAATATCACGAAAGATAACTATTGCAAAATCTACAGAAACATTGAGATTTGGCTATTGTTTAAGTATTGTCGAATTTGGTTGTTCTTAGCTTATACTCCAAAACAAGATGTTATTCAACATTTTCAATGGAAATGTTGAACGCTATATCCTGATATAGCCTATATGGGTCAAAATGCTATACCAAGGTCAAAAAACAATTCTCCAGACTAGCCATACAAAGTTTCTAGTCCAAAAGAATCAATGTGGAAATTGGAATGAGCAACATGTCACGCAAAACTTTGTGATTAGCTATTACCGAAGAGTTTCGTGGGTTTTCGACAATAGTTGTGAAGGTGCTGTGGTGGTCCTACGGGGTTTACAATGGGATGTATGACCCCTCAGATTTTGTTCTTGCCCCTCACCCATTTTCACTCACCAAGTTAGGTGATTAAAGGTAAAGAGCAGTCCCCCCAAACTTATTTTGAAGAAAAAGCTAAATAACACAATTTTCGTCTTATTTCTCTTCAAAGTATTTTTCATTACATTTTATGACTTAACTATTGCATATTCAAGGTAAACCAAGCAGTAAAGTCTGGTAAATTTCACATCTGAAGAGAGAAACATTGTCACATTACTCCCAACAGCCAATCATGAAACTGAACAGTCTACTACACCTCTTCAATTTGGGATGACTGCTCCTGCCCTTTAAGGAGCTATATCAACCGGAAAATTGAGTAATAGAACTCTCCTTAATTTTCACGCAGATACACGCCAAAACGCCAAAGGCTCAAAGTTTAAGCGGTTTTTGCCCCTAAACCCCATGACAAAAGGGGATTAGCCCCTGGATCAAGCGCAGGAGACAGCTTTTCGTCCGGTTTCGTTCTGCATTTTCCTTTGTCCTTAATTTTCCCCCATATTTGAAATTCTGGTGCCGCCACTGTGAAGAGGATAGGCTGAAATTCGTTAAATGCATATCCAGTTGGTTTTTACTGGGGTCTCGAAAGGAAGAACAAATATTCCAGGCAATTTCTGCCAATACCCTTTTCCTAACTCTAGACATCTCACTTTAAAGATTGATCATTTTTTAAGAAAATATATGTTTCCACTTTTCAACAAAACCCCAGAATGTTATGCAATGTGGACACATTGCTTCAGATTCCTTTCGTTTTTCAATAATGGAATGTGCTATTTGCACTTGAAATTTGAATACTATAGTGTGGGGGAAGGCCAAAATCTGAGGAGACAAATACCCCATTTAATCCCCCCCCCCCCCCGCCCTCTTAAATCCAAACTTCCGCCTCTGACTGTTGGAATGTTTAACTATTGTAACGAAAATTCTTCTTGGATTGGGAGGTGGGATCCTTGGTCTCAGTTCCAGTATTTTAATGGACCAACGGCCACTTCAGGAGGAAGGGGAATGTTTGATGTTGCCCTTGTAAGTAATATCGTAAACTTGCCTTCATTGAAGAGTCATCTTTCGTGGTGGGACGGCGGGCCCTCCCTGACGCCAAATGCGTAAGGTTCATGATAGGTCGCCTGTTAAATATTAATCAATTATGTGGGCATTAGTATACAGTATCATGTGAGTAAAGAGTGATAACAAACTATTTGCTTTGCTGCTTTCAGATACAAAGAACGTGTTCGACATTATTCTGACATCCATCATGACTTGCCGATGAAACCACTTCGGAGGGCGGTATACTGGATTGAACACGTCATGAAATTCGGCGATGAACATCTACGCCCACGATCAGCAGACATGAACTTCATTGAACTCTACATGATTGACGTCACTATATTTTTAATTGTTGTTCTTTCTGTAGCTTTATACATTGACTATTTAATTTTACAAAAATGTTTCACATTTTTCCGTCGCTGTAAGAATCGAAAATCTAAACGAGATTAACGATTAATGTGGCGTCTGAATCGCTTAGAATTTACAACCAATGAAACAACTTTGACAAGATAATGTAAGAGCTCTGTCTTAAAGGGGCTCATTGAGTTGATATCGATAACTTGACAGATTGATGAAAGTGTTTAAAGGTGCAACCATTAGAAAATGCTTTTAATTAACATAATAAGACAAGTTTTACTTCCAATAGTCACGACTAAAGTCAAACATTCGAATTTTGTGGTGTCCTGACTTGTAACGGTTTTGTGTATTATTTGAAAAAGTGTACGTCTGGTCACGAATTTTTGAAAACCGAATTGAGCCATGAAGTACTCACTTATAAAACATTTCTTTGTATGTAGGATATGGGGACTGTCTTAGTTTGACCATTTGTCATTGATATGCGAAGAAAACTTAACACTTTTGGGAAAATTTGTTAAATTTTATGAACAAACTCAATGAGCCGCTTTAACATCGTCTCAGTTATATTAGTCAGTATTGTAAAATGCTACATTTTTGTACTGTCACAGGTCATCATATCGTAACTTGGTTATCGATTATTTATGGTGCAATCCATGCAGCATTTTATGCAATTTTACTATTCGAAGTTACAATGTATAGAGGCATTCCACAGTAAACTGGACAAGAATTTGAAAATTTTAAATCCAAAGAATCCATCAGTGGTTGGTCAATCACTTAAGTCAACAAGTCAAAGTTTTTAAGTTGTAAAGAAATTTCTCAAAAAAATCACTCATGTGTCAACTAATTAATGAACAAAGTAAACGAACCTAGGAATGGTGTCGCAAACGGGACATTACATTTCCTGGTACTACAGGTTGGAACAGCAAAGAAATGATGTAGAAGTAGTCAGGACAAGTTTGGCATGCTATAGGGCACATAATCAATCAACTTTCTATGTTTCCGTAGTATTATTAATTAAAACTAATTAATTAGTCGTTAAAAATAAAAATGTCCCTTCCGCGACAATTTCAAAGCTGTTTTCAATATAACTCATCCATAGTTGATCCAATATCTTGTATTTTGAGGATTCTCCTGCTAACTGCAATACAACACACCCCTGAGTCTCTTTTATCTCCACTATAATATTTTCAACCCGAGTAATTAATAAATAAATTATGTTGCGTACGGGACATTTTCCATTGAAAGTACGTGCATACATTGCAGTGCTTTCATCAACTCTATACTTGCCCTTTATATTTGCCGTTGCTAATCAAGGGTGGGACTTAGCGGCTTACAATGGAAGACTCACAGACGGAGTAGGCATTGCAAATCTACTGTATTTGGCCCTCTGTTTAATCTGGACCTACCTTTTCAGTTCAATGTTTGCAAATCAAAGAGATAAAAATAGAGAAGGCCCATGTAATCATGCCTGATTTTGCTAATCACTAGATTAACCATCTTTTCTCCATTTTGTAGGACTGGTACAGTAGTCACACAGTAAGTGCCATTGGACTGAACCAAAGTAAAGGGTGTGTGACCATCCTACGTACCTTCAGCGCAAGCTAGCCCACAGCAAGACTATCAAACCAATTTGGGGGAGGGGGCACACCAATGATGTAGAAGTTTTACCAGCCTAGGGGAAGGGTGTGTCCTTCTCTAAGAAAGGGCCTAGGTGGTAAATCATTTTTTTATCTTTCGGTGCAAAACGTTTTTATGTGCAAGATTTGTGTGTGTGGGGGGGGGGGGAGCAAGCCACCTCAAGATCCCAGTCAGTATGTAGAGTAACCTGCCTTTGGTACTGTACATTGTACCACATTATCTGCATGCAAGAGATATGCATGTTGTAAGTCAACTGAAGTGTGGTGTGTGCGCCTGAAATTGACCCCAGGTGATACCAAAATGCTTCAACTTCAACATAGTAATGATTATTCTGTTTTGCATTGTAACATTAACGCTGGTAAATATACAATATCTGTACAGAAGTTTTCAACCATGAGGCTTTCCGTACAGGAGCTTTCCCACAGAAGCCACCACCGGCCTGCAGGTACAGTGTAACTTCACACAATTGATAGGAGTGTTAATGAATAATTGGAGTGTTTCACCCTTCCTTCAATACACTATGAGTATTCCACTTTGAATTTTTGGCCATTTGTCATGCAGACAACAACCTTATCTGCAGTCCCCCGTGACCCTAAATCCTGCCACAGGCTTTCAGTGAGGTTAACCCCATCCGTTTAGAAAGCCCGTAGAGTAATAGCCCATGCTGTGTTATACATTTATGTATCATATCACTGGACCTACTGTATGTACAGGACCATTTGCCTGTAGTACAGTAGAACTCCATAATTGCTGTACATGGTTAACAGGTTACCAGTTGCAAATAGTAGAAGGTGGGGTTTAACTTATAAATAGATGTTCTTTTTGCAAAGGAGGATTAGACCCCCAAAGTCTACAGTGTTTGGTCATTGCTGATGTTCCTTCAGTCAATGAGACATGCAGAAAACTGTAACGTCAATGCTGCCCCGTCCGCGACGTTTGGGAATGTACCGTGCACGACACCAATTTTTTTCTTAATCTTCAAGTTTGCAGTCTAAAGAGAAGTCCTTTCAAATTTGCAAGACTACTGTTCAATTGGAAAGGGGCCCTCAATAAAACTTGCCCACAGCACCTACTGAAGCCCTCCAACATTCAGAGCGATTTCAGTTTTACTTAAACACTCAAATTTTCTTGTCCATTTTCCGTTCCGTACGCAACGCACACTGAGGAGGCTTTAATTACATGACAATTACAAAAAAGGTATTATACAATCATGTTATTCATCTACTAGGAATGATTAATGTTTTATAGCAATACTACGGAATGCCTCTTTACCGTACATTTACATAGGATAAAAATCGCTCTACAGGTTTATGTTCTCTCAGACAACGTTAAGGATGAAATAAAAATCGCCACCTTCCTTTTATGAATCTAGGATCTATGATATTCACAGCAGAATAACTGTTTTATAGTATTTTTCTTTCTTATTTTCATCCCTCCAGTCGTACTTGGGTGTCTTTGCAAAGACCATTCGTATGTTTATTACCTTTTTCATTTGTTACATTGTAATTGTTTAATTGTTACTTTCATTGTCTTTGTTTGAACCTTATTTGTCTCGACAATTATGTATGACATTTAATTAATTTGACTTATTACCCATAGATTTTAACTGAATGGTGCCATACTCGTGGATAACTTTAAATATGTTAAGTAATTAATATAACAGAAAGAAGTAAAACCCTAAATACTGAGAAGCAATCAACTTAAAACAAAAACATAATTCATGTAACCTACCATAGTATATGAAGCATTTCATAAATTATTCTTCCAATCCCGTGTGTGCAAAATGTTCATTTACCTGTCAATTTGAGAGTGAGTATGATCCACTGAGCATTCTTTGTCGGGTTTAATAAATATTACAGGCAGTTAGGGACGAGATAATAGTAACACACATTTTCAATTTCGTTTTATTTGATAAAATTACGAAATGTTGTTTCCATCATAGCGTGTTACCAGTTTCTCTTTTCTTCCAATATGAATTGCCATGTGTGCCATATCTTGGTCCGATGACAGTTCCGAGCTTCTAATATTCCATTAGTTCTCTTTTAGAGGCTAACTCTGAATATGTTCAATATGAAACACAGTGTTTATCTTAGGAAATTAGTTTTAATAGCCATCTGGACCCTTTCATTACATATAGGAATTCCTAAAGTACATAATTCGGTCTGTAACTATTAGCTATAGTAAAGATAAGGCAAGTTAAAAACAGCTCGAAGAGGGGAACCATTTTCACAAAATTCGCTCCCTTCAAAAATTACTGTAGGCCTTCCATCATTTTTTTCTGGAGAGACTTTGGCTCAGTTATAAGTTAGAACAGAAAGGTTTTATCAGATTTATGACTAAAGCTTGAAAGTGTCAATGATACGGGGCAGAGCAAGGTAGGTAGAAGATGAAACGCCATTGTGGGTTTTTGCTGGCGACAACATCCATTGGAGTAGATATCTACGCATACTGGGGGATTATTCCAACCCAGTTTCAGTCTTCCCGCCGATCAAGCCGCTTACGATAACTCTCTTAGATGGAATCGTTAGGCGAGCACCCGAAAAGTTTCTAAGCACAACACACGTGTGTTTTCCCGCAAATGTGGGGTTTTGAAGTCGCGAAGGTTTGATTTCAGGTGAAATTGTGAGAAATCATGGCAAAACGTCGTGCAGCGAACACAGTAAGTATTGCTCCAAACTTGTAAAAGCTGCGACACACCAAATGTTTTAGTAATTAGTTGAGACCTTCCTAGGACCAAGTCTCGAATAGAATTCAGTTCTATTCCACTTTATTTGGAAGGTTAAGCCTGACAAGGTAAAACCTGAGACAATGATTAACCCTATTTATTTAAGGTATTTCATTTGGAAAACTTTATACACAGTCTTAAGATTACTTGGATTAAAAGATATTTAAGCGATTATAATGGAAGATTTTTCTGGATTATTATTTTAGTGATTTTGGAACAGAATTTTCTTTCAATGTAATTTTAGTGAACACGATGTTCCCAATATCAATCATTTGTTTGTAAAGGATGTTTGTAAAGCTTGGTCAATGTTGAATTTTAAAGAACCATCAATCAAGTTTGAAAACGACATAATTTGGAATAACTCCGTGTTTCATCAGTCTATGCACAAAGGTATGCCCAAAGTGTCTCACAATGGGCACATAGTTGTATAGTCAAAGAAATTTTCAGCCCTCCAACAGTTTTACAGAAATGGAATTATAACTTCGATAAGGGTATATAATCTAATATTTTTTCTAATGTCTGGTTTTCGGTGAGGGATGTTAAATTACAGTACTTTCAATTTCGTTTTTGGTTTCGATGAAAGTGAAACCTATGCATTCACGATGGCGTGTTTGTGTATGTATGTGTGTAGGTGCGTGTGTGTGTGTATGCGTGGATGTATGTGTGTGTGTGTTTGTGACACTTTGCTCGTTAACACGATATCTCAAGATAGAAATGTCTGACAGTTTTCAAACTTGGTACATAGAGGTGCCATATTGAGAGGAAGAACCATATTGTTTTTGGCAGAGGTCAAAGGTCATCTGGGGTCACCAGGGGTCAAAGTCTGAAAATCTTGTTAACACGATATCTCAAGATAGGAAGCTTGGATAGATTTCATATTTGGTATGTTGATGCGTAATGTTAAGAAGGTGGTCCCTATTGTTTTTCGCGGAGGTCAAAGGTCATCTGGGGGAACCGGGGGTCAAAATCTGAAAATCTCCTTAACACAATATCTCAAGATAGGAAGATTGGGTAGATTTGATATGTGGTTTGTTGATGCATTTTGATCAGGAGATGGTCCCTATCGTTTTGGCGGAGGTCAAAGGTCATCTGGGGTCACTGCGGGTCAAAGTCTGAAAATCTTGTTAACACGATATCTCAAGTTAGGAAACTTGGATAGATTCCATATTTGGTATGTTGATGCGTTATAGTCAGAAGATGGTCCCTATTGTTTTTCGCGGAGGTCAAAGGTCATCTGGGGGAACCGGGGGTCAAAATCTGAAAATCTCCTTAACACAATATCTCAAGATAGGAAGATTGGGTAGATTTGATATGTGGTTTGTTGATGCATTTTGATCAGGAGATGGTCCCTATCGTTTTGGCGGAGGTCAAAGGTCATCTGGGGTCACTGCGGGTCAAAGTCTGAAAATCTTGTTAACACGATATCTCAAGTTAGGAAACTTGGATAGATTCCATATTTGGTATGTTGATGCGTTATAGTCAGAAGATGGTCCCTATTGTTTTTCGCGGAGGTCAAAGGTCATCTGGATTCACCGGGGTCAAAGTCTGAAAATCTCGTTAACACGATATCTCAAGATAGGAAACTTGGATAGATTTTATATTTGGTATGTTGATGCGTTATGGTCAGGAGATGGTCCCTGTTGTTTTTGGCGGAGGTCAAAGTTCATCTGGGGTCACTGCGGGTCAAAGTCTGAAAATCTTGTTAACACGATATCTCAAGTTAGGAAACTTGGATAGATGTCATATTTGGTATGTTGATGCGTTATAGTCAGAAGATGGTCCCTATTGTTTTTGGCGGAGGTCAAAGGTCATCTGGGGTCACCGGAGGTCAAAGTCTGAAAATCTCGTTAACATGATATCTCAAGATAGGAAACATGGATAGATTTCATATTTGGTATGTTGATGCGTTATGGTCAGGAGATGGTCCCTATTGGTTTTGACGGAGGTCAAAGGCCATCTCGGGTCACCGGGGGTCAAACTATGAAAATTATGTTAACACGACATCTCAAGATAGGAAACTTGGATATATTTCATATTTGGTATGTTGATGCGTTATGGTCAGGAGTGTTCCCTATTGTTTTTGGCGGAGGTCAAAGGTCATCTGGGGTCACCGGAGGTCAAAGTCTGAAAATCTCGTTAACATTATATCTCAAGATAGGAAACATGGATAGGTTTCATATTTGGTATGTTGATGCGTTATAGTCAGGAGATGGTCCCTTTTGTTTTTGGTGGAGGTCAAAGGTATTTGGGGTCACCGGGGGTCAAAGTCTGAAAATCTTGTTAATGCAATATCTCAAGATGTCTGTTTATCTATCTGTGTATTCCTTTGGGGAAGTCAAAAGGGCATCTGGAACAACAAAACTATTTTTTGAACATGCTTGTTAAACATTTGAGTTAGAAGTTAATGGTGCATGATGTCAAATTTGAAATGGTACATTCATGTATCATCGAAACCTCAATGCATTTTTGCATTCTGGTTTACAAAGAATTTTGGTAATCAATATTCGCTTAAATCTCATGAATCGAACTGTAAGTTCGTTGTGTTCTTTTTGTTAAATTATGATGAGACATTTTTTTTTGGAGCTGTCATATTGTTTCCTCCTTTTTGCTGGATGCTGAGAGTATGTGTCTTGGTGAATGTTTTTTTTTTTTTTTTTTCGAAGGAAGATGGTTTCTTTGGTTTCAACCAGTTGCTTAAGCATCCTCACAACTTCTTGATTTATAATATTTGAAATATTTCATTTTTCAATATAAGCAAAATCAAAAACTGCCAACTATATAAGAATTTCAGCACAAATTTAAATTTGGTTTGGATGTCGAAAAGCATATTTCAATGGGAAATGTCAGTTAAAGACACTTCACCTATTATGAATTGAAGGATACATTTTGTAATACTTAGAGGGAATCCGTGTCTTAAGTATGTGCTTGAAGTTTTTTCAAAATGGAAGATTTTTGTTTTGTATGAATTATATAAATGCACAATGAGCAAAAGTTGAAATAAATTATAGATGGAAAAAAAGATTATGATCACAAGTGGAAAAGATTTTCTGTACTGAATAGCATTGACAACTAATGTTATCTTCAGAAATCGTCGGGATGAAAGCTGATGGGAATTTATGAAAAGGCAATCTAAAACCATCTTCATTAAAGGGATGTTGGTGATCCAGCAAAATGGTCCTGTGGGAAAATAATGGTCCTTCATTTGGAAAATGCAACCCGGAAGAATTGACATTAAAATAACAAGATTCGGAATATAATCCACCCATGCACAGGTCTGTCAACCGGGGAAACACATATTTTTCAGGTTATCTCTTTTTTGTAACATGCAAACCACAAGGGCAGTCCTACATCTGACTTGTCCCTGTCGTAGAAATGCCAAGGTCATGGATTTGCAAGAAGTGAGTCGATTTGTTACCTTTTTCGATCGAACTAAGTAACTAACAAAGTGGAATACCGCCTTTAAATGTTATGGAGAGTGTAGAAAATTTTCAAAAATCGTGAGACGAACACGTCATTTGTAAAAACATTTGTAAAAACTAAATCCAAGAGAATTTTGAAAAACCTTGACACAAACGGAAGTTGCAATTGTAAAAGCTTAATTCAAGTTACTTCGAGTTTTTGTTTGACAGCTGTCAAATCCAGTCCGTTCTAAAAATTGGGAAAATACAAAAATGATCAGAAAATACCACATGAAACGAATCACTACAATTTTGGGGGGCGGCAAACGTTTATACATTTAATACACATGTATACAACCTCCTGTCCCACCAAACTAACGAACGAATGATTGAGTTGTGCTTGCAGTCTTTATTTTTAGCTTTTGTTTGCGATACCAAAAAAAAAAAATCAGGAACATGCTAAGTGATCAGAAAATAACCACATTAAATACACTATCACTATTAGGCCTTTATGAAATGGTCTTGATTCTTTTCGGGGAGACTATACAACGAATGAAAAATATGCTAATGCTTCTCTGTTGTGACTGTTGGCTAATTTGGAAACTGGAAAAAGGGCCGTGGCCAGCTAGGTTGGAAACTTGGCCATAAAACTCTATCTGACTAACTTGGTTAAATGAAAGGTCCGCTGAATTGATGAAATCGGCTGTGACTGATCGAACTCTCGTCTGTTAATGATTTTATCCCCTATCATCTCTTGCGTGATAAATGGCAAACTATAAACTATTTACTATAAACTATTTCTCACCGCACCTGAACACCCTCCACTCCCCTGACCCCGTCTTGTACGTCTATGCCGGCCAGGGAAAGAGTCTATGGGATGAGCCCTCCCTTTTAAAATATCTTAAATTAGAGGCAATCAGTGCTACCAGTGGGATACAGAGGCTACCTATTTGTTGGAATTACACAGAAGTTGCCCTTTTCGTAGGAATAAAAAAAGGCATTACTGAGGGGTCTTGCAGAGACAACCCTTTGAAAAATTGGGTGTCCTTACATACAATCTGGTGCCATAAATGCTATCTTTTGAAGTAAAATCTGTGTTACTATAAAGTATGGCTACCTATTTAAAGAACAACAAATGGCAGAGGGGAGCATGGTCCAATGCCCCTTCCCATTCGTATGCCACTGTAAGTAGGCCTAATAGTGGTTCGATCACACAT
The DNA here is from genome assembly GCA_037179385.1 of Holothuria scabra. Classification (NCBI taxonomy): domain Eukaryota; kingdom Metazoa; phylum Echinodermata; class Holothuroidea; order Aspidochirotida; family Holothuriidae; genus Holothuria; species Holothuria scabra. The sequence continues at coordinate 101,303 of CM074188.1, forward strand.
GATATCCTGTTAGAAGAGCAGTCTCTTAGTGTAGAAGGCTACATTCACCGAATAAGTTCTAGCCTAGGACGTGGTATTCGTGGACCCGTTTATTGTTACACCCCTAGTCTTGGTCAATACGTTAGTTTACTTTCCACTTCTCAGATTTTACCGAATGGGGGCACTTGCCATCTAGACTGTAAGTTTCGTTCATTATGGGTTAATTACTAACAGTAAGAATCAGAAATTGGAATGAGGGTGGGCTGTTGGTATGAAGTTTTACAACACGTTACTGGAAGATACAACGTCATCGTCTTAAAACAAGACTATTGTGCCCCAAGTGAGCAGAAAGCTATTTCCCGAACTAGCCTGCAAGCATCCAAGGATTAGGCTAAGTAACAAAATCTATACTAAGTATGCCCATGGATCCCGTTCATTCTCATTTCTAGACTAACGTTATGTTTATCGTAAGCCATGGATTGTGTCAGTCCCATCCATCGTTGTTATGTACACAGAGTATGATCGGTGTAGTTTAAACCCCTCCCTCTGCTGGCTTGTAGGACAATATAACAATAAAGCAGTACTAATTCTCCTAAATTTCTTACCTAAGCCCCTCCTACAATTGTATAAAATTCATCCTCATAGAGACACCGTCTCAGTTTTTTTTTTTTTTTTCTTGCTTCAGGGTGAGTAAATAAAGCTCAATGTGTATTACAAAAACACTCTCAGAACAGTTCATGCTGCGTAATATAAGCTTTGGTTCTCTGTATTGTTTGAATTAGCGGTGAAAAAAGAACTGAGTCAATTGAGAATTTTGGTAGACCCCTAAATGAATTATAGTTTGGAGTGAGAGGAATGGTTCTTTAAGTTCGGGTTTACAGCCTTTCGGTGTTAGTTGTTCTGTATCAGCTGTTGTTAAATTCCAGAAAAACCACTTCCTGCGCACTGGAATGCACTGATCATAACACCCATCCATATACAAGAGAACCTTCAATCTGCTGAGAGGACATTTCTGTGGAACGTGAGTCGGGCCGGTTCATGCGGCACTGGATCTGGGTTTATTTGGGTTTACTTGTTGCATGAAAAAATTAATTATGTATGAGAAATGTCTCACAATTTCTTATTCTAACAAAAATTTTGGTAAAAGGGAAAAGGGCATATCATGAATTTATCAAATTTCCCCGATTTCATCAAATTTCCTCAAATTATTTTCCAGGGGGAAACTTTCCCCCTGCCGCCCCCCCCCCCCCCGTAGCTACTGCTTTTAACTCTTCGAACGTTATGCAAATCAGTATGTGATTCAAGAAAGTTATATATTGCGTCCTTACACTCATTTTGTAGCCAATCCAGGCTCCTGGCTTTTCCATCTTCCATTATAAAACTGTATCGTGTCATCTTTTTAATGTGTTTTGTGGCATTCCGAATTCCTCCTCAGAAGCAAATTTTGTAGCGAAATCAATGTCGTAGCCACGGGAAGGGTTTTGGGGTTAGACCCCCACCCCATGACCCAACCTTGTAATGCAAAAACACCTAAAAAAGCGGTGTTTTTCTCTCTATCCTTAGACTTTTCCCTCATATCGTGCCCCCAATCCCCCCCATGACACCGAACACCTCCCCAAGACACAATCCTGGCAACAAGCCTGACCAAAATTAAATATGTTTCTGGTGCAGGTGGACTTAATGTGAAGTAGTTGTAGCAGTACGGGGATCTGGCGTAGCAAGAAACAGAAAAGAACAGATCCGACGAGTTCCAATTGATTTTCACGATGATTTGAGAATTTATTCATCGGAGACGTGTCAGTTCGAAGGCATTATAACATTATGTAGCAACAATGATTTAGTCATCTTACACATATGTTGTTCGGTAATCCCCCAACTCTTTAAATTTCCTTACATGAAAACCAGAACCCAAAGCTCTCTGCAATACAAGTTCCATATCTACGTATATTTGTTTAAAGTGGCTAAAATTTCGGCCCGCTTTGTGCGCCGTAATAGGACTCTGATACAGTGGTGTTCACACTTGAAAGAAAAAACCGGAAAACTCGGCTACTACTTACAAGCCCGAGAAAAGCCATTTCCAGCTTTCTGAGGGGTCGCGATTTTTCAAAATTTTCTGTAAGCTCCGCGCCAACTGAAGATAGTCTTTCAAACAAGACTTCATATTCCAGGCAGAGAACCATTGGCCAACCGTACTCAAATATGCTCATACACACCTATCATCATCAGACACTTTTCATCCCTGTTATTTGAGTAGTCTGTGTAGATGGATTCCTTAGTTATTGAAGTGTAAAAATGTCATCAGTGTTCAATAATGCAGAACAGTGACGTAGCTGCAGGAGGCAGGGGCGATTGCCCCTGGCTAATAAAGTAAAAAATTCGAAAATTTGCCATTTGAGACACCTGTCAAATTACAGCGCGGTTTTCCCAACTTTTCCTTCAAAAAATTCCGAATTCTTCCTTATTAAATTTATTGGTTTTAAAAGGGCAAAATTTTCCGCGCGCTTCGCGCGCCCGAAATGGCAAACCTTACTGCAGTAAGCGGTCGCTCATAAAGCAGTCAGTGGTAAACTTTTCCGAGCCTACAGTGACAGTGCCGTTTTCCTTAACTTTTCTTTAATGTAGGCTAATTTTTAAATATTTTGTCAATTCACACTCCTTAGATAAAATTATGTAACAACAGCGATCTACAGTGTACATGCTATCTCAGATTTATGCTAGTATGAAACGCAGATTCCAGGGGTGGCGTCAGGATTTGCCTGACTGGGGGCCAATCTCTCCAACAGGGGGCCAGAATTTAAGGCCCCGACAAATTCGATGTTATGTCCCGGTGGGACGTGACACTTGGCAGAATTTGAGGTGTGTGGAGCGCATCGGAATATTTGACATTATTTTTAAGATATACTTTAAAATCTGGAGTTTATTTGAAGAAAAAAATAAATTTTTTGAAAGAAATTTGGCTTTTGTTAGTACCATTAAAAAATTTTGGGTGTTTATTGAAGAATCTGTCCTTGATATAGGAAAATAGAAAACGTTTTATAATTCTTTTGGGGTTACGCATTAAATCGTACTAAACCTATAGTACTAAGGCATCAGGACGAGACAAGAAGTTGCCCCGAAAGATTTTCCTCTTTTTGAACGAATATTTGAAAATCAAGAGTTTTTACATTGGAAAAATCATTTTGGAATCTAATGAAAGAAAATTTGGTCTTTTGGTAAACCTATAATGAATAATTTTGTTTGTTTGCTGGGTGGTTAACAGACTAGGTTGGCTTTGGTTATTTATTAAATAAAGTATCCATCGAAATTGGAAAATTTTGCCACTTTTAACAATCTGAAGCTTGTATTGCAGAAACATTGTAATTTCATGACAGTTTGGCAGTTTTATGAAAGAATATGCGGACCTTCTCGTGAGAAAAATCAAGTAGGTGGTGATCTGCAGTTTTGTTGGGGTTACTGAATATCCTCATGCAGATTCAGACCCTCGGACCATATTGGAACATTTTCCCGAGGGAAAAGTTTGTCTTCGCATATATTTGAAGTTTTATATTTTATTTATTGTCATTAGGTATTCGGGAGGGTTTCAGTTTGAGAGGGGCAGAATCGTTTTTTGTGCGAAAAAATGTAATCCTGTCAGAAAAACTATTTAAGTCGAGCGCACAGAATTTTTGAAAATTTGAGAACCCCATACAGCCGGAAATAGCGTTTCCAAGGCTCGTAACTAGAATTAAAGAAGTCATTACTTCGAGCTTCCTTTCGCAGTAAAATTTTCACTTCATATTACTGCCCCAAAACGAAGGAAAATTAACAAACATGCATTGATCTGTTAAGTAATCTGTTAGACCAAAACACTGTATGCGGAGCGCCACCATCAGTTTGCGCAGAGCGTACAGAAAATTGTTAAAATATAACCCCTTAGATACCCGGAATGGCATTTCCCAGACTTGCTACTAGAAATGAAGTAGTCCTTATTTTGAGCTTTCCTTTGAAATGAAATTTTCACTTCAATAGATAAAACCCAACTTGCTAAATGATCAGAAAGGTGTCAGATAAAATGTACTGCTAATTTTCCTTTCGGGGTGAAACTATGCAACGGAATTGAAAACATACTATAATGACTTTGACTGTTTTAAGAATCTTCGTTGAATTCAATTGCAAGGTCGACTAAGTAGATGAAATTTTTACGTGACTGCCCGAACTCCAGACTATATATGGTTTAACTTCCAACGTATTTGAAAATAGGTCACGTTACAAGGTGGTTTCAAATGAATTTTCAGTCAGGCTTATGGGGAGGCATTCTCACACTACTGTTTATCATAATGTGTAGTTGAAAACGGCATTGCGGATATTCATCACAGTTGCGAGAATCCGGCTGTCCGGGCAGGCCAGATGGCAGACCTGAGGGTACTGCATGCACATGAACAACCTCTAGCCACTTTTTGTTGGGGGAATTCGGAATTGTGAGTTTCCTTGAAAAAGACATGGTATTACATTAGGCAAAATCAAGAAGATCGTCAGGGTGACTGAAGTTGAAAAGGCCCTCACCTTTTTTCACGGTCCGTATATGAAGGCTCCTCGATGAAATTGGATTTTCCCAACAACAGGGGGTGGGTTGTCAGTCCCTGACGCCAGTGGCGTAGCCAGGATGGGATTTTGGAGGACCTAGGTAACAAGTGGGGGGGCCTGTTACCTCCGAGGGTCAAGCACGGAAAGACCATCTAAGCGGAGCGCCACCATCAGTTGGCGCGGGGCGTAAAAGAAAATTTGGGGCTTTAAAACCCCTCCAGATGGCCGGAAACGGCACTTCCCACGTGTTTTAAACCGGATTTGCCCAGCCGCAAATGCGGCAATATTTGAATGGATTTCAGCTTACCTAAGGCAGTAGCTTACCCTTTTACAGGAAAACCAAAGGTAGTTGTGTCCCCCTGAGAAATTTTCTTTGCGTTAGATTTCCTAGATGCAAAATGGTGCTATGTTTGGCAAAACTTTGAACTGATTATAGGCCTAAGTTTTAGGATTTTCACTTTTTGGGGAGCATGAAAAATATCAAAATATTTTTAGTTTTTGTAGAGATTTTACAAGAGACATACATACTACCAAAGAAACAATGTGTAAAATGGTGCAGTATTTTTTCATCGGTACATTACGTAGTCAAAATTAAGAGAAGGGTTTAAGTCATAACAGGATTTGGTATGTCAGAGGGATACTTATTCTAATCATTTTGGTAAAATTTGCATTGAAATCCGATGTGTAGTTCTCAAGATATGAGCACGTAAAGTTTCCACATTTTCAACAAAAAGTGAACTTGAAGCAAGCACGTATGGCATCATATCGCCACATTAGTGCACAGTCTTTTGTTTTTCTTTAAACTTCAGAGTTGATTTTCTTCTCAAAAACCTCACATTATTAAAAAGTGATTGGCTAAGTGCCATGAGAACTTTACAAACTTTGCATCCCACAGGGAGATCCTATTCCAATTAACTCCAAGGTCAACACAACAGTCTATTAAAACAAAGGGAAACAAAGCATTCCTTGTAAATGTGAGGAAGTGATGTAAGCTCTGCTGCTCTATTGACTTCATTTACTGATCTCTCGAGAACTACATGTCAGATTTGAATATCACTCTCACCACCCTGTGTAGTTTGGGTTCCTCTTTCACATATGAAAATTAAAATTTTGCTTAAACCTTCCCTTTAAAATAATACGAATAAATCTCTCAAAATAATTGAGCCGCAAAGCAGAAGTATGGAACGTGCGAAACACATGAAATCCGGACCATGTGGACATTTTAAAAATCCACCGGAAGCCAGTGCCAACTAGTAAAAAGAGGACTTGTCGAAAAAATAGTCCTACAGTGGCACTTGTCATGGGCAGCAGTGAGGCACGACAAGGGCCTACTTGTTAAGGATGGAAGGGAAGAATTATCCGAAGGCAGTACCTTACCCTTACCTGCTTACGGCATATTTTGTGTATGATTAAGTATAGGAATGGTCGTGTAATAGTGGTCTCCAGTATACGATTGCCTTATTTTCAGTAAATCAATCAGCCATCCGAAAGGCTTAACCTAACAAAGTCACATTAAAGTTTGTCGTCGAGACTTTCGTTTCATCTTCGAAGTGAAATGCAATAAACGACAGTGCAGATCACAAACGGTATTTAATTTAGTGAAAGTAGGCATTTTGAAGTTACTACTTGATTTCATACGTGCGCACAACATCCATGTTTTTTTTTTTTTTTTTTAATTTTTAAACATTTTATTTATTTACTGTTTTGAAGGAAACACTTCAAAGTTTATTTCCGTTCAGACATTTTATTTTTTTTTTAATTACTTTATCAGTAGGCAAAAAATCTGGGGGACCTGAAGAAAATCGAGGGGGTCTACGCCCCAAGGGCCCCCCCCCCCGTGGCTACGCCACTGCTTGACGCAGTGGCGGAGTTAGGGATTTCGGGCAGAGGGGCGAAAATGGTCTGCAGGGGCGCTTCGAAGGGGTAAATACCCTTAGCCTCAGCACGATCGAAGCCACGGCTTTTCAGACTTTCCATTTGATTTTCCGCACCTGGTAGAAGACTACTTAGCCCTTACTCCTCAGCAAGTTTTTCTATTCACACATGTTAAATTTTTTTATCCATGGACCTCCGCAGAAAAAAATTCGGGGGGCAAAATTCTTGCAGGGGGGAAGCCCCGCGCCACCATGAGTTGGCGCGGAGCGCAAGAAAATTTGGTCCCAAAATGCCTCTCAGATAACTAGAAATGGCATTTCTTAGAAAGCCTATTTACCGCATAAAAATTGGGAAAACACTGAGTGAAATGTTAAGAAACGTTGATGTTAATTTTTCTTTGTCTTTTCTTCATTTTTTCAGGTTTTTTTTTATTTTCCAGGGAAGGGCAAGTTTCCCCATTGCCCCTACCCGCGGACACCCATGTTTCTATCCCTCTCTTTCACATTCTAGTATGAAGGCGGTCATTATATTTTGTATAATTGTCAGGTCGCGATTTAAGATTTGAATGTAATAATGGGCTACTTTGTGAAGATAAAGATTAACCTGCTAGAGCCAAATAGCAAGCAATCTTATTGGGAAAAAGTAATGGAAATTAATCACCGTCAGGTGTACATTTTTGGTATCCGGAAATCAAGATAAGTACACGAAGAAACATTAATTGGCGTAATTTACATCATGTGACCACTCTGAAATAGCCATTTATTAATTAAATCGCAATAAATAGCCAAGACAAAGGGTCTGCTTGGCCCTTTAGATACCTAATTCATAATAAATAAAAGTAGCCTTAACCTAGGCTTATTAGATGCAATTTAATTTTCTGGTAGCATTTTCACGGGATTATCGTGCAGGGTCAAAAATAGCCATTCGTCATGAGAATGGTCACTTGAAGAAAAGCAAAACGGAAACTGTTCATTAACCTTTTCAATATTTAACCTGAATGTTCTCTTCAAATGATTTTGAAAAACATCGTGGAGGCGTGGAAGCTCTTTTTATCAGCTATGTTAAAAATTACCCCCGACAACAAGAGGCCTATTTGCGCTACAATTTTTGTTGCGCCCTTTGCAACATCATCTTTTATCAGCAGGGAGGGTGAAAGTTGTAAAAGCAATTAACTGAGCACAGCGACAACATTCATTAGTGCGTTACAAACATGAAGATACGTTTCGGAAAAACCTATCCGTATATAATAGAAGATGATCCTTTTCATCAGAATAAAGTGCAGATAGTACAGTTACACAGTGGCTGTTTGACCTTTTTGTTATATGAGCCTTAAAACAACGCTGTTAAATGATACCTTTTGCCAAAAATGGTGCAGGAGTAAAGTATGTTTTAACCTAAAAGGGGCGCCGACAGACAATTTCAGTTCGTCAGAGGGGGGGGGGGGGGCGACTGCCCTACTGACCATATGGCAGCTTCGCCACTGCCTTGACGGGGACATGACCTTGCGCGCATGGATTGAAGATGAAATGAGGGATAGCAGAGCTAGTAAGAAATGATTTAAAGCGATTCAGATATGCATTAAAATACCGTTACAAAAAAAAAGTAGTTCATAAAGAAAAAAATCATGATCATCCATCCAGTAACTTCAGTCTTTTACAAATTTCATGTTTAGGCCTCCCCGAATAAAAACGACGGCGGTGGAGGAGATAGGACAAGGTACATGGAATGAGTGTAACAGAGCTAAGAAGAAGTGATTTAAAATCGATTCCGATATGTTTTCAAATAGCATTACAAAACAAAAAACATGTCCTAGATCGCCCATCCAGTAATTTCCTTCTGGCAGTCCTTGTAGGGATTTTTTTATTTTTTGTATTTTTAGGCCTCCCCGATGAAACCGCCGACCTTCCTCGACGGGGGACCATTGTTATCTGCACCGATAAGTTATTTCATTCCTGTGTGATCCGCTACGTAATTCCTTGGCCGGGTTTCAGTTTTCCTTTGTTTTAGCGTGGAAAGAATGCACGCAGATGTTTTAGTTGACCGTGGTCTCGCGAGGTTCGTTTTAGGCTAGTCCCTTTTGTTCCTGTTTTCGTTAAGCTAGCCTCGCATCCTCTTGTCAACCGTTTCACTTCAATTTTGTAAGTATTTTTCATGTATTTTATTCTCGAGTCAAATTAGGCGATGTTGTCTGTTTATGCACCTCTTTGCAGTGGGGATTAATTCATGCAAGCCAATTCCTTCTGGGCAGCGTTGCCACTCTTGGTGAAATTTCACCAGATTGGGTGAAATCGGCCCCACCTGGTGATCTGGTGAAATAAATTTGGAATCGGTCATTATCTGGTGAAATGATGGAATCGGGAATGCTTTTTCTGGTGAAATTGAATTTAATCTGGTGAAATTTCAGATCATCCACCAAATCGTCCAGTGGTTCGATAAAAGATCACGAAGTGAGACCATCCGGGGATCTCATACTCAGTCACTCCGTACCACATTAGCCAGGATGGAGTGAGTTTACAAAAAGGAAAAACATTAAATAATACTTTATCCTATGTTTCTCTTTATCCATGAAATGGCAGCGAGTGCATCGATGTATTGAAAAATACAAATCGAAACTGCAAACTGATAGTTATAATGTGTAGAACTAACCCAAACAGCTTAAATCGGTAAATTTTTGAAGGCCCTTTTTCAAAAACAGCCCTCATTATAGACCGTTAAATAACTAACCTGGTGTTGAATATGCAATAGTGTCGAGGTGTCACATGGTTAAAAACATTCCATACCACCCAGGCTTGGTACGTTATCCTCACTATGCATCAGGCGCTCGATAACACTAACTTACTTGTGTACTCTCAAAACTGCTTTCCTTTACTACTGAAAATATCACTGTCTTCCACTCTTTGGTACTTACTGCTAACACTCTTCTAGCCTTCGTGTAGCCACTAACATGGGCGTCCGCAGGTATGGGCAAGTGGGGGCACTTGCCCCCCTCCCCTGGAAAATCAAAAAAATTGAAAACAACGTACAAAAATCAAAGCAAAACCCGAACAAAACGTGTTTTCCAAGTTTCTATGCGAAAAATAGGCTTTAGAAATGCCATTTCCGGCGATCTGGGAGGCATTTTGGGCTGCAGTTTTCGCATGCTTTGTGTCAATTCATGGTGACTTGGAGGTTTTGCCCCTCCCTAGAAATTTTGCCCCCCCCCCCGACTTTTTTTCTGCGGACGCCCATGGCCACTAACCCCTGTTTCTCTTACTATGTCGCTTACGTGAACTCATATTGCACAGTCTTTGTGAGAAAGTACGACGGCATGCACGGTACAGTGTGTACATACAGGGAGTTGTGGTATAAACGACCACACCCTAACGCTTGTCTTGTTCTCTTGTGTTCGTTGTGCCAACTCGATCAGCTGTTTACACCTTCTTTCTGATTGGTCTGTTCAACAGAAGGCCCATGAGAGTTTGAATAATGTTTGAGTGGAGCACATTTTCTAATTCCTCAAGTTTAGACGTTATTTCCGCTAGAATTTAAAGGCTGATGCCGGATTTTTCAGCATAACCTTACTTTTTCTCATTTATTGTTCAAATGGTCGTCTCAGACAAGTGACTTAAATTTTAAACTAAAATTTTTAATATATTTTCCTTTTTGCAATCTAACGGCATCCCTTTCAGTTAAATAAATAAGCGGAAAAGCCACCTACGCTATTTTCGAAAATCACGTGTGAAATTGGAAAAATCTCAGTGGCAACACTGAACACGGTCATTCCGTACCACATAAGTCATATCCGGATGCATCTCTGTTGAATCATGGGGACTCCACTAGTTTCCACAATCACGTGCGTTGTAGATGACCGTTAAGTTGTGCCTACGTATTACGTTACTGTATTCATATCCCCTTTCAACAGGTAACTTAATGTTTAAGCGTGAGGGTGGTTTGGGGCTATAATGTATAGCCGATATATGGAGTCTGGTGAAATCGACCTCGATCTGGTGAAATTTAATCATCCGATCTGGTGAAATTGGAAAAATGCGAGTGGCAACAGTGCTTCTGGGTGTGGTGTGACAATTTGACAAACACATTCGGGATGCTACTAATTTAGCTATTATCTGTTATTTACACTGTTCCCTTAACCCTTTACCGTTGTTTGGGTCCTTTTGGACCCATGCGGGGAGCTCGGCTGTCACACATCTTTACTGTTTCACGCGGAGCTCGAAACTGGGAGTAGCTACCCGAAAATTCGGCCACAACAGCGAGAGAGACAATAGTTTAAGGTCACGGGGTCAATGGCCTACGGAAGCCGATGCGGGGCGGGCTACGTCCGCTTTTCCGCCCACTCCCGAGGCGCGCAAATATGCCCCGATCGGAGCACAACGGTAAAGGGTTAATTTCCTCCATGACAGTTCAACCCCTGTACACCGCTGTGACCCCAGTTTAACGTCGTCAACCCCAGTTAGCGCAGAAAACCGCTGTTAAAGCACTGTGTGTGTTCTACCCCGTAACGATTTGTAAGTGAGGGTTTTTCAGTGTTCTGTCAAGCCACGTATTATGTCACCTTTTCAGGGTCTCGTTTAAGCCCGAGTGTCTGTATGTCTGTGAGTTTGTGTCAGTGTAAGTGCGTGTGTGTAGGCGTGGGTGTGTCGTAATGTTTAAATGTCTCTATTCACATTAAAATGTCTTTCTTTCCGGCCTCAATGCTGTAATGTTTTCTGTAATGTATTGCTTGTTACTGATTTTATGTTTTATCTCTTTTTCAAGCAGTTTTACCGTGTTTTGTGGCACGCGTACGAATAAAGGGGGTAAAACTTCATCGATGTCTCATTTCGTCATTTTGTTGCACGCACAGTGACAACCATGGCCCCCTCCCTCCTCTCTAGCTCCACCCCCATATATTCACATTTTGTTTCACAGGAAACCCTGAATCTAAACCATTTCTTGCAACGCAAGCTTCATATTTACAAATGTGTAAAATGACTCGCCCAGCCCACGTGTGCAATATACCGTAGTGGATGTGAACAGACGGCACGTTGGTCATGTCTCAGTTTCCAACGGTGGTTCATTATGGTATAGAGCAGGAATATGCAAACTTTTGGACTAAATCATGTTGCTATGGCCATCTGGATGGCCCAGTGGAGCAGATATAGATATATACTGGTTCTATGGCCGAGTGGATGGTGGCATTTGAAGCGATGAAGCTTAGCAACCGGGAGGTCTGGAGTTCGATTCCTGGCCGGGTCAAAGTAAGGTGGGTTTTTCATCCAAGAGCAATGTACGGTTTTCCCATCTGAACTGGCCTTTCAAAAAAATACCAAATTTGATCCAAATTGTTGAATCGGTTGCCACCCGACGTGAAGTTGTAATTTATAAGCCAACTTGGCTGCTCCCACATTCGTGGTCGCTTAGCGCCGTAAAGCAACTGCCCTTCAAGCCCTGATTATAAGGTGGCGTCTTACCGTCCCCCCCCCCCCTGCCCACTCCTTCCCCCGTTAGATTGACCAGTGCCAAGACCAACATGCACACCCCTGGTGTGGAGGGACAGCGATCAAAAACAATTACATCAGAGAAACACCAAACCCATCTTACAATTTATATTTAATTATAATGCGACACGGAAGAATTGAAGCCCTTGTACAGTGTTTGATGCTGACAACGGAGAATTGGGCTACACGTTAATTTGAATTCTGTTTCAGCTAATCAGGCTGCTCAAACACATAGCGTCATTGTAAAGTTCGATGACACTTGTAAAGTCTGGGTAGCCGGTATGTGATGCATTGCTATCATTCCTTGAAGTTTAGAAGGGATTTTCGCCGGTGAATGAAGTTGCTCCAATTTATACTCATCATAATCTTATGTCGCAAGGTGTGTAGTCAATTTGTTTGTAGAATGCCCTTACCAGCTCATTTTCCACAGGTTAATTTCTTTAAATTACCATTCCATTCAATGGTAGTGGTTCATTTAATCTGGTAATTTTCTGATCATTTTATAACTTACTCATTTTTTATTGAAGTTTAAATTGTATTGCGATTCCGAGAGCTCAAAATAAGGATTGCTTAGGTTCTACTTACAAGTCGGTGGGACATGCAGTTTCCGATGGCTGAGTGATCGTGGATTTTCAAAAAATTTTGTACGCTCCGCTCCAACAGATAGTGGTGTTCCGCTTGGTCTTTTTGACAGGATTAGATATTCCGTAGGCGTAGGAAGCGGGGGACTGGGGGCAATATCCTCCCAGTAAAAAATGAGGGGCGGGAGCATTCTTCCGTCCCCCACTTCCCGGGTCAGAAAAGTTCTTTTTTATTTCCCAAATCTCAAAAAAAAAATGCAATATAGAACGCATCATTCCTCGCTCATAATTTCGTGTGGTAAACTTTTCCTGTAAATGACAAAATCGGATGTTACCATATGCGATACCACATCATCAAGAGACACCGGCAGCTATAGGCCTATTGCTATTTTGGTAAACTGTCTTTCATAGAAATTCAAATTTTCTTTTGATTTTGAAATATTTTATCTAAAAAGGACACCAAAGTTTGGGAAATTTGAAATGTCATCGGAGAGTGTCAGTTCGTAAGCCTTAGATAACATTATGTAGCAGCAAAGATTCAGTCGTCAAGCGATCATTCTCAGATTTGCCACCAATATATGAAGGAAGTGCAGATTCTTCAATAATCCCCTAACTCTATAAATTTCCTTACAGGAAACCCAGAATACAAAACTTTCTGCAGTACAAGCTTCATATCTACATATCTTTGTTCAAAAAAGGCAAAAATTTCGGCACGATTTGCACATCCCTGACACAGTAGTGTTCACAGAAAGAAAATTCGGAAAACTTCACTACTAACTACAAGCCCGAGACCTGCTGTCTGAGGGATCGCGTTTTCTGCTCTCATACACACCTATCATCGGATACCTTTCCACCCTGTCAGTTGAGTAGTCTGTGTAGACGGAATCTTTAGTTATTGAAGTGTTAAAATGTTATCAATGATCAATGTTGCAGAGCAGTGACGTGGCTACAGGAAGGAGGGGACAAATGCCCTTGGCTCGAAAAAGTGAAAAATTCGCCATTTGAGACACAAGTCAAATAGAGTGCGGTTTTCCCAACTTTTCTTTCATAAAATTCCGAATTCTTCCTAATACAAAATCATATTTGTAAGTTTTAAAAAGGCTATTTTCCGCGCGTTTCGCGCTCTCTAACCTGCAACCCTTAATGCAGTAAGTGGTCGCTCATAAAGCAGTCAGTGGTAAACTTTTCCGGGCCGCTACAATGCTGTATTTTTTAAATATTTTGTCTAAAAACGATAACATAGTTTCGGGAGCTTTTTGAATGTCGCCGAGAAGCTTCAATCCGCATTCCTTGGATAACATTATGTAACAACAACGATCTTCAGTCGACATGCTACCTCAGATAAATACTAACAGGAGACGCAGGTCCTTCGATGGTCCTCCAAATTTTCGACGTGCGCAGTACAGGAGTCTTCAAACTTAAGAAAAAAATCAGATTTTTTTATTTAAAAAATGTCCTTGCTCGTAGAAAAAGGCGAAAAATGTAGCATAAAAAACGTACCTTTTGGTCAATGGGGTAGGAAGAGGTGCATGGTCCAAACTTGTTCCGCCCCCACACTTTCACATTGCTTCCTACGCCACTGAGATATTCAGACAGAGTATCACCGTACTTTCCTATTACCCACTTTCTCTAAGTTCAGCCCCCCCCCCCTTTTCTTTTTTTTTAAAGTCTGGGTCCGCGCCTGACCAGCATGGGCGGGATTTGATCTCTGAAAGTGGGGGAGCAAATTCGGACGTGGGATCCAGGGGCCCGCCTTAGGGCCCCTGGTGGGGTCCAGGAGCAAAGCCCCGGTGAAGGTCCAGGGGCTTCGCCCCTGGAAGCTCCTGGGTGTTTACGAAACTGTAGGCATGAAAATGATACATTTTATCTTCAACCTTAAATTACATAAGATGAGCGCTTAACAGAACACAAGAATCACAATATGACTTTCTTCCTCACCCCGTATAATTAAAGTCGGTCGGAATCGATGATGCAGAGGGTGCGGGGAGGGAGAATGGATGACTTAAAATTGAGGTTCTCCAGAGGCTCACTCCCTCCTTGATGGTCCAGATCGTCTTTTCTTAAAGCTAGGGGCCTTTTTCATGTGATATGCATTCAGCGCGCGCCGAAAAATTTAACGTTTAAAACATCTCAGTAATGAAACTGAATGAAAATTAGAAAAAGGATGGGCCACTTTTAACCTTAGCTGAATAACGGTGGCCCCCAAAAGACATTCTTACTGAAGCATAAACATACTCTGGTTTTCTATGTAGTCTTTTTCAGGTGACTTTCACAAAGTCGTTACCTGAAAAAGGGCGCGGAGAGCTCTGAATTTTACTTCATCTCAATAGTGAAATTGAAATAAAATTAGACAAAGAGTGGTCCATTTTTACTACAGCTGAATAAAGGTGACCCCTGAGGATATTTGTACAAAGCAAAAACATACCGCTGGTTTCCTATAGAGTCCTTTTCATGAGATTTTTATAGAGTCCTTATACGTGATGTTACGCGCAGAACACGCCGAAAAATGGACTTCTCAATAGAGAAATTATGGAAATTAGAAAAAGGGTGGGCCCATGTTCACTCCAGCCGAAAAAGAGTGGAGCTACAGATTAGGGTCAAATAAGAGCATCGTCCTTTCAGAAAGCTTGGGGGCACTTGGTCAGAGAAGGGGACCAGAAGACAACCACCTCCCTGCCTCCCCCCTTGCACTAGGAACGGTAGACCTTCAGCTGTGTACGGACCGGACACTGGTGATAAGTTTCAGTGACAATGGAAGAGGTGTTCTACAAGAAGTAACCCCGAATCCGGACATATTTAAAACGGGTGCACGCGAAGCGTGTCAAAAAAAAACAGCGTTGAGACATATATTGGGAGAATATTGCTTTTATGTAGTTTTCAATGTAGTATATGAACTGTTTTAACATTATATAACTTGATTCAGTATCACTTGCGTAGCTCTGTTAGTTCCAGTTTGTATTTTAAAGCAAAAGCAACCAGACTAACAAGTAAAAAATAAACTAAGTTCTGGAAAAAAGTGGGGAGAAAGTGCCCCCCGTGCTCCCCCCCCCCCCCTTCCCATAATCCCGCCCATGCTGACCAGTGTGTGACGTTAGACTTCATGATCCGAATTGAAGGTGTCTTTTCGACGAAGTTGAGTAAAGTAGCCTTGGGTCTACACATTATCAATGGTAGTAAATTTAGACATCACAATCATGACCTTAACCTTCTGCACGCGACTGTAAAATTTAATTCACTTACGTACCTCAAGTTTTTGTTAACCTCTTTAACCCTCAAAGCAAACAACTTTACAATGATTGCTTTTAACAGCGTTCACAACAAAGGTCGCTGTGAATGATTTCTACGGTTATACGTAGATAGACTTTATAACTGTCTGGTGTGAAGCTAAGTGTGAACAGAAAACCATAGGCCACAATGGATATCTAGATATTTCATTTGGATGACTTTTTGTATCAGAGCTGTATGTTGCAATGATTGTTTAAGTCGTGACGGTGTAGGTTTCCTGAGCCTACCGCAGACGCAAGTTACCGTTCATAAAATTGTCAGTGCACCAATTAGTAATACGTAGGCCCGCACGGAGGACACTCATCTGTGGAATTCGGGGAAAACTCGGTGATTTTAACTAGTGTTACTATGTTAATAACATATCACGGTGTCAACTGTGAAATTGTCTTCAACCCGCATGGAATTGTCACTAGACCCCAGCTTTGATCATGTACAGTACCATGAGTCTGAGCCTTATCTGTACTTGATAGGTAAATAACTGCGATTAGCCCAAGATCGGAAAAAAGTAAAAATCAATCCTTAGCTTAGGATTATCAACGAGTAATTCGATATAGCTGTCTCTGCAAACTTTAAGCCAGCTGCCGCCCGGTCCTGCATTGCTTCGTTTATCTGTTCCTGGTGCATTGGACACGATGGGATCTGTGCGGCTGACATTATCAGCAGTACTTATTTTCATCTACCAGTTATTGTGTTATTGTCCTCTTTTAGAAGGATACAAAATACTTTTACCTGTTACCAGTGGCTTTCATACGCCAAGTCATCTACGGTTACTCTCTACATTATCGAGGGGTTTGGTTCAAAATGGACATCACGTGACGATATTAACCAGCTCTGGCAAAGGTTGGGATAGTTTTACCAACGGTTCCTTCTCTGAAGTAATTCTTTATAGAGGTTGTTACACGAAAGAAGAAAATGCGATTAGAAACAACCGAATAATGGAGAAATTTACAATGTTCGGTGGCAAGAGCTTCATGGATATGGCTAATGCCGCTGGTGAGATGACGAACTCATTTGCTCAATGCTGCTCCGACTTGTGGGCGGACCAACAAACAGTCCAGCGAGTTGGGGCTGAACATTTTGACTTGGCTGTTGTATTTTACCTTAGTCCTTGCAATGGCCTCATACCTAACTACTTTCACATTCCATTTGTCACTTTAACCAGCACTGTGCGGTTACCCGGTCTTCATGAATCCTTCTTCGGTATGCCGATACCGTCCTCCTACGTTCCGTTCGATGTTTTTGGTACATTCACTGACAAAATGACTTTCCAGCAAAGACTGCAAAACTTCGCTGAATACTACGTCAACGATGCTTTTGATATCTATTTCGATTTATTCCTTCGTCGCATTCAATACAAGTATAACATAAAACCGGAAATAACACCCAAAGAGCTTCACTCGTCAAGCTTGTTGTGGCTCTCATACATTGACGTCACACTGGATTACGCGCGACCTTTCACCCCAAACGTCATTCCAATCGGCGGGCTTATGATCTCTCCAGTCAAGCCCTTGCCAAAGGTAAGGAGAATTAAGGGTTAAGTCGGGACCATGGGATGGATTTATTCTACTAAGGTGGGTACATGTAGTAAATTGTAATGATGAATAATATTCTATTGACAATGAATTAGCGATGTATATAGTTGTATTCCGAGGAGGAAAACGGGAAAAGTTAAGTGCAAATTAGACAACATTGATAGATTTGCAAGTTAGTTAAAGTTAACTCAGTGGCGTAGCCACGGGGGGCCTGGGGCCCCAGATTTTCTTCAGGCCCCCAGATTTTTTTTTTTTTTTTTTTTTTTTTTTTTTGCCTCCTGATAAAGTAATTGAGAAAAAACAAAATGTTTGAACGGAAATGCACTTTGAAGTATTTCCTTCAAAAGGAGTAAATCAATAAAATGTGTAACGATTAAGAAAACATGCATGAATGTGTTTAAAACACATTTTGTATGCACATATAAAATCAAGTAATAACTTCAAAATGATTACTTTCACTAAATTAAATACCGTATATAATCTGCACTGTCGTTTATTGCATTGCACTTCAAAGAAGAAACGAACGTTTCGATGGCAAACTCGAATTTGACTTTGTTACGATAAGACCCTTTCTGCCTTTCGGATGGCTGATTGATTTACTGAAAACAAGGCACTCATACACTGGAGACCATTCTTACACGACCATTCCTATACTTTATCATACACAAAATATGCCTTAAAGGCCTTATTCTCTCACCCCAAACAGTACCAATTCTCCTAATCTTCTTACTTAAGCTCCTCCCAAAATTGTCTGAAATTCATCCTCATCCAGAGACAATCCCAGTTGATTGCGTCGATTCGAGTATAGAAAAGCTCAATGTTTATAAACAAATCACTCTCAGTACAGTTCATGCTGTGTAATGAAAAGCTTTGGCACTCTGCATTGTTTCATTAGCTGTCAATCAAGGAGCTGAGCGGATGGAGAATTTCAGTACACCCCTACCAAAAGTGTGATTTGGGGTGAAAGGATTGGCCCTTTAAGGGTAAGGTACTGCCTTCGAATAATTCTTCCCATCCATCCCTAACAAGTAGGCCTATGTCGTGTCTCACGATCCTTCTCATGACAAGTGCCACTGTAGAACGATTTTTTCGACAAGTCCTCTTTTTACTAGTTGGCACTGGAGTCCGGGCGGATTTGTGAAATGTCCACAAGCTCCGCATTTCATATGTTTCCCTCATGATCCTTACTTCTGCTTTGCGGTTTAAATATTTTGAGAGATTTACTCGTAGTATTTTCATTTTGACTACGTAATATACCGATTACTGAACAAATACTGCACTGTTTTGCATCTAGACACCACTGAAAACCGGAAAACACTGTTTCTTTGGTAGTTTATGTATGTCACTTGTAAAATTTCTACAAAGACTAAACCTGAGTGTTACATTTTTCATGCTCCCCAAATAGGAAAATCCTAAAACGTAGGCCTATAATCAGTTCAAATTTTTGCCAAACATAGCACCATTTTGCATCTAGCAAATCTAATGCAAAGAAAAATTCTCAGAGGGGGACACAACTAATTTTGGTTTTCCTATTGAAGGTGAAATCTATTGAAACATTGCTGCATTTGCGATCTACGTTTTCATGAAGTTCAAATTTTTTCCCCAGGAGAAAGGGAGATATACCGGTTCCCTTTAGTCTCATCCCCAAGGCCATTGCACAGATCAGAAATGCCCAGATTTTGGGTCCCTAAAAACTCTACTTATTATCATTAATCATAGATTGATTTTTTTATTCACACTTTTTGAGAAGTGGTAGACATGAGATTCTTTTTTCAAGGCTGGGTACATCCAGCTAAAAACACGTGGGAAGTGCCGTTTCCAGCCATCTGGAGGGTTTCTAAAACCCAAAATTTTCTTGTACGCTCTGCGCTAACTGATGGTGGCGCTCCGCTTAGATAGTCTCGCCGCGCCTGACCCTCGGAGGTACCAGCCACCCCCCCCCCCCCCCCATTTGTTACCTAGGCTCCCGCCCCCAAAATATTCCATCCTGGCTACGCCGCTGAGTTAACTAAAGCCTTACTTCAAAAATTGTGATTTTCTGGGGAACAGAGCGGATGCACTGATCTCATTATCTGATTATTGTACTTCGTGAAGTATAGCGAGGCGGTTAGAATAGCTTTTCATACAACCCCTTACAGTCATTTGTCCTCCTGCCAGTTCTTCTTATTATCAACTTTAGAAGCTTCTTATCCACGTTAGCCCGTTGGCTTATCATTTTTGATCATCCAATTAGTTAGTGGGTTTTTCAGACTTTTCCTACGCAAACAGAAAAGCGTTCGATTGTAACGATTTTGAATTACGCCAAATATATGCAGGGCATTTACTTTGACGAGTGACAGGTCACAGATTTGTGTAATGGCTTACAGTACGGTCGAAGGTAAGAGTGGATCAAACTGCCTATGGCACGCCAAAAGGCTCACCAAATATGATGATGTTCTAAAAATACACGTTCATGTACTAAAATTACACGTTCATGTACCAAAAATATACGATGATGTACTAACTTCATATGATCATGATGTAAATTTACACCATCATGTACTAAAACCATAAGTTCATCATGTTCAATGTTACGTTGTACATGTAAAACCACACGTTGTACATCTTAAAACACACGTTGTACATGTAAAAACGTAAGATCATCATGTTATATTTGTCACTTCCACACGCCATACAGAGTGAGCCTTTCGGCGTACCAGAAGTCCGCCAAAAGGCTCACCGAATTTGATGTAGTAAAAGTACACGTTCATGTACTAACTGCTTACGATCATGTACAGATTTCATACGTTCATGTACTGTTTGCTTACGTTCATGTACTGATTTCATACGATCATGTACTGACATTTAGTACATGATCGTATGAAATCAGTACATGTACGTATGAAATCAGTACATGTACGTATGAAATCAGTACATGTACGTATGAAATCAGTACATGATCGTAGCCATTTTGTGCCTTCCTATATGGGGAATTTAACTTCCCATATGGGAAATTCAACTTCCCATACCAAAAGTCGACTTCCCCTACGATGAGTTGGCTTCCTATATGGGAAACTGGACTCCCCATATGGGAATCTACCTTCCCATATGGTGTCCATGTGGGAATTTGAATTCTCGTGTGGGAATTCAACTTTTTGATGCAGGAAGCTGCCACGGGCCTAATGTTATCCCACATAATTCCTGTAGGAAGTTGTAACTTGTAACTTCCTATACGAAATTGCAAATTCCTATAGGAAGTTTTCGTTTTCCTACAGCAATTATGTAGGGTTTTTTTATAAGGGAACAAATCAGCACTCAGACTTAGTCACTTACTAAACACTATTCAGCACATAGTACACAGCCTCCACTCAAATTTACATCTGCACAGTGGGCATCCACTCTGTCTCACTGCTTGCTAACTATTAACTGCTGTATACAACACAATGTTAAACCAGTACACTACTTGCTTTTCATTACAGCCCTACACTCTGCATGTACCATGCAAAGACTCCTTTGAAAAGGGCTTTGTTGTGACAGAGCCTTTGAATAGGCCAATCACAATAGACTTCCTTTAAAGCTGTTCACTGCACAAGCCACACAGGCACTTTGTGCTTTCCCATATGGGGAATCTAACTTCCCATACCAAAAGTTGACTTCCCATAAGAACAGTTGAGTTCTTACATAGGAAACTGAACTCCCCATATGGGAATTTAACTTCCCATATGGGGATTTCAACTTTCCATGTGGGCATTCAACTTACCCATGTGAGAATATCAATTCTCATGTGCGAGTTCAACATTTTGATGTGGCAAACTGCGCACAGGCTAAATATCAACCCACATAATTCCTGTAGGAAGTTGTTAATTTTTATAGCAAATTATTATTATTAATAAAAAATCATCATCGTCAACGTCATCGTCATCGTCATCGTCATCGTCGTCATCGTCATCGTCATCGTCATCGTCATCGTCATCATCATTTATAAAAAATCATTTTTCTGCAGGAATTATGTGGGAATTATGTGGGTTTCTTTTATAAGGGGATCATGCATCATGTCTCTTCTTCAAAATATTTTAGGCATATACACTGGCATGCAAAATCCCAATGAATGTCCATAAGAAAAGTCCACTAGATGCAGCTGGATCGAGAGTTTTATGATATGTTTGAAATTGGTTCTAATTTGTCTGCAACACAATAACTGATTCCTTTTACAGTGCATCCCATTGCTTGCATGGGTTCTGAATATGATGAAGATCATGCAAGATAATGATCACCCACTTAGTATTGTTTTACATAATGCGGTTATTCCTAGAAGTGTCAGAATGAGATTACCCTACTCCATTACTAAACGACACCCCTCCTCCTTTATACCACAATGTATCAAATTCCATAATCTTAATTTCAAACGCTAATTCTTGCCATGTTGGTTCCTATTGTCTCATACTTTTAACTCTCATATTTTACGTCTGATGCTTTCTCTTAGTTCTTCCCTTTTACTGTTTAAGTGTTGTTTGTGTGTATATATTTTTGTAATTTCACTCTTTTATTGTTTTTACTGTTTTATGCGAGCATTCAGTTACCCTTGTGGGGTTTAATAAAGTTGATTTATCTTATCTTATCTTATCTTATCTTATCTTATCTTATCTTATCTTATCTTATCTTATCTTATCTTATCTTATCTTATCTTATCTTATCTTATCTTATCTTATCTTATCTTATATCTTATCTTATCTTATCCTATCCTATCCTATCCTATCCTATCCTATCCTATCCTATCCTATCCTATCCTATCCTATCCTATCCTATCCTATCCTATCCTATCCTATCCTATCCTACCCTATCCTATCTTATCTTATCTTATCTTATCTTATCTTATCTTATCTTATCTTATCTTATCTTATCTTATCATCATCTTATAGTCCAAATGTTGAAGCTTTATTTCATATTAATATCTCCATTCAACAAAACAACACTCAAAGCCACTTTATTCCTAAACAGTTTTCAGCACGCAGTCCACAGTCTTTCTACACAAACAACTGCATAGTGTACAGTGCATCCACTCTCACCATGGGCGCAAATCCGGGGGGGGGGGGGGCAAGGGGGGCCTTCTCCCCTCCAGTGAAAAAGTGGGGGGCCAAATCGTAATTTGCCCCCCCCCCCACCCCACCCCACCCCAAATTTGAGTAGACCTGAAAATATGGTCACCCTTTTTTCGTTTTTGTTTCATTCGAAAACAGTTTTTCTGAAGCTTTGGAAACGCCAGAACGCAAGAGCTTCCGGGGGCTTCGCCCCCTGGACCCCCACAGGGGCTTTGCCCCTGGATCCCACCAGGAGTCCCTTGGGGCTTCGCGCTTCGCGCTCGCGGTGCCCGCCAAGCGTGCATTGTTTAGTACTCATGGGCAAATCATAAGCATTTTCGCCCCCCCCCCCCCCACTCTCAAACAGAGATTTGCGCCCCTGACTCTCACTGCTTTCTAACTATTAACTGCTCACTGCTGTGCACAACACAATGCTGAACTGGTACACTACTTGCTTTTCTATACAGCTCCACACTCTGCATGTACCATGCAGTGACTCTTTTGAAAAGGTCTTTGTTGTGGCCGATCCTTTGAATAAGCCAATCACAATAGACTTCCTTCAAAGCCGTTCACTGCACAAGACACACAGCCACTTTGTGCCTTCCCATATGGGGAATTGAACTTCCCATTTGGGAAATTCAACTTCCCATACCAAAAGTTGACTTCCCATACGAAGAAATGGCTTCCTATCTGGGAAACTGGACTCCCCATATGGGAATTTAACTTCCCATGTGGGGTTTATGTGGGAATTTGAATTCTTATATGGGAATTCAACTTTTTGATTTGGGAAGCTGCCACAGGCCTTATATTATCCCACATAATTCCTGTAGGAAGTTGTAACTTCTTATAGGAACTTGCAAATTCCTATGGGAAGTTTCGTTCCCCTACAGGAAAACGAAAAAGTTTAAAGTCACGGGGGTCATTATGGGTTTTTTATAAGGGTCTTCATAATCAGTTAATATGCCGTTGGTCAGTGAACAATGCATCGTACATATGAGTTGTAATTCCGAATGGAGCCAACATAAACTTAGCCTGTGCAAATAGGGCTCGCGTAAATGCATTCAGAAAATCGGTAGATATATTTAACCTTCGCCGTTGTTCGGGTCCTTTTGAACCCAGACGGAGAGCGCGGCTGTCACCCATCTATACTGTTTCACGCGCAGCTCGAAACTGAGAGTAGCTACCCTAAAATTCGGCCACAGCAACGAGAGAGACCATATTTTAAGTTCACGGGGTCAATAGCCTACGGAAGCCGATGCGGGGCGTGCCACGTCCGCTTTTCCGCCTACTCCCGAAGGCGCGCAAATATGCCCCGATTGGAGCACAACGGTGAAGGGTTAATCTAAAGTATCGGAACCACGGTGCTGTGCACATTCGCAGAGACGGTGGCATCAGCTTTGCAGTGAACACACTCCACGGGCTTTAATAAACCCGTCGCCGTTGTTCGGGTCCTTTTGGACCCAGTCGGAAAGCGCGACTGTCACCCATCTTTACTGTTTCACGCGGAGCTCGAAACTGCGAATAGCTATCCCAAAATTCGGTCACAGCAACGAGAGAGACCAAAGTTTTTAAGTCACGGGGGTCAATAGCCTACGGAAGCCGATGCAGGGCGTGCCACGTCCGCTTTTCCGCTCGCTCCCGAGGCGCGCAAATATGCCCCGATTGGAGCACAACGGTAAAGGGTTAAGACACTTTAACCATATTTCAGTCGCTCCGTACCCAAATCATAGACATCGCTAATGTAGGTACAAAGATGGAAGCTGATATGGAAGGTCACAATCAGCTATAGGTCCCCATTACTGTTTACTGTGAAAACAAATTTATTACTTCAGTATCCTAATTTTGACTTTAAATATATGAAAACCTTGGAACATGCATCATGTTTCTTTATTTCATAATCGTCGAGAGGGACCTGTCTTTGATGAACCCAAGCTGGGAACGCCTACCAGGAAATCATAGGGTAAGAGGCGAAGGTAGGGGAAGATTGTCCCCCAATTTTCCCAAAATTTGAAATTGGGGCAAGAATTTTGAAAAAACGCGTACCCACTTGATTTTTAAGGATCGGTATGGTTTAGATTACTCAGCAAACTTCTCAAGTGTCCGAAATCGTAACAGGTATGCATCAAATATTTTCCCTCGGTTTCATCTCAATCCCTATATTTGTTACGAATTTTACATAATTTTATGTAACTCATCATTTACAGGAATTGGAGGACTTCTTAGAAGGGTCGAAAGAACATGGCGTCATTTTATGTTCAATGGTAAGAAGTAAATTGTACAAACGTTTTCATACCATTTGTCTAATGTTTGTTAGGTCAAAAATGTTTATAAATGTTTTAGCTTAAGACAAGAGACTTTATTCATAAACTTACATCGTGTACATGGGCGTCCGCAGGTATGGGGCAAGGGGGGCACTCCCCCCCCCCCCCGAAAATCAAATTTGAAAAAACGTATAAAAATCAAAGCAAAAACCCGAACAAAACGTGCTTTCCAAGTTTCTTTGCGAAAAATATGCTTTAGATATGCCATTTCCGGTGATCTGGGAGGCATTTTCTGCTGAAATTTTCGCATGCTTTGTGTCAATTCATGGTGATTTGGAAGTTTTGCCCTCCCCTAGATATTTTGCCCCCCCCCCCCGACTTTTTTTCTGCGGACGCCCATGATGATGATGTGTAATCTACAAATAACAGGAGTAGATAGAACTAAAGGGTTTTTTTCACTTCTATGATTATCTAGATATCAAGATATGTCCACACTGAATGATTCTTGACGTCATAAAACGAGCCCTAAAAACATAAAACATAAGTTTATGAATTACCTTTCCTAAAAATCACCAAAGATGGCGTCATGAGTTAGAAGCCTGTCAATGCCCATTGAAAACAGTACCCCTTCTACAGAACCTATAATTATGACCCTATCATTGCGTCAAGTAACCCCTCCACAGCACTTATACTAATGACCCCATTAGTGGGTCAAGTAACCTCCATTGGACTTATTATGACCCTATCCCGCAGTGTGTCAAGTAACTCTCCATGGAACCTATAATTATGACTCTGTCAGTGGGTCAAGTAACCTCCACTATACTTATTATGACTCTATCCTGCAGTGTGTCAAGTAACTTTCCACGGAACCTATAATTATGATGCTATCAGTGGGTCAAGTGACCTCCCATGGACTTATTTTGAATCCTGCGCGGCGTCAGTGTGTCAAGTAACCCTCCATGGAACCTATAATTATGACTCTATCAGTGCGTGAACCCCTCCACTGAACCTATTATAACCTATATCCTACAGTGTGTCAACTAAACCCTCCGCGGAAGCTATAATTATGTTACTATCAGTATGTAAAGTAACATGTTAGGACTGTAACGATTAAGTTTGGGAACATTCTAAAGGCTGGATAAAAGGTCAAAATGTAGTCCAAACGTCAAATGCGTTAAAATGGGTTTCTTTATCAGGTTCCCACACATCAGATTTGACGTTCATGTAAATTTTCGTTTTAAGAAAGGTTTTTTAATCAATTTGTTGTGAAATTCCTTTTTCTGAAAATTATGTAAAAACATGGAAGAGATACGATTTGCAAACTCTTTTTTTTTTTGTTTACATCGCCATTGATCTTCATCGTCACCACAGGCGTATGGGGGTAATTTTTTGTCAGAGGCAAGAGTGATTTTACCAAAATAATGGCGGGATTAATCATGTTTTGCTCTCTTTGCCCGAATGAACCAACTGCATTCGCGCAAACAGGGAGGACGAGCCCCCCCCCCCCTCCTCCTCACCCTGACTCATACGCCTTTGATCGTTTCATTGATTGTTATTCTGGTAACAATGCCATAAAAACTTATGCTTGAACGGGACAATGTATTGTAAATTCTTGTTGAAGGGTTCTGCAGTTAAATCTGTTGGGAATGATCTGACAGTTGCCATGCTGAATACTTTCAATATACTACAGCAACGCGTGATTTGGAAATTCGAAGGATCATTGCCGAATGTTTATAATATCAGTAAAAATATAAGGATTGTCGACTGGATGCCACAAAACGATTTGTTAGGTAAGTCAAAATGACATGAAAATATATTTTTGTGCAGAAGTAAACCTTTGCCTCAACTTTGCATCTCGTTACCATTCGCAGTTGGTTGACGAGGGACAAGGTACAGACGCGTGCTTGACAGAATGAAACATATTAGAAAATTATATGAAGCTTTGAACGGCAGAAATATCTTTACAGTCATGGAATAGACTGGTCAATTTACATTTCCTTCTCAAAAAAGTGCGAAAAGATCCCTCAGGGTTTTTCTATCCCATTGAATGTTTAACTGTACACCCATCTATCATATTCGGACGAGGGAGAAGATGTGGTTTGATAGGAAAATTAAAAATGACAGCCATTTTTAAAACGATAAACTGTCAGCACCAAAATTATTGGAGTGATGAATGTTATCCCTTCCAACTGTTTCTTAAGTTTAAAATCTACTGGAGCGAGGTAGACATGGTTTTGGTTTCATTTTTTCCTTACATCCAAGATGGTGGCTCTCTGTCGGTCACCATTTTGGGAAATGGTAAATCACCAAATGTAGGCCTACTAGAGTGGTGTATAAGGTACCATCCCAACTGTTTCGTACGTGGTCAATCCACTGGATCTAGCTTGGTCATAAAAATGACCCTTAAAATATTCACACCCGGCATAAAATTGTAAAGAAAACTTCTTTCGCATGAAATCACAAATGATGAATTGGTGCCTTTCCTAATTCCCCGGCTAAGTGTAACGTCAGATAGTGTACCGCCTACTGCTATTCAATTAGGTAAATAAACGCTCGAAAGGTGATAAACGTTCAGTCTATCTCCTTTGGATGACTTCAAACAACCATTACACAACAAACCCGATGTACTCGGAGCCGATTATTTTAATGAGGATGACGTCGCCGCACAATGTCAGGTAACACAAAAGAATGGGATTACACGTAAGTTTCAGGATTAGGGTTAGGCTTAACCCAAACCCGAGTTTCTAATCCCTAACCCAGCCTCTAACCCTAAAACTATCCCAGCCTAATCCCATTCCCTGAAACTAGCCCCTATATCTTTTCCTCAAGCCTTGCTGAAACGCATTAGTTAGTGTGTAAAACATTATGCGTCACTTCCGTCGTGTAATTGGAAAAGGAAAACAGTAGAGGACCTTTTGATACATTTTCAGCGGTTTGGACCATTTTGAGTGTAAATCAACCCATTGTAGAATACCAAGCCGTAGCCGGGGAGGAGGGGGGGGGGCTTTTCCAAGTGAAGGATTAAATTACCATGGTGTGGTCTCTGAGGATTTTTATGTACTACATATTGTTAAGAGAAGGAACATAAAATGAAATAGAGCACTAGTAATTTCGAAATTCATGTGGTATGAGTTTAAAAGAACTTTTAATGGGGGGCTGCCCCTTTCCTTAGATAAAAGTCTGCACATGAAGTAATGTTGGACTTAACACCTCGATGTAAGTAAAACCTTACTAGTTCAACTTACCGAACGAAAACACGCAAAGATCCCTATGATAAAATAATAAGGTTCGAATTGTGGTTCAAGTTGATACCGGTACCACCAATTATGTAACTAACATATCAATTGGAAATCGGATCATGAAGGTATGAATTTCAAAACAAGAATTAAAAATATAGAATGAACATAAGAATATGACATCATTAACTAATTATACAATGTTGTTGTTGTTTGGTTGAACACATTTTCTGATTACTCTAGCTTTTTGAATGAAATGAAACTAAAGTTGGGCGTCCTGATCGGTCGACATTGTCTATCGGTCGGTATGCAAAATTTTAGCACTTGAAGTGCCCATGTCCTCATAAGAGCTGATTGAAATCAAGAACATCCTGTAAATTTAATTTTGGGGGGCTCCTATGGGAAGTGGTGGTATTCCAAAGGACTGTCTAAGCGGAGCGCCAGCACCAGTTAACGCGGAGCATACAGAAAATTTCAAAATATCGTGACCTCTAGACAGCCGGAAATGATGGTGTTTCTAGGCTTGTAAGTGGAGTTGCAGAAGTCATTATTTTGACCTTTTGTTTGCAACAAAGGTTTCAATAGCAAAAAAGTGGAAAACCTGAAAGATGATTAGACAAAGATTGGAAGAAATGGTGAGGTAAAATAAATTAAATTTGTGAGGTCGTGTCATAAATTAACAGCAAGAACCGACATTTCTTTTGTTACGAACCAATTGACGTGTAGCACGACCATTACGGTAGATAACGCGGCGCGTCCGCTTCGGAGAATTTTTTTAAAATGCCTCTACATACCTGTAATGGAACACCAAAACAAATAAGAAGTTTTAATCCTCCGCAGCACAATTTGTAAGCAAATGCGCAATATGGTCCGCGTATGAACACTGCAAAAATAACAAAGTGCTCTCTGTTAGCTAGCTAGTTGGTCGGTCGGTCGGTCAGACGGTACTTAATTACACACTGACTCGGATGCTTTATAGCAGTGTTTCCTAGAAAAGAAGAAGGGATATTTCAATTGCCAGAGCCAGATAACACGGAAAGTGCAACATTTTGTCGAAAAATGAAAGTGATACATTTAGTCTGGTTTTTTATTTTTGTTAAAGTGAACTTTTTATGGCAAATGAAAGCTAAAAACCACTACTTAGATTTTACGGACATAGGAAATGTCATTTCCGGCTACTAGAGTGGTCACGGTTTTAAAATAAAAAATCGGGCGAAGTTGACGTTACGCTTACACAGTGGGCCGATCTAGTCACAAATCCAAGCCATATTCAATCAAATTTGAGACAAAATGTGCCTTAGTGTTTCGAAATTTCATTCCAGGATAGAAAAATTATAGATTGCTTTTGAAACCCCACCCTTCTTTTACTTGACCGTGATGCAACCCTGAACTTACTGAGTGCTAAGCTTCATCTCTTCAAATTTTATACACCTCTACCAACTCGGTCGCAGTACTAAAAGTAAATTTCAGACAAGTTTTAATCTTCTCAGATTTTTGGACACATTGTTTTACTGCCTATAATTGAACGACTTTCCATCCATTCATATCTCATGAGTCCTTTAATTCAATTTTACTCGAACTTGTGAAGCACTTGGGAAGATACTATTTATTTCAGGTAACGAACCTAAGACGTCTCTCCGCATTATTGTACATTTTTTCCCAACAGCTCACACAAAAGTCAAACTTCTGGTGTATCACGGGGGTATAAACGGTGTTTATGAGGCGATTAACCACGGTGTACCCATGGTTCTCATTCCTTTATTTGCTGACCAGTTCTTTGTGAGTACTCGTGTCCAGGATAAGGGGATGGGACGAATGTTGCGGTTACCGGAGATCACAGAGGAAAATTTCAAAGAGGCTGTCGTTAACGTCTTAACGGATATTAAGTAAGTAGCATCGTCCAAACACGATATCGAGATATAATAAATAACAGATAAAGACAATAAAAAAAGATTTCCACCAAGTTGCAGGCAAAAATATGGCGCATATCACTGCAAATGCCATAAGGAAGGCTTTTCATATGAACCACAACCCAAATGAGTATAAAGGATCGAAATTTCCTTTTGCCTGTAGGGGTGATCAGGGTGCACCATACTGCAGTTTAGGCCTTCACCTTGGAGAGAGATAAATTAGTCTGTTTCAAAGATAATAAGTCGATTAAAGCGAGACAGCTGCAACGGTGTCGCTTTAAGACAATTTTTGACAAAGGGTTGCATAACCAATACTGTCAAAGAACTGTCAAGAAATACACCTGTTGAATTATGATTTTTGTGTAAGGTCTACCATAAATTAAATTATCACAAGCATATCAATACGGCACATTTCAGAAGATTGACCAGGCCAGGAACCATGTTTATCACCAGAAAAAATGGCCCCGTTTTTGGTCTAACGGTAAGAACATCCGACTCTCACACGCAGTCCCAGGTCGAGTCATCATGATGAAACGTTCCCTCTTACTTTTTGTTACATTTTTCCTCTCTGTCTGATTAACTCCTATCGCTTTAGCGAGGAAAAGAAGCTCACTACATGCAGGTCAAGTTTCATATCTGATTTATTGATTGGCAGTAAAAGATGTGTTTCAATACACAAAAAGTTACGTAACATTTGGGGTAAGCTAACAGGTCAGTCAGCATGTGTTAATTGCTTTTCACGCAGTGTGAACACAATCAGACAATGAAAGCATAGCTCATTTGAGGTCACAGATCATGTAACAAACTCAGATATTAGATACACCCCATACCGCCTTTGATGTACTGGGGTGTCTATGTTGCTTTTTCAAGAAGCGACGTCACAGCATGATACCAAAGACTCTAAAAAGGAACCTACTACCGCTGTGCGTGATGCTCCACAAAAGCAATAGTAGGGAAAACAAGCCAGTGAACAACAACTGGAAAAGGGCCGTGACCGGCTCGACTTGAACCAATAGGTTGGAAACTGGACCTCAAAACTCCATCTTACCAACTAACTAACCAGAGAAAATACCAATTACTTGTTTTAAAACTTGAAGTCTTTTGTTAACAATACTTTCTCAATTATGAAAAACGGAACAAGACAGAATTATGTTTATAATTAACAAAACGGTACGGATCCCTTTCTTGAAGACGAACTACCTTGGCGATTTTGAGATTATCAGGGACAACCACATTCGATAAATGCAAGCTAAACACATAATAATGGGGTTTAGTACAAATAAGTCAGTTAATGCAGGCAGGGAGCTGTACAGCTACCTGATCCAAGTATCAACAGACGACCTGACATTAAACCAAGCTGACTATCCTAGCTTAAGGCAGGATTTTGATACTTTGATTAATTCTCCACCACTTGTTCCAAAAAGAAAAGTAGGAAAAAGATATCCATCGGAAAGATAATCAGACGGAGAATGACTTAATTATTTTCAGCTAGAATGGAACTTAACATTAGCAAATCAATATTACCAACAGCACCGGTGTCAGTAAGTTTCATCCCATCCATTACACAATATTACTTGTTCCCAAGTTAGAAAAAGTATAGCGCGGTTAGGGTTGCCGTACACTCTACAAGTTCAGTGAGTCACACTGCTTCTGTTTTGATCTAAAGGGTATACTGGGGTTCTACAAAAATAAACACATAAAAAGATTAAAACATAAATTTAATTTTAATGTATTGGCTGAACCTCTTGTCTGTTTGTTATTGCACCGTAGATGATATTTCCCATACTTACGGTGGTAACCCCAATTGGCACCAAGAAACTTTTGTGTAGTCGTAGAACAAAGGCTTGGCAACTAACTACAGCAAATGTCTAATCAAAAGTGTTGCAAACATGCATGGCGCGGCTAGCTATTTTTGTCCAGGGGTAGAGATAAAAATTTCCGACACATCTTTCTTCTTCAAGTCATGATGTTACTAAGGGCAACTAGCTACGTTGTCTTTTTGTTGCCTGTTCAGTCATACTAATTAATCGTTCATCAACGCATTTCAACGGAGTAAACATTCTCATAAGAAGTGACAGAACAAACCACTCACCTTTAGTACCGAATTGAAGCTTGAACCATGAAATATAGGGTTCTCACCAAACTTTTTTTCAACAGTTATTGACTAAGTATGGAACATTTTGCATCGTTTCTCCAAACAATTCTTGCATCGACCATGTAATTTGAAACGCTAATGAACTTCTTTGGGCGATTGACTAACAATTTTACCACATCGTCCACTTTGTATAAACTAAGAAACCAATTTTGCACTGAAATAGTCATCGACGTTCAATTTCCGAGGGGTGGGTAAGCCAACTAGTGAGATGCAATTGTACGACCCAATTTCCAACCAATTGGTTCAAGTCGAGCCGGCAACAGCCCTTTTCCAGTTGTGACGCACTGGCTTTGTTTTTGTCTCTACTTTATTGTCTTATGCCGAGCAGCAAGCAAAATGGCAGTAGGTTTCATTTTCAAAGTCTTCGGTATGACCCGGCTGGACTCGAAGACCTCCTGAAAGCAAGTCGGATGCTCATAACCGAACAACTTGAACATGCAGGTGGGAGGCAACCGGGCTACGTTATGCAAGGAAAAAATTCTATGGATAATTCGTCACTGACAAAGGCGTCCGCAAGGGGGGCACTTGCCCCCAACCTCCCCCCCCCCTCCTCCTCCCCGGAAAATCAAGCTTGTGAAAAAATAAAAGTAAATCATCAAAATATCTTCACTCATATCGTCAGTTTCTACTGAAATATGCGGACTTTTGAGCAGGAATAGCAAAAGAGAAGATGGTATGCTGAATAGTGAAATCGTAAATTGGGGACTTCCATTCGTGATATCTATTGGAAATTTGTAATTGTATAAACTATGCCAAAATAGTACAAGTTGTCAGGTATGTAGTATGCATATGGCATCCGACGATTGATGAATGCGTTGGTCTTGGTTTGGTACCGTGCTGATCTCAAGTGGCGACGCGCGGATGTAACTGGGATATACAACTGTACACGGTGAATATGGGGGTGGGGGTGTATAATTCATAATTGGGTAACGGCTATAAGCTATATAAGCTGTTTGACAGTTGTAAGTTTTATCGTGCATAGGCGTGCGAGGCCTTGACCGAGAGGCAGATTTCCCTTCAACAATTTTTTACATTGAAAATTCTAAAAATCTAAAAATTACAAACATGACATTCCTGTTTCAGGGCTGGGTAGATGCAGCTTAGAACACTCGCCAAATGTCGTTTCCGGCCATCTGGAGGGTTTGTAAGGCCCAAAATTTTCTCGTGCGCTCCGAGCCAACTGATGGTGGCGCTCCGCTTAGATAGTGTACACAATTCAATCATCCATGAATGACCTCCCCCCCCCTTGTAAAAATATCTGCGGACGCCCATGGTCACTGATTGATCCATGCCATTCCAATGTGCTCTAAAACGTCACCGTTGGGTCAGCCTATCGTCCATACCTCGCTGATGCTAATGCGCTGATTAGCTGAAAGTAATCGTGACAATGTCAAGGGTAGTAACTTTTTTGAGACCTTCTTCTTTCAACAGATACAAGAAAAACGTCGACCGCTTTTCGGCTATTTACAAGGACTTGAACCGTTTCCAATCACCCCTTGAAAGAGCTCTTTTCTGGATAGATCACGTGCTTCAGTTCGGCGGGGAACACTTACGTCCGAGATCAGTAGATATGAGCAGCATTGAGTTATACATGTTAGATGTCACGGTATTCCTATTCATAGTATCAATAGTCCTTTGTTTCATAATGTTCTTTGTTACAATGCATTGTACCAGAATTTGCTGCAGGTGCTGTTGCGACAGGCCAAAGACAGATAAGAGTCGAGGACAAAAACTAGTAAAACATGAATGAATTATTGCCCACAGCTATCTAGGCCTACCCTTTTTGATAGACTACGTGCGTGCATCTCTAGCTAGTATTCCACTAGTGTCACTTTTTTATTTCTTTTTCTTTCCCAAAGTGACTTTGTAGCAAAGAACCAGAACAACGAACGCAAATAACAAAATGTGATAGATGTGCCACGCAAACTTTCAGAAAGCCAAAAGGCCCTGTGATTCCTTGCCGCTGAAATGCAAGTGTTTTTTTTTTTTTTTTCTTCTTTCAAATAAACAGTGTTTCATAAAATATCCACATGAAAAGCATCCAAGCTAACAACATTGAAATCGTAGAATTGAGTTCAGAGATTCCTGGATCCTATGCCACGGGCCCCTGCAGATGATCTTGACCACCTTAAACTATGGTCCTGCTCACTATATCGCATCCACAAAATGTGTGCCAGTTACTGTATCCAAGCCTCTAACCATGAGAAATGTAATTTAGACTTTGACCCCTCGTAACTCCAAATGACATTTGACCTCCACCAAAAAAGAAAATTCTGCTCCTCACCATAATTCATCTATGTAATATGTATAAAATCTATCCAAGCTTCCCACCATCAGATATCATGTAAACAAGAATTTAAGACTTTGACTGCTGGTGACCCCAAATGACCTTCACAAGCAATATATAAGGAATTTACCATTTGACCTCTCATGACCCCAAATGACCTTTGGACTCCACGAAAATCGATAGTGAACTTTCACTCAATGTGGCCAACCCACACACGCAAATACGAGCATAATCACATGCCCCTTTCTTGAGAAATCGTGTTTTTAAGGTTTTGACCTTTGACCTCTCCTGACCACAAATTACCTTTGACCGCCACCAAAAAAAGGGTATTACTCAACTCAATATGGCCAACCCACACACCAAATATGAGACTGGTCACACTTAGCCTTCATAAAATATTGCGTTTACAAGAAATTTCTAAGGAATTTACCACTTGACATCTTGTGATCCCAAACGAGCTGACCTTTATCAAAATCAATAGGATCATCTACTCAATATGACCAACCCACATACCCAAATATAAGCATTGTCACATGTACCTTTCTTGAGATATCATGTTTAAACCCCAAACCCCATTTCTCACCCCAAACTACACTTCTAGTATAGGGTAACAGAAACTCTCAATTGGCTCAGCTTTTTGATTGACAGCTAATTCAAACAATGCAGAGTACCAAAACTTATATTACACAGCATGAACTGTTCTGATAGTGTTTTGATTATACACATTGAGCTTTCTATATTCACCCTGAAGCAATAAAATGAGATTGTGTCTGGATGAGGGTGAATTTTAGACAATTGTGGGAGGGGCTTCATTAAGAAGGTTAGGAGAATTGGTACTGTTTGGGATGAGAAAATTGGGCCTTTAAAAGGTTTTGACCTTTTGACCTCTTGTGACCCCCAATGGCCTAAATTTAACCTCCAAAAAACGATAGGGATCATTTACTAAATATGACCAACCCACATACTAAGTATGAAGTCTATTGGAAAATGGCTCAGCTTTTATCATCATGAAACATGAGGGTGCAAAGGCATCAAGCCACATTCTGCAGTATTATATCTGATCATATAGGCATATGTTATTTCTTTGAATGTGGATAGACATGTGTGCCTCACCATAGGTTTGTCCTTTTTGTGCTTAATCAGCTTTTGTTGGTTCTTACATATCCATACCTTTTTGTAGTTTGGTAGTTTGGCTACTTTATTTTCTGTTGGGAGCTGGTGACTAGATTTGAATGTGCTTTTTTTGGAATGTATATTTTGTTTTTATTACTTGTGATTATTTGCTGTTTGTATGTGTTGCTTATCAATTGTATCAACTGACTCTAACACCTCCTGGGAGAAATAAAGAGTAATAAACAAAACAAAATGAAACACACCAAATATGAGATTAGTCACACTTACCCTTCATGAGATACCATGTTTACAAGCAATTTCTAAGGAATTTTCCTTTTGACCTTTCTTGACCCCAAATGACCTCTGACCTCCGTCAAAAACAATAGGGATCATCTACTTAGTAAGGCCAACCCACATACTAAGTATGAAATATATTGGATTTTCCCTCCTTGATATAGAGTGTTTACAAGCAAAGTGTCCACACACACACGCATACATACATACACCCACAAACACACGCCATCACCATCCCATAGATTCCTTTGACTGTGTCAAGGAATCAAAAACAGATATCAGCCCACTGCCATACTTAACCAAGGGAGAGAGGGGTTAGCTGAACACAACGAACAGACTACCATTTTTTATTTTGGTTTGGATCTACCTCTAATTAATTTGAGACAACACTGTGCCACTTTTTTACATGCTTCTGCATACCAAGCCTTGAGAAACAACTCTCTGGGCCAAACCATTGTAGATAACTCCATTTTGGCTGAGACTAGTAAAAACAGACTAGAGTCCACGGCTGATATTCATAAAAGCCTGCTTAACTAGGTCCTCGCAGACTGCTAAATGGCTAGTTGCCTGCTCCGTAGCTTACTGCTATGTTTTCATTCATAAAACCCTGACTAGGGAAAGTGCTAGCTAGTTGTCAACTAGTGTTTACTTGGCAAACAAGGAATCTCATCACTTCCAATGGGGATGGCATGGTGTGTCTATTAATAGGCTGCTTTTCATTCACAAACTGTGTGCTTGGTTACAGAAATCAGTGTTCAGACAGGTGGGGCTACATGCACCCATCCTATTAAGACCAAAGCAATACATTTACATAAAAGATGATGAGGTGTAAACAAACAAAAAGAAATCAATTCAAACTGGTTCTGAGATGTCATTTCCCATGATTTGGGGAGGTGCTTCAGCAAAACTATTTCAAGTGCGCTTTGAGCTAACCAGTCATTACAATCTACTAAAATAGTCTTCCTGCAATTCTCAGCTCCCCACCAAATCCAGATGCTAGGTCCTGTACTGACTATAAACTTCATTTTGTGTCGCTTGTGCCAGTGGCAAAGACCACAAACTGTGCCCTCCTATCGGGAATTTTGTCACTGTAGTCTTGAGGAATATCACAGTCTGGGCCTCCAAATTATTTGCATCCAGGACCCAAGATGGTAAATCTGTTCCTGTGTGAACAACAGCATAACAGTTTGAAGCTTCCAATTTACCAAAGTCCTAACTCTTGACCTGAAGCCTCAAAGTTTAGAGGTGGGTAAGCCACTAAGCGAACCCATGTTTCATTGAAGTAGACCTGCCTTTTTTTGTGGGGTGGGGGGATTTTCAGGATTATGGCTATGGTTAGAGCAATAAATATTACACTATTTTGCTCCTATGCACCCTTGAAACTGAAAAATAAATTTAAAAGGGAAGGTACTTCTTCCTTCCTTTTTTAAGCTGCTTAAAGCTTAGAGAACTGTGTCACAGAGAAAAAAAAATATCCACTGCTATGGGTTTTCCTTCTTTTATTCATTCTTCCTTACAACCCAGTTCACATTTCTATGGAATGCTTCTCTGAGTCAGTTTTATTAACTGACAACAAGTACACATTTCTACAGGAAGCTTCCTCAGGTCAGTTCTGTTTACTGAAAACCAGTACACATTTCTAAAGGAAGCTTCTCCAAGTAGTTCTATTTACAATTGTGATACACTTGGGCATACACCAAACATCTTTGACTCTGTGATAACGGTTTATGCTATTTGATCTCTTTTATGTTAGTTTATCTTATATGTTATTTTCTATTGGCACAACAAATCAGTTTTATTACCCAACACCATACAATAATGCTGTTTTTGCAACAACACAGCATCACTATGAAACATCTACCATTTTTACTGGAAAATGAAATGAATACATTAAAGATTGCATAGTTTTGAATGTCATTTTCTTTGTGACATTTTGTGATAAAAATTTACTTTAACAACAAGGAAAAAGTCTATTTCCAATGTGCCAAGTATTTGTCTGACCATCCCCACCCACCTCCCCGCTCCATCTCCAAAGGATAAAAGCACAAATACTGTCCTAATGTTCCAACTAGAGATGAAATAACAAAAACCAATTTAACATGCTGCTAAAATGGAATAGAATGTTTTAGCCAATGTTACCCAAGAAAAAGGAATCTTCTCGGGTGAAGCTTGTCTCTGTAATCGCTGCAGTTCATCCTGTTGAAGTTGCTCTATTGAGCAAATAGTCTTTGAGGTGCAAACACCTTAAACTTTATTGATCTCAAGATACCTGAACACAAAGTTCTCTGATAGATTCTGGTTGCCAGCTTGAGATGGCTAAAACTTGCTATTCGCTTCTAGCATCATGACACTGGTAGGACAGTACCATACATCTGAAAAATATGAAAATACCACTGACCACTGAAATTCTTGTCAAGAACTGAACACTTCATGGATTGCTGGCATTAATTAAAAGATCTGCATATACCTGCCTCAAACATATAGATGTTCCCTTAACTTAAAACTTCATTTCATTTCAATATTAACATTTATGTTTTTACTTACAGTATGTTATTATACTGTACAACTATTACACTAGGGCACTTAAACTAACTTCATTTTTGAGAGAATATGATAATGCTGCCATCATGTTTCCTGTATTGTTAAACTTAAATATTTTTGTTACATTTATACAATATTTTCAACTTTTATACAAAATAAACATTTTTAAAAACACTATAAAAAACTAGCACACACTTCAAAATCTAATGGCAAGACAACATCAACAGGGAAGACAAAAGTATTAAATATCACTAAGGCACACAAGTAGAGAATAAAATTTACTACAAATCTGTGCATCAGATCTTTGTAGTTTTTTTGAGCATCTCATTTCATTTAACCGCCCCTCCATGCTTACCAATAATTCCGTACATCAATCCTTATATCCAGTAACAGCCAAACTATGGCAATTTAAAAGACTAAAACAAGAGACTGTACTTTTGTGATTTTCCAACATTGTTTTTTTAGTGAGACATATGAATGTAACACTTGTACTGTATATAACTGGAAGCTCCAATACACTAGAAATGAAACATTTGATATTTGGTCCTTCATATATGTATGTCTAAGTATGTATGATTGTATAGGGAAAGATTTCAGTGGAAACATCTCAAAGGATTCAGAAGTGCTGAAGTGATTACAAAGCTTACCTAACATACACAGACTCGGAGGTAAAGTATATTGTTACATTTTCTTACATTGAAACTTTAGATTTTGACAAGCACATTCTTAAAAGGAAGTTTCAAGAGTACTTGTTTGATGTAAAGTCTGCACTATGATTGCACTGGGCTACATCCATGAGACCTTGATAAGCCAAACCAAACCTGTACTTGCCACTAAGCCTAGCTGAAAATGACTTAGTATTTAAAGAACGTTACTTGAGTTAGCTGCATGCCCAGTAACAAGCCTCCAAGCAAGAAATGAGACCATACCGTCGCTGATGCTGACATGAAGAAAAGGTGGTCAGGGGCATTGAAGGACTAAATTGATTTATGTGACGATCATAGGGGCAAAACAGCCATAAGTTAAACTGATTAATCTTTCACAATATTTTGTTGATTCTCACCACATTCATTTGCAATTTCAACCACAAAACACCCCAATACAAATAGTTTAGTTTGCTTTCTATCAGTTTATTAGGATGCAAGTGAGATTTCATGGGATGCAAAATACTGTAGTTGTGAAACCCAGATTTGAGTAATCTTCAGTATCCCATTAAATGCTTATAAACATTTAATAGGTTACTAATGATTATTTAGTAACCTACTAAGTAACATGGTTTTTCCAACAAATATGCCTCATAATTTATATACATCAGTGTTTCTCTGAGAGGGGGAAAGGGGGGATTTGTACCACCACCCCGCTTTCCACAAGAAAGTGGGTAAAGTACCCCCATAAAAATTAAAAAATTGTCAATATCTTGACATCTCACTTAAAAAGAAGACACTTTAGCAGCAATGTTTTAAGTTAGATAACTATATGGCCTTAAAAAACCCTTCAGATTACACCTTAGGGAGGTCTTGAAGCACGTTTTTGTCCCCCTAGCAGGGATTCATAACCCACTC
This sequence comes from Holothuria scabra, assembly GCA_037179385.1. Lineage (NCBI taxonomy): Eukaryota > Metazoa > Echinodermata > Holothuroidea > Aspidochirotida > Holothuriidae > Holothuria > Holothuria scabra. The sequence continues at coordinate 141,008 of CM074188.1, forward strand.
ATAACTTTAGCCTAAGACAGCATCACTTTGGACTTAGCAGTAATAAATCCCCCCTTTTTTGTTTTTCTGGCAGAATACCTGTAAATGCTATGCAGAGTGAAAAAAAGTTAACAAGTAAATGCAATCAATCAGTTTTGATGAAAACTTAAGACACAATTTCTACTTCACTTGGAACACACTTTTGCATAATGGATATTATCAAACATATCTTCTTACATATGAAATGTAAAGCAAAAGAAGTCTTCTTCAGGTCAACATTGGGACCAACAGCTCTCACAACCTTGGAAAGACCACAGCAACAGCTTGGAAGATTTACCAAACATGTTTAAAAACATGCAACTTCTTGGGATTAGATTTTAAGAGTTACAAACTCTTGAAAGCTCTTGTGAAGAGCACTCTTTCACTATATCCCCTTCTCAAGGAGTTTCAGGAGCTCACATCCATTAATCGTAGGTGAGGGAGCTGGCTTGACTTTTCAACTTTAAAAATGTTCTTTAAGGAAACAAGCAAAAAGGTAACAAACCAAATTATGCTCTTTTATCACAAATAGCAAGGGGTAAAGGATAGTGATATCATACCAGGTTCAGTACCATAAATGTATCTAAGAGTATATTTCGTGCAATGATATAAAGGCAAGTTGTGTGTTCAACTTTTATAACAGCCATAAGTTCTCTTTAAATGGAAACAAAAAACCTCCTTAATGTACCGAAAAATATGAAACAATATGAAGTTACAAAAAAAAAGCAGACCCTGTGTTTGGTTAATAATCTTCCAGCCTCAAGAAAAAAACACAGATATGTTTACCCTGAAATATCAAATATCTGAAACAATACAAACAACTGCATAGATATAGAACAATACAATATGTGTTCATCCACATGCTACATCTTTGCAACGTGACTTGTTTTATGCAAATAAATCCAATTACCAACAGCACTGTCACAATAACATTTTTGTTCCAAACCAAGCCTCCAATCATACTGTTAAAAAATCTCTCCATCTCATTTGTGTCTGCAAGCCATACACATTGCCTTTTTAATTGATAAGCATGTGCAAATCAAAGAATATTGACAGTCCATCACTTAAACAGTGTCTAGAAGTTAAGCCATCTCTCTATCACTCTAAACAAGAATTGCCAGCACCACAAACTATTGTTTGATCATCATCTCTCAACGGCAAACTCCAGCTTCTCCTGCTTTTCAGGGTACCACATCTAAACCACTGCAATACCACAATGCACATGTTGATATACTTACTCCAGTCACAGTTTGCTGTACTGAGTCATTCCTGAAAAAGTGTTGCAACTTCATCAATGTATTCTACAATCAGCCAGTACAGAGTGATGCACAATCTCACTGAAAACTCGGATCTTTGCATGAGTACTTCAACAATTTTCTCCTACTCACCATTTGACATTCCACTGACAGTGCATGCCGTGCTGTTTCATATTTACAACAGAACGAGAACATTTTTCATGAAATATGCTGTATGCTATATTTTGGAATATATCATATCCGTAGCTTCCAATTAGTTTGTATGGTTATACTGCAAACAAACAAACACCTTACAGCTGCCAATGAGATGATTGTGGAGACTTTTAAGTTGACATTTTCTTGTTTCATCCATGAAATACTAATTTCATATTTCTGATGATGTCAGGCTACATCCCCTTGGTTGTTGTCCTGATGCATTTCAAGATTTTTTCAATCTTTTGGGTATCAACTAAGAACCACTGCATGATTTTCCTTCAACTCAAGTTGCTGAAATAAGACAAACAAAATGTAGCATAGTCAGAAAAAACAAGAGGCCACAACTAAACATAACAGCCACAGAGTAGCTTTACATCACAACAGTATAAGGACAACATATGTTTTCACTTTTAGGTAAAACACAGCTTTACCGTTGGTATTGGAAACGACACAATTTTTGTAACTGTCATACGTATTTTGTCAAAAAGAATATTCAAATGCAAGATTTTAGGGCCACAGGAAATTATAAATGAATTATACAATTTGAGAATATATTGGAATTTGCTGTATTCATGTGAGTGTCATTCCCAGGAGAATACATGTACTAATTGGTTAGGTTTATGTTAATGTGATGAAGTTTTAGAGCCCAGTTTCTAACCAACTGCTTCAAGTCAAGCCAGGCATGCATTAGAAGGCAATGAATCATACTTGAAGTACTCAATGTGAGTTCTTTAATTATCCCTTTTAAGTGGGGTCCAGAAAGCTGCTTTAGGGCCCTGTAGACAGACTACATGCAATATCTAATATCCCAACTTGAGGTAATCAGACAGTATTCAATATTCAAATAAGGGTTCATTGAACAGTGCCTTGAAAAAACTTCCATTTTGTCCAAATTTCTTTCAACTGACCGCATGTAACAAGTTTCTTTACTAATTCGATAAATGTAATGGGAAGTATTGCATTCAGTAAACAAAAAAAAAACCCAACATTATTGACTGACACACATTGCCTTCAACAAAACAGATGGTAGCCTTCTTTTTGTAAGTTTCTGGAAGATAAAATAATTCAAATGATGCAACTCTTCTATGTCCCTTCTACTGCATTTTGTTATGATGATACAAGCCTTGTGCTGGGGGAGCATTTTAACTTCCATATTCCCATTTCATTTACACTCTTAAACTTCTATTACAACTCAACTGACCTTTAACCTCAGCGTATTAGAAACCCCACGTATCCTTTGGGACTTTGTTGACCTGTGACAAGAAAAGCATACTTCCAATTAAAAATATTTTCTGATCCATTCAATCAAAACATTTTTAGTATGAAACTGGTCCCTACTTTAAAATGCATTCAATAATAAACAGACAGAAGGCATACACAGTTGCTTACACATTCAACACTTCAAAAAAAGAACAAATTTACATTATTGAACAATAAAAACTCCTATTTTGTTGTAAACATTATTCAAAGTTGGCAGATTTTAGTTCATACATATATTCATATATCAACATAATGAAATTTCCCTGTTAAAAAAATATTCATTTGATGCAGCCTTTTTTCAAGTTATATAACTTGAAAAAAGTCTTAATTAGATGACTGGAAACACAAGTTTCATTGCTATGTAAAATTCTGGTGGACATTTGGGAAATCAAATTTTACTTTTTATCATAATATGCTATCTAAGGTCAATCAGCTTAGAGTCTATTTTTGAATTTTTTATAGCACGTATATAAATTTTCAAACAGACCAATGAAATGAACACGATGAGGATGAGTCTACATGGAAATACATGCATGAGTAGAAACCAACATACAAAACACATTATTTGCAAGAAATTTTTGATGGATAACGAAGTGAAAAAGATCTAATTGAAGAGTTCATATTCATTTGATTGATCTAACAAGAGAAATAAAAACTACCTAGAATTGATCACTAATTCTCATTAGTGGTCATAACAAAGGAAAATTTGAAGAGGTCATAAATAGCAACAACAGAAAGCTGCAATAGTTTCTTTAGGAAGGTGAGAGAGTGAAAAGCAGTGAATGGAATTTTTTGTTTAACAAATTCCAGCTGGCAAACATTAATCCCTGTTGTTGATGTATTATCATATATTGGCAGTTTTCCGTTACACCTACCTCATTTTAATAGTAATGAAAGTGAGGAACCTATCATAAAACATGTGCTTCTTCTATCCTACAAATAATAAACTGCTGGTGATCAAGTCATCATAGGTTTTTTATGCATGCCACCTCATATTTCATAAACTATTAGTCCATGGACTGGAGGGGTCCACCTAGCATCCCCTCCTAGAATTGATTAAACAGATATAGGAATCTGGTTTGAAGTGTAATTTTCAGATTTTATATGTTAACATTGATTTCTTAGGGATGAAATATGGTTTCTATAGGTTTAAATGTTGATAGTGGGCTACGGCTGAGTGACTATATTTTGAGGGTAGGGGAAATCTAAACAGCAATAGCTCAGGAAATAATTGTTACTTTTTTATGAATGACCCATCAAAATGTTTATCTGGATTAATCTTTCACACAAAAAAGTAAAAATGCATATTATGTGAATAATAAGGTCATCAGAAAATAAAAGGTCACCAGATTGTAATGATGTCCAAAATGTAGAACACCCAATTTTGATACAGCCATTTTTACCCTGGATTTGCACAAAAACGCTCTTAACTGACTGAAAATTGTTTTTTAGACATCCCATTGCATATTTAACTACCAATATTCAATTGTTTTCTATACATTTATTACTGTGACAAATGGAAGAAGGTCAACTGTCTAAAGGTTGGGAAAATACAGAAACTAAGTTAAAAAAATTACAAAAAATATTCTTTAAAAATGCATTTCAATCAAAAATTCAAAATATTTCTGTATGTGATTACTGCCTATTTTTTAATCATTATTTTTAAAAAAGTATGCAACAATCACATACCAAACTATTTTCTGTGTTGCACTCTCAAATTTTAAATCTATAGAAACCACATCCCTAAGAAATCAATGTTAACATAAAACATCTAAAAATTTACAGTTCAAACTACATTCCCAGAGCTGCCAACATTGAGGTCTTGAAATCAGGAAGATTTACCTCATAAATTAGGAAGATTTCAGGGATTTGTGTGTATTTCAGTTGGGAAAATTCTGTTCTCAATCAGGAAGATTTTATATTTTGCATGTTTGGAGGTGAAACTTTCAGGAAGTCTTCTGCAGAATCAGGAAGACTTGGCAGCTCTGCATTCCTATCTTTGTTTCATAAATTCTAGGCGGGATGCTAAGTGGGCCATTCCAGCCCACAGACTATAAGAAAAAGGTTTCTTAAGACATCTATTTTTATTTCTCCCAGTGACAGTTTCTCAAGTTGTGCAAAGGATCATGCCATTTGAACTTAACAATGATTTTAATCATCTTCATGATTTCTGGCCAAATTTGTTTTCCAAACTCACTGAGTCTGCTGGGTTAATACAAGCACACAAATTTAGTTGTTTTGTTTTAAACAAACTTGAGAAATACAACTAATAAAAATCCTTGCAAACTAAAGAGTTTCCATAGACTACACAAGATAAAATTCACACCAAACTACAAGGCTACTACAGTTTACATTGGCATGCAGATAGTTTCACATACAGCACCAGTGTACTCGTCCTTCACCAGATTCCTCAAAGTTCTATAAACGGGCGACTGGGAGCCATACCGCTCACACATGTTAGCCATCCAGCTTATCAGAACAAGAAACAACCATTGATAGCAACAATGCTGTGTTTTATCAAAAATAATGTTACATTCTCTCAAATACCTTCATATGACTAACTTTTCTACCAATACATGGTCACCCATGCATGACACTGCAGTGATGGTGATGCACATCTGTGGTACAGCACACATGTGCTTCGTAATGCATATACAAATATATCACAATGACATTCAGTAGCCAAGGACCTGGTTACAAGCTGACCATATATATTCACTGAAACTTCAAAAATAATGATTTAAAAAATTTACCAGTCTGTTCTATTGTAAATATTTTGAAAATTGTGAAAGGAGTAATATCGGATTGGGAAATATTTTTCAAAGAGTGCACTATCTTTGTTACGTCAACGATTCCTCCAAGGTACAAACCTTGGGCTAAATTTCCTCATTCCTATTTCACGAGCTTTTACAAACTCCAAAAATTTACTCTTGCATCTCATCTCATACGACATAACTTAATCCAATCAATGATCAAAAACTAAATGAAACTAAATTTATCCCCATTTTCAAGAGTCATTTCAATTGCTTGATATGGATACACCATAGATATATTAATAAATTTACCTCAAGGCAGTGTTATCAACCCTTAGATTAGAACCACTCTCCCTGCTGACAGATGTCCGGCCAGGAGCACTGTTTAAATCTGGTCGATGAACAACAGGAGCAGGCCCAGAGACCACACTTAGACTTGGGACATTTGTTGCTTAAGGAAAAAAATTAGAGAAAAATTTCAGGAAATTTTTAAAGTGATGGCACTTCAGCACTTGAATAACTGGCAATGTCCACCATTAAGATGTTGATACACATCAATGTAACATATGAATGTACACAAAGACAAACCTGCCATGGATACATAACAAAGCATCCTGCTGATAAATGTTGCCATTTTTATGTCATTTATTGATCACAACAAAAAACAGACATTGTTGCAAAATTCATCAAATTTCTTAGGTCAGTTCCTTATTACCTGAACATTTGTGAGCCATTACAAAGTTTTCAAGGCTGCCAAATGGATCAGAAAAGTTGCTAGTTCTATCTTCAACAAACAAACATTATGGCTGTCCAAACACATGAAAACCAATGTTTACCTTGTAATGTGTGGGTCAAACTTGGACTTGGACTTATCCTCAATAAATTTGGAAAGTTTTGTCCAGAACCTCCATAAGGCCCTGCAACACAAGCATGAAAACAGAGGTGATTGTAAATTTACTATAAATGTCTATTTTGCCTGTCCCAATAACTATCACCTCAACAAAATTTCCAGTATGAATATAACAAACAACTGTTTGAAAAAGATACAATTATACCAAAGAAAGCTATCCTTTGAGAACTAGGAAAAAAAAACAAAAAATATTTGCTATTAATGACCATCATGCAAGTTCTTGAATTGGCTGTAAGCTAATTATTTTTTACATACCTGAGCTATACAACCAGTTTTTAGACTAAACCTTAATCATACAACAGTTGCTTAGCTGGGATTTAATAACACACCAACACAATAAAATAGAGTCAGCTAGATTGGAAGGTTGAGTTGAAATACTGTTTCAAACAGTGCTTAAGTTCAAGTTTGGTTTCAAATCTGGTACAATAGGTTCAAGCCTAATTGCATCTTACGAGAAGCAGGGAATATCATATTCTTCAACCAACACGGGGATAAAAACAAAACAGTATAAGTGTGCTTTACAAATAAACTAATTCTGCATTGATGTACTGAAAGCAAGCATTCCTATCAAGATGTCATTTTCGTTCTTTAACTGTGTGCTTTACAACCAGACCTTCAGGTTTGTAAACAGGACAGAAAGATAAAAAAAGTTTCTTTCATTAAATTCATTTGAACCAATGCTCTTACCTCTCACAGGTATGCTGTCTATACTCCCCAAATTACATGCAAATTAGAGAGTGGAATTCCTACAAGCATCCACACAACTGTATGTATCATTGATTCCTAAGTTTAGACATATTGTTAGTTTTAAAACCATCTTTGAAGCTCTCACTTCAATGGAATCCACAGAGGTTACAAAAAAAACCTGCCCCCCCCCCCAACAACTACCCCAATGAAAGACAAGCCAAAATATACAATAATAAAAGTATCATTTAAAAATTTTGTGTTATTGGAAAGGCTAAAAGCAATATAACATTTCAACTGTATACCATAATAGAGAGTTTACCAGGCACAAACAATCTGGAATCTAAACCTCTCTTTCATTTCCCTCCTTGCTTCAATCCCTTAAACTGTGGGGTCAAAGCTACATGGTTCCATCCATAAAAAACTGAGTGAGTGCCATGCATAGCAAACAGGTTAGTTAGTTAGTCAGAGTTTTACAGCCAAGTTTCCAGCCTATTGGTTCAAGTCAAGCCGGACACGGTCTTTTTGCAGTTGTTGCTCACTGGCTTGTTTTTCCTACTTCATTGCTTATACTGAGCATCACTCACAAGGCGGTAGGTTTCATTTTGTCTTTGGTATGACTTGACCTGGGAATAGAACCCGGACCTTCTGCATGAGAGGCGGATGCTCGTACTGTTAGACCAAACACGCGGTCCTGAATACTGTAGCATACAGGGGTATTTTCAATACTTACTTTGTGGAATATGATATATCCACCCAAAAACTGTCTCTACGGTAAAATAAGATATTTTCATAATTCTTGCTGGACAAATTTTTACATTCAGGGCAAAGCAATTTCTTATTTTTACCAAAATAATGTAAGGCTGCATCAACACATGAAGACACAAGAGCTATGAAATGGACAACATTAAAAGTTCTTACCTGATTCTCTTCTTTGATCAGAAATGGAATCACTGAATGTTCTTCTTGGAGGTGCGCTTCCAATACTTAGATGACTGTCACTACCTCTCCAATCACCCTGAGCATTTGCATTCATATTCAAATTCATATATGAGTTTGATCGGTTCCCCACCGTCAAGGAGGGACCACTACCACGGCGGTCATTATCCAACATGGTTGTGACACTCTTCCAGTCACCAGTGGTGCTGTGATCATAGCGAACATCTCGTTGGGAGGAGAACCCTTTCCTTGGCATTAATCTTTGTCTTTGTATAAGGCTACTGGAGGTAGTAGCTGCAGACCCTGTGTAGATTTCATGAGGGTTGGTGCTGAATCGTATTCCCCGGGATGACTGGAATGGCGCATGAGATGGTACTCCTGTGTTGCCACTTGGAGGGTGAGGATACATTCTACTTGATGCAGAAGACTTTGAAAAATTGGAGAGAGAGATCATTAGTTGCAGGAATGTGAGAAGAGGAGGATGCTTTCATACAATTAATTCTAATTAAATAATCTTATAGAAGCTATAACAATAAATAAGGTTTAAAAGAACAGCTCCACAGGAATTTAATTGCCAAAGAAATAGAGATTTAAGTTGCAATATAAGAGTAGCATGCACATAAATTGGTAAATGGAAAATAAAAAAAATTTGAAACATATAAAAGCATGATGCAAATGTAGCAATGACAGAGTTATAACTAAAAGGGTAATTAAATGCAGCAAAAGAAAAATAAAATACAGGGCATTCAGAGGGTTAAACAATGTTTTAGATGTAAAGCTAAATCTACAATTAATGGATTATTTCTTCATGTTATTTCTAATATATCAAGTTAAGATATAGCAAAGTAAATTATTTGACTACATCACAGTTAATAAATGATGGTATCACAACTTCAACAAGCCTTCACCTTCTTAATAGTTGGCTGGTTAGAAGAATCCTTGCGAACAACTTTTCCAGTTGTCAACGGCAAAGCTGTCGACATTCTGGTGTCTAAGAAGTTGACTAGGCTGTTTGAAGCTGATACAACCTGAATGCTGTTAATCTGTTAGATGGGTTATGGGATTAATATAAAAAAAAACATCAATTTGGCTAATATTGCTCACGTAATGACAACAATTTTAGGTCTATATGAGGATGAAATAAACTACCACCAATTCATAAAATATAATCGTTTTCAAGCAAGTTTTCAGTTGGTCACATGGTAAACAGTCCATAAAATTCTCATTCACAACTGGTAATTTTCATGACTTTTCCCAGGAATATTTAAAGACATTCAATAGTTTTAAAACAACCATCACAGAATATTGGTGAATGGCAAAATTAATAAATTATTTGATACATGCTGAATAGCACAAAAAAGGAGGTATAGAAATTTTAAAAACAGATGCATGAACAGAAATAAATGCAAAACAGAAAGCACAACTTAAAAACAAAACAAAATTGAGAAAAGTCCTACAGAGCCAGGAAAATGGGAGCTGGAATCTGTCATAAAGATCACTTAAGTCTTTCTACAGAACCTGGTGTCTGGCATGGGGAAAACATGTTTTCAAACCTGCATTTTTTGGAACCTTCTACACACAGGTTTGACACAGGTTTGTCACACCTTTCCTTGCCTTTGTTGCAATGACCAATCACATTTGATTAAAAAACAACTGCAACTGGTTTTAGAAGGGGTGAAAGCATCTGTTAGAAAATCATGGGCTGGGTCTATCTTTAAGCTTCAAGTAGGCTGAGGTTATATAGGTACTTAAGTCTTAAAACAGCAGCCTGTTTTTACTCCCAGTGAAAATTTGTTGACCAAAATGATCACACTGAACTTAAAGCATTTGCTTATTTGGAGAATAAATTTAGATACAGATCTTTTAGAATGCAGTGAAGCTACTAATGTAAACCAGAAAGCTCTAAGGTTTAGTGATTTCTGGCCAATCCTCAATAATCTTGGGTAAAGCCACAGTTACACTACAACAAATTCCGATGGGATTCTGATCCAAACTTTTGTGAGTGTTTGTTACAATCTAATCCATCTCTGGTCAGAAACAGTCCAAAATTTGCCAACCTGTGTAAATATATGAGTTGTCCTGCAAGTATATGAATACTTAATTTATATTTATTATTTCTTGATGCAACATTCAAACATATTTCATTGGACTACATTGTTTGATACAAAAATGCATGTTGGTGTGATATCACAAAAAACCAACTTGGCATTTTATGTTCATAGACAACAAAATGCAAATCATATTTACATTGGTTGACAAACTTTTGGCTCATTTCAAACAGAGATAGCAAAGATTTCAACAAAAAAAAAACCAAAATGGGACCAGAATCCAATCCAAATTTGTTGCAGTGTGACTGTCGCTTAATTTTGCTTTTTGACCTTTGGTTAATCCAGATCCAGATAAGTGGGATTTTAAAGAAATGTTGCTTTTTGATCTGCTTTTTGAACTGAGATGGACCTTCTACAACCCCTGGAGACCTGAAAATACTGCTGACCTCCACCACAAGACAGTACCATTTTTCCTTTTATGTTGCTTAAAAGCCATTTTAGAGGGTTTTTATTCTTCTGCAGTTTTAGCCACTTAAATGACCTCAGACCTCCACCAAAACAATAGGGTTCTTCCTCACAACACTGCAAATCTATAAACCACAAATGAAAAGTATCAGTCACTGCTCTTTTGAGATACCACTTTTTCAAGTTAAATACAGTATACGGTTTTCAAAGTTTTACCTCTGGTAAGCTAAACTTAACTTTGACTTCAACAAAAAAACACATTAGATTGCCTTACTCCCATGACATGTCCAATCTATACACCAAATATAAGAAGTGTCAGCCATTGCTATCTTGAGATATCATTTTTACAACCCATTTTCAAGGTTTTTGCAGTTTGGCCTCTGGTGATCTCAAATGAACTTTGACCTCCACCAAAAAAAAAGTTCTCCCTCTCAACATGACACCACAAACACATACACACAAGACATTACAACCAACTGCATGTTCAAGTGGTAAGAGCGTGTGACTTGCAGTTGGGAGGTCTGGAGTTCCACCCCTGGCCAGGTCATACTGAAGACTTGGGAAATGGAACTTACTGATGTAGTGCTTGGTGCACAGAATAAGCAATGGAGTAGGGAAAACAATCCAGTGAGCCACAACTGGAAAAAATTCCATGGCCAGCTTCTCTTAAACCAATTGGTTAGAAACTGAGCCATGAAAATCGCTAACTAACAGACACACAAGACATCGCCATCCCATAGATTCCTGCCTTTTGCAAAGGAAACAACAACTGAGCTTCAAAACTAGTCATCAGTTTCATTAAAACAGGTGAGAAATGAGAGTCACTTTTGCAATAAACAAAAAACAAAATCAGGAAAAAAACAATTAAATCTCTTAGTACCTTGTCAGAAGAAACTTGGGCTTTTACAGAAGTTTCCACAACAGTTGGATTGTTGTTGTTATCAGGGATAAAGTCACTGATACATGTTTCTACCATTCTTGTAGTTCCCTTTGCTAACAGATACTGATGTAAACCTTCATACTCTTCTGTACTTTTGGATTTCTTATTAGGAGTCCAGTTTTTAATAGCTTCAACTGTCAAAATACTAGAAGCATGGGAGACATTATGACGTCTACTGATGATATTCAACCAATTATTTCTTTTACTTGGACTTTGAGCACGACACATGCTTGGGCTTTTCTGTCTGCTTTTGGGACTGAAACTGTTTCTATGGCATGCAGCTGCAGTATGACTTTCTCCATTCTCTCTAACTTGTGATCTAACATTAATAGGATACTTGTCTGCATCTTGGGAGATGCCTTTTCCATTGCCAGTTGACTTTGATTTTCCCTCCCTCCCCTTATGACATGGTGGGGCTTGGAGATGAAGGTATGCACAATGCTGTTTAAGAGGCTGGTTTCTAAAACTTGATGATGTGTACATTCGAGGATAGCGTCGAAAAGAAAACTGAAGGGAGCAGAGCAAAGTGGTGAAAGTTAAGACAAAAGGAAGAAGCAAGTTACTGACATAGAGATGGTATATAAACATACAGAGCAAGAAAAATGTTGAAGAGAAAAGGCCACAGCAAAAAGGTCATTTATAAAGATGACAGTTGTTACAGAAGAACATCATTCAAGAGGGTGACATAACTGGGGGGAGTATTGGTAGACATGAATGAAATGAAAGTGAATGAAATAAAAGTTAAATTTATATTTATCCTGATATTAACAAAAGTTCTTCAAAATTCAAATTCTTCATTTATGTTTACAATAACTACAACTTTGGCAAAGCAACCTAATCTAATCATGGTACTATAGACTTTTGAAACACATATCATAAAGTTAAATGTGCCAGGAAAACCTTTTGTTAGATCAGACACAGAACCTTTTATACAATAAATTTTGTGTACAGTTAGTACCACATCTAAGGCAGAGCTGTTTTAAACATTAATATAATTACCACCAAGGTTGTCACCACACCGGGCAGTGCTGGCAGGTACCCGTCAGTGCTGCCCAGCTCTGAAAATCTCCCCCAAGTACTTGCCATCAATTTTAGCATCACCCCCTGGTACAAATATTGTACCTTAACTGAATAAAATTCTTAGATTTCTTTAGAAGAACTCCCCTATCTGCAATAATTTGTCAAAGTGGAGGGTGCCCATTCCCTGTTAGACCCCTGCCCCAGAACAGTGATCACAATTGACCTAGCTCTCAAAATGGTCTGGTGACAGCCCTGATTACAACTAACACACTAAAGGGCAATTGAAAAAGAAGTGATCAATAAATAAGTCACTCAGCTCATCAACTATTTTTAAGTAAGTCCTTATTCCACACCAGCTGTCATACACAGCAAACACAACTTACATTAGGTTGTCTTTCAGCATTCTTCATAACTCCAATTGTACCTGGTGTGCAATGAAGTAACCTGTACACATGCTCTACCACTCCTAATCCTCTGACCAGATTATCTCTTTGAAGTAATCCACTGATCCTATCAAGCTCTTCATCTTCCAAGATGTCCATTGGGAGTGTTGTGTCCAAAGGTTCTATAGGGTCCTTTGTCTGTGTTTTCAAAAAAAAAGGTATCTGAAAAATAACTGCACAAAGCAACACCAAAATCCACTCTTGACTGTTAATCATCACATATTTTCCCCCTGAATGTAAAATTTTGTGATTAATCACTCTCTTCAGATAGGCCTAGCTCTTTTTGCAGGGAACACATCATAATAAAAAATATCCTACCTTTAACAGATAATACATGAACTGATTTCATCAAGTATGTTTGCAAGGAATACATCATATTCCAATACATTTTCATACAGCAGCTCACCTCTGTACTGCCTCTTGAGAGACTTGACCTTTTACTGATTGATGCAACACGAGGCACCAGGGGTCTTGTTTTCCTTCTGTTTCTCCCATCACCACTGGGACTTTCTGGCCTTAATCCGTTTGGATCTTTCTTTTCTGGTGGTTTCTTTCTTAGCATCATCTCCAGCTTCTCTTGTTTGGCTTTGATCTCCTCTCTTTGTTGTCTAAAGAATTAATTAAGCATAAACCTTACTAATACACCTTGAAATGCAACACAGCTACACCTTCTATCAATATACATTAAGGACAGAGCATTTGTTTTCTAAAGAATTAATTCCGCTTACACCTTTCAAATACACCTAGAAATGCCACGCAACTACACGCGGCCTCTATCAATATACAGTAAGAGAAGAGCATTTGTTGTCTAAAGAATTAATTCCACTTACACCTTTCAAATACACCTAGAAATGCCACGCAGCTACACGCGGCCTCTATCAATATACAGTAAGAGAAGAGCATTTGTTGTCTAAAGAATTAATTCCGCTTACACCTTTTAAATACACCTAGAAATGCCACGCAGCTACACGCGGCCTCTATCAATATACAGTAAGAGAAGAGCATTTGTTGTCTAAAGAATTAATTCCGCTTACACCTTTCAAATACACCTAGAAATGCCACGCAGCTACACGCGGCCTCTATCAATATACAGTAAGAGAAGAGCATTTGTTGTCTAAAGAATTAATTCCGCTTACACCTTTCAAATACACCTAGAAATGCCACGCAGCTTCACGCGGCCTCTATCAATATACAGTAAGAGAAGAGCATTTGTTGTCTAAAGAATTAATTCCGCTTACACCTTTCAAATACACCTAGAAATGCCACGCAACTACACGCGGCCTCTATCAATATACAGTAAGAGAAGAGCATTTGTTGTCTAAAGAATTAATTCCGCTTACACCTTTCAAATACACCTAGAAATGCCACGCAGCTACACGCGGCCTCTATCAATATACAGTAAGAGAAGAGGATTTGTTGTCTAAAGAATTAATTCTGCTTACACCTTTCAAATACACCTAGAAATGCCACACAGCTACACGCGGCCTCTATCAATATACAGTAAGAGAAGAGCATTTGTTGTCTAAAGAATTAATTCCGCTTACACCTTTCAAATACAGCTAGAAATGCCACGCAACTACACGCGGCCTCTATCAATATACAGTAAGAGAAGAGCATTTGTTGTCTAAAGAATTAATTCCGCTTACACCTTTCAAATACACCTAGAAATGCCACGCAGCTACACGCGGCCTCTATCAATATACAGTAAGAGAAGAGCGTTTGGTGTCTAAAGAATTAATTCAGCATTCAACACATATATTTAGCATGATGATAATAAAGCAAACAGAAGCCCCTCCCAGATAATTTATTTTTTGAAATGTAGCAATGTGTAAAATGTGACCAATGAGAAAATGAACTAAGCTAGGATTATGCACAAATCAGGGAAATTTTTCATGACCAAATCATGCAGCGAAGAAGGTACTCATTGATTAAAGGTCTAGCCCTGGAGTTAAAAAATGGGGAGAGCTATGGAGCCTTTTCAAAGCAATGTAGAATTCACCTTGTCCTAGTTACAGTAAACTTGAAAATTCTTCTAAACCATATATATATATATATTATGTTTTATGAATCATCATATATATATATGGTAGTATCTCATGCATCACTTTATATTCATCCCTTACCATGTAACCAATATGTGAACAACTGGAACTATTCCAACATGCATATAGGTCAAATTTTCTCATTGGGGAAAATACAATAAGGGAAAGCTTTCACCAAGGGGAAATTGAAAATGGGGGGGGGACTGTTTTGCCTTAATTTAAACAGTTTTAGATAGGAATTCATAACTGTACACACAAAGGTTTGTGAAAATTGGAATAAATGTTATCAAAATTGAAAAGGGACAACCAGAGCATGCAAAGTATTCTCTCTACTGTATCACATCTTTACTCCCCAACATAGGACCATTAAAGGATTTAAAATCCATAGTACTTTGTTAAACCTATGGATTCTAATCACAAGCAGTTCTTAGATCAATTATGATTTAATGATGACATTTAAAAACACACTTGGACAGGTACTCCACTCTGTTTTACATGCATAACTAACTAGAGACAAGTCTGAACTGAAACTAGCTGCATGACTGCCTCATTAGAGAGAAACTGCTCTTCAAAATTTACCAACTGTTATGGGCTCTGTTCATGCTCATTGAAAATTGCTAAGAGTTACAGTACAGCTCACGTATAAGTCCCATCGTGTCAACGTTCAACTTATTGCAACTTTCCTCTGCGTGTTTATACCCTCCTATACTTTGTTGTCTTCGCTACTATACTCAGTGTCTGCGCACCATCAACGCAGAGACCATAAGACGTCTGTCACACATAGTTGGCTCTCAATGGGGATTATTTGAGTATACAAACGAAGAATCACGTATAATCCCCGACCATAGGAATTTTTCAGTCGTTTTGAGTCATGCTTGTTGCTTGTCACTTTTTACCGTTGTTGTTTGTGTTGATGTGCAAAACTGCCTCAAACAAGGAACCCTTTCAATGGAATAGTTAAGTTGATGTAAACTAGCCTATATGATGACGACACGAACTGTGCGATCGATTTGTTGCAAGCTTTCCAGAAGTGAATTGCTCTAGCCTGGTAGTATTGCACTAGACTTGTAGTATCGCTAACTGGTATCTACTCTTTGTCAGCGCTACTGGTAGAATTACTGAAGGAAACAAAAGTTACGAAACTTACGTTTCAGGTAGTAAACTACATAGCCTACAGTGCTTTCACAAATCGGGTTTCTAGGGACTTCCTCTGTATTGAAATTTAGATAGCGCGATACATGTATAACAGGTTGCAACTGCAGATCCCTTGCGCATTGAAAGGGGCGTGATTTATGCTTGGGCTCAGTTATTCGGTTGATAAATGAATAAAAAAGAACCAAAGAGAACCTTAAAAAATATGCTGCTTTGTCCGTTTTTACTTTTCTGTATTTACTACAGTTCCATTTCAATTCCTATTTTATACTTTAAAATAATGGTGAACCAGCAAGGGTATTCCAAATAAAATATCGATACAGTCAGTTGTAGTTTATCTAAGGAGGGCATAGTGGAACTGTTGATACCAGGGGATAATATGTATAGTCCCCGTTACAATAGTCCCCGGACTCATTGGTCCCCTAACCCTAAACGACCCCTAACACTAACCATAAAAGAGATGGGACTAATGAGACGAACTACGCTAAATGGGGGACCAGTGAGACAGGAACTATTGAGCGGACCCTAATACCAGACACCGGCCTAGCCGGAAGTACAAACTGTACAGAAAGAATGAAGCAATAAACCACTGTTTTTTACACCCATCCGGGACCACAGCCAGAATGGTGAGAATAACAGTTAAGCCTACGAATAAGGTTTTAAGGCGTAAGTAATTTTTTGTTAAAGGGTGATGGCCCCTGCTAATGGCTGACTACAGCCCTATAAACTGGCGCCGCTCAAATTCGTCCATATAGCAAGGTGTACCGAATTTAATATAGTGGACTGAGCTATGACTTACCCAAATGCTTACCTCCCCCCCCCCCTTGTTAAAGAAAATGTGGTCGACAGGGAAAGATTCTCAAGTTTCTCAGGTATGATTGCCCATAGAATATACCAATACCCACATCTCCCTCGAAACAAACTAACTCCAAACAAGCGATCCTAAGCAACAAATTTTAACAACAATTTCCTTCCTATTTTTATTGCAGAGTGCTAAAATTCTTTGTTCCGGGCAGGCAGCTGTCACGACAGTCACTGCGCAGGCTGCTGTCAAAACAGTCACAGTGTCAACTCTCCCCAACAAAACAGTGCAGGCAGCTGTCAACAAGGTCACAGTGTCAACTCCCACCAACACAACCGTGCAGGAAGCTGTCAAGACCGTCACAGTATCAACTCCCCCCAACAAAACAGTGCAGGCAGCTGTCAACAAAGTCACAGTGTCGACTCCCCCCAACAAAACAGTGCAGGAAGCTGTCAACAAAGTCACAGTGGCGACTTCCCCCCACAAAGCAGTCTGTGAGCCAACACCTGTACCTCAACCAGATGTCCGGCACATGGAAATACGGTTTAAACAACTCAAGCAGATGGTTGAATCTCTCATTCAGGAGTCCGAACAATCCCAGAAGAAGTTGCATTCCCTCGAGGCCAAAAATTCTGAGCTGGAGGCAAGGATACGACATCTTGAACTACAGGACAGTAACCCACCGGTACCACTATCTGAGGTCGTAAGTCAGAGTTTGGACTTAGCAAATAACTCCAACATGATACTCCCTCCTGCCACCCCCCGTACACCAGCCGCAGGGACACCTCAATGTCATGGCAAGAAAACACACTGACAACCCCCCCAATGCCCAACCCTGTGGACCAGAATGTTAGAATGTCTCTGGCCTGCCATGCACACAATCCTAAAGAAGTTGCCCGTCAACTTGCAAAGTTGTATTTTACAGAGGAGGAGAGAGAGACTTGCAATTGTAATGGAATCAGAAAGCCCCCACTCCCTCCATTGAAGTTGGCTGCTCTAAGGCAGGAACTTTTCGGCATTGTTCAGACACCTGTTGCCCAACAGGCTTCGGTATGGAAGACAGTTACCAAGGCTTTGGATGCGGAGACAAGGAGTAAAGTTTCATACAAGAAGAGGACGGTTTTACGGGACACTTTAAACAGCTAGCAACTTTGAAATTGAAACATTGTATTGTTATTTAATTTTGCAATATCAAAATATTTGGTACTTTTCCATTTTCAAATACTAGATGCACACTGTTTTAAAAGGTGTATCTTGATTGGCTGCTGTCATTGTATTGTATCGATTGTATTCTTTGTTCTGGTTAGGGACTAGGGTTATAGCCAGTTAGGAAATTTCTTGTAAATCAGGGCACATCGCTCCGAAAAGTTCTGTCAAATTTCGACAATTAGTATAATGATTTGTAAGGAGATCTACATCAGGCATGGTTCTAGGGACTGGAAATGCATCCACGCATTCTTTTTCTTGAGATCTCCTGTTCCAAAATTTACTCTTTCGAAAGTAAGGATGAATCAAACCATAACGGCAACGAAAAAACGCTGCGGCAACGGACAAAAATTTACTCTTAAGATGCATGCAATTTTTCAGCAAACATTACACTGTTAAAGAATATATTATTTTTTTTGGTTCAGTATTAATTCGAAGTCAACTTGGATATAAGATTTCCGTGACAAGTGTTTTGGAATAACGGGCCCATATTTTTGTAAATTGCAACTATGGTGCATAGTTCCTGTAGTCTAACAATGGTTACAGGAATAATCGGGTATGGACTAAACACATGCGCTGGTACATTTATGGTGTAAAATTTTATGTATTTTACTTTATGTTTCGAAAAGGTTTTAAAATGGTGGGCACAGTTTTGTACTTATAACATATTTTTTTATAGATATTCCTTTGCCATGCAAGTTAATCTTGACCGCATTTTCTTTTCTTTTCGTAATTATCTCAAAATAACCACAGTATTTATTTGCGTATCTTTTTGTGAGGTATATACACAGAATACAACAACGTCAGAAAAGTGTTTATATGGTTTCATTTAAACTTTTTATTCGGTGTGCTGGCGTGCAGTAACATATCTACAGGGGGTAGGGGTCAAAAGGGAAAAAGAACGGGAGAGCAGAAGACAACTGTATGGAAATGAGATCATCTAGCTTCAGACGGGCTTCCATCTTCTTTTTTTTTTTTTGTCTTCGTTATTTGTCCATCCGGCTAGCTATTCTTTAAGTCTCCTTGTCGGCATGCGTATATCTGCCACTTCTAGTATGCCCTTGTTAGGAACATTTATGAACAGCTTTTTTTTTAGCAATTTCCATTGTTTTTATCTGTAACATAACATATCGATAATACCGGTACCGTATGTATAGCACCGATGTCTTAATAAAGATAATGACTTGTTACTGAAGGTACGAAAGATGCCAAACTAATTTTCACAAAGCTCGAAGTTCGGGCAAGGGCCTTAAAAAAAAAAAATCAGCCAATTTGGAGTCCAAAACAAAAAATTCTGAACATCACAACGTGTTGTAGTCACAGTAAAATTTTCATGACAAATCAAAACGATAACAAAAATCGTGACTCATTTGGCAGCTTAAAAAAACCTTTTTCCTATCCTTACCTTAAAGTCTTTGTCAACACTTGGCCTGAAATGGAAAAAGGTATGGCGAAACTTGCAGTAATGTTCTGCAACAACTCAACAACTTCGATTGCCAGGTTATACGGGATGACTGGGGGGAGGGGGTACAAATACATCCTTTCATAATCTTTGCACCCCCGAACCTCGGGGCAGGCGTGAGGAATTTCACTCAAATATTCTATGACAAGGTTTCACGATGCTCTATATATGTTACATCATAATTATTTCAGACCGCGCTAAAAAATGCTGTAAGTTTGTAATTTAAACAACTGCATGCCCAGCAAAAGAACTAGGTTTGAGGCCGAACTATGTACCGGACAGCATTTGGAACCGTTCTGGCTGTTTTCTGGGAAAGCTGTGGTGTTTTGTCGACTCCAGACATGCTTTACCCACCTTCAAGTTCCCGTTTGATTGCGAGCTAGTACCAGGCTGCCCAATTCCGTCAGATTCCGGACATTTGCTGCTGCCCCCCTCCCCCCCCCCCACACACACGCCATAGTCCACACAGCCTTGACAATGATCAGTACCTTATTATGAACGTCCCATTTTGGAAAACCGCTAAATGGTCACGTCAACGTTTCCAACGCGCGAAAAGCATGAGTCATATTCCCAGGCACTGACACAAGTGTTAATCATGAACCTTGCAGGTGACTTAGTGCAATGAACCCTAGTTGCAATGTCAATATGCAAATGATTTGCTCCGATCTTCAGTTCATGTACCTGTGTACATAATTTACCTGCCTGTGAGGTGCGTGATTGGTTGGCAGAACAGGGTGAGTCCAACACGTACAAGGGAGAGTGTTTTTTCTTTTTTTTTCCATATGTGGATGTGTGGAAAGGTTCGCAAGACCGAAATGAGAAAATATCTGTGAGATCGAAAATAATGTGGAACGACCAACAGGTTTTAAAATGTTAATGTGTCAACTTAAGTGTAGTTGACCTTCTTTCATTTTCATTTTTTCATTTTTTTTCGTTGCCACCAAAATACAGGATGCTGTCTAGTCAGGTCACAATGCGGCGCCTTAATAACTGGGCTGCTAGACACACGACCAAAGAGTCTTGACAGCCACCGCGTCACACAGTCGGCAGCGGTGATATTAAACGATGCCGCGACTACCACACAAGTTCTACCCAGGTGCACGAAACGTGTTAGGTTTAATTTGGACCCTGGAAGAACAGGACTGGTTAAGCTGTTGTTTCGTAAACAAACGAGAAAAGCACTACTTAATCTTGTGTTGTGCTGTTAATCAGCTGTCTGAACTTGTAGGCTATCGAATTTTATGCCAGATGGGACACACACCCATACTGTCCAGTTATCGTGATTAAGGGATTAATAAATTGGATATACCCTACAAAATTTTTGTGTGGAGTATAATTATGACCTTTACTTAAATAAGGTAAGAACATTTTCTTTAACGTTGACTAGGCCTAATCCCAGGCTTGTTTAGGCCTACGGTGGAGAATAAGGCTGTGTATTACGGTGGATTGAACCACATTTACTAAAAGCAAATTTCCTGTTTCTCTATTTAAGTTAACTAATTAGTTAGACGGAGCTTTACGGCCCAGTTTCCAACCTATTGGTTCAAGTCAAACGGGCCACGGCCTATTTCCCAGTTGTGGCTCACTAGTTTGTTTTCCCTACGCCACTGCGGATATGCGGAGAATCACGCACAACAGCAGTAGGATTCCATTTTTAGAGTCTTTGGTATGACTCGACCTGGGAATCGAACCTGGGCCTTCCACATGAGATGCAGATGCTAAGCTACTGAGCATTTCGGCCGTAGAGTACAAGGGAACAGTGGCTTGGATGCCCATATGCGGCCCAGCAACTAATGGCTGTTCTACCAACTTAATTTTGAAAGAATTACATGGATCCCTAAGTTAAGTTTGCAGATTACAGGTGATGCAAAAGCTAACCTGAAAGCATCGGAATACACACACAAAAAATCGATATAGTTATCAAAGTAGTCTCATTCGTCTTCTTCTCGATCTTCTGGTACGATATATTACTTCACTTTAAAGTTACTATAAGTACATTAGGCTACTATCAAACTTAGTCATCCACTTCTTTTATGTCCCTTTTCACTGGTCCCTTGTCTGGTCTTGAGAAGCATTCAAAGCTTGCGATGGCTATTTCCCTGTAATCGGATTAGAAGATAACTGAGCTAGACTTACGTACCTAGCCTTTATTGAAAATTTGTCTCTTCTTTGGTTTCTGGGAAATTTTGCCGCATTTATTTATTCTGCCTGCCTTGCCCCTTCCAACCAAAAACGTTTTCTTAATATACCCACTTTATCTGTACGCGAGCAAGAATTTTGTTTCAACCTCGAGACTTTGAAACAGAACACAAGAAAACCGAAGTAACTGCAACATTACTAACAAAAACAGTATTGTCATGTAACTAACAGGAAAAAAGAAAAGTGAATATTGGTAGGGCAGCATGTGAAAGAAAGAGATGTAAGCAGGTGGTTGGAGTGCATATGTGTGTGACCGAGTGCTATCTTTGTAACTTGCGTGCTAGTACCTCCGTGGAACAAGTGAAATGTGACACACTGCTCATTTTCCACCCGATTGCTTTCGGCCGCTGTTGGTGTCGGCCACGGTCGGTTACGGCCTTTTTTGCCTGTTGTGGCACACTGTCACCATTTTCCATTAAATGCCCAGTACCAAGCGAAGTTAGTGTCGTGGTTTTGCAAATAATTTTGTGTCACATTACATTGGCTAAACAAATGGGGTCGTAAGTGTTATAAACATTTTTTTCCAGCAGACGTGATGATTTATTGAACGACGTGGCCGTGTTCTGAACATCGCAGTGTTCTTCATGGTTAAATTTAAACGATGACGGCCACTATGTTTCAAAGGCACAAAATTGCTGCAGTAACATTTAACGCACAGGGTATGTTCAACAGATTTCGGAATCGCAAAATCCTCTAATAGTCTTCCCTTTGTTTATTTGCATCCGAAACACAACATGGGCTGCCTCTTACCTCCCCAGCTGTAACACATTAATTCTATGAGGCTGTGTTCATGAATTACTTTCAGCTACTCTTTAAACGACTGGGGAAGAGTGAGCAAACCTACACCGATCGATATGCTGTCTATTGTGCAAACACAATGAGGTTTATCTGCGCAGAGGAACGTTGGGGATTATACTCAGTGTCTACTCAGTGTCTGTGCGGCATTTTTGTATCTTCGTGATTCAACTTTGCTCTGCTTGTTTCTGCATTTCTGTGCTTTGCTCTGCGCGTAGACATGTCCAATTGAACGTGAGCTGTACTGTATATATATGCTACTGCTGAAATATTTCTGGTTTTGGGGGACTATAACAAGAAAGGTTTACAGTTAACATTCACACAAACCTGACACCTACCTTGCACATTCCCCTCGAGCCTTTGAGGCAGCGGTCTCTTGAAAGAGTGATCCACTATGCTGAAAATACTTGTCATATCTTTCTGAATCTTCAGTTGGAAAGATTCTTCTAAAGCTCCCTAAGTGGGCATCTTCAAATTTCATTTGAATTTCTGCAGCAGTGGCCTGAGATTCCTCATATTCTTCTTTCCTGAAAAGCAAACACACAAAGTTAACTAAGATTTATAGGAAAAAACTAATAGAAAAAACAGCTCACAAACTGCAATGAAGTACAGTAATTCCTACCAAAACACAAAATTCAACTGTTGTCAAGAAAACAGCAAAGTCCTTTTTTTTCTAAGGTGAGAAAAGCCTTGTCAAATGGAATTGGAGTGTATAATGGAAGAAAAAGGGGGAGAAACAAAGAGGAAAGGCTGAAAGTTTACAAAGGTGTAAAATAGGGGAAATACGAGTTTGTGGGAACAAAGGTTGTTTAATTTTCTTCACTGTCACTATAATGCTCACCCTGTTAACCACTTCTCTCTAATCTACTGTTTGAAAGACTTGCAACATTATCACAACTAAGGAAGCAGAAAAGTTCAACTTCCAACTTTGACATACATTGTCATAACAGTTAATTATTCATTTCAAATGATTCAACTTGGTACTTGATGCAAAACAAATAAGATATGACATCATAACTATAGAGGAAAGTTCTAACAAATTGCACAAAACAGTTTTACCAAGGTCGCACTACAACAAACAAAGGAATGACCCTGAAAGTTTTTTAGATGAAATATTTTTGGAAATGATGTTTTCAGCTTGCAAAAGGAGAAACGGAAATATTTAAAGCACTAAATTTATGTCCTTTTCCAGCGGTTCACATCTTACCTGAATTCCTTTGGCTTTCCTCTTTGCAGAAGTCTTTCTTTAACTCTCCTCCTCTCTTCTTCTATACATCTCTTCCTGTCGAATGGAGTAAGGTTGATGAGACACATGGTATTGTACAAGAGTTCTTCTTTAACTTCTCTATCCAGCTTGGAGTCTGTGTGAAAGCTGGGAGAGTGATTCACCTGAAGCAAACCAAACCAGATATGCCATTACTTTTAATGCTTCTTGCTTATTCAGTATAAAGATAAAAGAATTAAAATTTAATTGTGCTTTTGTTGCATGTACATTGCATGTAATTTTCACTCCTTAATATCTTCAATTATTATTTGTTATAAAACATGTTCTGACACACTTCTTTTCCCTGATAACAAGGCCAACCACTATCATTTCAGTGACAGATCCAAGTTGGGATACAACAGGCAAATGCTTCTTCTAATGATTGTTCAGCTATTTAACACACAAAAATATGCAGAAAAACAGCCATGCATTTAGATATGTGAAGTGTATCATCATTCCTGCCTTCTGCTATATTTTATAAACCTTCAGTACAGTAGCCCTTCACTCAACATACTCCTATTATACAAAAGGTGAAACTTTTTACAAATCAGCATTTAAAAAAATGCATGGTGGAGAGTCCATGAGCACAGAGAAATTTTGTAACAGAAAGTCTCAACAGAGTACTCAAAAGTATGAGTAGACTGCAAATATAATTTCTAAAAATGACGAAAATCTTTCCACTAAATTATCACAAAAAGGTTATTAGCTAAATTTCTTCCATAAAATATTCATTCATCAAGTTCTCTTCAGTAAAAAAACCCTCACTTTCAAAGCATTCTTTGAATAGTTTTAAATGGGTTTTGCTGTGTGTTAAGTACGATTGATCCAAGGTGTAAAATTTTTAAAGAAAACTTGAGGAAAGTTTATCTTGCACACACAATTAAAAGAATAGTCCAGAGCACAATTTATTTTTGATAAGATAAAGAGAAACATTCTAAGTATTTTGTTGAAAATTTTATTCATTTCCCATGGTATATTGACACCATAGGTGCACCCTCAGAAATGGAATTCAATAAACTTTAAATGCTTTAGGGGCAAGATACAGTAGCATCCCTAATCAATTCAGGATGAAAAATGAGAAAAACGAAACAGTGACCAACAAAGTGAGTCCATGACATCACACCTGCTTGCTTCAAGTTCACTTTTGATAGAAAAATGTGTCAACTCCAATTGCTTATTAAATATCTGGAGAACTTCACATGGGAAATGAATAAAACTTTCACTAGAATGCCTAGAATATGTTTTTTTAACTTATCAAACATAAATTTAGTTCTGGACTGGTCTTTTAAGGAGAAGGAGAGGAGCCATTATCTCAATGTGTCAGAAATCATTGAACCAAAGTACATGCCTGAGCTTGCAATGTCATGATTCTTGGTCAGCTTGTGACAAGTTTCTAAATAATGTGATGCCCTGCACTATTTTATGAAAAGTTAAATAGGGCAATGCATGGAATCTATTTCATCACACAATATAAAAACATGTATCATTTTAATGTGGGAAGTAATAGTTCTGCAGAAAATCAACATTGAACAGCCTTTATTTTAAAAGCTCCTGGGTAAAATTTGTGACTGGTATGGTGCAAAATGGTCATCTTATGAACATTTTACTCTCTATATCTTAATGTTAAAAAAAAAAACCAAGGCAGCTACCAGTGGTTATGATGGTAAATATTTCTAATTCAATCAACTGAAGTGCTTTTAAAGGACTTTTTTCACCATACAATTAGGAACCATTCTCTGAATTACTTGTGACTGGTGGAACAGTACCAGTTCTTATTGCTACTTACTAAAGTACAGGTATACTGTAAGACATTTGATATATCCCTTTCCCCCCCCCCCCGACTGACTTGATAAATTTTATTCATAATCACTGCCTTGAGAGGTCCCCCCTTTGGTATTTTTTTTTCTCTCACCTCCAGTAGCCAGGGTCTTTGCTTTTTGTCCAACATAATATCAAAGCCAAGGATTTCAAAGCAAGCACTGCCCTTAATGTGATTAGGAAAACAGGTTCGGTAGTTGTGTTTCAAGATAGGATGAGCTGAGATCAGTGTTTTGATTATGACATCATGAATATCATCCCAGATCTTCTCCTTGTCATAACCATGGTCATCAAACCATTGGTTAACTGTTGATATTTTCCTGAAGATAAAAAACACTTAGAGTTTAAAAAAATGCAGAACAACCTTTCAAGCAGCATAACACCATGTCATACTTTGTTAAAGAAGGTCCTTTAAATTTTTGTACCTTAATATTTTAGGAAAAAAATTTCAATGATTAAAATGAGTACAAAGGACTTGTTGCCATACATGAGTGCAACTACAATGACTGCAATACAACCCTGTCAATTAAGGTTCTGGTTGATAAATGCTCCCCTCCTTTTCTAAACATTTCAGTTATAATAAACCACACTAGATTTCATATCCTATTATGAAAATGTTCTAACTTTTGTTGGAAATTTATGTGTCATTCTGTAATACTGGGTAATAAAAGTATGATAAGTAAGCTCAAAATTACATTTCATCGTAAAATTTTTAAAAGTAGCTCATCACCTTCCAAATATCCTCTTTTAACTGAGTATTAAATAGGAAGAAAGTTGAGTAATAATTGACTGAAATATTTCACACAGTACACTTAGGTCATATATCTACATGTGTGATGAATGCAACACATACGCCGAGTCCCAAGGGTAACCCCTCATTCTAAATAGGATTACATAATGCAAACAGCAAGTAAAGAGGGGTGATGTAGACTGCTGCTTTGGGTAACCAGTTAGATCTTCCTACATACAGATTACTTCTAAAATACAGCAGAGTGGTGGTCTGACTTACCGTTTACTGCCAGTGTCATTATCTCTCACAAAGTCAGAGCTGTGCTTGTTGATTGCATAGTTTGTAAGATGCATACAGACATCATCCTAAAAAATTCATTTGAACAAAAACATCACTGGTACTGCATGTAATATTTAAATAAGTATATCACTTTGTTTCAAATACATCATAACTGACAAATTTAAGAGTTACTCTTGTATTACTTCAAACATGTGAGACCTAGAGTTTATTTTTTAAACTTGCAACTAGGGACTATAATAAAGTTGCCACAACTTTCAAACAATAACTTAGAATATAAACCTCTATGATTGGTCATGGGTAATTTATGCAAATCAATAAAATTTCAGATTCATTACAGCCCAGCTTGTAGCAAACAACTCATTGTGGGAGTGTACAGCAGGAAAATATCATGTGTAGAAGTGTACTCAGCTAAATAAGCACTGGTAACTGAAATCAACACAGGCTACTGATACAGCTCTTCAATTGGATGTTAGTGATGGTGG
This sequence comes from Holothuria scabra, assembly GCA_037179385.1. NCBI lineage: Eukaryota > Metazoa > Echinodermata > Holothuroidea > Aspidochirotida > Holothuriidae > Holothuria > Holothuria scabra. Next base: position 168,191 of record CM074188.1, read on the forward strand.
GAAAGGGGGGTCCACAGAGCTTTTCCTACTCTCTGAGATGTGAAATTTGGCATTCACCAACATTTCACTAATAAAAGAATATACACAAGAAATGTACAAGTATGCACCATAATGTGCTAAGAACAGTATGACACAGAAAGAGTAAATTCCAATCTCTCTTTTAGTATATTAATTAATAAGAGTAAAAGTGTCATCCTCTGTCTGTAATGTAAACTATGGCTAAAAACATGCAAACAACCTACCACATTCCCATTGGTGGGTTCTGAGTATTTCATGGTAGCAAATCTTGCCAAGCCATCATTGAAGACATAAATTCTTAAAGGATCACAAGAGGTTACTAAAACATACACTCTAAAGTCCATCTTGAATCCATCAATCAGAAATGGCTAGATAACACAAAAAGGAGATTGTGAGAAATAAAAAAAATTCAAGCAACAATTAAATTAGAACAAAGCACTGACGAGGGCAAACCCAGCTATCCCTTACACCAATTCATCAATGGTAATACTTCTCCAAATGATGCTACACAAAATCTTGATTTACCCTCAAAGTGTAGTGTACATGATTTGTATAAAGGATCTTTGAGAAGAATGTGAAAGGTTTAGATGAGGTATCCATACAAAGTTGAAGCAACTAGCCGAAACATGTTCTTCAAAAAAGCTTCCTTAGCAGAAACTAATGTCTCAGTTTGAAGGCAGGGTGTGGGCATCAAATGGATAACACTACAACCACCACACTATCTCTGACTCTTTGATCTAAAATATGTGGACTGACCTGTTTAGAACATGTTAATAGGAAATTTAATGAAATATTCAAAACCTCTTTCTTTTCCTTCCTATAATATACCTCATTATACCTTACATTTATTTTCTACACTGCACAACTTACATTATCATTGCATGTTGCCTTATCTATTCTCAGATGCTTCATCAACTACAGTACATGCACTGTGGTCAGATTGTCCAAATGAAAGAGTTCATAGCCCCAGGAGAAATGAAAGGAGCTTCAAGTTAGACATTAAGTCAATTTGGTAGCCAATAAGTTGTCTCAGGCTGCATAAATATACCTTCAATCACTTTAGTGTCAACTGTTATTAAAAATTCCCAAAAAGGAAGGAAGGAGCAAAATAAACTTTCAAATTCAGATGTTCATTATCACCCATAAAAATATACAGATTATTAACATCACAACAAGTTAGAGAAGATATGAAAAAGCATATAAAATTGCAATGTCAAGTGACCTAATCACACTAGAAATGCATCAAAAATTACATGGACAGCAAACACTTTTAAGTCGAAATAGAAATATGAAAATGGAGTTAGGAATAGTAAAACAAAGCCAAACAGAAGGCCAAAGAAGAAGGACAAAAAAAAAATCTTAACTTTCTTTAACAGTGATATGAAAGATTGGCAGCAAGACATCTTGTGTTTATCATTCCTAGTTTACTTGATGGAACAATTCAGTTAATTCCAGCATCTAAACCTAATCTACATAAGCCATAGAAGAATTGGGGAGTGAGTCATTCTAAACTCAGAGAAGAATTTAAGCAACCTCTGAGCCACAACCATAGAGAGTACAATTAAGAGCCATTTCAAAAATCTTCAACCAAATTATGGGATGTACCTTTGAAACATATTGCTGAAGTACCATATGCTCTCCTGGTTTGATATCTTTAGGGTTTTTGGTGATAAAAATACCTCTTCCTTGACATCCACTTTCTGGTTTACAAATGTAAGTCTTGTTTTTCTTGGATCTGCAAAATGCTTGAAAGTCACCATAGCTATGGGAAGGAAACACAATATGGTTTGTGGAGTTTATATAGAGAAAGTTTGTAGTAATGAAAACCATTTCCTACAAAAGGTTATACTGTAAGTACCATTAGGTATTCATTCTGAAAACTGAATAAAACTATACTTATGCTTTCAACAACTCTTAAAGTTGTTTCAAAGTTGGGAACTATTTTGAAATATTTACTTCCTACTGGAATACAAATGAATCTTGTACAAAATATGAACACAAGTCTACCATACTGAAAATACATGAACATTAATTACAACACTAGAATCTGAATTCTCTCTCACAACAGTAAGGTTGTACCCTACTACAGTAAATTTCTAAAACCATACTTACTCAGCAGGTAGCACCCATGTTCTAGGAAAGACTGCATATTCTTTGGGGAAAAGCTTCAACAACCTTGTCAGATTTCTAGCAAGTAAATCTTTACGGCAAATTTCACTCATGCCAGGAAAATGATTGATTTTCTGCAAGAAAACGTTAGTCCAATTTTGCATTATATCTCAGTTTGTGACACTGCATGTTTTAATCTTACTTTATAAAAGTGTAAACATGTATGTTTTGTTATGACACCAGTGTCATACAGAATATGGATAGAGAATGAATACACATTTGTTGCTACTGTCTATAAAACAAACTAAAATTGCAGTTTACAATATTTTCTGGGAAATTCCCCAAAAAGGACTTCAATTTTATGATTTTGCAGTATATCTATGGGTCTTCTCCATTGTACTAACTGTGCAATATGTAAGAAATGGCAACATGTAAAGAAAGATGTTAAATTACACTGCCTTACTACACTTGTGGAATTATAATTTGAATGAAGAAGTTGGCTGTGTATAAAAGAATCCAATCAGCACTTGTGTTTAGTGACTGAAGGCAGCCATTAATGGGGTACAACAGCCTTGCACCTTCTTCACTTATTGTCTACATGAATTTCAAACCTTCATATTCAGTGAAATTGAGGGAATCAAGATGCAATGCAGTGTAAAACCATCCATGATACAGGTAAGCGAGTAAATTGAAAGACTAAAGGTAATGGACCCCAGTTATGTCAGACTAAAAGCAAACCATCTCTTGACTGTTCTGATTCGTCTACATGTACCAAAGAATATCAACTGTTGAGTTAATTAGTTAGTTAGATGGATCAAATTTAAAAACACACCAACGCAAATGTGTTATGTAGTGTCACTTGATATAAAATTGGTACTGTAAAAGTAAGATAAAACTAAAAAGGATAAGGATAAACATGGGAAAAATCATAAATTGTCTAGACAAAGCAAATGCAGGAGTCATGTCAAACTTTGCTGTTAAGTCCACTCTCTTTAAGAAAGTCCAAAATGAGAGAGGAATCCATCTGTTCAAACAACATCTTCAGATCTAGCACAATGTAATACCTTTGACAAATATGGGAGTATTCATACTAGTCAACAAGAATGTGACTGACAGTGACTACAGGGGACAGTAACTACAGGGGACAGTAACTACAGGGGACAGTGACTACAGGGGACAGTGACTACAGGGGACAGTAAATACAGGGGACAGTGACTACAGGGGACAGTAAATACAGGGGACAGTAACTACAGGGGACAGTAACTACAGGGGACAATAACTACAGGGGATGCAATATGGTCTCTCATCTCCATGAAGCATATAAGCATGGGTTACCTAAATGTGACTGATTCATGTCCTAGTCAGAACGAAATTGTCTCTCCTTTTTCTAGGGGGTGCATTGCCTACATTTTTGACCACTGGTTTCACTCTGTACAATTTGTTCTCAAGGAAAGAATCCCAGTTTCCATTATGATTTAATTAACCATTGATCCTAACATGGTAATCAGTGTGGGGTAAGTTGAGGTTTTGTAACATCCAACTGCAGTGCTTCTTTAGCTAGTGTGTCTAACTTTTCATTTGTATGCCCACGTGACTAGGAACCCACGCAAGCACAACTGGTTTCTGTAACCTCACCGAACTGGAGTAAATTTCAGGGAAAGATATCAACTGTTGACATGTTTTGTGTACTACATTATGGCATTGTATAGGCTGTTCACTAACTTTTGCAGTGACATTCTCTTATTAACATCTGTCACCTTTAAAGTATCTTTTAACATAAAGTGAAGCACTGTGAATACATACAGTGACAAATGATGTTGGTTAGTTAGATGAATTTTTGCAACCCCTTTTCTAACCAATTGGTTTATGTTGGGCCAGCCACAGCTTTTGTTTCAAGTTGTTGCTCACTGGCTTGGTTTCTCTGCTCCATTGAATTATAATTATGCTTTGTTCCAAGCACAGGGGCAGTAATTTCTATTTTAAATGTCTTCAGTATGATTTGGCCAGAACTGGAGCTCCTGACCTCCTTGCTGAACATGGGATGCTCTAACCACTTGACCCATACAGCCTGTGTCAGGGTCACAATATATTGTAAGTAACTGTACCATCACACCATATGCTTCCATAGCTTTTACCTCACCTGCAACAACATCTTTACAACATCTTCACAGCTGTTAACACCATCACTCTTCTACATAAATGGTCTTTTAGAGCCTAGGTTCTTAACATTTTGTTACCTTGTCAGAAAATTTGTTGATTGAGTTACTGTAAGACTTAAGCTTATGGGAAACAGATGGTCATATTCAATTATAAGAAACATAATTCAAAATTGAATTGAAAATAGAAATTGTTGCAAAATTATATTACCACTGCATGTATGCCTCTTAATAAAAATATAAATTCCTCATCAAGGTATGTGTCACACACACAGATATAAAATCTGGTATCATTGTATCATTTATTTATTATTTTTGAGTGGAAGGGGAACTTTTACGACTTTGACTGTCATAAAAATTTACTTAAGGATGAAAAGAAACAACAAATTGTCAACCAGCGGAACGATTTGTAGCCTAAGACTATGAAAATTGAAATTATACAGATTATTCTGACTGATTTCAGATCCACAGAGAGGTTTAATCAGATACTCCTAGTCAGCAAAAAAGCTGTATGTCAATGTGGCATCCCATAATAATTTGTAAATATTTCATTTTCATAGGCCTCTCACATAAATCATGTAACATTTTTAAACAGGATGGTAAATTTTTGGTTCTATCTGGCAATTGGTGGAAGAGATTTTACCTAAAACTCACAAAAGTTGGATAGTAACCGGATTCACATTCTCGTTGACTGTTTTGAATACTTCCTTATTTGCCAGAAATACTAAACCCTTTGCCAAACCTATTTACTCTAAATGCTGACAAATTCTTCCCTTATTCTAGGCCCCTAAGGTTTTCAAGGAAAAACACTATAGAATTTTTGTCATGACTTCCAAAACATGTTATTGGAATTAGCCTCACTTTTACTATTTCAGGTGATTTTACCCCAACACTGCACCTTTTTCTTTTCTAGCACACACTGTATTACACATTTGTGTTGGTGTATTAATTCAAGCTCATTTAGCTAACTAACTGACATAGAATTTAAAAGGACAAAAAAAAAAGCAGGAAGAATTAGACCTCCCTGGTTCAGGAGTACAGGTTGCTGTATGATTTACAATTTCATAATATGCTTATGATTTAAGTGTGAAATTTTCAAAGCACATTACGCTTCTCAGAACACTAGTTTCTCTAGTGATTTCTTTTTCATGGACCCCTATGCCTTCACAGAGCCTTAAGCAAATTTCACAGACCCCTTGGGGTCCTCAGACCCTAGATTGAGAATCACTGTTTAAGAGGATCCCAAATCATTTTTAATTGCTTCATTTGCCAATCTGCATTTTCAATTCCTTTAAATAGTACATGGCATGCTATCTATCTGTACTGCGCTCCTTTTCAAAAACACCTGAATCACTAAGCCTGTCAATAATTACTTGAGTCTAACCTGGTATCTTTTCATTTCCATAACTCTTTCTAAAGCTACAGAGTAATCTGTCCAGTAAAGAGTCCAGTCTTCATCTTCTCCAACCTCCTTCATACCAAATTTTTTGGACATCCTTCTCACTAATTGTGAAAGAAAAGGACATGATTAATGAGACCACCAATAGGTAATGATCATCTACTTTTGTGATTTAAAATGTACAGTACAAAGTTACAAATGTACAAAGGGTGACCTGAATACCATTACATGAACAACTACCCTGAATACAGTTGCAGTATTAAGAACTGAAGAAATAATTGAGCTGTATGTCCATCTTATAATAAATGAAACTATTACTTCCCTCAGACTTTATTTCACTATAAAAAGAAATTTCAAGGACTTTTGTGGGCATATTCTGTGCTTTAGCTGAAATCTCACCAAGACAAATTCACATGTTTATTTTTGTGACTTTTCTAATTTTAAATGCATGATATTTAAAAAAAAAAAAAAAAATTCCCAATTTGTCTTCATTAGTTTAATTGAAACTCTCATAATTACAAATTCACCCATCTATTTTTGTGACCACAGCATTTTCAGAAGTGCAATAGGCACAAAAATAAATGCTCAAGTTAAGTGGATGTGTTAAGTGACCAAATTAGGGAAACGTGTTAACCTTTGCAAAAGCCCTCTCAATGGCACATCCACATTTTCAACAAATGACAGGTCGACCATCTCATCTTGTTTATCTGGCTAGAAAGTGCAATAAAAAAGTTGTTCTTTTCCTTTTTAAAATACATTTTATAATGAATAAGATGTAGGAAGCAAGAGCAAGAAAGTGAAAAGTGAGGAAGGCAACTGACTATCTCTTTCTCCAAAGTGCCAAAAAATTACTTATGCACTTATTTGTTGAGGATGGGGATCATGTGTATATGCTGACAAAAGGTAATAGTACAAGATACTGTGCCCTGAAATTGCAACAGACAAACTGTAACATTAAATACCAAACAGAGTACATATAAAATACATGTAATATAAGCCTATGTTATCCACATTATACCAAATATTTCAAGTAGCAATAAATTGTGGGATGAACCAAGTCACAGAACTACAAAAATTCAAAACACAATTTTGCATACATTGTACCATGAAAAGAGGAAAAGAATACCCACCTGTACGTAATAGAGCAAATTTGTAGGTGTAGGGGAAGTCAAATAAAAGACTTTTCGGCTACTGTACCATGGACTTCAAAAGATACCCTTAGGCTACAGCAGACTACTCTTGTTCAATCACACACAATAAATCCATGCTCCGTTTCAATGTGGAAGTTTGAGTTTTTTTATTTTTTTTAATTTTTGAGGGGGGGGGGGCACACTACTACTGGCTTGTATTGTACAGATACTGTAGGCAATATGAGAACTATTTACAGACATGTATTATTCACATAACCACCTTTCCAACATACACATCTTTTATTTAATCCTTTTTTGCCAACACAGTTTACTGTACATGTCCTTTTCACAAACATCTGTATACATTAAAAATATTTTCTTTGTCTTTCCATGAAGAGATTACAAACTTGCTCTTCACTCCATCAGTGACAGCAACAAATTACATTACAAAGCCTTTTAGTTCACAGGTAAACTGTAGCTATGGTGAAGAACTGAAATCTACAACAACTGTACTGTCTCTGTAAACAATGACCATTGACAAAGGTGGGGCTTTGTCAACAGGACAATATCTGAAGGGAAAACTTTACAGCAGGAAATGTTAAGAAAGAATAGTCCTGACAAGGTAAATAGGTTCTGAGATAGACCATGTTTTAAAAACTGATTAGAAATAATCAGATTGTTTGTGCAGTGTTACTCAAAAGGAAGTGCACTGTCACTTTGTGTTGACAATGTTTCAGTAGAAGGTACACACTACATATTGTGCACACAGTCAGGGATTAGCCCAGGAGTGTACAACTGCACAACAAGCATTCATGATGTTTTCCATCATTGCCAATGTAGCTCACGCAGCACATAAGGCTATCACCTGCGCCACATTAGTGTCTTTGATGTCTATATCCTTGTATCATCAAGCACAGGCTATTTAATTTGTTTAAGTCCAGAGGAGGGGGGAGGACAGGGGTGGAAACCCCTATTAAATGTCTTGCCCCTCTCGCTTGCCCCTCTAAAAAAAAAAAAAAAATTGAAGGCAAAAACATATATCAGGCAAAGTATGGCTGAGGCAAAAACTTAACAACCAAGCTTTGTAAAATGGATTTTCAGTGTAAGAGAAGACTGAGAAGTGCCATTTATTTCCTGCAATCTGAGAGCAGATTTTAGCCACAATTTACTCTGTACCCTACAATCTGGTTAGAACAAACAGCAACGAAATGTCACCAGATGCTTGTGACTTGGAAAGTCTGTAGATACTACAGTGCTTCTAGTTTTTTTTTTTTTTTTTTGCCTTTTTTTTTCGCCATACAGTTAGTGCAAGCAAATAATGTAAATACTGTAGAAGGTAGTGAGGAGCAAAGTAACCCCTATTTTATGAGATCCTTTTCATTTTCTGTAAAATGGTACATTTCTGTTTTTAATTACATACACAATCCCTATTTTATGAGATCCTTTTTGTAAAACAGTATTCCTGTTTATAATTACATACAATAAATACAACATTTTTTAGGGTTCACTTGTGTGATGAAAGTAAACTGGGCCATCAAAAATTTCTTACAGTTCCCACCTTGTTCACAAAATTGCCAGTTTGGAGACAAGTTTGTGGACCTTTCCAATGTGTAGTACCCTAAGGTGTTCACAACAGGCTGTTACTGATATGTAATCCTCCTACCCAGTACCTTTATGTGCAACCAAAATTTGCTACCAGTATTGTCAGTGGTGTTGGCAGAGCTATGCTGATACAACCAGTACAAATATGAATAACAATACTATTTTATACCATTATATCAACTTATTTACACATGTGGGAATAGGAGACACTGAGGAGCGAAATAGACCTGATTTTCTTTACAAAACAGAAATCTTACCTGAGTCATACTTGCAATTTGTTAAGTTGATACCAATAACTCTGCAACAACAAGAGAAGGTTCACTATTAAAGTATTTGCCATATACCTAAAAAAACAATTTCCTCTACCCCACCAACCAGGAAGTTTTCATGTACAAACTTAATTCATACAAATGAATATTGTTTACCAAATGACTGAGCCTAAGCAGGAAATTTTTGTTAAGTTTTCCTGCATTGCAACCAGTGCTCACTGAAAGTTTGCTACTACGCTGTAAATGGCTTAGACCACCCTAACAGCATTTACATGCATGTCAGTTAAAAAAGGAGTATCTGGAAGTGGGTAAAATATTTTTAAATTAAGTTGTTTTCTCTAAATGCAAATCACAAGAAAATGGCTGTTTTCAGCACTTTGGGAAGCATTTTGGCCAGACCTCCACACAAAACTTGTGTACAGTGATGCTACAGTATGTTTAGGTAGATTACTTACCATTTAATCCCCTGCATGGTAAAATTAAATCACACTCCTTTACTTGCAAACAATTTACACACACCAACATAGAGTAATTGAGCTCTTTCTATGAGGAAAGCACATTCCCTGATTTAGTCTTTCTAAATATACCCCCTCCCTGACTTTTGATGAACATGGTTATACAGTAAATAAGTCCTGACTCCACCCAGTCCTTGAATTCTAAATTTCTAAGGGCACAGCCTTTTTTTGGCCTCAAGGTGGCAAATCTGGAGGTGCTACAGCCAAATGGTAGGGAAGCAAGGCCAAAGTTTACTTTGTTGTGAGGGGACCAAGACCATACACCTTTGCCTTTTACTTTGACCCTTCCACAAATTACTTTCGCTTAATGTGCTGCTGTAGTCTTTGTCAAACTTCACTCTGTTTACACTTTTTTGCCACTCCAATGGTAAAGACCTTGCTGTGCCTGCCCCGGCCTGTCCTTATACAGTGAAGCTTTTCTTTTTATTACAGTTTTCCTAGTTCCTTCCAATGAACATTAAGCCTGTATTGAACCACAAAAAATGCATAAAGAATGACCATCCCATAGCAGATTTTGTACCAACTTTGGAGTGGTAGAAGAAGTTTGCCAAGAGTGGGAAGGCATGACATTGACAATTAGCTGAGATGTAAAGGGCACTGCAGCCATATAATATGGCCACTCTTTAAAGCCCTTTTTTGGCCACCAGCTCTTTTGAAAGTTGCAGGGCACCAAGACCAATTGAAGGGGCAACCACAATCATGGCCTTGGTGGTCTCAGTTAAATTCAAGGCCTGCTTGCCACCTGATCCCTTGTTTCTTGTTTCTCATGTACAATGACTGATTGTTCCTTAATCTGCTTGATTACAACACAAACTTGACAAATTTATAACGCTTTACCTTTTTTTCCTCCTACGTCTCTTCTTTGGCGAAGGACATCTCTTTTCTGGTTCCTTCTTAGCTTCTCCTGCATGATTCTCCTCTAAGCCACTGTCTCTACCACCTTCTCCTTCATCTTCCTCCAAGAACCCCTCACCTTCATCTTCACTCTCTTCTTCCTGTTCTTTATCCACAAGGTTTACATCCTCAGAATCTTTGGAGTTGGCACTATGGGGTACTGGTGTTGACTTACTTGGTGTACTGGATATACCACTGTCTGGTTCAGATGTTTTCTCAACCATAATTTATCTAGGTTAATAAGAAATAATGGTGGGATAACTGCTGTAAAGGATAATACTTCTCAAATATGAAATTTTCCAAGTTTCCTTCTTGCTAACCTGATATGACCTCTGTTCTCCACAAAAAAAAAAAATAAATAAATTCTGCCATGTAACTTTTATGGTACCCTCATAATTGGTTTCATCATTATCACCACAATGGTACTAGTATTACCATACCATACTATGAAAAAAAAAGGAAGCATGCTTTTCAGTAGGGGAACTACTATGTTCAAAATTCAGCAGCATGGCATCCAGAGATTTTGTAAAATTTTGCTAAACCATTCATTGTCAACAATAAACCCAGTAATTGCTTCATCTACTGAAAACAAATGCGTTAGAAAAATTATCAATAAGTAGCATCATTTGAAATTTGAAAGTTTGAGTGAACAAATTGTTCTTGAGCAAGCCATTCTGTATCAAAAATGATGGATCATAAAAGTACATTTATTGTTTTCAAAGCAAAAGCAACATTTCCTTTCAACACACAAAAGTATCTGGAAAAACGCTATGCATTGACATACTGTATGCACATGCAACTGTTCCCAGTCTCCCGCTACACCACTTTGTAAAAAAAATGTTTAGTAGGCCTACTGTATGATCCTTTGTTACACGAGGAACCAAAAAGAGTTTTGTTACAGTTTGGTACTGTACTTACGCACCTTCCAAGTAGGCTAGCTAAGTGTATAATTACTGATAAATTGAGAATGCGGTGACATAAGACCCTAAAACAGCTCTGGAAAGTACTGTACAGGGCTGAATAAACCAAAAATTTATGGTTTGATTATTGACTGACTGCTATTCACTAATAAGCACTGTATTTTATTATACAAAGTTGAACAAAGCATAGTAGGAGAGTGCAACTTTTTGTCTGTACATGTAAATCTCATAGGACCAACTGTTACTTGCATCTGGATATACTGCACCATTACTGTATGTTACAACTAAAAACAAAAGTGCTTGCTTGCCCTTTCTGTATCTAATTAGTAAACCCTGCAAAATTGTTTGTGCAGAAAAAGTCCAGTAAGTCTTGTTTCTCATTCTCATGCATCAAAAAACCAGAAAATCAATCTTTGTACAGTATGTCAGATATTTATGTAATAGGCCACCTGTTCCATATTGATTTCCATTTCTAAAAAGACCCAAGCTTCAGTAATCTACTTTCCCACATTCTGTTAACAAGTTTTTGCACACAAATGAGTATACAGTATACAAGATACAGTGTGATTACTGACTGCATTGAATGGTACATGTAAATTTACTGTAGATCGCCTAATGTACTGTAGGCTATCATGTGGTTCGTTAGTAATAACACGTGGCAAGAGTCAGTTTCCATCCACTTGGTTTCAGTCATTCAGTGGGCCGACCATAGCCATTTTTCCAGTTAGGGCCCACTGTATATTGCTGGGCAAAAAGCACAACAGAAGTAGGTTCCATTTTTAAAGCCTTCAGTATGATCAGTGGAGGCGCAAGAATGCCAAAACTGGGGAAGGGGGGGAGCATGAAACTGAGCCCAAAGTTCCTATTTTTGATGGGTGGGGTATTAGCATATATCTCTGGATGAAAAATTTAGTGTCTGGAGGGGTTTTGTATTTATTTTGGGGGTTAACCCAACTCACCTCACTTGGAGGTAAAAGGTGCAAAAATACCCCCTATCCCTTCCCTACAACCCCCATACTGCCACCACTAAGTATGATCCCACCAGGAGTTGAACTCTAAACCTCCCAGCAGCAATTCTAGGAGCATGCTCCAACCACTTGCATGCGATCGGTTACTATATGGTTGTACTGCACAAAATCACAGGAAGCATACAATTGCATGTAAAGCATTACTTGAATGGGATGAAGAAAGTACTTTACAAGGAGGAAAGTCATTATCAAGATTTTCGTGCATTTTCTGAAGCACTATAGTTTTGGAAACAGACAAAGATGAGTTGAAAATGTTATGAATAAAACTATAAACAAAAAATTAGACTAGAGCAGCAATGATGCAGAATCTCCATGTTGTGGAGATAAAGTTTCCATTGTATGTTGATGATATTTGATGTAAAAACACTCCTTCTTTTGTGCAGTAGGGTAATTGTTGTGGTGTGGTTGTTGAACGTTGTTCACATAATACTTGAATAGAAAGATAATGCAAATACTGTAGTTAATATTTCTGTGCTGATCATCAAATACATAGAGAACAAATTTTACAATAATACTGTTACAGTACAATAAAGTGATGTAAATAATCACTGTGTACTGTACTTAACCTAATAAAGCAGAAATAATTAACCAGCTAGATGGAGATCAGTGGTATCTCATTTAATTACATAAGTCCAAGAGTCAAACTAGAAAATGTGGTTAGGAAAATCGTAACCACTTACTGTCCATGATTGTTTCTATGCCAGCGTACATTGGTACATAGTCCTACTAAAGCTTAGCCTAATATCGGCCTTTCCCATTTGTTGGCCGATGTGATACACTGGATACCTGAATAAAATCAATGCAGTACTGTGTTGGTTGCTTGTTGTAGATATCAATCCTTTGTTACTTTTGACTCGCAATCTCCTGACACACATGAATGATGCAGGACTGCACTATTTCTCATAATGCTTTTCAGGCTAATTGAAGAATTACCACCTATAGGGTATTCATGCAATGCCGATGTAATGGCAGTGATCAATAGGGCTGTGAACGTGTAGCATTTTAACTAAACGTTTAATCGCAAAAATTTGCGATCGTTTAGCGGTTAATCGCGATTAATTAACCTCACGAAGTCAACATGCTTACAACTATATTGTGTTCATCATGCTCCCAGTAGACCTATCGATGTATTTTAATTTGGCACTACATATGCGACATTTAGCAATCTTGTCAGCTTTATCAACATCGAAACAATCCCACACCACGCTTGTTTTACGTCCCATCCTGTACTACTTATATCGGATTTGATGCAAAGCAACTGCGGTTAAACTATTCTGCAACTGCCAGTGAACTCGGAACGTATTTATTACGACAGTAATTCCGTGCTAATCGCAAGTGAAACCGTACGTACGAAATCGAGACAATAAACATTGCACTGTTCATTACACTACGTAAGTACATGATGTACGAACGCACGTGGTCGCTTGAGCACCGGATCGAACTAGTTCACTGTTGCCTGCATGGTCGACTCACGCAAAGTAAACAAGCAGTGTGCATTGCACTCAAAACTGTTAAGTGTTGCAATGACTACTCTGTGCAGCTTTTAAATACGCATTGAATGAATGTTGTAAGATGTAGGCCGCGCGGCACATCGAGGCTATAACACAGGTTGTACAACCTCCGTTCCGCAATCCGCGGGGAGTACTACGAGTTGCTCCGTTGTGCGGCTAGGCAGAAGTTTACCTCTAGGCTGCTTACAGCGCCGGAAAAGTTTACATAGGGAAATTCACAAGACGATCGATCTGTGTGAATTGTGTAGAAGGAAAGGTGGGCAAAAATTCATAGGACATTGGGAAGAATATCGGACGAAAAATGGGTTTTGCGATTAATCGCCAGTAGCTTTGAACTAAACGTTTATTCCACATGCGATCGTTTAGCGATTAATCGCTACACGGTCACAGCCCTAGTGATCAACCGGAAGTCGCAAATATGCCTACAGTGCTCACAGTGGCTGGGCACTGCAGGTAGGATTACTAGACGTTCGGTTTCACCAGGACACGTCCTCTTTTTATTATTCCGTGCTGGTGTGCGGGTGGTTTTGTAAAATTACCGCCACTATGTCAAGAGTTCATGTATTTCTCACATGATCTGACAGGTTTTACCTCATTTTGCTTCAATCAAGTTAGAAGAAACTCTAGTAAAAGCAACAAATATTGCACCTTTTTGCATCTAAACACCATTGAAAACCAACAAAATTTCAAACTCCCCACCCTTCCCCTCCTCTTAGACCCTTCACCAGGGTGGCGATACATGAAATTGACTCCTTGCGAGAAAATGTATATGGTAACCCTTAGTGCAGAAAAAAGAACATTTAACATTTATCTAACTCCCATTGTAATAATAGCTCCTTTGTTGAAATATTGAATGTTGAAATTTATTCCCTAAAAAAAGAAATTGTATATTATACATATATATAATATTTTGTGACTTCCTTGTTGTAATACAACTCACATTCCCAGCTTTGTTTTCCTTTGAAATTAAAATGTATTAATGATCTTGAATGCTTCCAGTTTGTTTGAAAAGCATATTGTACAGAGATGTGCATCACCCCTTATGAGTAGGAGTGCAATCACATATCAATACAAGGTGCAGTGACTTTCACAAAAACAAAGTAAAAAAACAACAAAGTTCAGGAATATCCTCTGAAGATGGGGGTTGGACTGTTTGATTTCATTTTTCATATTCTCATTATTCTGTATCATTGACATTTCAGACTTCAGAAGCACCTTAAAAGAGAAACAATAACTGTGTATCTATATCACTCCCAACATCTAAACGACAAATGGATGCATGCACAAAAACATACTTCCTTTCAAAAATGATAAAAATCACCCTTGTGCCATAAAATAATCATCTACAGTAAGCAGGTTTAAGGTACTGTAGAATTCCCAAAATTTTTGCCATCAAACTTTAATTCATCAAGACCATTTTTTTCTCCTGTAAACAAAAGTTTGAAATTATGAAACTTGTAAGTACTGCAAAAAATGTTGGATTCTGAATTTCCTGTAGACCTATGGTGATTTAAAAAGTTTTGGAATTACTGACAAATTCTGCCTTCCTTCCTTAGAAATCAAAGATTTTACTACATCAACTGAGGAATGTCTTTGCTGTACATAGAGTTAATTCAGTAACGTTTTCTTTGGCCTCTAGATCGAGGCTCTCCAACCACATTAATAGGTTAAATCTAGAACTCTGTTGCCTTTTTAGACAAATACTAGACCACATGTTTGGTCTAACAGTAAGAGCATCTGCCTCTCACGCAGAAGGCCCGGGTTCTTTTCCCAGGTCGAGTCTTACCAAAGACTCTAAACATGGAACCTACTGCTGTTGAGCAAGATGCTCCACATAAAGCAATACAGTGGGGAAAACAAGCCACTGGCACTGAGCCAGTGAGCCACAACTGGAAAAAGGGCCATGGCCAGCTTGACTTGAACCAATAGGCTGGAAACTGGGCTGTAAAACTCTATCTAACTAATGCGATACAAAATATTGAATTTTAGTTTAGGAAAAAGATGGTCTTTAAAGCACAGGTAGAAATTTGACTGTCACTTCAGGAATTTGTACCTACTTAACGGTGTGGACGGGTTGTTGATGTTTTAAACTGCTTCTAAAAAGAGCTAGAACGATTGGATAAAATTGCACGATAATCTTAAAATACAGCAAGTGAAAGCCTACGAAATCAATCAGTACTTACCTTTGAACTAATGCAACACGTTGTAAACTTTTTTCAGGTTAATAATTGTAATTGAGATGAACTGGACCAGTAAAGCTCAAAAATTTGGTTGGAGCCAGATAAGATTCCCACCTTTCCATATTTTATACAGTACAGTATATATAGTGTTTGCTACTGTAGCCTACACTTAGTACAGAGCACCTGTGGTTGGCCTTAGCCTCCATAAGAATTTTTTTCACTGAATTTAATAAAGATCAAGAAGGTACAGTAGGACTAATGATGAGTCATTCTCAATATTACTTGTGAGGGGCTTCAACAATGCAGCCATTAAATTTCAAGGGTTTTTCTATTCTGAAGGGGTATTCTACAGTATAATTAGCTTGGAGGGACCAGGATTTGTTCACCCCAACATTTGAAGTCCTTCAAACAGTGAACACATTCAAAACACTAAAGTATTGCCCAAATTTTTTTCATGACTGTGTGAGTAATTTCTTCTGAAAGAAACACAAATTTGTTATGTCAATCTTACCAGAAAGGTGGTCGAATTGAATTGGTTGGACAAATTCCAGTTGCCGTTTAAGCAAGTAATCCTCAGTTCATTCACTGTGATTTATTTATTTACTATATTTCAACTTTTAAGGATAAAACTCATTTACAGTAGCAATATAAAATGTGCTAATCTTTCATGAGGCCCTCAAGATAATTGGCTAAATAGGAATAATAAGAAAAAAATAATAATAAAAAAAAGAACATGTATGTACATTTAAATAGCAAAAACAAATAAAAGTATAAGGCAAAGGTAAACCTATAAAACACTGAAAAGAAAATAAACAAAAATAAATAGATACAGTAATAAGCAGGTGATGGCACTTAAAACAACACCAGAAATCAAATATTTCAAATGTGAAAGTGTGTTTGCATATTTAATGTTGGCATCAAGGTCATTCCATTCTTTTAGTGCTAAATATTTAAATCCACAGTACTGTATGTATCTTTATCTAAATTACTCTCCTAAGAAGGCCAAGTCTGGCTGTAATTGTTTAACATAAAAGTAACTTGTTCATGCCATAGTGAATTTCAGTTGATATATGAACCCATGAAATTTTACAACTCTTTACATTGCAAAGACAGTGACCAAATTATGGCAATATTCAACTCCAACTTCCCATCATTCAAAGTCTGGCATTGTTTATATAGCAAATTAGCATACAGTAGTACTTGTTTTGTTAGTATTAATAGCCATTTTGATGTTTTTGCACCATTTACTTATAGCATCCTCACTCAGCATTTTTGCATTTCAGTAAGATTGGTTCTAGCAACATGGAAAGTGGAATCTTCGGCATATATGCTGCTTTACAGTGTTTTAGGCATAATACAAAGTCATACAATAAAAAAAAAAGCAGGCCAAGTATTGAACCTTGTGGTATTCCGCTAATTAGGTTATAAAACAGTATAATGGTATTATTTATTTGAATACACTGTTGATGTGACTGTGTTGTTCGTAACAGAACACTGCCCATTAGATAAACCTCAAAACAGATTTTTAAACTTCATGGCAGCTTTTAACTTCTCATTTCAAACAAGAAAAAGTGTAACAATTATTTTTTTTAGCTAAACAGGGCTGCAAATTAACAACTCTGGTAATTTACTTCCTAAATGGTTTTAAAAGACAGGAATGAATTTTTCCTGTCTGGCTCATGGCATTCTTGAAGGATTTTACTATGTGAATTTTCAAACATTTTAGCGTGTCCTCAGTTCTAAAAAAAATCTCAAGTGAATGAATCCCAGGTTTCTGCCGAATTCTGGTCCCCTACGCGTACTTTTCTAAAGTGTGCATGACACGGCCACGATAACTTTTGTGTGGTGCAAGATTCCATAGTAGTTTAAAAATCACTAGGGCCGTGCATTTTCGGTTAATTCACTATCCGTTTAACTGATTTTATTAACATGCGTTTAACCGTTTAACCAAAAATGACATAATGTTCACCACAACAACAAAACGTCATTATTTCCAAAGACCGCCATCACTTTTGTACAGGAAGGTACAAGTCTAAAAATGGCGTCGTAAGTCATGTTCTCCGATGTAAGCACGTGGCAAAAGTGTTGGTGTTTTGCGCTGAGTTTATATCATGTTTTCACAGTAAAAGCCCATCCCGCATTTACTGAAGCTTTCTTCAGACCATGTGCACTTTTTAACATTCCACCAACTGTTGGTCCTATGGTCCTATGTAATATCGCCAGTTACTTCATGAAACACTCCGGCACAGCTGTTCTGATGCAGCTTGCTTGCAATGCAGTGTTCAATACATGTACAGCGCTCACGTGTTTGTCATTCAGTAGTAGCGATCTGTACAATTGCACTGTAAACGGCCCACCAGCCGCAAACAGCACAACCAAGTCCTATTATCCTGCATAAGTGAAGGAATTCCCAGCATTCCTACCCTAAAGTTATTTACAGTAGGACTTTTTGAAATTTGAATGTTATCATATGACGTCCTTACGAACGAAAACAATGATGCAAGTGGTCCCATGCATGCAGTAGACTTGCATGCATATCCGTTTTTACCACTAAACAAGGGACCATCTTTTGCTCAGTGACATCATATGCACACGATCTATTGCAAAATTTGAATCTCCTCTGCATTGTGATTGGTTCAAATACGTTGATTCTGCACCAGCCAATCACTTCTCGCCCCATCGCCTATGGGATTTAGTGTGTGAAAAACCAGACCTCGGAACGAATTTCCCCATTGAGTTTTCATTATGACGATCCCACTTCCCAGGTTTACATAGCTGGCCTACAGTATGCAGCCGGCCAAGCCCGTGCTAAATTCACCAAGAAACGGCATCAAAAAAATCTCTGCTTACGTGGATTTTTCGGGGATCTGACTGAAGTGCATTTTATTTGCTGATTATTTTTAAACAAGACGTAAGGTTTGGACAAGAAGTTACAAAAATACGGGGATATTTATATCTGCAGAAAGGAACCATAAGATATGTTAATCGAGTCCATATTTTTGCTGTCCAGAACTGCTAAAAATTAGATCGTTGAGTATTTTTACTGTACGTGCATCGTAGGGTGGACTAAGTCTTCTACAGGACAGTACATTATCGCAACTACAACCCCCTTCGGTTCAATGAACTGCATGTGCTTATTCATAAAAATCAACATGGAACGTTCCATTTTAAATGATATTGGGTAAACAACAGAATAGCGGGAATATAATCTGGCGCTTACGATCGTATTTTTACGGGTTAAATTTTTTCAAAATACTGTTACTAACAATGAAAAACAATGAAATTTACGGAGGTGTAGCATGATAAAATATTTCGATTAGCTACAGTGGGGAGATTTATTCAAATATACTTTTGTGCCCTAATCATGGTCTTTCAGAGGTTTTATTGGCATAGAAGTACAGTACAGAGCTTGGTAACTTTTTCACAGCAGCATTACGCACTTTTGTTACAGCTCCCTGCTTGTCTTGTGGCTTTCTTCTCGCTTGGTAATCTCTTCAACATGCCGCTTATTTCTAAAGTTGTGCTTGGGTGTAGCTATTGGAGGGATTAGGAGACGAGCACACGAAGTTCTGCCAACGAAAGTTACAATGGGTGCGCCACTTGTCACTTATTATTATGTACTTAATTCAGGGAGCTGCCACGGAATTAATCCATTCAATCAAAAGGCCGATTTTTAAACTCTGCTTACACTTATTGTTCGAGCAATAATTTGTGAGAAACTGACACTCTTTGTTGCCCCATGTTTGTGTAACAATTTACTAACAAAGCCACGCCGCTGCAACTGAGTAATTGGCAATACAAAAACGGTTAATCTATGAAGAGGAATGACCCACGAGTAACCGATGGGTCGGTCAGTTGACCAGATAACCGATTAACCGTCACAGCCCTACAAATCACATCTCACACGTGCAGTTAAAACTTGTACAATTCGGCAAAAACGGAATTTGAAGAAAAATGTCCAAAATCCAATTTGAAAAATATTGCAACAGGTCACCTTACTTTCATGATGCAATTGGCAGCATGAAGCCAGCCCTTTTTAAAAAAGTACATCTAGACCTAGATGTGGAAGTACATCTAGACCTAGATGTGGAACTAATGGAACACTTGATAAAGTTATCTTAGCAACTTCATGTCAAAAAGGATTACATCACAATACTGGTCCAACATGCAGTGTGCAAAGCTTGGACCACTTTGGGGATTCCAAACATATCATTGGCCAATCTGTTTAAACAATTCTAGCTATGTTTGTGCAAAAAGGACATGGTCCAGGGATGCAATACAGTTCAGCTATAATTATAAACATGTACGGACAGTCCATAACAATTGCATTTTTACTACAAGCCTGTCTTTACTCTATGGGTCGTTCGGTGACAGTGCTTTTGCGAATACTAAGCAGTCACTGTGCATCGACCCATTCTCCCAATGTAGTCACTGGTCACCAAGTGCTGCTGTAGTATCTTAGGCCTAGCACTGGTGTTTGCAATTATGTACAGTACATTAGGCTACTCACTACAAGCGTTAGAATGCACATGATTAGTTCAGGGTTTTCCCTGGGCGTTTTGAACGTCGCGCCCCGCGACGTTCAAGCTTCAAAACCAAGGAGGCCGTGACGTTCAAAAAACGGCCGCGACGTTCAAAATTGCTGCCAGCTAGCCTCCATAATTTTTCTTCTTTCTGTCAACGACTGCTTTTGTTGTTAATACAATAAACGACAAAATCATTGACTTATTTGTAAAACTGCAACTAACTTTTTTAATTTCCATGCACATACCACTGCATTCAAGTCAAAGCTCTGTATGCATATCCCATAGGGCCTACTACTGAACGAGTAACAACACAGTATTATTATAATTAACTAGCCTGCACTTGCCGTCGTAGACTCGTATCAGGAAACTGTTGTGCTCACTCCGGAGCACAGTAGCTACGTGGCACAACACGACTTGCATGACCAAAACACATGCGCCCGCCTTTGGCAGGTTAGAGGCGGGGCTAATGTCTCAGATTTGGGAAATTATCAATCAAACGAACGAACCATGTCATTGTATCTTCACGATGTAATCCCACATATTCCCTGTTACTTCGTTCTTAAAACTTACGACACAATGCAGAAAATCAGAAAATGAAGTCGTGCGAACCTTCACTGCAGTGTAAACCCACATTAACTACTACTACCGCCGTCGAATATACCTACATCTCTGAATTGTTTTGCCCGGCTACAACCAAAGTTTGGGAAATTCGATCGTAGCAAAAATGCAATGGGAGTATTAAAATTCTAGGCGAAGACGGTTGGTTTCTACATGTTTTTCCTACACAGTAAAAATGCATTGACGATGTCACAAGTATGATTGGCTGATTAAAAGCAATAATGAACCAATCACGCTGTTTAGAGGTAACTTAAAATAAGTGCGATGAACCTTATGTGTATGATGTCATAGAACCCTTGTTTTCCCAACATGCTTTCATGAAAAGATCGGGACACACACAATCTGTGATTGCTTGCAGCCACGTGCTCCATTGCTTTTATAAATTCTGGCATTCACTTGATCATTACTCCCGATTATTTGCAATCTGAAAAAGGGGTTAAAATATACTTGAAACATGCCCTTAGTTTCGTTAAATTCCTGTAAACTCAATCCTTTAACTTCCCGCCAAAACTGAATGCATTGATAATCACAAACGTAAAATTTTACCCCTGCCATTGAAGTGGTCGTTTGATATTTTTCGCTATAACCCTGTATAGAATTGCATTTAATGTCTTTTCCTTGCTTTCTCGCAGAAAGCGCCGCGTAAGTTGCTGTACCAACCAAAAAGCAAACTATCGAGCTGCAGTGTTTCGCCTCTTTTTAATCCCAAAGCTCAGCAAACATGTCTGTGCACGTTTTGTACACGTAGCTCCTAGAATCTTGTGAAGTCCGGTGATTATTATCTTGCATAAATTAAGTAATTCCCAACATTCCTTCCGTAATGTTATTTACAGTAGGACTTGTGCTATGTTGTCATGCGACATCACTGCAAACAAAAACCGTGATGCACGTGGTCTCATGAAGCAAAATTCTTGGCCCATGCATGCAGTAGACTTCCGTGCATGTCCGTTTCTTCCGCCAAACACTGCATCATGTTTTGCTTGGTGACATCATATGCATACGACCCATTTCAAAATTTAAATTGGTCTCTGCATCGTGATTGGTTCAATTGCATTGATTCTAGCCAGCCAATCACAACTCGCGCCTCCGTCTATGTGATTTAGTGTGTGAAAATACTCGGTCTCGAGACAAGTTTTCCCGTTGAGTTTGTGTTACGACGATCGCACTGCCAATGCTTATATAGCCGGCTAGCGAAGCAGGGCGAGCCCTGTGCCAAATTCACCATGAAACGGCATCACAAATCTCTGCGTACGTCGCCCCTTGGCTCTTCGCCAGAGAGTCGTGGGGACTTTTAGAAAAATAGGCGTGGATTTTTCGGGGATCTGACTTGCGTGCATTTCAGTTGCAGATTTTTTTAAACAAGACGTAAGTTTTGGACAAGAACTGCTTAAAATTTCCGGGGATGTTTATACCCGAAAGGAACCATAAGATAGTTAATCGAGTGCAATTGTTGGCTGCCCAGAAGTGCTAAGATTCTGCTTCTAAGATTATCATGAATGACTGCTCTACATGGGGTTCGTAATAAAGCAGGAGAGTGGCTTCAGTATATTATAGCAACTACAACCCAATGCAGAAAGGGAATGCAAATGTTCCGACATGATTGGGGGATGAAAAATAGAATGAGCATGATGTTGGCCTAAGAACTAAATTATTAAAGCCTGGGGCATGTGACATCGACTGCAAACAAATCTATCGCATTAACAGTTGATTTACATCTCCACTTTTGAAGTGAAAATATTACGCCTACAAAAATGATATCCCGTTCGTGAAACGAACGGAAATTTTCCCAATATTTTCTATCCTGAACTGGTAATATTGCAGGCCGGCCCAATCACGTTAATTTTGGTGAGCAACAGACGCGAAATAACGGCCAACGGGGGGTAAAAATCTTCCGGTGCCAGCGCTTAATAAAGGCCATGCCGATGAACCAAAACTTTTGAAGTAGAACTTACGGTGATATAATGCCAATGTGACCGCTATTAGTAGATCAAAATTTGTACGAATGTGAGTTTCGGTGCTAATATTTTTGCGTCAACTTACAGAGATTGTGTTGACTAATTTGGCTCAAAAGTGTCACCATTTTGCGTCTACGGACTTGCATAAGTCACAAAATTTCCAAGGGGGGGACACCCCCTCCCCTTATACCCCTCCCCCAGGCCGGCGATCCACCAATGGACGCATCAGATGCGCGACGTTCAATTTTAAACCCAGGGAAAACCCTGGAGATTGTGTTGAAAGATGAGTGAGCGTCCTGGTTACAGTGTTAGGCACAATTGCAGAAAAACCCGCAACTGCTACTTCCACCTTGGAGCCAGCTCCAAGCTTCATGGTCTGCTGCTTCTGCCTCCTCACTTTGACATCGGATCCCCGGAGCCACTCCCAATCTGGGTAGGGTTGTCGAACTTGTCGCACGCACACAGAATTTTTCTCCAAAATTCTACTACTCACACCCAAACACAAAGTCGCTAAAACAGTGTGTTTAAAAACTGAATTTACGACACTCAAAATTGTCGAAATTTTGCCTACACTGTAAAATTAGTACACCCTGCTATAATATTTCACCAAATAAGCTTTAAAACCATAAGAAGAAAAAATATGTTACAGTTTCTAACGATCCCTTTGAAGCATCGTTGCAATGGTGACAGTCAACATTTTGGTCACACGTTAATGCCGCACATAGCCATCTTTGACTTGATCGTGTACTGGGGCTGAACTTTTGACCCCTACAACCCATATATCATTAGAAAGAAGAAAAGGAACTCTACATTATAATGGAGGGAAGCGATCGCCAAAAATAATATTTCTTTACCATTTTTGGCCTTAAAACATTGGTGACATGATTACAATGGGTTCCAGAAAAATCCGCAACTGCTTCCAGGTATCATTTTGTAGCGTTTTTATGATCTTTTGGCAAAAGTTTGTTTTTGACCAACTTTTGCAGGCAGATCATAACCCTGAAGCATACGGCGATTTGGAGAAATCGTAAGGATTATGGAGACATAAAATCGGCTATATTTTGAAAACTACTGATTTGATTTTGATCAAATTTGGCATGGTTGCATAGAAAAGGGTAGGCTATTTAACAATGTGAATCAGTCAAATTCTTGAAGTTCGATATTTTTCGTGTAGTCATATTTTTAGTGCAACAACCCTAATCTGGGTTGTAAAAACAGTGTCGTTCTTAAACAGAGGGATCTCCTCACTTCAACATCCGATTCGCGGATGGTAGACAAGTTGGACTTAGGCCTAGGCTAGGCCTAGCCTAGAATATTTCTGGTGGTTGGGAAGTTGGGGGTGACATTGAAGCCCCACATTTTAAAGGGGTATAGCTTGGGAGTTGCGGGGTATTCTACAATTACTCCCAATGTGACTAACCATGCCTCCATTAACGACGTCTCAATTTTGAGACTCACTCACATACGCCTACGTTTTTTTGCTTTCCGATTTCAAATGGGCCGAGCCTACTGGTTTACCATCTAATGGGGAATTGACAATGTCAGATTCCCATGTTTATGGACATTATTTAGTGGGAAAACATTAGCTTTATTCCAGCTGTATGCAAAGAATATTTGCAGGCAACTCTACTATGGCTGTCCAGGCCGTGTCATATCCAACCTAAGGCTTTGTGACTGAGCACTGTGAACAGCAGACTGCCAATATTCGATTTTCGTGCAATTACTACGCATGCACTCCATACTTCGAATTTAGACATAGGCCTATGGCCTATGATGAGACTAACGTTACTTGTGTTATGAATGTTTAGGGTAACTGAAAGACAGGCAAAAATTTTGCATTTGAAGAAGAGAAAGTCGTAATCAATTTCTTACCACCCTCATATCGTTTTTGCCACTGTCTCTTCGCTATGCAAAATCTGTAAAAATCCACGACAACTTATGACTTTTCATGATCTTTCTTGCAGTCTTGGACTAGGCCTAGTTCGACACTCCGTCGCCGGTTCGTTTTTTAAGTACGTTGTATACGTACGTGCATGAGCACAAAATTTTTACGTACGTATGTACCTGTTGTACATACATATGATATATGCGAACAAGAAGACATGAGAGAGTGCTTACAGTCCACGGACGCACGTAAAGCAGTGTACAGTATACACAAAAGTCGGAACTTCTTCTTTTGTAGCGTCTTCGTAACTATGCATCTCAGTTTACCTTCTTTGTATTCATCCACCGTTGCTCGGCAGATCTGAATTGTCAAAACCGAATTCTACTGCTCTGCAGTAAAACAATAAATCGATCTGCTTTGCCTTAATTTTAAATCAGTATCTCGTTTTGAGGAAAAGTAAAAGCAAAGGCATGCACATTATTCTGATACAAAGTTTTCTTCAGGGATTACGTTTTTTCCGCGGCCAACACTAGTCCCAAGCAACCACCGCCGTACAATCTTTGGCAAGGCTCTGGTTAGCCCGCGGAGGGAACGACGTCTATGCGTTAAGCTCGTCGATACGAAAAACAAAATGAGGGACGACTGCAGTCTAGGGCGGGGCTGCAGCCACAGTGGCGCTACGCAGGCTAATGTCTGCTGCCGTGTGAATAAGTTGGTTTAGTTAAGTTAACCCTTTACCGTTGTGCTCCGATCGGGGCATATTTGAGCGCATCGGGAGTGGGCGCAAAAGCGGACGTAGCCCGCCCCGCATCTGCTCCCGTAGGCGGCCATTGACCCTGTGACCTTAAACTATTGTCTCTCTCGTTGTTGTGGCCGAATTTTCGGGTAGCTACTCGCAGTTTCGAGCTCCGCGTGAAACAGTAAAGATGGCCGGGTGACAGCCGAGCTTTTTAATTTAATATAGCGTTCAGGCAGCGGCGTAGCCGCAGGGGGGGGGGGGCTGAGGGCCTAGGCCCCCCAGATTTTCTCCAGCCCCTCCCCCAAATTTTTTGCGTCCTGATAAAGAAATTGAAAAAATAAAATGTTTGAACGGAAATAAACTTTGAAGTATTTCCTTCAAAACAGTAAATAAATAAAATGTGTAAAAATTTAAAAAAAACATAGATGAATGTGTGTAAAACACATTTGTGCGCGTATATGGAATCAAGTAATAACTTCAAAATGCCTACTTTCACTAAGTTAGATACCGTTTGTGATCTGCACTGTGGTTAATTTCATTTCACTTCGAAGATGAAACGAAAGTCACGACGACAAACTTTAATGTGACTTTGTTGGGTTAAGACCCTTTCTGCCTTTCGGATGGGTGGTTGATTTACTGAAAATAAGGCAATTGTACAAGTATAAGAATGGTCGTGTAAGAGTGGTCTCCAGTGGACACCACTCTTACACACCATTCCTATACTTTATCATACACAAAATATGCCGTCAGCATGTAAGGGTAAGGTACTGCATTCGGATAATTCGTCCCTTCCATCCTTAACAAGAAGGTCTATGTCGTGCCTCACTCCTGCCCATGACAAGTGCCACTGTAGGACGATTTTTTTCGACAAGTCCTCTTTTTACTAGTTGGCACTGGCGTCCGGGGGATTTGTAAAATGTCCACAAGGTCCGGATTTCATGTGTTTCCCACATGATCCATACTTCTGCTTTGCGGTTCAATTATTTTGAGAGATTTATTCGAAGTATTTAAATTTTGACTACGTAATGTAAATGAACAAATACTGCACCATTTTGCACATTGTTTCTTTGGCAGTATGTATGTCTCTTGTAAAATCTCTAAAAAAACTAAAAATATTTTGATATTTTTCATGCTCCCCAAAAAGGGGAAATCCTAAAACTTAGGCCTATAATAAGTTCAAAGTTTTGCGAAACATAGCACCATTTTGCATCTAGGAAATCTAACGCAAAGAAAGTTTCTCAGCCTGAGGGGGACACAACTACTTTTGGTTTTCGTGTTAAAGGGTAAGGTACTGCCTTAGGTAAGCTGAAATCCATTCAAATATTTCCGCATTTGCGGCTGGGTACATCCAGTTTCAAACACGTGGGAAGTGCCGTTCCCGGCCATTTGGAGGGGTTTTAAAGCCCCAAATTTTCGTGTACGCTCCGCGCCAACAGATGGTGGCGCTCCGCTTAGATTCAAATATTGCCGCATTTGCGATTTTCGTCCTTCTGAAGTTTACAATTTTTCCCAAGGGAAAGGGAGATACCGGTTCCCTTTAGTCTCATCCCCCAGGCCACGGATCAGAAGTGCCCAGTTTTGGGGTCCCTAAAAAGTGTATGTATTACCATTTTTCATAGATTGATTTTTTATTCTCATTTTTTTAGAAGTCGCAGACATGAGTCTCGTATTTCAAGGCTGGGTACATCCAGCTTAAAACACATAAGTGCCGTTTCCGGCCCTATGATCTGGAGGGGTTTTAAAGCCCAAAATTGTCTTGTACGCACCGCGCCAACTGAAGGCGGCGCCCCGCTTAGATAGTCTTGCCGTGCCTGACCCTCGGAGGTACCAGCCCCCCCCCCCCCCACTTGTTACCTAGTACTTACTTGTTATTCTCTGGCGCTTCACAACCAGAACAAACACGAGCAAAGAACAAAACCAGAAACTAACAAAAGAAATTCAGTCAATTGAAGGTTCTAGTAAACTGATGCGTTTTATATTTAGATTTAAAAGAGTCGATAGATGCACAGTCCCTCACATTCTCCGGGAGGCTGTTCCATAATTTTTGACCGCCGACACTGAAAGATCTCAGGCTGTCACGAAAATTCGAAGTTTTCGTGAAGGGCACATGAAGTAGATAGCCGGCCACTAGTAGAGAAACGTGTAGAATAATGGCATTTGCGTCGCTGAATTAAATTCGACAGATAATCAGGTGCTAGATTATTGGAGACATTTGCAAACGAGAACTAAAAGTTTGAACTCGGCACGGACACTGTGTATGGGAAGAATGTGAAGTCATGTTTGAGAGCATCTGTGGAGCTAGAAAACTTTGATCTCCCTAAAATGATTTTTGCAGTTTGAATCTGTATTCACTGTAACGACCATAACGATGACTTAGGTAAGTTAACAAAAAGCTAATTTGCATAATCCATATGGGAAAATATAAGGCTGTTTCCTATTTTAAGGGCAGAAGACAGATCCAGATATTTCCGTAATTACCTGAGGTTGTGCATCCCATGAGCAGCGACCCAGGCCTCAGAGGAGATATGATTTTTTGGGAGTGAGGTGATGGTCGAGTTGAACTCCTAGTAATTTAATGATGTCGGATTGATGCGCTGAAGATTCATCGGAAGCAACTTCATCGATGTGACATTTTGCTAACATAGCTTTACTTCCAAATACAATAATTTCAGATTTAGAGTCATTCATTTTGAGCCTGTTGGCACACATCCACTGTTTGATGTAACGCACTGTTGATGACAAAGAATGACGGTAACATATCTGATTCATAAAAATCATCAGAGGCATCATACGACCCATAAATGCAATGATCATCTGCATAACCTAAGACGGTTATCAGCAATAGCTGCCTCCATTGTGCTAGTATAACAATAAAAATAGATAGGCCCATTAATACTGCTTTGTCTAATTAACTGACAAATACGGTCAGACCAACTTTAGGATCCGAAAAGGTGTTATTTACACAGTCGGCAAACGACCGACTAGCTATATACTCGGTGTAGCTCCCATAACACATGAGTTGTTCTGGTTCTCGTTCTGGGGTGACGCGTTCACGTACGTTTTTCGCTTTCGAATTTCAAATGGTCTGAGTCTGGCCTGTAATTGGGAATTAAAAACGTCGTATTTCGGTATTTATGGACATAATTTATTAGAGAAATCATTCACTTTATGTCAAGGTGTACCCAAAGAACAGTTACCTAGGAACTTACTTTGGCCGTGTCATCCCCACTTTAAAGTAGAATTACAATGACAGAAACAAAAACCTCTCATTTTTACACAGATTGTAGTTCAATTGTTACTTAACAACATCCTTTTTGATTTTTGTAAATAACTCCTCACAAAGTCACAAACGAAGGGAATAAAAACGTGGGTTTTCTCCTACTCAACACAACCGAATTCACTCAATTTGAGAACACCGATATGACCTCGAATAGCACACGGGTCAGTGCGTGACGTCATTGTGAAGAGTCGAGCTCTCTGCCTGTTGGTGCAAAGAATCGTACACATCTGTGTTGAGTTACTACGATCACTGTGCAAGATTTCAGGTGACTTCGAATCAATGTCCAGGCTGTTGGCAACCCGCGGGTTGCGGGCGAATTATGAAAATCATGTTATTCATGTTCATATCAAAATCTGCAAATATTGGCTACCTCTTGGCAACGATAATACCACTTTCACCTTTTCGGTTCCAATACCGCTAGCTAGATAATGCAAGTCCCTGCAGGCTGGGGCAGTTCGCCAATACCTCAGTTTCACAACCAGTTAAGCTTCACGGGTTATGGGAGCTACTTTCTGTAGAATGTTCGCAAATGTCGACTTAGACTAATTAGGCCTAATTTATCAATTGAATGAGAAGAACACATTGAGAACAGTGCCCTGCCTGCTTGGTTCGTTCACACAATGGCTACCGGAAATCACACAAGTGGCCTGAGTTACAGTGAACGAAATCGTGACAGTCAACTTACCACATATCCGAGAAAGGTATTAAACCCATATGAACATCCAGAAAACAAAAAACCAAACGAAATAGAAAACCCTTTCAATCCATAACAAAGTGAATAAACTTCCATAGTCCCTGGAGAAGGCTACGAGAAAACAACTGTGCTGATCCAATACACAAAAGCATACAAGTAGGCAATGCAAGCTACGCTGTTTTACTGCAGTGATGTCCCGCTTGTACGGTCCCGATATTTCGGTAACAGTGCTAATTATACTGCGTGCTAAGTTTCACTGAAGTCATAACCCTGAAAATGAAAATTAAAACGGGAAACAAAACAAGCTCACCAAGTGTTTGGATTGTCCCGTTTATATAGGAGAACTCACCTTCAAGTCTGCCAACCATCGACATTCCGCGGTCAGAATGGCCTCCAACCAACCAGACCCCGAGGTCGAAGAAGAACCAGCTGAGGGATATGTTGAATTAGAATGTGTGGATTCTCCATTTAGTGATTCATCATCATCTTCAGAGGAAATTTGATGAATCAGAAAATGATGAATATGATGACATTGATCTTGAGGGAGGAGAGGATGGAGCGGAAGGTCATGTACCCAGAATGGGAGTTAACCCTTACATGTTTGAACCTGTCCTTGCTGAAGGAGCTCAACCCAGAGAAGAACAACCTGCCGCGAACCCTGCCAATCAGGGCCGTCTCCAAGTTCTAGACTGGTTCGTTTTTCCTTTCTTATCTCTCTCTCTCTCCTTTTTTTAATTTTAAGTAAAATATATACTGTACGTAGGTACTTAGAAGAGTCTGTGTATGATGAATGAAGTTCAAAAAAGTTTCTTGTTCTCTGTGAAAGGCGCGCTTTGAAATTCGTATAGGCTACGAAAACGTTTAATAAGTGTTGTACGTAGTGGATGGAATGAAGAAGAGACACCCATTTAATCCCCTAAAAATCACTTTTAATCACTTCTCACTGGTCAAATTGTAAGAGAGCGGTATCGGCAATGTTCTACACGGTAGTCACCCCCTCCCCTCCCGGGCTAGGTTTTAGGGATGTAATTGTTTGAAACCGTATTGAGAGAGTATTTTCCGAGCATATGTGGCCTCACCACTATAAGAATACACAAAATTTCAAAAAAGGGGGGGGGTTGTATTAAAACTTATGAGGGTGGCACCACTAACCACCCGACATGCACCTTCCCCTCACCAAACCCGCCCTTCCTCTTAACCTCCCTAATGTGTGATAACATTTTTCAGACATCTAAAGGAGTTTAATTTCTTCCTATCATCATTATCCTTTAGTGAAGGGGTCTGTTACGTCCATTTGTTTGCAGCTTTTCTTTTCCCATTTCATAGCTACATTTGACAGTAGAAATTTTAGCTCAAAACCTTTTCCCACTATGATATGGGTATTGGCACCGGTGAGGCTAAGGAAGAAGGCTCAAGGAGTTCGTGTAAAAGTAAATTTGGGCGGAGGGCGTGAGAAATGGTGAGTTGTGACTGTCCGAAAGACCATAGCGGAGCGCTTCCACCCCATCAGTTGGCAGGGAGCGTTGAGAAAATATTGGAAAATCGCGACCCCTTGCTGGAAATGGCATTTCCTAGGCTTGTTAGTAGAATCTAAACCTTCGATAGTCGCCTGATCAGCTTTTTTCAATAGAAGTTTCATTCTAGTAAAAACTGAGTAAATTGTAAAATGATGAGGAAATTACGAGATATACCACTGCCAAGTTGGGGAAATGGAAAGTAATAACTGGAAATGAGCCTGTATGCACGGTTGTACATAAATTAACACTAAGCTCAGCGAGGGATCCGCACTTGTTCTGGTGCATCCCCCAACAACGCAATTTCTTGGCATTTTGCGTCAATTCGTAGTTCTAGTCCAACAGCGAAACCTTTTTGGTTTGATGTGATTCACGTTGCATGCTGTACTGTACATCCACAACTAACGCTAGCTTGCATATACTTTGCACGTGTGTATGTATACACTGCACTTCACCATGTAAACAAGCTTAGGTCACGATAAGAATGAGTCTTCACAGTGACGTCACGGGTCAACTTGGAACACGTGACCACTGCAGTTCTTTCCGTGAAATGTTCGATTTCTATCATGAAAAATGGGCTGTTTTATCCCCAAATTAATACCATTTCCTGTCATTAGTTTTACTTCATATTTGGCACACTTCAAAAGTAAGCCTTAAGGAATACTGGAGAGAAAACTTGGGCTGTTTTCTTTGATGGCAAATGCCATTGTAATTCTACTTTAATGTTTTGTAACTAGCCTATTTTTCATCAATTAATATAAATAAGCTACACTCCTAGGTTAGTACTTCGTAGTAACAGTCTCAAATTCTTTTTTTACTAGCTTGTATGCTGCAGTGAGATTTTTAAGTTCCTACTCGCACTTCACTTTGATGGCCCTTATATCTAGAGTGTTCTCATATGGTGTATGCAGACAGTTGTTTTCACTCCAAAGTTGCTGTAACTGTTAGGCCTAGTAGTATGAAATTCGAAAGTTGAAGTCAAACCTAGGGCTAGACTTGAAATCTCAAGCTGGCTAACAGTATGTAGGCTAGGTCTGGGGCTAAACCTACGCCATTCATACGCTTGAGTTATAACCCAAGATATGAAACTGTGGGTGACTAACATTAGGTTAGGCATAGGGCCTCTATCTTACATATTGGTGCCCTTAAAACTTGGCGGTTCTGGAGCATCGCCAAAAAAAAACGTACGTGACAATTTCCTTGCCACGGGCTAGGATTGGCCACAGGCCAGTACGCAGAAAAGGTTTGTGCGTCGCCCGGAAATCTTCTAACGCCACACGTTCAACATCGCGCACACGCCCAGTTTTTTAATTGAGACGCACTTGATGTGCGTATCAGCTCGACACACATGAAGTTTGCCGTCGCGACAAAATGGAGAATACGCCCAGCTAGCGCCTGAATAATAACAATTACGCACTTGTCTAAAGCGTCCCCAAAAGCGTCTTACTTTTATTATCGTTGCGTCCATATCTAATCGTATCAGTTTAGTGTAATAGCCAAGCTTTTTTCATAGTGTTGCAAGGGGATAACAGCATCTTAAAAAATAAATTTGTTCCAAAATCTTAGATAGGCCTACTGGATTAAAAAGGCAAGCATTACAAATATTGGGTAGCCTATCTCTCCAGTTCTTATATAATCCAGTGTCAGAATTTAAATATCCAAATGATGTTTTTTTTTTAATAAGGTGCGCCTGTTCAAGAACTTGATTTGTCTGTGCCATATTCTTTCCCCTCGCTATCTTACGAAAAAAACTTCCGTCCCCTGGAACGAAAAAAATCGCTTCCCTTGGACTTCAAGATTGTGGCATGGAGTTTTGGTGGGTAATTTTTGTCAATGACATTCTACTGTAGCATAAAATTCAGCACAGATAAAACTTCTAGCTCATACATAGTTCAAGTTCTGTAACCAACTTGCGCACATGTTAGCGATGAGATATACAACTCCGTGGATTGCCCTCTTTTTTTTATTGATTGCCCGCACGGGTGGGTGGGGGGGGGGGGGTACAGCCAGTGGCGGAGGAAGTGAATTCAGTCAGAGGGAGCAAGACTGGCCTGAAGGGGCGCTTCAAAGTTTGTAGGGGACAAATATTTGGTCAGAAATAGGGTGAAGGGGCGCTTTTGTGTTGGTAGATACGTATGTCTCAATACGGTAAAAAGAGTAAAAAGGGCGCTGACAGGCAATTTGAATCCATCAAGGGGGCGACTGCCCCCCTCTGACTATATGGAGCCTCCGCCACATGGGCACAGCGGCCCGCACGGGTGGGGTCACGGCCCCGTTCCCCCGCATGGCTACCGGCCTGCCATGATGGTTCTCTAAAACAAAGTTCAGCCCCTATTCTCGAACATCTGAGGGTACGCCAATGGGAACGGGTCACACGAAGCACACCGTCCCTTTGTCGATACCTTATTAGTTACCTCCTAAACCGACGTTTACGCACCGATTGCGTAGCTGTCTTCATGGTCGCGCCAATTTGACCACGTGTCAGATCATAACACAGTCGATACATTCACTCATGCAGCATTATCAACCGGTTGTTTTTTGCTTGTCTAATAATAAAGCATATATACTTCCTTTCCGAATAGCGATACATACAAACATTAGTTTGTTGCCCAATTACATTTTCATTCTGTTAATAAATGTAGATGTTCATCATATGCACCGTTTGTGTGTGTTTAGTTACATATTTTTATCTTCTTTTCTGACTTAAAGCTTTATGAATTCAATTTTGAAACTTTTCATACGCAGTCCGTTAAAAGGGCAGCGAAAATCATTTCACTGTTTTGTTTGTTTTCTGAGTTTTTAAGTTCTCGTCTGCCAAGTGAATAGATGAGCCTTTTAAGTGTACACAACTCTGTTTTTTCATCTCCTGGTGCTCCTTACTTTTTGTCTTCACCAACAAAGCAGTTTATTTCTTTGGCTTGCGAAAAATGGTGGTTAACAAAGGAAGCATCACATAGATGTAAGATGTAGCCAAACTTTTTTGTTCACCAATGATACTTTTGGTAGGGCAGAATACATTCATGAATAAGAATATAAGATTGATCAATAAATTGCTCTAGCTTAGAAAGGAATGGTGGAGGAGTTACCGGTTGTGTAGCAATAAACTGTATTGAACACACATTTTATTAATTCTTTATTTACTAAAGCCCCTGGGGCCAGGGGGAGCTTTAGCCCCGACCCGGCCAAACTGTGGACTTGCGAAAGTGTGCTTCCACCCCATCCAAGGATAAAACTTATTTGTTACTTCGGCGTGTAGTATCTTTAAACTTTCCAATAATATTTCGTACTATTTTTTGCATCAAATTGCATACACCTTCATTTTCCTCAAGATTTTTACAAAAGAGAGTTGGGACATCCCCTCCACTTAAACCCCCAGGGCGTCATACACTAGAACAACGTTCACTCCCCCCCCCCCCCCACAACGAACAGCTTTCTACGACTATAGTTTTGTCCTATTTTAGAATGCACTCTGGTCCGTACGATAGTCCGTCAATGGTACTAGTTAAAAGTTATTCCCTATTGATCTTGGTAGCCAACGACTTTTCAGAGTCTACGGCATCAGAAATAGCTAGTAATCAGTATCAAAATGCGGCTTCCTGACGGAAAAGGTTTATTGCAAGGTTTCAGCGCTAGGCTACTGTCAAATACAAAGTTTTTATATTATCATATGTATTGGGCATATGAATTAATCCTATAGAGAAATTCAGTAATTGTACCCCCTCACAGGAAAGTTTTTTGACCATCGATACCCCCTCCCCTGCTCAAAAATCCTGGCTATGCCACTGATCTGTACGTACGGACGTTTCTTTAATCATGGCGCCTCTCTTTTCGTGTATGCGTTCAATTCATTGCAAATAATTTGCAAAGGTGTACGGTAAGATATAAGAATATCTGACTTAACGGCTCACCAACACGAATGTGTTACATAGGCGTAGGAAGCGGGGGCTGGTGTGCTAAACCCCCTGTAAAAAATGTGGGGGCTGAAATATGCTTCCGCTCCCCAAGATCCAACACCCAAAAACCCGTTTCTGTCTCTTCTTCAAAAAATGTCAAAAATTTGCAGTGATTTTCCTTAAAATTTGTCCAAAATATTGCACCAAATTGCATCTGAAGTCTCTAAAATACCCCCAGGAATGCCAAATGAGAGGGGTACACCCCTCCCCTTAGACCCCTCCCCCCAGGCCGGCGATCCGAAACGAGGTACAGCATCCCCAGGCTGGAAAAGCTTCCTACGCCTATGATGTGTTATATCGTGTCAACTGTACAAAGACGAAAGTGTAAACACGGTTTCAGACACGGTTTAAGTTCGGCTTTGTTCTGGCCCGTGACGAGTTTTACCATTTGAAGGGGGGGTTGAAGCGTGTGAATCGAGGGGCAAGAACTGTGATTGCAGGGGCACAAAATTTTCTCTTAACATCCTGTGTACAATTTCAATTTTCATCTGGCGCGGCAGTAATATTTTTGGTGCAGCATTATCCGTAGAGCCCCTTCCCCCTGTGGCTACGTACCTGGTTTTACGGCGCAAGTAAGTTCTCAAGTCGCCTCTTATATTATGACAGGCGGGAAATACCGCGTGTAAGTCTCCTACACACGTAAGCGAATTCTACTGCGTGCGGTACACTGTTTTATCCCAGGCCTACACAAAAATCAGTGGTCCGTCTGTATGTTGTTATTCCTCCAAACCTGATAGTGTGTCGTCAATGCATAAGGTCTCATCTAGAAATCCCAAAGGTTAGGATTTCTTTGTAAGGTCTATGACGCGATTACGCGCAATACAATTTTTCATGTCTCCAGGAAGTGACGTTTCTTCAACCGATCCGGTCTCTTTCTTTGCGTAACTATAGCTGAATTCGCAAGC
Organism: Holothuria scabra; assembly: GCA_037179385.1. Lineage (NCBI taxonomy): Eukaryota > Metazoa > Echinodermata > Holothuroidea > Aspidochirotida > Holothuriidae > Holothuria > Holothuria scabra. Next base: position 203,991 of record CM074188.1, read on the forward strand.
GCATTATTTTCTTGTATGTAGAAGCAACAATTACTACAGTAACGATAATGTTCAACGTTGGTAAAATTGCTAGAAAAATGTACAGTGATAGCCTTTGGATAGTTCAGGGAACAAAGTTTACGTAAGAAAAAATACTTCCGGGTCTTCGTTTTATAGCTAGTTGGGTCTTCGTTTTATAGGTCTTCGTTTTATAGCTAGTTGGGTCTTCGTTTTATAGGTCTTAGGTCTTCGGTCTTTGTTTTATAGACACCCCTCGTTCTGGTTCTGGTTCTGGTTGAATACTACAAACAGTTCTCCGCAGACGGGATATATGGTTGTAGGTGTGAAAACGGCTAGCGGACAAGGACTAAATTATTTTAATTTTAATTGTAATTGTAGTTGTATACTGGCATGGACCTATAATCGAGTTATCTGTATCATAACATAAGATTAGGCCTATTGTAACTATTAAGACACTTGTAAGTGCGCTTTATATTAAAAAGCTCAAAGCGCATTACAAATTAAAGATGCAGGTCTAAGGCCCGTAAGGTGCATGTAGATAGCAAACCATGAATACAAACAACAAACCAACCCAGTACAATTTAGTCATGAACGTTAAGCCACATGTTTTACTGCACTGTGTATGGTAGAGTATCATCCACTCATTGACTACCCTATAGGCCACAGATGGGAGAAACTGCTAGTAAATAGGCATATCAAGCCTCGAGAAACATTTTCATTGCTTTTTACAATGCAACGAACCCGAGAATTGCTGTAAACCTGTAAACAACAGGGAGTCAAAGGAGGATTTGTATATCATATCCGAAGAAGTTTGAAAACCCTATCTAAGGCTTATTCTTCTTAACCGACTCCAGCCTATGGCAGGTGCCGAAGTCCATCATGGTACTGAGACAAAGGCAAAGTCAGCTAGTCGTTTACTGGCCCAACCGAAGGTGCTTCATCGGCTGGGCAACCAATTTTTGTGGCAAGCCTATGTAGTGCGAGACTAAAAGCCGGAGTGCCCCTAGAACCTGAAAACCCACGTACCGTACATCATGGACATCGGTTTGGGGGACAGGAGGACATGTCGCCTCCCCTCCTCCCTCGCCCCATATCGAAAAGTTTCGATCATAAACCTCACAAATGCGTTAAAGTGTGTGGTCGCATGGTGTATTGTTGGGGTTTTTCTTTAATGTAGCACTCGGGGTTGTTTTTTAAGGTCTGGCTAAATTGGATTTGTGATGTTCGTACTATTACACACTCAGTGAATACTTTTTGAATGGGCGCACCCTTTAATTTGTCGTAAATCATTTATCTATGGAAACTGATGTCTATAAGCAAAAATGCGCTTTTCACCCCAAACTTACATTAATACTTCTAGCCACAAATATATCGAAATGGCTAAACGCGTTTCTGGTAGCTCCAGGTCATAGGTAGCAGGAGGAAAAGAGTTGGTTTTATTTGGATCATTAATTTTGTCGTAAATCACGTTTGTGTGACATGAAATGACCCATTATTTTGGGGAAATTTGGGGGTTTTGAAATCGTATGTCATGACATTCCAGGATTAGCTGTATAGCTGCCAAATTTCTGATCTGACTTTTATACGTAGGTTGGCTTATGTGGTATATTTGAATTGTTATTCTGTTATACGAAGTCAATTCGCCCAAGTGTAAAGATAAATGTTAAGAGAATGATTACAAAACTGTAAATATAAGCGCTTCAAAGATTTAAAAGGCTTGTCAGGTATGATTTGTTGCGATGATATTCTATTTTATTTCTTCATTTGTAAATATTTTGTTCTACTGCAAGACTTGTGATTTTCAATGTCATGACCTGCATTCGGCAACCAAGCAAAAAAGAAGGGAGAGGATTTCACTACTTTGACAGGCTTAGGATGTGATTGCCGCTACTCTATTTGTTTCTTCGTTGTAAATAGTTTGTTCTAAAGTAAGGCATGATTGTCATTGTCTGCAGCTGGCACTAAAGCCAGCGAATACAGAGTATAACATGTTTTGCCTTTTTAGCATACGTTTTCGCCACAGCACAATTTTTGTTTACAAAACATTCCAATTTGTATTTGTTACAACTTTTTGTTTGTCATGGGTCTATACCCATGATTTCTTTTGTCGATTGATTACCAGGAGAAAACATCGTAAATGTCATGCAACTTAACTATCCCGTTATGAATAAAACGTAAAGGTATCGTGAAGATTTCATTTCGTTTTTAATTTTGTATTCCCTTGCCAGAGGCAAAAGGAGTCTATGCCACTATGCCGATGATTTGGCCAAGTTTTTTTTTATTTAATGGGTACGGTTTATGGGGATCAAGTGTGCCAAAACCGTTGATATGGACTTAGGTCGTTTGCTCACTAGGAAATAATTTGCGCCCTTGTTCGTTTAAATGCATATAAACAGGCTGCTACCTTGCTTGGGAATCGCGCGAAAATTGAGTTAATCGGTTTTTAAGGGCCAATTCGTTGCATGGGATCCCCACTCAGGTAATTCGGGCCTCTGAATCTGAGCTAAACAGGCTGCTAAAACACACGGGATCCTTGTAAAGTTCGATGAAACTTATGTTTAATAAGCAGCCGGAATGCGATGCAATGCCATCCTCCCTCGAAGTTGAGGAGCCTTGGGATCTTCGAGGGTTTCTGAAGTTTTTCAATTTTCAAAATTATATTGATGATAATCTCATGCTGCATGACATAAAATAGTTTGTAGAACGCGCAAACAAACTCATTTTCCAATGATTGTAGCTTGATGTAGTCATCCAATGGTAGTGGTACATTTCATCTGGGAGTTTTCTGACCTTTTTGTAGATTTGCTCATTTTTGGTGAAAATTTTATTGCAAAAGAAAGTTCAAAATATCGACGGCTTTGATTCTGCTTATAAGCCTGGGAAAGGCCATTTCCGGCTGTCTGAGGGATTGCAATTTTTCAAATTTTTCTGTACGCTCCGCTCCAACTGATGGTGGCGCTCCGCTTAGATAGTATTTCGGGCAGAATTGCATTTTTCGGGCAGAGAATCCTCTGCCCCCCCCCCCCAAACTGAAAAGCTCCCGTACGCCTATGGGCCTATGAAACATGTTTACATCAATCTTTAAATGTTGACATATTAATTTCCTACCCAAACATGAGAAGTGGAGTAAAAGTTCAATTGGCCTTTCTTTCAGTGACCAAACAGAATATTTGGCTTTCATGGAACAATAGCAGAAAATACCACAAAGGCCAAGCAAACTAAATTTCGCAAAATAATTTTTTCAAAAGTAATTAAACAAAGTTGTTTATTACATTTCGGCTATTCTTTGGCTCAAATATTACTTTTCAGAGTGCCAAAGTTGCCAAGCTTCCTGGACCCCCACATTAACGATTACCTGTAGGAGAGTTTATTTTCGCCCTTCAAACAGTTGCACGGTATTCTGCAGTTGTTCCCCACTCTGAATTTCGGAATAAATTCAGGTAGATTGTGACAAGCTTCATATCTTCGGAATCTCTTGACTTTTTACTCGTCGGGTTTCAGGATGGATAATTTTCTAACAGATTTGGAGTGGCTAAAATTGGCTACCTTGGAGTGGATTAAAGTGTGCTCCTCGCATCTGGCATGTTTCTACCGCATGTAGGGATTTTTTTTAATTCCTGGGGATGCACAAGTCAAAATCATACTTGGTGTGGTGAGTAGAATATTTGGGTCTATTAGCTCAAAAAGCTATGACCGTTACTTCAAAGATAAACACAACACAATGCCTGAAATTGTCGAATATCCAAATTCTTTCAAGCATTTGCCCGAAAATGGAAAAGTATCATAATAAGGGTAACATAGTTACAAAAAGTTTAGAGATAAAAATATCGCGACACATTTGGGAAGCCTGTGGCTTAAAAGAAACAATTATTCTTGAGACTATTTTTAAATCTTGTGTAACACAATAGCCGATTATTTTAGCTTCAAATCTTTGTCGAAAAACAGAAGACGCTATATTGAAAGAACAATTTTCATGGAAAATAAAAAAGATCTGCGACACATTTGGGTAGTATGAAATAAAGGATTTCATCAAAAATTTGCCCGAAATGGTCAAATATTCGGGCAAAGGTTAAAAAATGCTGGTACGTTTTCAATTGCCAAATTAATTCAACGGATATACAGGAGGGTGTTCAGGTGCCCAAAAGTTTTCCATCTATCCTGCTCTAGAGCCAAATACCGGCAACGGTCATGAGAATCGGGAAATTGGTTTTTCGATACTTTAATGATGCAGGGTGAGGATGTCTTCCCGTAAGTCTGCTGGAAAATTCATTTCAACACACCTTGTAACGTGACAATTCTTCTGTCAATAAGTGTTACTAATAGAAGAAAAATCATCTACTTCATTTCATCCAATGGTAGTGGTACATTTTATCTGATTCTTCTGTTTAAAATTGCGACTGCTAAGATCCCCATAGGGATAATTTTTTCAAAAGTAAAATCATATATAGTGGGAAGTTCGGGCACACAATATTTTAGCCAGGAGTCGCAATAGAGTAAAATTCATTAGCATATTTTCAATTCCGGTTTGTAGTTTCCCCCGAAAATCATGCGGGATTATTTCATCGATTGGTAGTGATACATTTTATCTGGTAATTTTCTGATCAAATAGCGACTGCTTAGATCCCCCAATAAGTCTGAAAAATGTCATTTTCAACTGTTTCAGGGGTCCGATTTTCCAAAATTTTCTGTTCGCTTCGCGCCAACCAGTGGTGATGCTCCGCGCAGGTAGTCTTCCTAGCAGCATTTTACTTTCAAGTGAACAGTTTTTGTGCAAACAGACCCTCTAATTAGCGACCTCTAAGACCCCCTATACATGGGCGTCACTTGCCCCCCCCCCCCCCCGAAAATCAAACTTGTGAAAAAAATAATTAAAAATTGAAATAAAAATATTAAAAATAAATCATCAAAATATCTTCACTCACACAGTTGGTGTCTACTCGTGAAATATGCGGACATTTGACCAGGAATAGCTAAAGGGAAGATGAAATCGTAATTTGGGGACTATCATTCATGATATCTATTGGAAATTTGTAATTGTAAAAACTATGCCAAAATTGTACTAGTCAGGTATGAAGTGTGCATATGGCATCCGACAATTAATGAATGCGTTGGTCTTGGTTGGTCCCGTGCTGATCTCAAGTGGCGACACGCGGATGTAACTGAGATATACATGGTGAATATAGGGGGGGGGGGTGTATGATTCATAATTGGGCATAGGCGTACGAGGCGGGGGGGCAGGGGGCAGACTGCCCCCCAAATTTTCTCAAGACCTGAAATTCGGACAGGGATCTGGAAAAACTCGGGCAGCCGTTTGAGTCTTAAAACCTGGTTTGTTTCTACTTGCACAGAAAACTCCTAGGCGCGCCCGAATTCCTTCAAACACTTGGCCGAAAAAATAATAAAAAAGCATCATAGTCACGGTACAATTTTCATGAAAACTCTAAAAGATACCTAAATTCGCGACACATTCGGGCAGCTTATGAAAAAACAATGTTTCTCCAGCCTCAATTCATATTCTTGCGCAAACCTTTGCCCGAAATGACACAATATTCGGGCAAAAGTTGCAGTTCTGGTATATTTTTAATTGCCATATTACAAGGGGAGAGAGGATGTATACAGTCCCCAAAATTTTGCCCGAACAAATCAATCAAAAGCTATCTTGTGACGCACCATATTAGTAAATGACAATTACCAAAAGTCACCAGAAGGCTGAAACGTACTTGGTCGAGAGGTATTTGGGCAGCATATGAATGAGATGACGATTTTGCACTTTTCAAAATGATCCTCTTAAAATTGTGCGAAAATTTTTAACCTGCAGTGCTGTGGAACTGAAATTCGGGCAATGGTAAACAAATCAGCGTAGCTTGTTTGCTCACTCATACGAATTTAGTGTGAACAAATCTGCAAGCAAGTCTCCTCACAAATTCATGTAAAAACATCTAGCAACGTGACAAGCCGGGTTTTTCTCAAACGGCGTGAGTAGAAAAATCATTTATATACAGTCGGGAGTTCGGGCCGAGACATATAGACAGTTGTATCAATTCAGTGGAACTGGAATTCGGGCAAGAGTCGCAACAGAGTCACAGACATACGGTACTTATGTTTTTAATTCCGTTCTACAGTTTCCCCGGAAAGATACAAGACCAGGAAATGTTTTATACATTCCCACAGTGGCGTAGCCACGGGGGCCTAGCCCCCCCCCCCCCGCAGATTTTCTTCATGCCCCCAGATTTTTTGCGTCCTGATAAAGAAATTGAAAATAAAATTTTTGAACGGATATAAAATTTGAAGTATTTCCTTCAAAACAGTAAATAAATAAAATGTGTAAAAATTAAAAAAAAAAAAAACATGGATGAATGTGTGTAAAACACATTTTGCGCGCACGTATGAAATCAAGTAATAACTTCAAAATGCCTACTTTCAACTAAATTAGATACCGTTTGTGATCTGCACTGTCGTTTATTGCACTTCACTTAGAAGATGAAACGAAAGTCTCTACGACAAACCTAAATGTGACTTTGTTAGGTCAAAACCCTTTCTGCCTTTCGGATGGCTGATTGATTTACTGAAAATAAGGCAATCGTACACTGGAGACCACTTTTACACGACCATTCCTATACTTTGTCATACACAAAATATGCCGTAAGCAGGTAAGGGTTAGGTACTGCCTTCAGATAATTCTTCCCTTCCATCCTTAACAAGTAGGCATAGGCCTATATCGTGCCTCACTCCTGCCCGTGCGAAGTGCCACTGTAGGACGATTTTTTTTTACTAGTTGGCACTGACGTCCGGGGGATTTGTAAAATGTCCGCAAAGTCCAGATTTCATGTGTTTCCCACATACAATCTATGCGGTTCAATTATTTTGAGAGATTTATTCGTAGTATTTTAATTTTGACTATGTAATGTACCGATGGACAAATACTGCACCATTTTGCACTTGTTCCTTAGCGAGTATATATGTCTCTTGTAAAATATCTACAAAAACTAAAAACATTTTGATATTTTTCATGCTCCCCAAAAAGGGAAAATCCTAAAATTTAGGCGTATAATCAGTTTAAAGTTTTGCCAAACATAGCACCATTTTGCATCTAGGAAATCTAACGCAAAGAAAGTTTCTCACAGGGGGACACAACTTCTTTTGGTTTTCCTGTTGAAGGGTAAGGTACTGCCTTAGGTTAGCTGAAATCCATTCAAATATTGCCGCATTTGCGGCTGAGTACATTCAGTTTCAAACACGTGGGAAGTGCTGTTTCCGGCCATCTGCAGGGGTTTTAAAGCCCAAAATTTTCTTCTACGCTCCGCGCCAACTGATGGTGGCGCTCCGCATACATTCAAATATTGCCGCATTTGCGATCTACGTGCTTCTGAAGTTTACAATTTTTCCCAAGGGAAAGGGAGATACCGCTTCCCTTTAGTCTCATCCCCAGGCCACAGATCAATTGTGCCCAGTTTTGGGGTCCCTAAAAAGTGTATGTATTACCATTTTTTATAGATTGATTTTTTATTCTCATTATTTGAGAAGTCGCAGACATGAGATTCGTATTTCTAGGCTGGGTACATCTAGCTTAAAACACGTGGAAAGTGCCGTTTCCGGCCATCTGGAGGGGTTTTAAAGCCCCAAATTTTCTTCTACGCTCCGCGCCAACCGATGGTGGCGCTCCGCTTAGATAGTCTTGCCATGCCTGACCTTCGGAGGTACCATGCCCCCACTTGCTTCTTAGGCCCCCCAACCCCCAAAAAAGATTCCATCCTGGCTACGCCACTGCATTCCCAGGTGTGGTATATCATTACATTATGTTTTTCCCACATCTCAAATGTTTTTAAGGACGAACCTCAGTTACCGATTGCTAGATCGGGGAAGAATATATAAAAAGTGCCTTGTCAACGCCCTTTCCCCTTAATTCCTTTCTTTCTGATTACACAACTCTAGGTTAATACATCTCACCGTATTGATTCAACTTACTGAGTTGTGGGAACTTTTAAATAGCCTTGGAAGTGCCATTATAGCTTAATAGAGTCACCCAATGGTAGTGGTACATTTCGTCTGGGAGTTTTCTGACCTTTTTTTATATTTGCTCATTTTTGGTGAAAATTTTATTGCAAACGAAAGTTCAAAATATCGACGGCTTTCATTCTGCTTATAAGCCTCGGAAAGGCCATTTCCGGCTGTCTGAGGGGTTGCGATTTTTCGAAATTTTCTGTACGCTCCGCTCCAACTGATGGTGGCGCTCCGCTTAGATAGTCTTTCGTGCAGAATTACATTTTTCGGGCAGAGAATCCGCTGCCCCCCCCCCAAACTGAAATGCTCCCGTACGCCTATGTAATTGGGTAACGGATATAGGCCTATATAGGCTGTTTGACAGTTGCAAGTTTTATCGTGCATAGGCGTGAGAGACCGTGACCGAGAGGCAGATTTCCCTTCAACAATTTTTTACATTGAAAATTCTAAAAATCTAAAAATTACTGACATGAAATTCCTGTTTCAGGTCTGGGTACATGCAACTTATAACACTCGCCAAGTGTCATTTCCGGCCATCTGGAGGGTTTTTAAGGCCCAAAATTTTCTTGTACGCTCCGCGCCTACCTATGGTGGCGCTCCACTTAGAAAGTATACACAACTCAATCAGCCATGAATGACCTTGCCCCCCCCCCCCCCTTGTAAAAATTTCTGCGGACGCCCTGTTGCCCTATAAGGAAAGGAAATGACATTTTGACTTTCTGAAGTGGTCAAATTTTTCAAAATTTCCTGCACGCTTCGCCCAAACTTATGGTGGTGTTCCACTTAGACCGCTTCATGGCAGAATTTAAGTTTCAAGTGACCATTTTTTGCAAAAGGAAACTCAAAATAGCGATTGCTCAGATAACCATATAAGCCCGGGAAATGCCATTTTCAACTCTCTGAGGGGTCGAATATTTAAAAATGTTTTGTATGCTTCGCGCCAACTAGTGGTGGTTCTCAGCTTAGTCTTTCTAACTGAAATTTAGTTTGGAACGAACGAACGTTTACCTGCAATTGAAACTTAAAAAAGCGACTGCTTGGATCCTCTTTACACAAGCCTGGAAAATGTCATTTTTGACTGTCTGAAAAGTACGAATTTTCAAATTTTCTGGACGCTCCGCGCCAACCAGTGGTGGCGCTCCGCTTTGACTGTCTTACGGGCAGAGCTCCATTTTTCGGGCAAAAATCTTCTGCCCCAAAACTGAAACGCTCCTCTGGAAATACCTTACTCAGGCGTGCACTGGAACAGCTGCTTGCAACGTTCAGCAGGATTCCGTATTTGCGATCCTAGGATACATAGTTCAAAGGAGTAATGAACTTAGCTAATCAGTATCTCACCAGAATAAGAGACAAATACACCTGGCAAATGCCATTTCCAGCCATCTGGGAGGTTTTAAAATCCAAAATTTTCTTTGTACGCTCCGCGCCAACCGATGGTGGCGCTACGCTTAGATATTAAACTCCAGCCACCCCTACAAAAGTATCCAGCCCCCACGGACCCCTTCCAGGGCTTTTTCCCCTGACCCCGCAGGGGCCCTTAGCGGCCCCTGGACCCCAGGCCAATGGGGTTTGTGCTTCGCGCAAAACCGGACGCCTTACGGCGTCACCATTATGTCGGCTCCCGAAAACTTGTGCCCCCCCCAATAAAAAACATCTTCCGCCGCCTATGAATAATCGAAACTTTTCGATATGAATGGTACTACATCTGTCCCCAATATCTACAATTGTATGTATTGTATATAATTAATAACTGGAGAGAGAAGTCAACTTACAAACCATGATCGTGCGATGGCCAACACAGCTCTAGTTGGGAACATTGAACCCCGGGAACATCGGGTAGACCCCATCCATACTCACTGGCTTGTTCCCTACTCCATTGCTTATGCGGAGCATCACGCACAACGACAGTAGGTTCCATTTTTAGAATCTTTGTTATGACTATAGGCGGCGGAAGATGTTTTTTTTATTGGGGGCCACAAGTTTCCGCATCCGACATAATGGTGACGCCGTAAGGCATCCGGTTTTGCGCGAAGCGCAAACCCCATCGGCGTTGGGTCCAGGGGCCCGCTGAAGGGCCCCTGGTGGGGTCCAGGGGAAAAGCCACGGTGGGGGTTCAGGGGGCGAAGCCTCGGAAGCTCAGAGACTTAAGTGATTTGAGAGGCTGCAAAATGGTCGAAAATCATATTCAAATTAAGGATTCTAAACTATGAATTGAATTCAGGAGTGGGGTGAGGTAAGAGACGAGAATGGAATCCGAGAGTACTACGGCATTTGATTAAGGAGAAACATACTCTACAGTAATTTTAGGGGCAAAGCCAAAATGTGGAAGCTACTCAAAATTGCGATTGACAATTTGAGACAGGGCATTTTTAAGAGATCCAAGGTGTTTTGGGCAGTTTATCATTAGGGAGCTCTATTTACAATCACGAGGCAATGTGCGAGGGGCCCAGGGCCCGCAACAGGGCCCAAGCTGGAAATTCTGACATTTTAGGCTGTTTAATGGTCTTCATGGAAGCCCAAAAGTACCTTTGTATATATATATATTATTAATAATTCTAAACAGTGGCGTCACCAGACTTTTCATTCGGGGGGGGGGGGGCACAACAATATTGCAGGAGGGGCGGCGCCACCGAGCGCGAAGCGTGAGGCTCAGCGGGTGGGATCCAGGGGCCCGCCTTAGGGCCCCTGGTGGGGTCCAGGGGCAAAGCCCCGGTGGGGTGCAGGGGCGTAGCCCCCGGAAGCTCATGGATTTTAGCGTGTTTGTGAGGCACTAAAGTCGCTATTTAAGTGTTCCTCTATTGACTTAACACTGGTCTCAAAAATACCTGCAGAGTAACTTCCTGTAAGAAGTTTTGGTGAAAAAGTGATTCAACTACCAAGTGCAGATCCGGCCGACATTTTGAAAAAAGGGCGAGTTGAGAAAAGAATTTATGGGCAGTTCAATGTGTGTCTGGAGCTCCTGGATTTTAAGGGGTTTGTTAGGTATTCAGGTCGTTATTTACGGTTATTCTGTTGTCTTGACACTGGTCTCAAAAAAAAACTTCCAGTGCAACTTCAATTAAGAATTTATTGGTAACAAAACTAGTGAAACAACTTTCAAGAGCGGATCCGGCTGATATTTAGAAGAAGGAGAGCTAAACTCGAAAGAGAAAGCAGTTAGATGTGATCCTCTTAAGGAAAAAATGTACGCCTTTATAATCCTGCTTGAACGGTTACCTGAGCTATGCGCCACCTTCAGTTAGCGAAGTTGGAAGTGTGCAGAAATTTTTGAAAAACGCAACCCCTCAGACAGCCGGAAATGGCATTTTCCAGGTATTTTTGCGATATTTTTAGTTGAAAAGTATGAAAATTACTGCCTTTTCTCGTCAAGAGAAGAATCCAATCCTAAATATTTTCATAGTCACACTCTGACTAAAGAAGGCATATTGCTTTTTAAAAATCTCAAATCTCATTTGGGGGGCACACGATTTTTCAGGAGGCACGTGCCCCCCTGCCCCCCCCCCTTGGTAACGCCACTGATCGTAAAAGGGACATTGTTACTGGGGCAAATGTGTGTTATTGGAGCCAATAAAGGGACTGTGGACATGTCCCTCTCTCAGTATGTTTAAAAGGTCCTGATTTCAGAAGAACAAAGATAATTTGAAAAAGAAAGATAGCTTGCAAGAATTCTTGTTTTAAAATTTTCGAGGGAAAAGGTAAACTCTCCTACAGGTTATCGTTAATGTGGGGGTACATGGGGCGAAGCCCACGGAAGCTTTGCAAATTTTGCACTCTGAAAAGTAATTGTGCCAAAGAATATCTGAAATGCAGTAAAAGCAACTTAAATTTATTTTGCGACATTCAGTTATGGGGGCCACGCCCCCCCCCCCAAAAAAAAATATCTCATAAAAAAACATTGGGGGACCATGCCCCCTGGCCCCCGCTTCCGTCGCCTATGATGACTCGACCTGGGAATAGAGCACGGGCCTTCCGCATGAGAGGCGGATGCTCTTACCGCGTTAGACCAAACACACTGGGGTGTGGCACAATCTGTAATTCCTTCGACTGGTCCGAAAGAGAGTCATTAGCGCACCACGAGCGTGAAGCGAGAATTTAAGCTCTTGGGGTCAAGGAGCTTTCGTTTAGGCCCCTGGCGGGATACAGGGACAGAGTCCCAATGGGGTGCAGGGGGAGAGAGATCCCGGAAGCCCATGCATAAAAAGGTGATAGGATAGTAATAAATTGGTCCTTAGAGGCATTATTGATCAGATTTTTTACTTTTAGATTTTCCAAAATTTGATGAAAAATGGTCCTCAGTGTATCTCTTTAAACATTTCACATTAACCCGTAAATCTCTGAAAATGACTTCGGAGGTGGTGGACCTGTGCCCCGTCCCCTTTTAAAAACGCTACTGGTAGGCCCACCTTATCGTTGACAGTGTCAAACTTTTGAATTATTTAGCTTTAATTACTTCTATTTAATGGAAGACACTTTTTAGTTTTTGTAGCAATGAATGTACTCCATACAAGGACAGTTGAATAACATACCATGGGGTAAAATGTGACACGCAGTGAAAAGTGATGGGTTTATTTGATACAACATGTAACGAGTAATTTGTTTCATTATAGGGTACAATGTAACAATTCGTTCAAAGAAAAAAAGGTGAAAAAAGTTGGGCCTGCATGTGGTGTGATTTTGTGTCGATATTGACAGAAATAAATCTTTTCATACAAAGTGTAGTTAAGAGAATCAACCTCTTTATTCTAGTGTCAGTATATACTCAATCTGCTATAGTCGTAAAAATCAAAGAGTTAAAATGAATAAAATTCATTGTTACTCTGTAAGGGTGGTGAATTGCTCAGCAAGTACCAGGTTGTTTGTTAGTTAGGAAGTTCCCGTGTCTTTTGCTATAGTAGATTGGGACTCCAACCTTTTTGAATAACCTGATATGAAAGAGGGGCACCGGTAAAGGGCAATAAATGTATCTAGTACTGACACCATGACATGTTCAGCTTGCCATGTATAGCTAGTGGAGTCGATGCGGCTGATGTTGTGCACCTATGCGCGGAGCGGGCGAAAAGGTCTTCTCTTGTGAGATTTTCCACCTAAATACACATGGAGCTTTGCACAGAACATTGATTGGCAGAGTCGGTCTTAAATACCAAAGGTTATTATAGTGTTTTTAGTTTGATTTTATTTGTATTTTCATGAAAAAGAAAAAAGTAAGTTTTGAAATTTTGAAATATTGAAAATTTTGAAAGAAAAAAAAACGAAATTTTGAAATATATTTATGGTACGAGTACGAGCACAAAATCAAGTATCCGACTCATCACGTTAAGCATGTTAGTCTGTTACTCAGTGAGGTTGCTACGTGAAACCCCAAGTGGTGTTGCACAAGCTGGACTAACTTTGAGTATTTCCCTATACTAAGTTGTTGCTTATAAAGTATACAGTTGGTTCAACTGCGACAACTGGTTCAACTGCGCCGGCAAAAAATGCCTAAATTTTTGCAAGAAATGTATTGCCATGTAGTAGAAGAGGTCATGAAATCATACGAAAAGGGGACATCTCTATCCGATTAAGTATGCAATAGCCCGAAGCTATTCCAGATGTAGCAGTTTTCCAAAAAATAAGTTGCTGAAGGTTTAGAATTTTCAGACCATGGAAAAGTTGAGCCGTATGGGCTAAGTAGTTGCGTTACACAATATATGTGACCTTTTCGTGAAAGAATATCATTTCGAGAGGTAATAAATCAGTGTTACCCCATACCTCAATACAATAGTTAAGATATACGGGAGGAAAATTGCACAATAAAGAATATAGACTGTCTCAGTATGTATCGCATGGTTTGCCTTATATATTATTACAATACTCTTTGAGAATTTTTTAGAGGTTTACAACATGCTCTTTCCAGTTCAGATACAATTAATTAATTCACCTAAGAATTTTGTAACATATATATAGACTCTTTCAATATTAATGCCATGAATAGTAATATTTAAGTCAGTGTAGACACAACGATTGTCAGAGAACATACGGTTGGTTTTGGTGACATAGAGAGATCACTTAGGCTGCAAACCACACACTTAACTTTTCAAGCTCATTATTTATAAGCTTGCTGAGTGTAGGCCTATAGGCCAGTAGCGTTGACAGAATTGTGTCATAGGGGGTGCACGTGGGGCACGACACGGGACAAAGTGTACGGGGAGAGAGAAAAACGCTAGTTTATGTGTTTTTTGCATTTCAAGGTTCGGTCCTGGGGGTTCAACCCCTAAACCACACGTGGCTACCCCACTGGTATAGGGATGTCACCATGAGAAAAAAATATTGGTATCGTCAGCGAAAAGAACAAAGTTTAATAAAGATGGTACATTGCAAATATCATTAATGTTGAGAATAAATAAATTAGGAAAACGGATAGATCCTTATGGTACTCCACAACATACTTTCTTGAAATTGAGAACTTAATTGTTAAGTTGTACATACTGCCTCCTTCCACCACCAGGTAGCTATTTATTCAGTTGTAAGGTATGCAAAGGATTCAGAAGTGATCTAGTTTACGAAGGAACAGATGGCCCGGGATCAATTGTGTCAAGGCTTTCCATAAATCAATGCAATCGGTGCCTGTTTGTTGTCTAATGCAGTGGTGATTACGTAGACCTACCAAATCTAAAACTGAATCTCAGAAAGGAGATTGTGCTTAACAATAAACTCTCTATATTCTATCGTTAAACCAAGGAGGTTCTACAACCTCCTTGGTTAAACAAATTCTCTGGTATTTTAGAAAACTGTGGTAGCAATGACACAAGTCTATCATTAGTGAACAATTCCTCATCATTACCGGATTCATATATTGGTGTTATTTTTGCAATTAGGCCTATCTTACTATCAGGGCAAATTCCATCAGAAAATGATTTGTTACATATAAAAGTAATGGGTTGTATGATACATGATATAATATTTTCCACTTATGGCACACAGATATCGTCATAATCTCGAGACTGTTTGGTATCAAAATTACTAACAATATTAAGTATTTTGGAGCGGAATCCGATCCGCTTTAAAACGGTAATGATAAACGGGATCGGATTTTTTTTTTTTTTGACGTCGCTCAGTCGGAGTAGGCTCGACTTGAACCAATAGGTTGGAAACTGGGCCGTAAAACTCTATCTAACTTACTAACTAACTCAGTGGGTAGGGCCTACATTTTCAATTAGGCCTATTACCGTTATGGAAGGATCTCTCACTCCAAATTAGACAGGGTTGAACAGCAAACTTTAAGGGCGGAATTTGAAAGGGAAATGAATACCGTTCTTAAATAATCTGTACGACCAAAATACCATCTATGCGGAGTGCCACCATCAGTTGGCGCGGAGCGTACAGAAAATTGTTAAAATATCTAACCCCTCAGATAGCCGGAATGGCATTTCTTAGACTTTTAACTAGAAATTAAGCAGCCTTTATTTTGAGCTTTCCTTTGAAATGAAAGTTTCGCTTCAATAGAAAAAAACCAAATTGCTAAATGATCAGAAAAGTATCAGATAAAAGGTACTGCTACAAGTAAATGTAATGGTTTTGTCTCTTTTCGGGGGAGGGGGACTATGCAACGGAATTACTATAATTGCAAGGTTCACTAAATACATGAATTTTTTTTTACGAGACTGCCCGAATTTCAGACTATAAATGGTTTTAAGTTCCAACGTATTTGAAAATATGTCACGTTACAAGGTACCTTCAAATAATTTTTTTAGACAGACTTATGAAGAGACATTCTCACACTACTTTTTTATCAGTAAGTGTAACTGAAAACGGGCTGGTCGATTTTCATAACCGTTGCTAGAATTCGGCTGTCGGTGCGGGCCAGATGGCAGACCATCGGGCACTGCATGCACATGATCAACCTCTCGTCTGTTTTTGTCAAGAAAATTCGGAATTGTGAATTTCCTTGAAGAGTATGGTCTTCTAGTGAGCAAAGTCAAGAAGAACTTTCGGGTGACTGAAGTTAATCAGACCCGAAACTTTTATCAGTCTACCGTGGGCATGGAGATGAAGGCTCCCCGACGAAATCTGGTTTTCTCAACAACAGGGGAAAGGCCGGCAGCCTTTCCCGACGGGGGCATGACCTTGCGGATTGAAGATGGGATGAGGGGTGGCAGAGCTAGTAAGAATTGATTAAAACAGATTCAGATAGGCATTAAAATACCGTTACAAAAGAATTTAGTAGTGCAAAAAGAAACAAGACGAACGTCTAGACGAGTTGCGGTGACGACAAACCAAGTCGTCTTGTACTTTAAAGGTGATTTTATATTTTAGGGGGACAAAAATACCATTCCAAAATACTTGTATTGTGTTTTGCCCAATAGCAGCTAAGTTAAGTTCCACACTTGTAATCCAGGAACATTGTTCATTCACTTTAGAAATGTGGTTGAGGTGGAACGTGTAACACACCAAAGAAATACTCGATTGCCGGTATAATGAGGTTTGCTCATTTTGAACTCATAGTTGACAGTAAATCAGGAAAACATGATACAGCAGTTGATTTAGAACTGATCAGATCAGATAACATTTCAAAAGTCCTTTACAAGCTGTTGCTTGTGCATTCAATATAAGGTATCCCTAATGTCCCGGCTCTTTAGTAACTCCTTGTATAGCATGTGGGTTTCTGATGAAAGATGGTAAAGCGCCAAAGGCTCAAGACAGACCATTCGACCAAACAGACGTTAGTCAAAATTGTATTTTAAGTAGTGCAGTTAATTTGCCATTTGTTTAGCTGTTTAGTGAATACAGGTGAGTACACTGTTATGACGTAATGTTGGAAACGATAATGAGTCTGTATATATACATGACAGTAAAGTTGTAGTCACTTGGTTGAAGATGGATTTATGTTAATGAACAAAAGGAAAAAATTCCAATGTTGAACGTAAAGAATTTTTAAAGATTAATGGTTTTTAAAAAGTTCCGTACGCTCCGCACCAAGTTTACTCTCAGCTTTCCTAATAAAAATTGTTGTAAGTAACATGTAGTAACAAGTTAACGAGAATCAAAAGAAATGTCGATATCTCAGATTTACCGTAATCTTTACAAATGATGAAATAAAAATAAAAAATATAAAACAGGAAAGTAAAAATTCCTTTGTCAGCGTTACTTACACCTACATTCTCTCAACATAAATGTTAATATGATGATATTTCACTCTAGCCTTAGGCCTATTGTCACTGTTTCTTCAATTTATATTAAGCCCGCACACATACGTCACTACTAACCCTTCGCCAGTAACTTCTTAGTTCAGTAATGTATAGACACTTGAACGACGTTGACCTCCACAAATCAAAGAACCGAATCAATCACTTACAAATCATAAAAGATAAATTGCAACATCTATACGTCCCTTCATGAAACGCGAATACCAAAAATATCGATGTCCCTAGTTTATAACTATTAGCGGCGATTCGTCTGTCATCACATCATTAAACAGTCTCGCTTCTTCCTAAACTCTATATCAAGAATTTGTTGTCGCCTTTCTGACAGTGACTTCTTACTACGGAACAAAACTGTTGCCATTGTACTATATAAAAATTGTTTTAATAATTTCCATGCATTTCTTTTTCTAATAAAAAAATAATAATATAGCAAGTTTATGTATGGCCACGACTCGCAACTGATCAAGCGATAACCTAAAATATGTAAAAGCAATAAGAAAGCCAGGTCTATGAATAAGACTGCACTGTCCAGTAAAAAACTCCGTAAAAGACAAATTTCATCATTCCAACCACCCATATGCAATAGCTCAACAAATCACTTTCAAAGAAAAAACGGACTTCATGAAAAATAAACGTTTCGCTGATAACACCACAGCCAGTGACATAACAAAAAAGAGCATAACTAGCTTATAAATTAGTGTCTTGCTACTTTACCGTTTACGAAATGAACCACCTGGCTAAAAATTTACAATTGCGAATTTTTTTGTACCTGTTCAAAACTTCGTTGTGTAAGCTAACAATCTGAACCCTCTACAAACGGTCCAAATTTAACGTTTACGTTCGTTTAACATAAATATAAAAAAATGATAAGGCAATAATTTTTAATTGTTTTACAGTGACGTAAATCCCGGAGAAGGCAAGGGATGTCTTTGCTTCCTCAAGTAAAAAAAGGAAAGCCAAACTGTCATATGGCTTCCTCAAAATTTTAAATAACCATTTCAAAATCAACACATTTTTGACAAGAGATGAACTATCCATGGCCTTTAAAAAGACCAAATCAGTTGGTTTTTAAGGCTTCTCCCCCAACAGAAGACCCAAAGCAGTCCCCGAATGATTTTGCAAAACCTTCATTCATGCAGACCTCTTCCCAATATCTCAAACAGATCACCGCCCAGCGTAATAAAAAAAGGTTGCTCTGATCACATAAAAATATAAAACGAGATATGAATGAACATGTTACAACCTCTACCGTGACTACTCTATACATTAAACAATGTGTTCATGTAAACACTTCTTCATCTTATGATGTGCTCTTCTCCCGAAATGTATAAATATCCCCAAGAAAATTCCCTCTGAATTTGGTTTTTTAAGCATTCTTCTTTAGTGGAACTTCTGAGCAATGGCAACTCGTGGTGTAAATATGTGAAGGGGTACATAATGAACTTACAATGACTTGTCTTAGATAAAGATGATCATCTTCCTGTAACCAATAATGCCAAACACCGAAAAAAAACAATTACCACCCACAACAACGAAAATAAAATGTACATGTAGATCTTTCTTTCGGAACGTATAAATAATACATCACGATCAAGTCATTTTCCCTACTTTCCCCATCATCACACCTCTGACTCTTTCATATCCACTAGAGCCTTTTTTTTGTTTGATCCCAACTCTGACATCATCATTTTTCTCCCCTTCATAACTTTTATCTTGAAATTCACCCCCATACTTTCTTTTTCTTTGTTGCCAACCTTTCCTTTCTACAAAAAAAAAAAAATCTTTGAACGGCCCTTCTTGGGCATTGTTATATTCTCCACATAATTTTAAACTTTAAAATAACAAATTAACCATAACCAGACACCTTGATATAACACAAATATTAATACGAGTCATCTCATACAAATATATTTACCTACCAATAACAATGTTTCTCCAACAGAAACTTACTTTATGAAAAACAGTGAACAAAACTCCTCTAAACTATCAAACTTTTTACTCCACAGCAACCCCGACCATGTCACTTGAAAAGAATAAATCCCTACAAAGAAATCCTCATATAAATACTCAAAATTCACTAAACACCTCGATGAATTAAAAAACAACCAAAATGATGGCGCTATGTTAAATTAAACAACGTATTATTCCCCAGAGTACACCCGGACCTGGTTTTTCCGCAAGATTGTTACTAAAAATAGAACACGTTTGCAAATTTTACGTGAAAAAACCCCTAATTTTACACTCTCGCGAAAATCATATTTCCACCAAAACTTAAAAACACGAAAGAGAAGTACCACCCCTACAAATTGCACGAAACCGTATTTCGATACCACAAAGCATCTAGAAGGAGATAGAAATAAAGTGCCGGAAAAGTCAGAAATTGACATCGCGATAGTAACTGCATTAGTTGCGGTTGCCTGCAAGGCAGGCACCGCAACTAAAAACAGTTCATAATCACCTATCCAGTAACTTTAAGTCCTTTACGTTCATTTTTAGCCCTCCAGGAAGGAAATTGCTGTCCTTCTCCGACAGGGGAGGAGATAGGACAAGGGCACATGGAGTGTGGTATAACTGAGCAAAGAAGAAGCGATTGAAAATCGATTCCGATGTGCATTAAAATATCATTTCAAAACAATAAAATATGTTCCCCCATCCAGTGACTTCAGTCCTGATAGGTTTTTTTTTAGTATTTTTTTAATTACTTTAGGCCTCCCCGACGAACCGGCGACCTTCTCCGACGACTCGGAGGGGCAGTGTTCCCCGACGAGGGGGGGGGGGGGCATGGCCCCCTCGGCCCCCGCTGGCGCCACCCCTGCCGATAGATCGCGATTTTTCAAAATTTCCAACGCTCCGAGCCAAGGTATGGTGGCGCTCTGCTTAGATAGTCTGTAGAGTACTTTAAAGCCATGTATTCTAAATATATGGCTCTGATAGTCTGTTGGACAAGTGCTAGTCTCAAAATGTGACATTTAGTGTATGTAGTATTTTCACGTGAAAAAAAATATATATATATATATATATATATATATATATATATATATATATATATATATATATATATATATATATATATATATATATATATATATATATATATATATATATATATATATATATATATATATATATATATATATATTTGCACTCCAGCAAGCAAGTCCGGTTGGGCCCCAAGTGGGTTTTACCGGGAAGCTTGGGCTTATTTGGGCTTGGGCTGAGGTTGGTATTGTCATCAGGGCCCAATTGCACCCCAACTGGGCTTGCCAGAATGATGAGACTATTGTCCCAGCCAACATGCCCAGCTGGGCCCCAACTGGATTTCAACTGGGCTACTTGCTGGGCAGCAGCTGGGGCCCATCCGTGTTTGTCAGGTGTTCCCACGTGGGGCCCAACTGGGCTAGCCTTTCCCAGCTGAAGCCCAGCTGAAGCCCAGCTGTGCCCCGCTTCAATAACTGAAGCCTAGCTGGGCTTCAGCTGGGAAAGGCTAGCCCAGTTGGGCCCCACTTGGGAATGCCTGACAAACACGGATGGGCCCTGGGCCCAGCAAGTAGCCCAGTTGAAACCCAGTTGGGGCCCAGCTGGGCATGTTAATTGGCTTGGGTGAGAGGTGCTTTCAAACTCTTTGGGCCAAGTTGGTACCCAGTGGGGCTTAAGTTAGCCCAATTGGGGCCTAATGAAAGCCCACTGACAAAACTGATTGGGCTCCAATCGGGAGCCCAGTTTGGCCCCAAGTGAGACCCAATATGGTGTGCTGGCAGGGACCGTTTGTCATATTATTCTCATTCGGGAAGTGCCGTTTCCCGGGCCATCTGGAGAATGTACAAGGTCAAAAAATTATCGTACATGCAGCTCCGCGCCAACTAATGGTGGCACTCGGCGTAGATTGTCCTGCTGGCGTTCATCCCCCCCCCCTCCCATCATCCTTTCCGCCACTGAACTAACTGCCCCCTCCTTGTGGAAAATCCTGGATCTCAGAACCGTGGCATATTGGACCTATTAGTAAGCAGTGGTCATGGCAAAAATAGAAGCCAGCAGTAGAAGCAGCAGGTGATTCTGGAGTCACTGTAGTCACTAATAAAGGCTCTCAACAATGAGAGATTATCTCCAGTGAACGGCTGAATTGATCAATTGTGCAATCTCATGAAATTCCAATGTGTAGTGTGATTGGGAGGTAGAATAAGCTGGTCAGGGCAAAAATACAGTATCATGTCAACTGAAGTTCAAGGGGTGTGTTTATGAAAACTGAACATTACGTGTGATTGAAATTCTCTTCAAAATTGTAAACTTTGACCAACATTTCTAGAGAAATGCAAAACCTCATACCTTTTTTTGGCTATGTGAGCATTTGTTGTTTGGACAAATTTGTTTGGCACTTTTCTGGCAACTAAAAAAATGTTTGGCTAATTTTGGTTCTATTTGGCACTTTTTGGACGTAGTTTGGCGACCTAGTAGCCTTTTGATCTGGCAAGTGGCAACCCTGACGTGTTCAACTTCCAACATGGCGAAACAGGATAATGAAGTCGACGAACTCTTTGAAATTAGGAATGCATTTTACATAGGAAGTTACCAACAATGTATAAACGAAGCTCAAAAACTTAAGGTATATTTCTCTGTTGAATTCATGTTTGTTCCTCCTAAACTGATCACAGTTTAAATAAATTTTCTTCGTAATTATTTTGTTGATATATACGGCCACAACATCTGTGATGGTAGCAATTCCACGAAACAAAATGTACGGAACACGTTTGGGTGTCAGTACAAGTAGGGCTAAATTTGCACTTGAAATCTGAGGCTATAGACGAATCCGAAGAGAAGCGCGATGGTCTGATTTTTTCAGGAATAACTGCGGTCCATCAGCTTAAGTATTTCTAATATTTTGCTTCACTGTATGATATCATATATAATGGTTGGTTCAAACTGACAATTAATTATTTTGCATCGCTCAGTGAATAAATAAGCATTTATTTTTAAATGAGGTATTCAAATTTGGAACCTGTTCAAACTTTGAACAAACCACAATATACCAGTTTAGATGGGTCTGTTAAAGGCCTAGTTTCTGCCCTTAGTATTTTCTGCCTGTATGAAGTGTAACTAAGTTAGGGCTAAGGCCTACAGTAACTGTTAGTGTTACTCTCTAGTCTCTGCCCTTAAAACTCAAGAGTGGAAGGTAATGTATAAAGGGTTGGAGAAATAACTTCAAAATTAAGAAGAACTAGAAATTCTACTTCTGAGTTCATTTCTTAAGACCAATTCCAATTTGTAAAACCCCTCTGTAGACTGATTTTCTATCCTATCTGGGGAAAAGAAGTCAGATTCCATACTGGAAAGTAGGGCCTTTCATAGAAAGATCTTTGGCGTATGGAAATGTACGTCAACAATTTTGGTGTACGGTGTACACGGCTGCTACAGGGAAAATTACAATAGTTGGCATACAATTGCAACAATTGGTGTGGCGTATAATTCCAAACACCTCCACCTTGGCGTGATTCTTTGGCGTATGGCAAATGTACTTTCCTGTGTGGGTCAGATTGTAATTGATCTTTAACCAGTGTTGTATGTTAAGTCATGGAGTCTGTAGTTAAGGATTGTATGCTTACAGTAAGTATCTTTTAGACAATGGGTTACTGCTTCTGTCTCAGCATGGTTTAGATCCTCCCAGTTTGGAATTCGGTTTAATGGTCCCAAATTATGGAACTCGTTTCCCAATGATATTCAAGAGTGTAAACTTTTAAGTACATTTAAGAAGCAATTAAAAGATCATTTTATCACCAACTACCTCTGAATAATTTTAATTCTTTGCTATCTGTTCCATTTATTTGTGTTTTTGTGTTTCTTTTTCTGTATTATATATGTGTTTTGTAGTAATTGTTTTCTGTTAATTTAAGTCTCTGTAAAGGGGTGTCAACGTACATAAGCTCCCTGGAGCTTCTTGTTGTCACTCCTCAGTCTCTTCACTACCCTGTACATACAAATAATTCATAACATATTTCTTTATATGAAAGACTGAAATAAAGTTCTATGAAATTGAAAATTGAAAAAAAAATGAAATTGAAAAATTGAAAAAGTTTTCTGGCTTATAGGTCTTGCATCTCTAATTTGCTTAGCTTTGTTGCAGATGTCTCTTTGTCTCTTGATTCGGGTCATTGTGTTGATGTCTTTTACCTTGATTTTCAAACTTAAGGCATTTGACAAGGTCCCATTAGGTAGACTTACGGTGAAGTTGCACCAGTTAGGCATCCAGGGGAGATGTGCGGACTGGATCAAGTCTTGGCTTTTTGGTAGATCCCAGAGGGTTGTTGTAAATTGGTAATTTCTCCTCTTGGAAAAATGTCACAAGTGGAGTGCCACAAGGTTCTGTTCTGGGCCCAATTCTTTTTTTAGTTTTTATAAATGATATTGATTGCTCTCTCTCATCTTGTGTTAATTAGTAAGTTTGCTGATGACACTAAGCTCTATAGGAATGTTAATGATGGAAAGGATGCTTCTCTGTTGCAAAGGGATTTAGGTAGGCTAGTTACTTAGTCTCAGACTTGGCAAATGTCTTTTAATGCTGATAAATGCAAAGTTCTTTACTTTGGATCCAAGAATTTGAGTCATAAGTATACCATGGCTAGTAGTGTTCGAGGTAATGTGACTTCTGAAAAAGACTTGGGTATTGTCATTTCAAGTGATCTGAAGCCTTCTAGGCAATGCGCAGCAGCTGCTGCTAGGACTAATAGGGTGCTTGATTTGATCAAGAAGAATTTCAGTAATTTCAGTAAGATATTGTGCTAAATCTTTATTATAAGCAGTTGGTTAGGACACATCTTGATTATGCTGTGCAGACATGGAACCCTTTTTATGAAAAGGACAACTTTATTTTAGAGCAGGTTCAGAGGAGGGCCACACGGCTTATTCACAATGTGCGTAATCTCCCTTACCACAATAGGCTCAATTGTCTAGGACTTACTTCTCTCGAGTTAAGAAGGGTCAGGGGGATATGCTGCAGGTTTTCAAGTTCCTTTCTGGTAATGATTTTCTGTCTAACTGAAACTACTTAGAGGATTGCACTTATTCCAGTGTTTGTGGCCATAGTAAGAAGCTGGTGAAATGTTTCTCTAGACTTGACATCAGAAATTTCAGCTTCTCTCATAGGGTTGTCAACGAGTGGAACAGTCTCCCTGAGTGGGTTGTTAATTCCACTTAAGTCAATTGCTTCAAGGTTAACATCAACAAGTATTACTGTGACATTGGCAGGATCTGATTGTATTGGGTTTGTTTAGTTTTTGTTTGGATTCGGTGTTGGTTTGGGTCTGTTCTATAGGGCATCTTATGGGGTTTTTACCCTCCTTGCCCTTTAACTTTTTATGTTATGTTATGTAAGTGTTAACCGTGTTAAATTTAACCCTACTAAGTACTGTAACTTGCAGAGTTCCCCAGGGTAGCATTCTTGGACCTCCTTTATTTCGTTATATTCAGTGGCATAGCCATGGAGAAGGTTTTGGGGATTAGAACCCTCCCCCCCCCCCCCATGACTCAGCCTTGCAATGCAAAAAACACCTAAAATAGTGGTTTTTACTCTCTGTCCTTGGGCAATTCCATTCAAAAATGGACATGACCATCAAATTTTGAAAATTCTCCAATATCAGTAAATTTGGTATCAAATTGAAGCAAAAAAGTTGAATTTTCCAATAAAACAAATGGTTCATAAAAAAACCCAAAATTAACTCATTTTGCATGCATAATTAATTAGTAGCAATCAAAGTTTCAATATTTTCACAAAATATTGAATAATTAAAAGCTTTCTAGCAACTGCAACTGCATTGAGGTTTTTCTATGAATTCATACTCTATCATGGAGTTACTTTTACTGTATATATTAACAACATTTGAAATCGAATTATGATTTCAGCAATGTCTTCTACACTAACGAGCAACTACTTAAAGTTGTCTCATTATGTCACAGCGTTACCCTAAATATTGCAACTTTTTAATATTACCTGTATATAAGATGCACAAATTGGAGTGGAATATCTTTTATTATGCAAATCACACCCATCATGGCCTACAATTTCCATGCACTAAAGTTATGATATCTCTCATTGTTAATTACTATAACTTAACCAATTAGAAATATGTCACAGCATTACTTTTTTGGTAACTCTGTGACAGTAATGCCATGACAGGCACTTATTTACAGTACTGTATAGGGACTGACAATTATAGTCACTGTGGTTGCTGGAGCTGAAGTAGCAGCACCTACTGTATGATAATGATTTGTTTGACAACTTTTTTACACTGTGATGGTACAAACAAGAAATGCACAACTGTACAGTACCCTTGTTTTGTTATGTAACCCCCTTGTTATGCTCAGAAGCTATAGTGGTCTGCTAGATTGGGTAGTGACTACCTGTAGCACCTGTTTATAGCATCCAGTCAATCCATGGTACACTGTATACTATTGAGCATAAGAAGCATAATTTTATAAAGATTTGGATAGCAGAAAATCTACAACAAGCATAGACTTAGCAGCAGGAGAAACAATCACTCAGACAATACAGTACAGTATAGTAGACACCACCATTATATTACAATCCAAAATGGTGAAGCAGTCTAATGCACAGAATGCTATCACTTACAGTTCCAAAATCGGGAGGCAAGATAATGGCATGCTGACTGAGAGCATGACAATTTTCCTCTTTCTGTTCCAAGACTGTTTTGCTATTAGAGTGTATCTCTGTCCATGCAGTCAACTCATTTACTAGTACTGTACCATATTAGGATTGCTGTCTTAATAATTCTTTTCATTTTCATTACAGCCCTCAACAGCTGATTTAAAATTGACTAAAGATATCTTCATGTACAGAGCTTACTTAGCTGGGGTGAGTTTGTTTGGCGCTTTGCTGAAAGTTGAAGCATCGCACAAATTTCTGGAAACTCTAAATTCTCCAGAATATAAACTTTCTGTTCAAATGCAATGCTGCAGCTACAGTGCAGTGTATGGCTTTGAATGTTTATAATGTGAATACAGTTTTTTGCAAAATTGCGAATCACGTTTTACTTTATATTATTTCAATAGCAACCAACACTTTTTTTGTGAAATCAATGTGCTTAAGTACAGTGTATTTAAACTCTTCCTTAGGTGTGGACTTGATGTTCCATGACTACAGGTATACTCTCTCCAAAAGACAAGTATGAGATGCCTAGAATGTGAAAAATTGAAGAATAAAGCCAGTTACCTTGAATGGATATTTACAGTTTCTGTTTTGTACAGTCTTGAACACAGTAATTTCTGTACATACGGTGTACTGTGTGTAGGAAAAATCCTCCAATTTTTACTGCAGTTGTATTGTAAAAAGATACTTTGTGCTGTGGCTCTAATGCTATGCAGTAAAGTGTAGGCATTAAAGTACTGTATTTTGTTGTGCTTTAAAAGTCTGAGTTATTTCTCTCCAGCGGAAATATGGCGTTGTCTTGGATGAGATTAAACCGTCATCTCCATCAGAGCTTCAAGCTGTTAGAATGTTTGCTGATTACTTAGCAAGTCCTGACCAAAGGTATGGAACCAGTTTAAAGTGACCTTGTGTGTTTGTACAATGGAGTATATTAATAAAATGGAAACCTCTATGTTTTACTTTATTTGCTGCTACAGGCAAGCTATTTTCATCGCTCTAAACCCATAACTTATAAGCTTCTGAACCATTAAAGAGCCCCAACTTGAAGCAGTGTAGTAGACCGTCCAGTTTCATGATTTACTGTCAAAAGTCATGTGACAACATTTTATCCACTTCAAATGTGAAATTTACTAGTTAGCAACTGCTTAGTTTACCTTGGAAAATGCAATATTGAAGACATAATAAATGATGGAAGACTTAGAACAGAAATATAATGAAAAATGTTAACTGTATAGTAGCTTTTACTTCAAATTAAGTCTTGGGCAACTGTTCTTGTCCTTTAATACCAGCAAAGAATTTAAAAAATTATGAAAATTCAACACAATTCATGAAGATTTTTTCAAAATTATGGTTGTAATTATCCCATATAGACCATGCCCATTTGACTGATCATGCATATTTAGCACGTGCTTCGACCAGCTGTTCAAGAGAGTTCTGCATACCATGTGTTAGCTACTGTATGTCTAGAAACTTTCGGGCTTTTGTCTTCCACTTGGACAGTCAGTTGAAGTTTCAGATAGGCTAATGGGCAAGTCATCATTTTGTACCAAATCAACAAAGAAAAACTCACTGGTCAAGTAGTAGTTCAGCCATGTCTGCATCAGAATCACCTAATCGGTCACAAGCATTTTGCCATCTCTTGTATTGTTTTTCTCTAATTCTCAGCAGTTTTTTGCAGTTTTCATGTACAGTATATGATCAATCTGCTGTTCTGTTAATGTTAGCTTGCTTTTTGTTGTAGAGTGTTTAGGCCTTTCTTCTTTCAAGCTGCTGGTATTTGCATGAGCTAGCTTCCATATTTTCAGAAGTGAGCCTACGGTACCTTTTATACCAAATCAGTAGTACATGCAGTGGACATTAATTGCAAAATGCAC
Organism: Holothuria scabra; assembly: GCA_037179385.1. Classification (NCBI taxonomy): domain Eukaryota; kingdom Metazoa; phylum Echinodermata; class Holothuroidea; order Aspidochirotida; family Holothuriidae; genus Holothuria; species Holothuria scabra. The sequence goes on from CM074188.1 coordinate 231,698, forward strand.
GCCCTGGATATGTAATGTCACAGGCCAACTTAGCTAGTTGTAATGTTATGTTTGTATTGCAATCGGTACAAAGCATTTACATTGGTATTCAGTGTTAGCATTGTGAACATAAAAAATATTATCAAATTCTGTAATGAATATTCATTTCTTTTATCCTGCCATTGGTATTTAAGCCAGAAATTTTGTTTACATGAATGGAAAAGATCAAATGACCAACTTGATTTTCATACTTTGGGGCATTATTTTTATGAATGAGCTGGTTCATGTAGTTGAAATTTGATTGGCTATAAAAATTTAACCCTTTGCCGTTGCGGTTCAAATCGTGGCATACTTGGGCACCTCGGGACTGGGCCGAAAAGCGGACGTACTGTAGCCCGCCCGCATCAGCTTCCGTAGGCTATTGACCCTGTGACCTTAAACTATTGTCTCTCTCGTTGTTGTGGCCGAATTTTTGGGTAGGTACTCACAGTTTTGAGCTCTGCGTGAAACAGAAAAGATGGGTGACAGCCGCACTCTCCGCCTGGGGCCAAAAGGACCTGTAACACAAGTAAAGGGTTAAGGTTAGTTACAAAAGCACCTAAGCAGGTACCTAACCATATTTATGCAATCAAAATCTGTGCAATATTACAATTTGATGTGAACTCATTCAAATTATGTTGGAGTTAAAATTGAACTTGTTGTAAGAAACTATTCACTTACATTTTGCAAAGATTAGCTCACCAGGAAAGTGTTCATGTAAAGTATAGCCTAACGTTGGTTTCAAGCCCACCAAAACTTAGCAGGGCAAAGTTGATGTCCTTTGTAACTAAACATTTTGCATTTTCATGGCCATACATTCAGACTTTTGTTGTTTCAGTTCAGAGACGTGTGTATCATTGCAACTTGTAATATGAACAACTTGACAGTTAATCACACTTAATATTAGTCTTCTAAGTTTATCCGTAAACCAACTGTACTTTGGTGTCTCATTTGACTATGTAACATATAAAATTTCAACCAGTTATTGCAACATATATTATTATATCCTTCCACAAACATGTTGTTCGTTCCTTTTCAGCACATTTACTGTATTCATTCTTCTTTTTTGCTTAAGACCAAAATGTCCCACTTTTGAACCCAGTTTGTACAGTACAGTATCATATCCACATTGTATTGCTGGCATGGTAAATGACCAGCAAAACTACTGTATTAGCTGAACTGTGACTCAAGAGTGTTTCTCCTGAAGTGAAAAAGCCATTCTCCTTGTAATTATTACAGTGATTGAGCATCCAAGTGCATGGTCAAATGGTTAGAGCATCAGATTTGCAGCCAGGAGGCCGGGAGTATGAATTGACTCTTGGTTGGTTCATACCAAGGACTTTCAAAATGGAACATACTGACATTGTGCATAAAAAAGGGAGTAGGGAAAGGGAGCCAGTGTGCAACAAGTTGTGTAAATGCTGTGGCAAGCCCAACTTTATCCAGTTTGTTAAAAAGTGAGCCATATTTATCAACTCATCAAACTGTAGGGGGGGGGAACATATACGATAAGGAGAATTGCTTCAATTTACTTTCATACCCTAAATGTTTCAGATTAAATGTGAAGTTAAGAGAACATTTGATTTCTCTTTTATTAGAAGCCAAGTACTAAAAGATCTTGATAAGAAGATGAGTAGCAGTGTTGATGTTGATAATGATACATTCCTTTTGATGGCTGCATCAATATATTACCATGAGGAGGTAAGGATTTGTTATATGTTGTAGTTTTGCCTAAATATACAGCAGGTTCAACAGCATAATTTTGTTTCATTCATACAGTATCTAGAATGCCGTCAATGGTGAACAAGCAAAAAATAGGACTCAGTTACTTCTTTATTTAGAAATTTATAAGTGTAAGTTCTGAAGGTTTGTTGTTTCACAATGCTAAAAAAGTAGATGTGTTAGAAGCTGGTATTAAAATTATTTGATTCCACTCATACCAGCAAAGCTTGCTCAACTTATTCATTACCCGATTTGTTTTTGTTTTTGTTGTGACTTACACTGTAAAGTGATCAGTTGTCATAAACTAGTTTTAGTGTCACTAAATTTATTTCATTAGGCCTATATCATTTGAAGTTTCGCTAACCTTTTTTTTTTGTCATTCTGGCATCGCTACAGTGTTGCACTGAAAACATGGCATGCTACTTCTGAGAGTAGCTAGCATGGTTTGCCATTCATGAAGTTCATCAGCTGTAGATCCCTTAATTTTTATTGTCTACATGCAATTCTAAAACCTCATACTCATATTGGGGAAATTTTTAGTGTGCAACCACCTATGATACAGATAAAGAATAAAACTGATGGACCCCAGTTATGGCTGACTAAACCAAACCATCCATGTGATTACTCGGATTGGTCTGTGCCCTGTTTGCTTTGAGTGAGACGCTGCTGTTGTATTCTTGTAGAATGATGTTGCTATTTTCATTTGCAGTATCTTATCAACATGCACGACATGTTTGATTCTTCATGCTTTGTGAGACTGAATGCAAGGCTTAAGGGACTACCTGTTACATGTTGAAAATATGTGGGTTGGAGCAGGGAGAGTTCTTAAGGGTTGGCCTTATAGACATGTCAATGCCTGAACAACAGTCAAACAGCCAAACACTCTAGTGTTTGCTGCAAGAATTTTAATCTGGATCTTGTATAAGATATGAATTTTAAAATAAATTCATGAACCAAACCGTCCATCCTAGAGGTTGTGTATGGTCAGTGAATTCCGAGAAACTTTGAAGGTGGCAAAAGATGAGAATGTGTGCAAGTGGCATTTGGTTGAGATAACTTCTATTGGCTACACAAATTACGTTCTGACAAATGTTCGGTTAAAGTAGGTATTAAGTGCATAGCTGTACCTTGAACCGAGTGTAAATGTAGTAAGGTGATGAGATGACTAATACACGGGTAGTGGTTGAGGTAGACCGACAAAACTGCTGTGCAAACCCTGGTGAAGTGTATAAAATTATAACACATACCTAGCACCAGTGTTAGCGCTGGGACTTAAAATTTGGGGGGGAAATTCCCCCCTTCTGAAAAATTTAGGGGGGGATTTTCATTTTTAGGTGGGGAGGAGTCTTTGAGCTCTGACATGTTAAGTCGAGTCTGCAATCTGCATTTACCAGTAAAGAGATTAATGAAGTACATTTTTTAACATTGCCAATAACTGATAGGCCTATGACTAAACAAGATTTCAACAAAGTTAGATGTAGCCTATCAGTTGGCCTGGCTTCTTTGCATGTGGTGCAGAACATTTCTCCTTTCTCGTACCATAACCACAGCCAAATTTTCAGCCAATTTAACTGAAACTTGTCAGCTTTTTTCTTTTTAGTTTTACTACTTTTGTAAGCAGACCTAGGCTTAACATTAGGCCCAGTACTAGTACTGTATTACTACTGTAGAAGTAGTATTAGGCCTAACTTACTAGTAGTATTACTATTTACGTTATTATCGCTACTCTGTAGCCGTTTGAAAAATAATCCAACTTTGACTTGGAGGCCATTTCACACTTCACAACAGTCTAAAACACGACCGATGTTTGCAAACAGAGCGATTAGTTTCAGTACACACACTGCACAGAGCTAGCTGCCACTGCTGCGCGATTGTACGCTAGGCCTACAGCCCTACACTATAGGTAGCGCTAGTACATGCATACCCAGGCCATGCAGTATGGGTGTAAGGGTGTACTGTGTAGAGCTCCGTTTTACACAAACGTTTATACAAACGGTGACTCATCGATTTTCAGAGTTTTTATTCGTATAACGGACAAGTAAATAAGTTGTGCTTTGATTATAACCCTATTGCTTATGCAAGAAAAACGATGCGGGAATTTCCCGCAGACAAACATTTTTCTTGCGGGATTATTGATTCTGTTGCGGGAATCCCGCAATCGCGCAGCTTAGCGCGAACACTGCCTAGCACCACCATGGCATACCTTTCTCAAAAGGGACTTGATTTATCCCAAAAAATCTCTCAGTAAGGCAACTAAGCATATATTTGTCACACAACAATGGACAGCATTTAACAAAATACTGCTCTCAGGAGTCAAAATACTCAATATACTCATTGCATGGTTATTACTTAGTTTGGCGGTAGCCGAGAAAGCAAGCGGATGATGGTGTGTTCCTAACACAAACTCTCTCCTATACAAATAGATATATGAAACTTTGCAGTTGCCAAAAGCACTGCTAAACATTCCTGCTCCATAACTGAATATTTCTGCTCCCTAGGTAACAATTTACTACTTGCATAACACACTGGGTAATTCTGGTCTCCCTCAGGTTGCATTAATACTGCCCCTAATCCAATATCATAGGCATGGGTTCCTAAAATAAAGACTGTTGGTATCTGGAAAATGTAAAATACAAGTGGTTGCCAAGCAATTCTTTAACCATCAGAACGCTCTTTGCTGAGCATCTCCGCACTCAATTTTTGGTGACCCCCTTCTTATGTCAAGTCCTTAAGTCGTGCAGCAATTGTGGCAAAACTCGGAATGAAACTTGTCAGACCTATGAAGGAGAAGTTTTCCTTCTTGGTTTTTGGTCATACCACTTTGGAAATTTTGATTTTTTTGTCAGGTAAAGATGTAATTATTCCTCTACCTATCACATGACCAAGAAATTGAAGAGAATCAAAACACACAAAGAGCATCCAAACATTGGGGTTATGGGGATCTATGTAGCATGACCATGTTACTATGTATTCTTGTCTGGGGCTAGCTAATCCTTTTAGATCTATTTTAATGAGAAAGGCCAATGAGATTAAATTTTTTGGATGAAGCTCAGGCATCCTTTTATCCCAAACAAACAAGGATTGAAAGTCAGCCTCTGTATTGCCAGTCTTTACCTCAAGTTTAAAAGCTAGATTAGCTAAAGCAGTAAATTCTAACTTCAAGCAATGTGACAGAATATTTTACTTTCTTTGCTTTACAGAATTTTGATGCTGCATTGAGATGCCTTCACCAGTCTGATTCTTTAGAATGGTAAGATACTTGTGCATATTAATTAGGCCAATAACAAAGCAAGTTCTGTGGGGTATGTGTACACAGTGTGTAGTTAGAGTCTGTTCTTCTTTGAACACTATGCAGTCAAGTTGCATGTTTAAGTGATTTCTTTACCAGTGAAGCAGGAAATATCTGTGTCAATAAACTTTTGGATGACCATGGTGTGTTGACACAGAAGATAAATTGTTGACGTGAGAGATAGGTTATGGTCAGTTAGTAGCTGAATTTTCTTGAAGTTTAACTGTGGGGGGGGGGAACCTCAAGACCAAAATTTCTGTTAGGCTACTGTCCCAAATATTGCAGAAGCGTAAGTGAAATAGAAGGTTGTCATGTGGACAACCAAAAGATTTGGGTGCGTAAAAAGGTTATTTCTTATGCACTCAACAATGAAAATAAAGGTGGCCAATTTTTCAAATAAATGCCAATTGTAATCACCACATAATTGTCTCTTCTCAAATTAGTGTGTGACTTGACAAGTTTCTGAAAATCTTGCATGTTTAAAAAATTAGCAGGAATACCAGATTCCTGTTGGGCAACCAGATTTCTATTGAGTGCTTATCCTTTGGATCATGGTTTCATTTACTGTAAAAGCATGGAAGGGAGATAACTTAAATTCAGCATGTTCGCAGTATTTAAACATGGATACAACTGAAGTCTAGGCACTTTGAACATTGTGTCAAATTGTTGGTTGTACTTTAAGGGATTTTCTGGAGGCAAAATTCATTAACTCCAAAATATGCTGCAAAAATTTCTCTTTGAGGAGGTTAAAACTGCATTTCAACAGCATAGCAATCTAAAATACCAATTTTCAAAGTAATGCAATTTTTCTTGAGATTAAGGGCATTATAGGAAATTTGTGATGTCATCACACATTATTTTGACATTACATTCAATTTATTATGATGCGCCTGCAGGGATATTAAGCAAAGTTGCTTGCTAGACCCTGCAGATGGTGCCATGGCTCAATGTGGTAAATGGATAACAGCAAAAGATCACAGGAGGACAAGATTTAAATACAACAACTCAATTATTATTCTAAGTTAGAACCCATCTTCCTTAATTCATACACACACTAAATATTAGCTTAGTCTTGTTAAAAAATATTTACTTACTAATTCTTATTTGCAGACTTGGCTGCTGATTCATTGTTTAAGATGGTAAAGGCTACTGCAGTAGATTTAGTTTCTGTGAGATCAGATGGGCCCAGGGCCAAAACTAAGTGCTTGCATGGGCAAATTATAACTTTAACTGGCACCTCTCCCCTCATAATATAATAGAACCAGGGAGTTGCTAGAGAAGGTGATACAATGAACAAATTTTTCCAGACGATATGTACTTGACACAGATTATATCTTTTGAGGTGCCACTATTTGATTGACAGGTCCTTTTGTGTCTATTGTTAAATCCCTTGTGACTATTAAAGTCGTTTTAATGATCATTTCTTCCATTTTCCTTTGAGTAATCCCTAAACAATGGCATTGTCTGTATATCCTTTGATATAGAGGTTTGTTTTGGCCAATGGCGAAGCTTATAATATAGAACGACTGGAAACAAACGGTTAAACCAGGTACTTCAATTGCTCCCCTTTCATCATTCGATGGAAGCATTGTTTAAGTCTATAACTTTACCTCAGATTAAATCAATTTTGCCATCATTAAGAAACAAAAAATTAAAGTAATTTGAAGAGAAATTGTTGCTGTCTTCAAAAGAAACAATAGGTCCTGTCTCGGATAGTGTCGAATGACATAAATTTCACAATTTTCTATGAGGGCTGGCAACAAAGTGTTAAAGAGTAGAGTGTAAGGGATAGGTTTCTTCATTGGAATTTCGATAATGCATCACTAATCTTTGTTTATCAAAGTATTGAGATAAGAATTCGGCAGATAAAAGCAAGATTATCATCGTAAACGAACATTGTCTCAAAGAGACTATAGAATGTTGTTTCTCCTTCTCTAGCAACTCCCTGGTAGAACTGCGTATGGTTGAATGGCTGGCTTCTGTGTGTTCAGATAGTAAAATGACCAAAAATGGCACAAGTTTAGATTAAGATTTTTAACAGTGCAGTAGCATGTACATGCACACAATGTGGTTCAGTTTTCAATGATACAGTGTGGTGTGGTCTCTCTTTGCACAATTTTCATGGGACTTTTATTTTATATTTGTCAGTCATTGCATGAGAAGGCTCTCAAATAAACAAGTTGTAGAATATTTCAGTACACAGTGCATGTATTTCTAGTCCTGAAGTGGAGTCACTAACCATGGTCATTGCTAAATTTAGTGTCTTCAGTACAACAGTTCTTTCCAGAAGGAAGTGGAATCTTCTTGAAGTGGAAACATGTTAATTTCTTGAAAAGGCTTGAAGAAATGTTAGCTAGAATCGTGTGAAACTTCCTCACTCATCAAAGGATTCAAAATGGTATTCTTGGCAACTTGTTCATGCTAAATAACAGTAGTGCGTTGGGTTTAGGTAGATTTAAAAGAAATCAAACACTTGAACAGTGCCAAATTTCAAGACAGAGAAGGATTCTCAATTAAAAAGGAAAAGAAAAGGACTCTGAGGCAATGGGACAACATTGTCAGATGTAGCTCACTGGCTTTCTTAGTCCATTGCATATGCTGTGCACCAAGCATTATGGCAGTAGGTTCCATTTTTAAAGTCTTCAATATGACCCAGCCAGGAGTCCAACTCCAGACCACCTGGCTGCAAGAAGGATGTTCTAAAGCCCCGTCCACACTACAGTATGCGACTGGATGCAACACAACTCATTGCAATGAGATTGTTCAGACACATTGCAAAGTGTGGAATGCTATCTACAACTACTGTAGTTGCAAGCAGACATCAAACCCAGTTCCATGGGACCAAACATTTTTGGTCGCATGGAACTGGAATTGCAACTGACAAGAATGACGGACTTCTGGAATGAAGCCTGCGAAGATCAGTTTATCAAATTGACAAATCACATTCCTGTCTCTTTAACATAACATGTAAAGAGTGTAATAAACATTAGAATTTAGCATGAATCCCTTTTTGGACCAGTGACTTGTTGCATAATGTAGACATTGTGCTCTTAAAACTAGTCGATCGTCAGTCGCTCAGCATGGCAAGACAGTCTTGTCGCAATAAGTCATATTGCATAGTGTGGAACGGCGTTGATTGCTTGACTCTGCAGTCAGTTGTAAACTTTGCAATAAAAGTAATAAAAGTGCACTGTTTTGCATCACTGCCTATGCCATACTTTTAGCCTTAACAAACAAATTGATTGAATTATGTTTGTGATGAAATTTATATTGTAATATCTTGTAATCACTTCACTACAATAGTTCACTCCATGTGAGTAGTTCAAAAATTATTTACACTTCTTTCACAAGGAAATGGAAGTGTGCCCTCTTTTCCCTTCATATCCTGCAATTCTGATGTATTTATCTTAAACAAGTATAATTGATGGGTGGGTTTGGATGGTGTGTGTTTAAGGAGGGGCATTCATGATTAAGACAAACTTCCTGTTTGTATAATCACCTTTTTAACATTGTAGTATGATTGCTTTAAAGCATTAATTAAATCTGTTGTGATTTTGGTCATCAAAATAATGTTTGGTACATAAATAGTGCATTTAAATGCTGTCTTCAATTCTGCAAGGTACATTTTGGTTATGGGAGCTTGATGCATAATCCCACAGAGGTCATTGCTTCTGTATCTTTTGTCAAACCCATTGTGCTATGAAAACCCAATACTTTAATTAAGTGTACATACAAACATATGGCCTTTATTATTGATCTTTTGTCTGCTGTAATAATGATAAGAAATAATTACCAGGCAATTCTTCTAATCAGTGTCTTTCATGCTGAATAGTTCCAGTATAATTGTGAAATACTCTAAACAAGAATTATCTCTCTGTGTTTTAGTTCTGCACTGACTGTACAAATCTACATCCGGATTGACAGAGTGGATCTTGCAAAGTAAGTTCTTACAAAGTCCCTCATAACTAAGATTAATGAATCAATTTTGAAATTTTATTATGACACATAAGTACTCTCTTATTAACAACAAGTAAAGCTTTCCTTGAAATATGAAGAACTTTTGTTGGTTTCATTCATTCTTACCCTTTTGTTTTTAAACCTTTCAAAATATATGCACATGATAGATGCTAAAAGAGGGGATAAAAACAAATGTGACATAAGAAAAGGGAGATATCATTATTAAATGTGTTATATATAGTACAGCCATAACCAGTAAGCATTTTCAGTCTCTATAGTCATCTTGTGATGTACAAGGAGAGTGTGATGCAACACTGTCAAAGTATTAACTGTAGACAAAAAACTAAATGGTTGCTCTTGAGAAGATTTTAAATTTGATGTTGAATAACCTTCATAACTTTTCATTTCTTCATAGTCCTTTTTACCATTATCATTTTGAAGTGTACTTGGCATGAAACATTACAGAAGGAATTTAATTGATGCAAACCTATCACGATGTCCATTTTTAAAGTAGTTACCAATAAAAAAGGAAATGTATCTTTAAGTTTATCACAAGATCATAAAATTTAAATCATTAAATATGCTTGAATTTGTTGGTTACTTGTTTCACATTATTGTGATCATGCACCTTTCTCTTTGTTTTTGCATTTTATGAGTAATTGAAATGCAACAGTTGTTCTTGTTTTGTGGTGTATCTCAGCAAAGGGAGTGTTTGTGTTCATCAGTAAGACCAATGCCTGATCCTGCTGGTAACAAACTATAAAAGTGCATATACCACACAAACACCATTAGAAACTTACATGCCAAATAAAATGGCTATTCTCTTTATTCTATGTTTTCTCAGTATTTTCAGGTACTGTTCTTTATAAAATCATGCTCTTTTAACTGGATTTTAAACCAACCTGCAGTAAATTAAATCCGTAGTGAAATATGGTGACCAGATTCAAAGCTGGTCACAAAACACCTCAAATAATGTCTCCTGAGCTTGACTTTACTTTGTTCTGCATTATGTGTTTGTAGTTGTCTATGTTCCTATACACATTGTATGTTACGAAGGTTTATTCATTAATTTGACCAAAAAAAAAATCAAACATGTTGTTTTTCAAGTCAGTTGTGATGTCACAAAACTACCCCTACTTAGATACTTATTCAACTGCACTGAACTTTGTACTGTATAATCTGTTTCATTCTGATATAGTCTCGATGTCAAATTATTTTTACATGAAAGATATGGTGATCATAATGTAAATTTTGGAAAACAAGAGCAAAACTTGAATTCTATTTCTTTCAAAGTCAAGACAAAATTACCTGACCCAATTGCATCCTTATGATGATGTGATGGCTTCAATGATAGATTTAATTCAAGGTTCTTGTAGGTTAACCTAGAAGTCCCAACATGCATCCTTGAAGAAAAAACACAGCCATGCAAATTGGTATATTATGAATGGGCACTTTTTACCACGTAACCATACTTTTGTGACTAAATTGTCAAAGGAGGCACAGTGAATTCTTACATTATCTTGTAGATGAATCTGAGAAGCTAGTGCATGGAACCATTAGTGTTGTCCTTCAGTCTTAAATTGACTTAATTCTATTATCTATAAATAATTCAAAACCTTCATAATCAGTGAAATTGAGGAAATAAAGGAGTGTTTTAATTTGCAATTATCCATGATACACTGAATTAAGGAATATGAAAGTTTAAAGCTGATGGCCCCCTTTTATTCCCGACAAATCAGAACATCACTTGACTATTTGTATTCATGTATAATTTGGAAAATACTAATAGGCATCAGCAAGTACTTTTGCATCTGTTGTTATAATTTTAAAAGTACTGTATTGGGATAAAACTACAGGGATTTGTTACATCTGTCTGACATTGTGCAATAGGTTTATCATTGCTGTCTGTTCTCTCCTGAAATTTTCATCTTTTGAAGAAAATTAATATTATTTTGTTACAACACTGGATTACAATCACACTATTTTGAAAATCTGGCATTACATAGTTGTATGAAGAGATAGTTTTGTCCAGTAGTTTATTCTACTCTCCTAGTGTTATTTATTTCCAAATGTGTTTGACCCAAACAGGAAAGAAGTCAAAAAGATGCAGGATTTAGATGATGATGCTACTCTGACTCAATTAGCTCAGGCTTGGTTCAACCTTGCAGTGGTAGGCACTCCTTTTAACTTGTATGCAGCTTCTTTCTGTTTCAAAGAAGATGGTGCCCATAGCAAGTACACATTTGATAGGAGCCAGACAATGTGATGCCAATAGTGTGTCTTGTAACATCTCATTGTGAGACTTTATTACCATTATACAAGGTTTAATTTTAACTTTGTGTTGACCCATTTAAGCTTTACAGAATTACTTCATCCTCACTTTAATACAGTAGTGATTCTGATTCTTACATCACTGTTACAGTGTTCCACCACTGGTAAAAGCTGTGGACACTGTTAGATTAGATCAAAAGATTGTAAAGATTTTACTTCAAACACTGATCTCCAGGCTAGCTGGATAATTGCTTGTGCTTGATAATTTCAATATATACTTTACATGCAATGGTTATATCTTTGAATTTACATAAGTATTAAGATTCAGCAACATAAGTGCTCTAGTTGCAAAAACAATGTTAACTGTATCATTTCTTTTCATCTACCTATTTGATTTTTTGTTTTTTTTAATTGATTCTGATGTTCAGATATCCTTGGCATAAAGTAATGAACCCATAAAAAATGAAAATATGGCTGTCTTAAGGTGAACAGTTTTAGTATGAAAATATTTTAAGAGGGAATCAGTTTGCTTTTACAATTTCTTCACTATAAGTGTGCATTTCATATGTGCAGTGACTGAAAACTATCAAAAATGATCCGTTATCATGGTCTAACATGATTCGGTTATGGTGGAGGCTGTCTAGTCTTTTATTCAAGTGGAATTTCTTACACAATAGATCTTACAAATTTTCAATGAACAAGTCAGTAACACGAAACTAATGTTTCGTCTAACATAAAAGGCCTCTTTAATGTTTCTATACTGTGGTAAACCATCTGCTAACAAGTGGAGAGGGAGGTTAATATTCTCTGTCAAACTGATTGCCCCTTTAAGCTGAGACATGTCCAAAATACTTCAGATGATGATAAAATATGGGAGATAAATGGACCAGATCCAAATCTTACAAACCAACCTTGTGGTAAAAATCTGTGGAAGGAAATTTGACTTCAAATACTGCTCAGGGTAGAAACATAAGATTCAACAAAAGCATTTTAGTGATAACACTGCAAAGTATTAACTGATGTACATTATAGACACAGTTCAGTATCACATGCTCTGGAAAGTTTCTCGCTTATTCACTACAGGACATAAATCTGCTGCTATACAAATCTCTGCCAAAGATAGTCTGCCTCTTTTCTCAATTTCTCTCTTTAGTCATACTACAGGCCTCACAGTGAAACCTATAAAACCTATAAAACCCTATATTTAAGAGAGGAGGTGCTGTGAGTCCTGCATACAATTGAAATGGTATTGAAATTGTAATACATTTGTCATATTTTTACAACTTTTTACCTATAACAGGGTGGTGAAAAGCTCCAAGATGCATATTATATTTTCCAAGAGCTGGCTGACAAAAATAATTCAACCCCTTTGCTTCTAAATGGGCAAGCATCTGCTTACATACAACAAGGAAAGCTAGAGGATGCTGAGGGTGTGTTACAAGAGGCACTGGACAAGGTGAGACCAACAATTCCTAAGTTCTGTTAGGAGTTATTAAAAGTTTCTTCAGCTTAATTTGCCAATTTTGGAATTTTGTTCTGCTCCTTTGTTTCAAGGCAAATACTGCCTTCTTTATACATTTTGAGTGTTTGTATATCAGGTGCACTCATTTTTGTCCAAGGGTGTTGGGTATTTTTCCAATTTTCACTGATTGAACAAGCCATCCATCATACTATCAGTCTTAACAAACGAGACCCACCTCTGTTTACCCAGGTTTCATTCAGAATGTTCATATGCTTTTTTACAACCAGGCAGTCACCATTTTCCAAAAATGAGTGTTTAGTTTTTTTTCTAGTTATTCCCCTTTTGTGCAAGAAAGATAATTTTTTTGATAAATACTTCTGAATGGAAGGGTTCAAATCAGTTAAAATTAAGCAGTTAAACAAAACATGAAGAAGAAAAGTAAAATGGAGTAAAATGATGTAAATGTAACCATGGAAGCATTGAAATGAAAAATTCTGTTGCAAAATTGTGGTTAAAAAAATATTGCCCTTTGATAGCCTTCCCTTGTCCTCCCCAAGTCCCAACCAACATTACCACAACAAATCTAAGAGAGAATGGTACCTGAACTTGCTCTTACTTCATTTCTGTACAATATACCCAGTTGATGGGAATCAATGAAACATAAAGGGCTCAACAGCATAACGTCATCATTGGCTATTGTTGTTTCAAACCTTGCAGTTCCTGAATTAGATGGTTGTACTTATTATGTAAGTTAACATACATGTTACTTGTATTTGTGTGTTTCACATTTACAGGAAATCAAGGATGAAAGAAGATTTACTTTGCATATTGTCTGCTTTTAGCAGGGTTGTCTTTACCATGATCAGATAAATTTACAATTTAGCATAAATAACAAATCTGCCTGGTTGATACCGTTGAGAGACTTTGCCTTAAGCCTTTTTGAAAGTGCATTAGGCACACTTTTAAAGTAAAAATCATTTCTTTCAAAGTGCAGACTTTTCTTCAAGACTTAGTTGACATTTTCTGACTAGTTCTAGGCACTTAAAATATGCATTTTATTCCTTAAAGCCATCTCATATTTATGGCAGGAAAGCTGAGCTAAGAGTGTAGATTGGAAAAGTGATACTGTAATCAGTAAAAGATGTGTGTAATTTATTAATGACAAAGGGTTCTGACCTTTTTCAGCTTTGTACAGGAAGAATATTAAGCACAGGTCTCTGTGGCATAAAGCCCTGTCGCACTTTAGTGCATGAGAAAATTGTATAGTACAGTATGTTTGTGTGCGGTGTAAGTGGCTGAAGGGCACATCAGGTGTGTATTGGAGTGCAGTTGACCATATGCCAGAAGATGTAAACATCATTGTAGCATTCACAAAGATATGAGAAAAATATGCAAGCTAAACAATTATGCTAAACATTATGCCAACATACTCTAACATATGACAAAGGTAGTCTATCATATGAACAACATTCATCAAGTATATAAAGGTGGACTAACTGTACTTAGATCTTTCATTTTTCCACAGGATGCCCTGCTGTTAACATCGATTATGATTCATATTGAATTTTAAACCTATTACATAATGTAGAAATCATTTTCAATGTGATGGCAATTTGCAGGGGATGGGTTTTCAATATGCCAATAACTCATTAGGCACATGTTAAGTACCATACTCAGTTATCAGTATGTTGGGCAGTCATTGGTCATGTTACTCTTTCATTTTAAATACTGTAAGGTAAAAAGAACATTACTGATGTGCAAATGATATGCTGTTTTAATGATCACTTTTGTGCCTCCTTATACTGTAAGAGGTATACTTGACCTATATACCAATGAGTAATGTACATTTAACATCACTATAGGGTGTTCAGTATATCCTGGACAGTATGCCTAATAAATAAAATCATAAAGTGGCATGCACTAAATAATTTGGAATATGCTCCAAAAAAGGTTTGAGCACTGTCTCTGCATCTGCAACATAATAGCCATGTATACCAGCATGCTCTTAAGTTGTGAGGTTAAGTAGGATTTCTTACAGTAGAGTGTGACTGGTCCTAATACTGTTTTCAATACAACCCAGTCTTCTCTCTCTCTACCTGTTATGAAACTGGCAGTTAACTTTCAAGTTGTAAATTATCTAGATTTTTAGTTTACAACATAACTTGAGATTTTATGCAAAACCAATGGTGAATTACCCAGACTAAAAACCTTCTAAGGGTTTGTTATATGCAAGTAGCTTGTTAACTGTGAGTTGTTTCTATATTGTATTGAGTGCAGTAGTTTGTTCCTTGAATCTAACTCAAAGAAAAGCTGCAGGCTTGCATTCTTCAAAAGCTTTTAATATTAAATATTGTATTGGCTTCAGTGAGAGACAATAAGACATCAGTTGTGAATGGTTATTTCTTTCCTTCAATATTTCTAGGATAGCAACTGCCCAGAAACACTGATCAACTTACTTGTGTTATCACAGCACTTAGGGAAAGCCCCTGAGGTAAGTTGACTTTATTATAGAGTTGTCAATTATTGACTGGACATTTGAGTGTGTGATACATTATCTATGAGTTTTTGGTGAAAACACCTCAGAAGAAAAATAATGTAGGTTAGGTTAATTAATCACATGCATTTTTTACTGGCCATCTGGCATTTCTTGAAGAAGCCTGCAAGTGAAAAGTTTCCCATGGCTTCTTCCTTGTGCAGTAAACAACTTTGAAAGTTACTCAGTCAACATTTCTATCTTACAATGACCTCTGGGTGTTAGATCATTTTCTTTTGACCTAAATTCAAACTATACACCTATTTAAACAAGTAACCCAGATTGGTCAATGGTAACTTGCACATTTTTATATCAGTGAAGTGTGATTTCTATGAGATGCATTTCATCAGAGAGTTGCTATCAAACATACTGTTGGCATATCCAAAGATATAGAATTTGATACAGGTTAGCTTGGTCTTGTAGGAACAGTAAATGGAAATTTTCTTTCATGAAGAAGGTCCTAGAAGTGGTTTGGTTTGGAAATCTGGAACAAGGTAATGAAGCCTTTTAAAGAGTCCTCTTACGTTTATAACTGTACTAGTGTACTTGGCCATGAATGTCCCTAAAAGCCATTGGTACAGTACATGTAAAATAAAAGAGTAAAAAAGTTGGCATTCTAACTTTAAATGACCTTCAGTTGAAGCTATCACATTTCATATTTGCCTCAACGTTGATCTTTCATAATGTTAAACAGGACACATACCCAAGGTAATCAAGTAACAACATTCACCATCAAAATACTGCCAGGTGATATTGCACTATACAGTCATGTATGTTAACTTACATGTACAGTAGGAGCCCCCACCTCCCCGTAGGCTGGGGGTTGTAAAATATGCCCTTCAGTCTGTCAAAGAGGAGACTTAAGGGAAGGACTGACTGGTTCCATATTTGAACTGAATTTGAAACCAAACTTTAACTTAAACCAAACTTGAAATCATGTTTTAACTTGACCTCTCTATCTAGTTGGCATGGAAACAAATTTGTGTTGGCCTGTCATTAAATATTGAGCTAACTGCATCTAGGTGACTGTGATGTTCATTCATAAATATTGAGCTAGCTGCATCTAGGTGACTGTGATGTTCATTCATAAATATTGAGCTAACTGCATCTAGGTGACTGTGATGTTCATTCATAAATATTGAGCTAACTGCATCTAGGTGACTGTGATGTTCATTCATAAATATTGAGCTAGCTGCATCTAGGTGACTGTGATGTTCATTCATAAATATTGAGCTAGCTGCATCTAGGTGACTGTGATGTTCATTCATAAATATTGAGCTAACTGCATCTAGGTGACTGTGATGTTCATTCATAAATATTGAGCTAACTGCATCTAGGTGACTGTGATGTTCATTCATAAATATTGAGCTAACTGCATCTAGGTGACTGTGATGTTCATTCATAAATATTGAGCTAGCTGCATCTAGGTGACTGTGATGTTCATTCATAAATATTGAGCTAACTGCATCTAGGTGACTGTGATGTTCATTCATAAATATTGAGCTAGCTGCATCTAGGTGACTGTGATGTTCATTCATAAATATTGAGCTAACTGCATCTAGGTGACTGTGATGTTCATTCATAAATATTGAGCTAGCTGCATCTAGGTGACTGTGATGTTCATTCATAAATATTGAGCTAACTGCATCTAGGTGACTGTGATGTTCATTCATAAATATTGAGCTAGCTGCATCTAGGTGACTGTGATGTTCATTCATAAATATTGAGCTAGCTGCATCTAGGTGACTGTGATGTTCATTCATAAATATTGAGCTAGCTGCATCTAGGTGACTGTGATGTTCATTCATAAATATTGAGCTAGCTGCATCTAGGTGACTGTGATGTTCATTCATAAATATTGAGCTAACTGCATCTAGGTGACTGTGATGTTCATTCATAAATATTGAGCTAGCTGCATCTAGGTGACTGTGATGTTCATTCATAAATATTGAGCTAACTGCATCTAGGTGACTGTGATGTTCATTCATAAATATTGAGCTAACTGCATCTAGGTGACTGTGATGTTCATTCATAAATATTGAGCTAACTGCATCTAGGTGACTGTGATGTTCATCCATAAATATTGAGCTAGCTGCATCTAGGTGACTGTGATGTTCATTCATAAATATTGAGCTAGCTGCATCTAGGTGACTGTGATGTTCATTCATAAATATTGAGCTAGCTGCATCTAGGTGACTGTGATGTTCATTCATAAATATTGAGCTAGCTGCATCTAGGTGACTGTGATGTTCATTCATAAATATTGAGCTAACTGCATCTAGGTGACTGTGATGTTCATTCATAAATATTGAGCTAACTGCATCTAGGTGACTGTGATGTTCATTCATAAATATTGAGCTAACTGCATCTAGGTGACTGTGATGTTCATTCATAAATATTGAGCTAACTGCATCTAGGTGACTGTGATGTTCATTCATAAATATTGAGCTAACTGCATCTAGGTGACTGTGATGTTCATTCATAAATATTGAGCTAACTGCATCTAGGTGACTGTGATGTTCATTCATAAATATTGAGCTAACTGCATCTAGGTGACTGTGATGTTCATTCATAAATATTGAGCTAACTGCATCTAGGTGACTGTGATGTTCATTCATAAATATTGAGCTAGCTGCATCTAGGTGACTGTGATGTTCATTCATAAATATTGAGCTAGCTGCATCTAGGTGACTGTGATGTTCATTCATAAATATTGAGCTAGCTGCATCTAGGTGACTGTGATGTTCATTCATAAATATTGAGCTAGCTGCATCTAGGTGACTGTGATGTTCATTCATAAATATTGAGCTAACTGCATCTAGGTGACTGTGATGTTCATTCATAAATATTGAGCTAACTGCATCTAGGTGACTGTGATGTTCATTCATAAATATTGAGCTAACTGCATCTAGGTGACTGTGATGTTCATTCATAAATATTGAGCTAGCTGCATCTAGGTGACTGTGATGTTCATTCATAAATATTGAGCTAGCTGCATCTAGGTGACTGTGATGTTCATTCAGTGCATTATGCAATCACTTACCTTCAGAAGGTAAAATTTTTCTTCATACTCACTTCATAGAAAAGACATAATGTGATCCAAAAACTGCTGTTTTTATTCATTGATGTATGCAAGATGTTGCTCAAATTTTTCCGTTTTTCTTAATGGGCTAATATCAATCTTAACTTCATCAATCATGAAGTGAAGTTTTTTGGTACCAAACGTATGGCAGATAGACTACGTACAAAAAATTTTAAGTAACCAATTCGTGGTATCGTTTTGCAACTAGTTTTACTCACCCAAGTCATTCTTTTGCAAAGAAAATGTGTAACTGCCTTAATAAAAACCAGCCATGTTTATCCATGTTTACAACCAATCAAGACCAAGAAGTCAGGTTTATTTCCCTCTGCAAGATTCACTGTACATGAGTTAAATTGTAGAGCAAAGCAAAACAAAGTCCAGACTTAACATGCATTAAAATGTTCTGTTAGATATACTTTAAAACAGTTGCATAATTCTGTGCATACTGTATGCTGGATAGATATTCCACAAGATTAACCTCTACTACAGTAACATGCTTTACTTATTTGTCGGGTACAGTAACACTTGACTTTTTCATAAAGTATGTAAGATGTGTGTTCTCCCCTTGAAGTAATGCATTTTTTAAATCATGCTTTACAATTTTATCAAAAGTTCAATTTGTAGCATAAACTTTTGCTGTAGAAGGCAGGCTTTGTCAATAAGAGTCTTGTTGAGGTATCTCTGTCTATACTGAACTTTTCATGAGGACTTTCATTGAGGTGTCTTTGCCATGCTTGCTCAAGAATAAAGGGGGCTTGAAGAGTTTCCCTTTAATAAGGTGGTTTATTAAACAAAATGAGTGTATTGTCAGGAATATTCCATGCAAGTCTGACATATTCATTCCTGGCATATATACCTTAAACTTGACTTAAAAGTGTGTCATACTTGTAGTGATACACATGTATGTGATATTTTGTCTTGAGCTGTACATAGTCTTAAAGAGATATCACTTGCAATTACTGTAAATAAGTCTGGAAGTGATCTAACCTAGTAAATGATATAGTAACCAGTTCAAAGAGAGATGGGGAGGGTCTAGCCATAGTGTTTGGAAGGAAAAGTTTGGAATCCATAATCTAAAATATGTGTTTTGCGATTGTGATTGTAACAGGGAATTATAGGATGCAATTGGAAAAAAAATAGGAAAAAAACTACAACAGCCAAAGAGAGAATTCAAAATAAGGGATAATGTGACAACTTTTATGTCCAATTAGAAGAAATGGTCCATGTTGCTCAATACATAAAATAACAGGATGAAATACAGTCCTGGCTGATCTTAAACAAGATGGTTTGATAAAACTAAACCCAGTTTTCTTGGCACAGTATGTGTTGTAGATAAGGGAATGTGTTGAATATCTCAAGTTTTAAATGTGTGTGTTAGCTCAGTTGAGATTTCGAAAAAGACAGTATTTACATTTGTTGAAAATGGACAAAGTGTAACCTATGAATTATGAATTAAAAGAGTCTGAAACAATGTCAGTGTTGAAATTAAAAATGTCGATGTCATTTTACCAACATGTAAGTTGTGGAACTCAGACATTTTGCAGTTGTTTTAAAAACAGACAGTTATAGCCAAGGTGATCTGGACTCGAAAGCGCAGGTTACCCTTACAGCAGTATCCAGTCGGAATACGCTTGGAATGTAATG
Source organism: Holothuria scabra (assembly GCA_037179385.1). Taxonomy (NCBI): domain Eukaryota; kingdom Metazoa; phylum Echinodermata; class Holothuroidea; order Aspidochirotida; family Holothuriidae; genus Holothuria; species Holothuria scabra. The sequence continues at coordinate 251,676 of CM074188.1, forward strand.
AATGTTTGCGAGTTTTGCTTTAAATCTCCTCCACCTTTGGTCATAGAAAAAATAAAATGTGGTAACCTGTAGAATATGATTTGTATCACAGGACTACTAAGAAAAACAATTTTATGCTAATTCTCCAGTGATGTCACACCCATAGATAGTTTTTATTGGATACTCATTGTAGGATAGAAGCTGTCTGTCAATGTGACATCACAAAATAACTAGTTAACATTTCATTTACATGGTTCTATAATACAAATTGTATATTTTTATTGGGTGGCAAATTTTTAGTTCTCTCAGGCAATACATGGAGGAGATTCCACTCGAAATCTAAAAAATCAGATCCACATTTGATGTGGTATGGTGTAAGTGTGACCTGTGCTTTAATATCAGGCCATTGTATATGATGTGTCAATAATACCCACATATAAGCCATGATTATTGAGGTTGCACAAAATATTTTGGAACCAGTTAGCAATGATTTTCATATCAACATGTTTTTGAGTCCTATACATTCAATGACTTCTTTAGTCAGTGAACTGAATTACTTGATATTTAATGTAAACTTACGTTATGCCATATTTTATAACTATGCCCCTATCAGCACTGTTGAAATGCTTTCAAAGTTGGCTTGACACCAGTATGTAAATTTGACCCATTGACTGTGAAAGCAGGTTATATGTGCAACATGTTCAAATTAGCTCAAGTTGCTGTACAAGACCTTTTGTTAATACTTACTTGTGGAGTTTTTTTCTTTTTGTGCCCATTGTTTTGTTGTTGTTTTTTGTTTTGTTTTTTGTAGAAGAAAGACTTTTTGTAGAAGAATAATTTCCTTCCAATTTTGCTTAGACTTAAAAAGTCATTATTTTTTCAAACAACTTTTGTTTTGTATTAGGTCAGTAAACGCTATCTTTCCCAACTGAAAGATTCTCATGGAAGTCATCCATTTGTTAAGGACTATTTATCTAAGGTAAGTTGCAATCATGTGTCTGCATGTTATTAGTAAAGGACACTTCTATATTTTGTGTTTGTCTGGGAGATGAGGGGAGGGCAGGCTTGGAGAGGGTCTCTTTTGAATCCTTTACAATAAACTACATTTGAGAGAGAGTTTCAGAAACGATTTTGAATTTGTTATTGTTAACTAATAGAGTATGGTGGAAAAGTCTTGTGTTCATGTACAGGCCAGGATAGTGCTTAATAGTATTCTTTAACATAAGCTGATTCAATGATTCTTATATAGACAAAAACAGGTAAAATGTTAAACCCTTTAAGTTTGAAGTACTCCAAAAAATGACTTCTCTAGAACACCCTTGAAAGCAGAAATGCCTATGTGTATACATTTGAATGGAAATATCACTGCGGTATTGTGCAGCTGTTGTTGTTTCCATGATATTCCAATGCATCCTGCCTATCAAAGCTCCAACATGTATCCAGAATCTTCCATTAATGGTGAATTTTGTTTTTGCTCAGACTTAATAAGTCAATAATTATTCTGACCCTTTTCTTCATGCTGTTGAAATTTAATGGCTAAAGAATAAATTAAAGGCTTAATACATTAACTTTTGAATAATTGAAGCACTCTCTCAAACTGCAAGCACTTTTTAATGTGACGTGGAGGCACACTTTACCTTTTATCATCCTGTATGTTTGTATTTTATCTTATCCATCTAGTTTAGCTTTAATGACTGTCTGTTTTTTTACCAATGAGGCCTTTCATCTATTTTACTAAGTACAGTCGAAGAAATATCAAGGATGCCCCTATTGCCCCAGGGTAGCATATTAGACCAGCAAACCATTAACACAGAACAAAGTGCTGTCATCTGTGTTGGGGGAGACTCACTGTACATTGTGTTTATTTTGTATGGATGTATTGTTCTTTTCAACAAGTTTTAGATGGAATTGATAATAATGGCAGGTTAATGTTTTGTCTGATATCACTGTTGATTATGAAGATATCACTCCAATAGATGTTTTATTTTATGGACACATATGAACCATTTCAGAAACATAAGTTTGAGTGTTTTAAATTTATTTCTTAATGTGGTTTCTCAAACAATACACTAACAAACACGTAGGTGTTATGGACAGCAGGAATAATGGTGGCTTAAATGAATGTTGATGTGAAGTACGTGATCCTCTGATGAAGAAATAAAGGGGAGTTTCCTTTCTTAAAGTACTGCTTCAGACAGATTACACTAACTCTAAATGAGCATTACAATTGCAATGAACTGGTTTCATAATGTTGCCACACTGTAACTATGTGATTAAAATGGATGATTTAATACAGCCTTTTTGTACTGCCAAATGGGGCATTAGGCATGATCCCTAGCTGAATACACTATGATCCAGGATGCTCTGTAGTTAACCATGGCAGTTGTTTTCAATCCATAGTGGCTTTGCACCCATTGAAAAATTTTGATCATTTAAAAAAACTGGGACCTGAAGCAACTTTAAGCATCAGTAGAGGATACATATCATTCCGTAGTTGACCTTTAGTACTCAGCTGTAATTATATGGCAGATCCACCATGGGCTGTTACATATCAGTCCCAGTTTGGTATATATAGGATAAGATGTACCAAATGTGGTTACATATCAACTACAGCTTGCTGTAAGCTACTGTAGCCTCACAGGGTGTACATGTGTATTAAAGCTATCTCTAGAATGGCATTCACTAGGCTGTTAAAGTGAAGGTACTGTATTCAAATTTATCTCATTCGTGCTTACCTTTCATAGTCCTGAGCCAATTGTCATGAAAGAATAAAATATAGGCACTGCTTCAGCTTTATAATACTTATAAAAAATTTATTTTGAACAGTACTTTGTTTTCTGATGCTTTGATATTCACATTTGTACTGTTATGGAAGTCACCAGTGTGCAGGTACTGAAATTACCTGATTGTTAATGTAAACTGTCTTTTTGGAACAATCAGAGACGAAAAAGAAGAAGAGCTTTGTGGGATGGATAAGGAGAGGAGATTAGGAGAATGGTGTATCCCCAACCCTTCTTAAACTGTAGCATTCTTTAAAACTGATCAACTGTACTGTATGTAGTTTGAAAAAAATGAACTACCATATTATGCCTCTTAACAGCAATAATTGTTATACAGGCTTTTAAGCATAGCTTGTAGCAGTATCAATCATTTGAGATTATTGTCTGAGAGTATTTTTGAATAAGTCTTTTTCAAGGCCTTGTAAGGGTTTAAATTTCATATAATATGCAGTCTATTTCTTCTGCTGATCATGTTCAAGTTTTTGAATTTGCATAACAAATATGTAGAAAGCCTTAAGTCTTCTCTCATTGTAGATTCATTTATTGCACCCTTTGAAATCAAATGTGCTCAAGACCTTCTCAAAATATTGAAACTTTTGTTCTTGAGATTTGTTTGATTATTTAGAATACTGTCTTAATCTTAGTTTTATTTAGTACATAATATTGTCTGGTCTTTGGTTTTGTCAATTGTTGCAAATTGTTGAAAGGCTTTATCTGATTAACTGTGATTGTTGAAAAGAATGTAGCAACTTTCTGTAGATGCCTTTCTTGAAAAACAAAAAGTTTTTGAAGGACAAATCTCCTAATCCCAGACAATTCTAGTTCTAGCCTCTTCAAAAATTGCATTACACTCCTCTTTTTGACACCAACCTAGTTTATTGCTGAAGGTTATTCTTTTGAGACTTGTTACATAGCATAGTTTAGTTTGGTTGAAAAGAGGATCATGCGGCAAAGATTAACATCCTCAACAAGAAACCTACAAGTTTTAAGAGAGAAGTCCTTATTTAGTCAATAGGGAAAGTGTGGTGAGCTTATAAGGCCCTAAATGTTTTAATGAAGACGCTCTCAGTTAATGATGTGATTCTTGCATTTTTAGCTCATACCAGACAAGCTGGTGTAAGCTATTGTGATCACAGGGCATCTTTGTCTCTCTGTCAGTCTCTTAAAATTGTTCAAAGTGCCTTTCCTGCATTCATTCCCTCACAATTTTGTGGGTTTCTTTAAAACTTGGACACAGGGTTGTTTGGGCAATACAGGATACTCAGGACTTTGCCGTCCAAGTTACTACTGTATATAGGCCCAACAGTCCATTTATGAAATTCTGCTAAATACCTCTCCTCCTACTTATTCTATTGTATTCTGTTGATGGTTTGTCATAATGATACTCTGATGGTGGTCCTTTCAGGATATTCAGGGTTTTGGCATCTGAGGCCCAAGATTGGCCAAGGGTCCATTTTGTGAAATATTGCAAAATGTTCCTCCTCCTACAAATTGTCTTGTACAACTTTGATACTTCGTCATAATGCTTTAATTGTTGGTAGCAACATTACACACAGAAAGTTTGGGTCCATGCCCCAAAAAGTTGACCTGCGGTCCATTTTGCTCAGTAAAGAGTCTGTAACTCTAGGTTCTTCATGAGATCTACTACACTCCTTTAAACTTAAAACCTGTTTGTGGAAGTAGTGTGTGGATCATGTGTCTCTAACTGACTTCCTGGGACCAGCCCTGGCAGTCAACCCCAAACATATTTTGAAAAAAAAAATACTGTCAAAATTTCACACCCAAAGGTAAATTACAGCACTATTGTGGCAAACCCCATGGTTTTAGCTACAGTAAGGATGTCAGGCAGTGGTTATCAGCAACCAATATTTTTATCCAGCACTCAGATGCAAATCAAGAATACATCATAAACCTAATAGTTGTGTAATTCAATTTGAGCAACAAGCATTTTTCATGAATATACCTTGTAACACTCATGCAGGGATTACCATATTTATTTCCTGGCAAGGAGGACATGGATGACCGTGCTGGAAAAAGGGTCTAACAGGAGGAAATAGGTGGGTGTCCCCCTCCCCTGTGAGGTATGAGTTACTGCACCCTTGGTGCTCTAGTGTAAATGTTAATCACAGAGCTCTTACAATGTATGGGAATATTTGCCTCAAAATTGGTCACAGCAGGATTCTTCATGGATTGTGAGGTGGCTCTTGAAGAAAGGTGTCACCTACTGTAAATTGGTTTTACAAATTTTTAGATTCTTTCCAATTTGATGTCAAAATGACAAGGGACTTCTGATGTCCAATCAAACTGAACATTATGATTTTTGTATGGAAAGGTAGATTAGTTTTAGAGCACATAAAATTATGTGACCAATGACATGCATCAACAACTATGACACATTTCATTTCTTGCTATGGGCCAAAAATGCTCTCTGTTTCCAGTAGAATAATCATGAAATCATTCTTTTTTAACTGGAAATTGATGAGACTTTTTCTCAAGATATGAAATTAGACTTAAAACAGTTGAAAGAGAAATGTTTAAAAAAGTTGAACAAGAGTGATAGCATTAACTTTTTTTTATGTTTGACCATTATGACACAGTGATTCATACAGTGAAGGGTGTTCACTGAAAATTGACTGCATTTAAAGAAAGTGTAGAAAGGTACCAATATCAAACCCATGAACAATTTTAAAACCTGAAACAAATCACCAGTTTCCTTTATTAAAAGCTCCAGTGCCCTGTGGACCTCAAACATTTATACTGGTATTTAAAGGCATATTTCCCAACAATAAATTGACCTGGTAGCCTACCTTTGAACTTTTAATTCTCAAGCAGTTCAATATGTTTCTTTAAGAAGAGGTTCTATGCCTGAACAGCGCATTCAAATTGAGGCCTGATCATAAATAGTTTGAAAAGCTTAAGCACTATTGCTTTTAGCCTTTTAGGCAATAAACCCATTCATGCAGCAACCTAAACTTCATGTAGTTTGAAAATCCTGTTCATATCACAATTTTTGTAAAGAACAATCCATTAAAACCCAGAATATTCTCTGTGCCTGTTGTGAAATATGAGGTACAGCAATCTTTAGTAACCTTTGACATTAAGTTTCAGTCAAAGAATCACCAGTCACTTATTGTGAATGCACCCCCCCCCCCCCTTGCCAAGTTGGTATGTACATAAAAACCATCTCTCCCCCAAAGTCCTGTGGTCATTATTAGAATGTGGCTAATAAATTTATAAATTTGCCTATGAAAGGCATTTTTGGGGAACCTTACTGTTATGAAAACTAGCTGGGCACCACCCATTCAAAATGGCTGCAAAAAAACAGAATAGCGTAACTTTACTGATATTTGGCATTACCTAATCGAAGTAGGCCAAAAATAGGTGAATATTCTACTAATATTTTTAAGATAAGAATTCTTAAAATTTGTTGATAATTTACTGCAAAAATTTCAAAACTAAATTATTCCTGATATGGTGATATTTAGGTGAACCAAGATGGGGGAAAAACCAGATGGCCAATTAAGACTACATTAGTAATATAAAAATGAAAATAATGTTGAAAAGAAAAAAATTCAAAGATGGTCATATTTGCACATATATTTTATGCCACAAATTCAAAACACTTTTGTTGAAATTCAGGCTAACCAAGATGGCTTAAAAAGTGAAATGAACCCAGGCATTTTAAATTGCTATTAACACCTTTTATAGCCAATATTAGAAGCCCTGTTTATTTGTTTGTTTGTTTTTTTGTTCATTTACAGTGTTGATGTAAAATGATTAAATGGTTTAAGTTAGCTAGAAAGTACAGTACAAGTGGAAAAACAAATGCCAACTAACTCCCTTGTACATATGCTATAATCCTTGTGGCTGAATAGGAAGGGCCCATTCAAAATGATGACAGGTTTCCGAAAACTTTGTTGTACCAAGTAATTTTAAAAGGTAATTTGAGCCCTTAAAGATTTTTAGGTGATAAGCTGTTGTCATGCCAAGTGTAAGAATTTTAAATATTCAGAGTTACTTAGAACAACAGGTTTGATTAAAAGGCCTTTCCAGTGGAATCATTAAATCTTTACTTACCTGCATATAGACATTCGTCAATGTATACATGTAGGTAATGCCCTTCCTCATTTCCCATATGAAATTCCAATTAAATAGAAAATAGGAGGTCATTATTTGCTCAGGTGTCATTCTCACACCAATTCAGCTAACGTTTCTTGCTCTTTGACAGTAATATATTCCAAATTACCAGTGATCGGAGGGTCTAAATTGGCTACCAAATCTTTAAAACTGGAAAAAATTCAGATTGTACAGATAAAATTCTTGTGGCTGAATGGGAAATGACCATTTAAAGTGGCTACCTTATCTCTAAGATTGTAAAGGATAATTCCAAAAACTGGTTGGAGAAATTAAACATTTTGATGTAATGAGCTGTCTTCTTCTGTAAGATTTGTGAGTATTGAGTAGCATGTATACTATAACGTTAGCCAAGAGGCTACTGTAATAATGCATACATCTACATGTATAACTAGATACCGTAGCAGAAACTTTAAAAGACACACATACTTAGACACATATGGTTCAGAGACAAGTTATACCAGGGTTCCTCAATTTTCCATGAAACTATGCTTGAAAGAATTATTGGTGGCTATCTGGTCATGTGACATTCTTTTTATTTGCAAAGGACACTTTCTTTGAAATTACTTTCAAGTGTATGGCCTCAGTTTTACTTTTACTGAAATTAATGGACAAAGTTGAATGATACATTGGGAATGCTGAACCAAATGTGAGCTATTCTAATGATATTCAGAGTACTTAAGCCAATTGAAAAGGTCATGGTAGGGCATGAACTTGAAATAAGTTGTCATATGAGTAGTTGAAGAAGGGACTCAGTTGACTCTGTGTTTCTAGTACATAATGATAATGGTGATAATGGTATGGGCCTTTATCTTGACTGTAAGAGGGTTTTTGATACAGTCAACCACACAATACTCCTTGATAAATTAAAAAATTATGGCATTCAAGGTGAAGCCTTTGATATTATGCATAGTTATCTGAGTAATAGAAAACAATTCTTGTATGTAAATGGTACTTACAGTATTCTGCCTGTACCTTCGTTAATGTAGGCGTGCCTCAGTGCTCTGTGCTAGGACCACTACTATTTTTAATCTATGTAAATGACATTAAAAATGTTGTGCCTCACGAGTCTCTAAGACTCTTTGCCGATGACACGAATGTATTTGTCCATGACAGTAATTGTATTACCCTTGTTGATAAAGCTCATTCCGTACTCAATCAACTTAAGACTTGTTTTGATGCTAATAGACTTACTTTACATCTTGGGAAAACCAATTTTTTGATTTTCCATGCTAATTCCCATATTCCCCATTCTTGTCCAGACCACTTTGTCATGAACGATGAAATATCCTCAAAACAAACTGCGTTAAATACCTGGGTCTATCGATCGATGATCAGCTATGCTTTAAGCAACATATTGACAATCTTTGTAACAACCTCAAAAAATATAATGGAATTTTTTATCACCTTAGGGCATCACTTACCCCTGCTGTTGCAACCTAGTTATATTACTCACTCGTTTTCTCAAAATTGTCTTATGGTATGGAAATATACGGCATATCTAAACCTTCTTTGCTCAAACCCCTGCAAATTCTTCAGAATAGGATTTTAAAAACTTTTACTTTCAGAGACCGGCACCACCCCACGAATACCCTGCATAGAGACCTTAGCATCCTTAAGATCAGCGATATTCATACTTTCAAAATGTGTTCTATCTATAAGTATATTAATAATTTTCTTCCTTTTGCATTTAGCATGGCTGGAAAAAACCAGCAATTTGGGAATGTCATTGCTGGGAAATTTTGGTATTTGGAGGGAAATTTGACTACTTTTGTATGTAAACATATGAAGATTCTGGGAAATTTTGGTTTGCTTGCTGGGAAATTTGAATTTGCTTGCAGGGAAATTTACATTTTTACCAGGCCTGTGCATTTAGTAAAATCCTTAACCCTAGCTTTTCTACCAATGCTGGACCTAGTACTAGAACTAGTGTCCTCTTTACGGTTAGAAGGCACCATACTAGGCATGGTAAATTATTGTTAAATAACTATTGTCATAAACTTTGTAATTCTCTCCCCAACGAAATAAGAAATGTTAGAACGCATGCTACTTTTAAGAGTAAGGTAAAAAATAACCTAATCGAGTAGTACACTTGTTAAGTATCCCTTTCTTTTTTTGCTTTCTTAGTTGACTTTGTTCTCCTTTTTCCTCTTATTTTCTTTTCTTGTTATTATCTTTGTTGTATTGTATTTTTTATTGGTACTAGCTAGTTCAACTATTGTTTTTCTAGTGTCCTGTCCGGTTCTGTATTTCAGTTTATATTTGTATGAACCAAATTAATAAATAAATAAAAATAGTAAGTAGATTTTAATCAACTGCTGATTTTTCATTGATTGTTATTCACAAATTTGAGCAATGCAGTGAAGACTTCAATTTAAGGAAAACAAGTCTTGAACTCATGACAAGCAGATGTACCTTGAAATACAAATTATGAAAATCATACAGGCAGTTAGTAGTATTTAATTACAATTCTTTATTTATATTGGTGACAAATACAGTACATCAGTTGACTCCATGCTGTTTATCCTAGAACTGGGCAAGAGGCTCCCATTTTAAGGAAAATTGAAGAAGACTATATTCCTGTCATTAACTTTGATCTAATTTCCTCAACAATACTGTACCTATTTTGTTTAGGGAAGCCATCCAAACTCGTTTCTGCGGGTCCGTGCGGTTGCAGATTACCCTGAGAATTCATGAATATGCCTATTGACGTCACTTGCACACCTCCGAAGTTTCCCGATGTTTAATGAGCCTTCCAACTTCTGCCCTATTGTTCCACTCTCTCGATCACACAATAGCAGGTCTAGCATTGAATTGGTCTACACAACAACACCGCTATTCAAAGATACTTCCTCTTAACAAAGCTCGCACCAATGCATCAACAAGAGGGTTAGCTAATCCTATAAGCTGCTTATCTCTGGACTTCAAGTTTTATTGATGAACTGTGTAAATAAACTCTTCAGCTTATTATAAAAAAAAACTTTGAAATACATAAATCAGTTGTTTAAGCTTTACAAAAAATGAACTATTTTCTGAAACACGACTCCAGAGTTTCTTATTCTGCTACCACTTGCGAATGACTTTTGGTGGGTTAGAAACAGAACTAACAGGGCCAGGGTTTACTCCCGAAAATCTCAGTCATTAAAAAGGAAGAATTTGCTCGCAACTTCTGCACATATTCTACTGAAAAAAGAGGAAGTAATCTATCATTGCGCGACGTTCATCATTTCAACTCCAACTTCGTTTATTCTCATCACCGGCGTGCCGAATTTGGTACGCCCGGGATGGTTTTTATTTATTTCTTACTAATAAATAAAACATCCTTTTAATAAGAACTGCAGTATCCATAAGGAGATTTTATTTCTGAAAACGGTTTTCCCAAAACTATACATTGCTTCAATTCACAGCAACCAATTTTCATTCTCGTTTTTATGGTGACCGATATGACCGACTTGATGAGAAAAATCTTCACTTGTATGCAAAAAATGGAGAATAACTCACTAAAATAAAATAGCCTGGGTGTCCGATATTTCCCAAAATCTGTGCTGAGAATGAAGTTATTTTTACGAGGCATTAATGAAGTACATTTTTCCTACCGTGACGTTCAGATGGCCTTTCATGACACGATAGAAAGTCTAACAACGAACTGACTGACCACTCACTGCATGACCATCATTTTATTTTATTTTATCTCTGACGCCCGTTTAACTAGGCGATTGAATGTGCATACGTGGTTGGAGCTTCTATTTTTAAATAGCCCATTGCTCTGTTTTGTCCACCAGGGCAACAATTTATATAAAAAAACATTGTTTGCATAAAAATAGTGTAAACCAAAGAAATTGAAAGCAACACAATGGACTATGTGTTTCAAATTGCTAAAGTTTTGAACAAACATATGCACATTCAAATAGTAACATAGCCAAGCCCATTATGTATTGCCAGTGTGCAGATCGTTATGAGGGCAGTTGGAATATTCTGTGATTGTAAATATGGGGCCTTTATAGCAACCTGTCTTTAAAAGTACATCTTGATGAAAAGTGATTTAATGTGGGGTATTTTAGTGTTGGATTTATTCAACATTTTAATGGGATTACTGGAATCAAGAGGTTTTCATACAGCACATTTTTATATTGTCGTTAATTTCATCTGCAACATTTTGCATGCACTTGATTATGAAGTACTGTAACTGTCAGTATTTTGTTCTGGTTTACTCAGAGTCAAACTCTTTGATGTTACAAAGTTGCCAATCTTAAACAGCTACTATGGCTAGATACAGTGCATCAAAAGACACAGCTCAGGCAATAAAAATTTCCTAAAGAGTTTCAACAATCAGTCCTGATTATTTTTTGTCTGAGATTTTAGGCAATCAGAGTGTAATGATGTCCTAAGGTACTTTCCATTCCTCATATTATTCAGAAGTGCATGGCTGTGTGAAGCCTTTTTAGAAACAAACATTAGTACAAACCTACTAAAGCCCTGTCCACCCAAACAGCTGTTTATTTCCATACAGACAACACCACCACTATACAATATTATCACTCTGTTCACCTTGAACACTCTTATTTCCATACAGACAACATCATTGTATTTTGCTTCTCCACACAACAGTACACATCACATCACTGTTTTCAGAGGAGGAGGTACTATAATCTTCATGATTAATCAGCAAACCTGTAGATTGAAATTTTCCCAGTTCTGTATGGTGCCCCAGTGCCATATGGTGCCCCAGTGCCATATGGTAGCCCTACAGTAGTTTGCACATATGCATGCAGAAAAAAACCATCATCTGCACTGTGCCTCAAAGCCAATTCCTGTTTAGCCTAACATTGATTATGGTTTTTCAGTATCCAGTATCCAATAGTTTTGCTCTAATGCATGATTAATTTGAATTTATCTTTTATTGAAAATCACAACATACTCCTGTTCTCTCTCTCACATGAAGGTATCCATCTCAACAGATAGGGACTAACCAACTGCCTTGAAATTCTTATCCTACCTACAATACGCTGTAGACCTTTATCAGAGGAGCGCAATGACAATTTTTGGAAGGAGATTCTCCCCTTGAGTGTTCAAACTATCTTCCAATCCCAGTTTGTGTTTCAAATTCTAGAAAGCAAAAGGTGTTTTCTACTCTGACATCAGTTGATAGATCAAACTTGATTCAAGAAATTCCAGTCACTTCACAAAAGAAGGAACTAAAGTTATGGCTTCTACTAAATGTGTGTTCCATTTGCCAAAAGACCTCTGCAGTGGTTGACATAGTCAATGGTCTCCACTTACTGTGGACATTATGGACTCACAGTTGCAACAGTGTGGTGATGGTGTTCTGTTATCTGAGCTTACTTCATGTAACTTCAAATTTTTTCATGTCCCACATGCCTCAACGGTTGTGGTGCTGTCTTCCTATTTAAAAAATGTAGGTCTATGAATTTTGCATAGAATGTAACATCTCCATATTCTTTGAATGCTTTGAAGTCTGTACAGTAAACTTGTTTTCTAAATTATTGTTCACCAATCTGTAAGGCTGTTCCTGGATGAGTTGGCTGATTACGTACAGCTTTTGAACACTGCCTGTGAAAACCTTACTATAGTTGGTGATTTTAATCTTCATATTGATTGTTCTGAGGCTGCAAATGTCAAACATTTACCTGTCTTCTTCATTCTGGAAATCTATGCCAACATGTTCATTCATCTACCTGTAAAGAAAGCCATATTTTGGATCTGGTTTATATTTCTCGTTGTTCTGAAAGTGTTGTGAATGACATGTACAGTATGTCTCTGAGCACAATATCTCTGATAATTTCCTAGTTTCCTATGCTATTTTGAATGGCCTTGAAGCTATTTCAAAAAATCATCGATTTACCTTTCAGAGGAATTGTGATATTGATAAGAATGACTTTAGACAGAACCTTTGTGATGGTCCAGTTTTGAATTCGACTCGGCTTTCATCCTCCCTTTCAAACCTCCTACAAATATGCAACTCAACTAAATTCTTACTTGACAAACTTGCTCCTGTTACTGAAAAAATTCTGAAGCCCTCACAAAGTATGTGAGGTTTGGTTTGGTTCTGACATTGTGCAAAAAGACAATGTGAACATCACTTGCATAACAGTGTTTAGCTGTGCATAAGAATAAATTAATTTATTGAAAGATTGATGCAAGATAGTTCGTAACATGATAAGTTTAGCAAGGAAGAACTATTTTGCCAAAAGATTTGCTAATGCTGCTACCCTAAGAAAATTTTTCAAACAGTTGCTTTATTGCAGGAGGGAGCACACCATCAATTTTATCTTGAGACATTGAACTTTCAGAGAGATTCTTCGATTAATTTTACCAAAAATTGGTTGATATATGTACTGCCATTGATTCTCAATGCCTGCAACTGACTTAATACTGTATCTTTACATAATTGTTCAATGCTGTCTTTTGGGCTTACCATGAAATATTTTTCTATGATCTCTAATGATGACAGAACTGTTAAACTGTTACAAACTATCCATCAAAATCTTGTCCCTGTATGTAAGATCTATCCGTTAATACCAACATGGTTAGTCAAGGCTGGTGTATCTGAGCTGGTGCCAATTATTATGAAATTTTGTTTATCTATATTGCCTTTTCTCCTATTTACCTATGTAACCACCACTTACCCACAACTAACCTTGGGAAACTTATACTGTAGCACAGTGAAGAGTGCCCCCTTGCACCTTGTACTGAGGTGCACAGGCGCCCAACCTAGTCCTCTTCTCAGTTACCACCAGACAGTTCTGATGCAACTTCGGTAAATAGGAGGTAGGTATCAGGCGTGTAGATTTCCAATCCAGTGTTACTCTAATTTTAAAGAAGAGTAATCTGCAAAAGGACAGCCTCCATAGTTTCCATGTTTCAATTTGAGTTTCATTGCAAAATTTTCTAAAGGAGGTTCTTCATGTCAGTTACTGGACCATTTTTTGAGTGAAAACCTACTTAAACCTTATAAGTCTGCATTCAAGCTGGACACAGTACTGAGACTGCCCTACTCTCAATTGCATCTCAGCTGGATGACGGTAGATTTAAATGTTTTTCTTGCTCTTCTGAAATTTATCATTAGCATTTGATACTGTCAGTCATGATATTTTATTGAATACACTGCAGTCAAAGTACAGAATAGTAGGTACTTTTCACACTTGGTTAAAATCTTACCTGTATCTCACAGACTGGCAACAGCAAGTAAAAATTGGTAATGTTCTTTCCTCTGCAAAATCTTCAGATAGTGAAGTGCCACAGGGCTCAGTTCTAAGTTATGTCCTGTTTTCAATGTATTTGGCAGGGCTAAGTAATGTTATAGGTCATGATAGTATTCATTTTCACCGCTATGCTCATGATACTCAATTGGGCTGTAAACTTCCTTTGACAAAAAAAAACCAAGCACGCTGCCTTTCAGCTTACCTACAGTATGTGAACAAATGGATCACAGTTCATCAGTTGAAACTTTAATAATTGAGTGCATTATCTTTGGTTCAAAATTTTTGGTGGAAAACCGTAGTTTTCCTCCTCTTGCAGTGGGGATAACCTTATCTAATTTGCTTCAAAAAAAATGAAAAACTTTGGCACATATTTTGATCAAAATCTAAGTAAATATGGACAAGCATGGTGGTGCTTTCTGTTGATCTGCCAATTGGCAGTTGAGAGTCATTACTCTAGCCTTCTGGGAAAAAACCTTGATAATAAAACTTGTGAATGTTAGTTCATGCATTTGTTTTTTCCAGGATTGACTTTCACGACTCTTCGCTTTAGGTCTGCCTGATGTTTCCATTTAAAGAAACTTCAAAAAACTCAAAACTCTGCAGAACGCATTGTCAAAAGGAAAAGTAGACATTGCTATACAACCCTGCTTTTAAAGGAACTTCACTGGCTTCCTCTTACTAAGAGAACCAAATTTAAAATACATCTGCAGCTTACTTTTCATGCTCATCATTTAGAAACAGCTTCTTTATATCTCTCAGCTTCTGTGTCCTTATAATATGCGCCTAGCCTCCAGCCTATTGACCTATTTCCAAATAGCAATTACAATGAATTGTTGGATAAAATTTTGGGGGTACATCAATTTTCACCACAGTAAAGTGCCATTGACAAAGATGACAAACACCAAAACTATATCCCACAATCCTTTGTAATTGCTATTTGGAAATAGGTCTATGGTCTTTTTTCCTCTGGGAAGGTTTCCCTGGCTCTTCCTAATCCATGATTGAAATCATACAGTTATGGAAGCTTTCCATATGCTGCTCCCTAAGTACTTGTGGGACCAGTTACCCGACCATATTCAGTTCTGCACTGATCTGTCTGCATAAAAGCATACAGTATAACCTAGGCCTCAAGACTCATTCCTTTGAATGTTACTCATTACTGTACAGTAGTTGATTAAATTTTTTGTCAAGCACCTAGAGCAGCTACACTTTTGTTCCTGATCATATTTGCTACTGTATATAAGAACTTTCAATCTGTTGTTATTGTTATTTCAGGAATTTCATTAAGTCATTTGCCCTTTTTTCTTTGAAAAAAAAAATATTAAAAATAAACTGTAACACTATTAAATGGAAAGTGTTATAACTTTCATCTTTTCCCAAGAGACATATTTTATGCCTTTGTCCTTGAGATCTCATACTTGGCTATTTTAATTTGATGATTGCACGGGAGACTGATATCAAGATTTAGATTAATATTTATATGAGGTAGATTGTTTTTCTTGTACATATAGTGAGATAGGATAGACCTTCTTGGAAATGTTGTGTAGCCTCTACCTCTCAGCAATTACGTACCTCACTAATAAAATTAAACCACATTGTAGGTTTTAATATTGATTGCTGGGTTTGCTGTAATGTGTACAGTATTTTATCAAGAACATAAATCAATTTATCAGTTAAGATCTCCAGTTAAGGCTTTTACAGTACAATATCAATTTGGACACAATTATGCTGTACA
This sequence comes from Holothuria scabra, assembly GCA_037179385.1. NCBI lineage: Eukaryota > Metazoa > Echinodermata > Holothuroidea > Aspidochirotida > Holothuriidae > Holothuria > Holothuria scabra. The sequence goes on from CM074188.1 coordinate 267,527, forward strand.
TGATAAGTGTGCTCATGGTTTGTAAAAGCAAGCTATTTGACCTTTTACAGTATTTAGATCCTTTAACGTTGGGTTCTGTGTTTATACAGTGGAAATTTATAGAGAAGATCAATGGAAGCACGACTGAAATTGTGGTCATCAGGCCTTGATTTTGAGAAATATTTATGATTGTCCTTTTGTCTTTATTTTTAGTTGTCCTCAAAGAAATTTGGTTGTCCACATATTTTTTGCACCCTGACAAAGCAGTTAAATATGTTCATTTATTATTGGTCTTAACTCTTGAAGAATAAAAAGATATGATGTTTGAGAAACAAAGACACTTGAAGTCTGAAATATTGTATTATCAGATAAAAACAAGCTGCTCTTTAATTTATTCTCATCAGGAAACCAAATTTTAACTTTTGGTTGTCGGTACATGGAATTTTAATAGTTGTCCCTGACAATTGGACAACCATGAAAATTGAGCCATGGTTAAGGTCAAAGGTTATGCTGGTGGTGGATACAATGGGCTGTGAACATGTAGTAAAAGAATCATAGTCTCCGATATAAAACTTTTTGATGGATATACAGGTATAGGAATTAGTCATGATTGTCACTGTAGAATGCAACATAACACTTGTGGGCAACTTTTCAGGACAGTATGTACCATACAGTATGTGTATATGTTTGTGTTAGACTGTAGGCTCATGGGTGATGAAATGTGAAGTACAGTAGTACAGTACGGGTTGGAATAAAGAGGATGTTAGGTGCAGTACATATTTTAGTCAGATTCCTGTCAATTTTGTTAGGTTCATTGGCATTGTGCATACAGCAATACACATTATGTTACTGAGTAGCAGCGTTAGGTCTTTCCTATTGCATTGCCCTGTTCCACCAAATAGTTATCCTTTGCTTGCATTATGTTGGTGACTACAGTTGTTAAACAAGATAATGTACATGGTCAAAAGATGTTGCAGAGAAAACAATGGCCATAGGTTCCACTTTTGAAGTCTTTGGTATGACCCTCCTAGGACTAAATTAAACTCCTGACCTGCTGCTGCTTGTGGTGGTAAGATCTGTTGCCATAGTGTTAGATGCCATGTACTGTACAGTACAGTTCTATCTCAAGCAAGAAGAAAAGTTTTGAATTGAATTCAATTTCTTTCATTCTAACAATATCTCAAATATCCTGAAGTCATGTTAAGCTTTTATGCAATAGGCTTACTCAGTACAGTAGTACTGTAAAAAGTTTAGAAGAATAGGTCAATAATTCAGTTTAGATGAAAGACATGTAGTTTATCTATAAAAAGAGGCAAAATCCAGCTTGTGAAGATACCCTTAGTGTCTGTCTGTAGAGAGATTCAATAGAGGTGAGAGAGAAACTGATCATAGACATAATATGAACAGAGCAGCTTGTGACATCCCTCGCCTTGGTGTCAAAAATAACTTTAAATTTGCATACAGCATGTAACCTGTACAATGTGACACCAAGAAATGACCTGTACAGTAATTCACAGTGCCATTTACTTTTAATGTCACTATTAATGAAGCACTTGAAAGGTCAATCAAGGGACAGATTTAACTGTACATTACAGCACATTGCAAGCTTCAGCTCTGTCAATTTGTTGTCTTTATGGAAAATGTAATCATAGTCTCCTATAGGTTTTGTTTATATAACTTTAATCTTTCACAGGCAACAATTTTAAGGACTTTTTGATCCTTTGTGGAATTAGGCAGTCAAGGAATCTTTGTGAGCCCTTGATTCCATGCCAAAGATAGTTAAGGTATCTTTGTGATGATAACATTGTGTGTGTGAGTGTGTGTGTATGTGTGTATGTACATATGTGTGTCTGTAAGTTTACATGTGTGTGTGTTCTGTATGCAACACTACTTGAAAACATGATGCAGTCACCAAGGATTTCAAGTGACAAAATCATTATAGTTTTTGTAGTAGAAAGGTCAATTGAAGATACAGTAGGTATGAACTTGTGATCTTCAGCACACTTAATTTTCCCAAAGTAATTAAAGGTTTACTACCCTTCACCAAAAGCCAATAAATGTTGGCATTTGTTGAACCAAATTAATCCTCTCTAAATATAGATGCAAGCAGACCCTGTAGGCCTCATGTTCAAGCTTCTGTGAAAGACTGTACTGGCTAGTTAATTAGAAAAGCCTTTTAATCTCCTTTTACAGCCCAAGTTAAGTTTCTTTAGTATGAATGGAGATGTTGTTAAGCTCTTTAACAAATTGTCAGTGAGATTTAAAGGGAGAATTTCAGAAATGGAAAGGAATTTGTCCATCAGACATGCTCTTGAGTAATCATGGATATCCTTTAGAAATGCCATAAAAAAGCTATTAATTTTGCCACCAAGTGTTGGGAAGCTTTTAATTGCTTCCTTGTACAGTAGTACAAGGAAGCAATTGAAAGCTTCCCAACACTTAGTGGCAAAATTAATAGCCTAGGGTATAGTTTTGGCCTAAAATACTGCATCCACATGTGCTTGTCTTATTGTATGGCATCTACTTCTTGCTTGGAATGTCCAGGTTTGATTGCTGGGCCAGTCAGGCCATACCAAAAACTTTTGATGTGGAGTTACTGGTTATTAAAGGACAATGGAAGGTTGCAGTGTAAGATCCTATAAGATGCCCTGTAATCCAAACTTGAAAAGCAAAAAACTAAACTAATACCTACTGTTTCCAGCCCAGTAAAACCAGATTCTGCATGCAGTACCACAGTCATGGAAGAACTCCTTATAGCAATATATTGATGGGAAGTGTACAGTACCCCGGCAAACAGCTCCTCTCATTGTCATCTCTATATGGGAGAAACTGAACTTCCTGTTGAAAACCTCAAGTTTTTTTTTTACAATGGTCGTGAACATGAGAACCTGAGAATTGCTTTACATAATGTAACTAGTCAAACAATGGATTTCATGTCCTCAAAGAAAGATTCAATAGATTTCTCAAGTCTTTGAAAGTTCAATAATATTGTTGAGGTTGTGATGAAGGAAGAAAATACAAAATCAAAAACAATGAAATCCTCAGAAACATGACAGAAACATCTTTTTAAAAGATTTGCAGCGGTTACCACCCAATGTTTTCATTGTTAATGCATGTGTATCAACTTTCCCTGAACTTTTAGCATGAGCTGTTTCTTAACAAAATCATCATGCTTCATTACCAGCACAAATACAGTAGGGCAGTGTCCAGAAAAGATTTCCCTATTGTCATGATCTGCTGATGTCACCTCTGGGTGCAATCTGACCATCACTGTATATCCTTGTTATGTCATTTCTGAGCATAGTTTATTTTCAGGTTGGGTGCACAGGTAGTTTCTTAGGACTCTTTGCTTGCATATAGTGCTGGACATGATGGCCCCTTTTTAAAAAGAGCTACTGTAGCTCATAATCAAATTGCTCAAACATCGCTTCCAACAAAAAATATGATGTCAGGTTGAAATTATATCAGGTGGCCATTACAGTAATTGGGAATGGAGGCTGCTGCTGCTAAAGGGTATTATAAGTTTCTACAAATCTTTATTTAGTATGTTTATCTAATGAAGACATAAAAGTCAAATTGTTTGAATGTTTGTGATGCAGCTTGCTAACAGGATATCACTAGGCAGAGAAGGCTACACTCTTCACATCTGATGTTCTGTATAGTTAGTTACTTAAATGGAGTTTTACAGCCCAGCTTCTAACCAATTGGCTTAAGTCTGGCAAACCAGCCACTGCCTTTCTTCCGGTTGTGACTCACTGTCGACAGAGTTTTTCCCTACTCCATTGCAATGTCTGACTCTTCATACAGTATTTGTTATACAGATTGAGAGGAAGAACCACCATATCAAATTTTCCTGCCTGTAAATACTCTGACCACACCTTTGATGCATCATTGAACAAAGGTCAACAAACTCCACACAAGAAGTTGCACTGCTTTCTTTTCAGACCTCGTAAACAGTGACACATGTGACCTTCATTATTCTGCATTTGTTTGCTACCTGTCTCTTCTCAAGCTTGTGGTTTTTTGGTTCCTTGCGGGAGCAAAGGAACCTATGTAGTCAGGTTGGCGTGTGTGTGTGTGTGTGTGTGTGTGTGTGTGTGTGTGACACTTGCTTCGGTACGCTCTAACTCAAGAAGGGAAGGTTGGATGGAACTTGGATTTGGTACATAGATTCATCATAGGGAGAAGGTGTGCCCTATTGTTTTTGGTGGAGGTCAGAGGTCATTTGGGGTCACCAGAGGTCAAAAACTAAAAACCTTCTCAACACGATATTTCAAGGTAGGGAACTTGGATAGATGTCATACTTGGTGTGTGGATGTGTTATGGTGTAAGGATGAAATTGGATATGTTTGGTGAAGGTCAAGGGGTCATCTGGGGTCACCAGGGGTCAAAAACTGAAAAACATTTAAACACAGTATTTTAAGGTAGAAAGGGCAGATTTCAAATCGACTTGTGTTTGGTTAAGGTCAAAGGTCATCAAGGTCACTGGAGGTCAACCGCTGGAAATGTTATTTAGAAAATCTTGTAAGCTAGGTAAAGATAGGTTCAATAGATTTGTTATCTCACCTGGTTTTGCATGCTTATACACCCAAACACCTTAGAAATTTGGCCTTTGCATTTGTTCAGTAATGGTTCCTTTGGGTTGTACACACATTTTGGATCATTCAAAGTTTTAAGAGGGCAATAACTGAAATCTGTAGATTTCACTGAACACAGGTCACTCTGCATTAAACTGGTCTCTCTGCCAGTGGAAGCAATGCATGGATTATACAGTATGTCTCTTTAATACTGCTGTGCTCTGTGGGGATAACCTAATCCTCATTCTATTATCACACCCCATTAATCACTTGCTTTCTGCTTAACTGCTGAATAAACACTGTTTTCTGTGTAGAGGTAGCAAACAGGACAAATGGTAGATTGTTTTAAACTAATAGCAAGTTTTATTTGAGAGCAGGTAAAAATAAATTGTGAGAGAAATACAAGGGGTGTTTTTCTCTCGCTGACCACATTGTGTATTGTGTATTGATGATAGTATCAAGTTTGATTACAACCATAAATACATATGGAAATGAGGAAATATTTTTGAAGGATCACCAAGCATTACAAAAGTTGAAGGTTAGTAAGGCCACAAAAATTTGATCTTTGATATCATGTAATATAAGTAATGAAATATCCCTTGTGAAGATGTTACAAACATTAAGTTGAGTTTGAGCTTTTGCTTAGCTCTATTTTGGAGACTGGCTGTACATTCTTATAATATCCAGCAAGGAACCACAGTGCCCATTGGGCTCTTGTTAGAATGTGCTTGAATGAGTTGAGCCATAAGTTGAGGAAAATTTGATTTTGCCAAACATTGCTTTTGGTGGGGACTCTGGTGAAATATCTAATAGGGGAAGAAATTCATCTTGCTATTGTTTTGCTGGAAGCCAAATGTTGTTTAGGTCATGAAAGGTAAAACTGCAAACCTATGACTTCTAAATGTTTCTCATGGTAACAAATTTCTCAAGATCATTTTCAGGGGTAAATGAGAGGTCAAAAAGCCAATTTTCCAAGAATTCACCAAGATCTTCATGTGAGGAGGGCACTGCACATCTTAAAACAAGAATTTACAAGATTGTCCCTTGATATTACTAGAGGTCAAAAAGCAAGAATTTCTAAGACTAGAGTTACCAGAGGCCAAAAGCTGTACTGTTGGTTGGGATTACCAGTCAGCCTAGTTAAACAAACTGTTAAACAAACTGTCCATCCTTCAGAAAAGAGCAATTAGACATTTCACCTTCTCTCAAGCTAGGGATTATACTAATGGTCTATTTCAGTCTTAAATCTCCTTAAACTTAATGAACTTTTCAACTTCATTGTGGCAGCTTTAGCTTTGTCTACCATTCTCTAAGTACATGAAGTGCTCCAAGCCTGTGTCACATGTAACTCACATATATTCATTTAAACAGATCACCTGCACACTAAGAATTACCACAGCAATCTGTAGAAGAAAAGTGTCCATTAATGGGCCATTACACTCTGGAATCCTTTACCTCAAACACAAAAGGCCAAGTCTTTGTTAGTATCCTTTAGAAAAAATCTTCAAAGTAGTTTCATAACTTTGTATTTATTCCCATGTTTTCTTACCACTGTATATCCACACCTCTTGTAGATTCCCAATTTCAGGGATGTGGGTAATCAGGGTTAGTTTAGTTGTTAGGGTACCTGAATTTGGGGTGACAGCAGTAGCAAAGCAATTGGGAAGGGGGTTAGAACCCCCATGACCCAACCTTGCAATGCAAAAAAACACCTAAAATAGTGGGTTTTTCTCACTCTTTCCTTAGGTTTTTCACTCATGTTGTGCCCCAACCCCCCTTCCCCCCATGACACAATCCTGGCTACGTGCCTGGGTGACAGGGTGGCTTTGTTCTGGTGGGTGGGGGAGTTGGCCAGGCCAGGTATTGAAGTTTGTTAGGCTTATACATATGTGGCATTTACTTTTAATGTAACTGTGTTCTTTTGTTTCTCTTAGGGAGTAACACTTCTCGATTAGCCCTATAGCCTGCGTAGCTTCTCTGTGCCTGCAGCCCCCTTAAGGCTGCCTGCCCCTCAGAGCCTGCCAGCTATGGTCAGAAATTCCTTTCAATGACCCCAAAAGTTGATCATCTTTAAATCATGAGCAAATGGTCAATTTCTGAGGTAGGCTGTGCTCAAGGACTAAATCTTAGCAGTGCTATGTTGAATAAAAAGATGTTTACACCAAACAAAAACATAGCCCTTATACTGGACATTAGTTAAAGCTTTTAATTTAAGTGCATGACTTGATCATGGACAGCCTCTTTCAAGCAATAACAATTTTCGTCAAAGAATGGATTTAAAAACAGTAATCTTTTTTGAAAAGATCAAAGTGTCATTTACTATCAGTGGCTGTGTAATCCGTTGTTCTTAACCAACTGTTGTACAGTGTGTGCATGCGTATGCTGGCACGGTACCACACAATACCAGAACATTGACCCCTGTGTCTCTGTGCACTGTAGTACAATGGTTCAAGTGTTTGCCTGTTACAGAAAATTTTCATAGCCTTGCTTTAACCAATCCACATAAAACTATGTAAATGAACTTTCTGTTGGATTTCTCGTAAGTTGAAATGGTCTTGGCTCCAATGTTGGCGAACTTTGGTTTTTCATGTAAATGAGCTGAATGAAAAGGCTTCATCCGCTCCGCTGACCCTAAAGGGTTTCTTAGTGCACTCCCTATCACACATTTTGTTATTTGCAGTATCTGTCAATGTCACTGTATAAATTTGTTACTTTCTGTGTTGTGATGAACCATACTGTATATGAATGAAATGAAAATGAAAAGCGAACTTTTCCCAAGAATTCTGAAGATTGGTAATTACGGATTACTCAGAGATTACTCACTCTTTGGGATTACTCAGTCACTCTTTGGGCTTTCTGGTTATTGAATGCAGGCAAGTTCTCAATTACTGCATCTGTATTTGTAGCATACTGTATAATCATTTCTTGATTTAAATCAGCAATATACTAGTATGCCATGTCACTTACCTTTTCCCTACATAATCACATACTGTACATGCACACATAATTATTTACACTCACCCATTACATTATTAAGGAAGCCAGAAAGTACTCTGGGGTAAAGAATGGCTATAATTACTTTAAAGGTAAAACTGAAGCATTTTATTGCTGTAAGAGAGGCTTCTGCATTACTTGACGAAATCACTTCTTAGTCATTACGTCCAAATTGCCACTTCAGTCAGACAAGAGCTACATAGGTCACATGTTGGATATCTCTTCATCCAAACCCTGCAAGAGTAACCTGATAGATGCAGTTTAATAGTAAGAGGCTTTATTGAAGGGAATCATGGAATTAATGCAAGGAATTTGTGAGATTACAGATGGCCTCTGGATAGTTTAATTGAAATCCACCATCCTATTCAAAGGGAGAATACTGTACTCGTAGTCAAGAAATTCTACTGACATAAGTCACAGTCACGAAAAGGTGATGCACAGTACTGAGTCGAACGGCCAAAATACGCCGTATGCCAATGAAATGTGAGCAAAGCAGTAACTGATCTCTGAAATTTTCCGCTCTTTTGATTCGAAACACCCTCCCAAAAAGTGCCACATGCATGCAATGGCTTTGGTTGAGTACTCTGTATAATATGCTGAAATAGCGAGTCTGCATTGATTTTACCTGTACCTAAATGTGAATATCGACACATGCTCGCATATAGGCAGTGCAATTCAGACCATCTTAGAAAATTCCTTTATTCTGTAGGGAGTATGTAACACAGAAGAGCATTTGGGTAGCCAATAGGGGAGTACATCATGCTGGCTGAGTTTGTTGACAAGCGTCCAAATATGTTACAAAAAGTCCAAAAATGTTACGCATCTCAGAAGGTCGAAGCGACTTGGCATGGTGATGTTCGACAGTAGCTGTCTAAGAAATGTGTCCAGTGTTAACTTGATTAAACCCCCATATTTTGACCAGTAGTTCAATATTGCAGATTTTGCATTCATCTTTACTAAAGACTTAAAAACCATTCAACTGTAAATGCCACAGCAATTACATTTTTAGTACAAGGAGTATGTACAGTAAGGTTCAAGAACTAGAATGAATATACAAATGTCGCTACATAGATCTGGGGAGGGCACTGTCAGTGTTGGCCACATTCTTGAAACATTCTGGTTTAATCTGCATACTATACTTTGCCTTTCATTCCCTTAAATACTAAAAAATATTTTAATAGAATATTTTGTTTCCAGAACAGTCTGTGATTAGTAAGTACTGTAGCAGTTTAATCAATTGCAGACTGCCACATCAGGATGCATAAGTTTATTGTACAAGGAATATCTTGCTTGTGTTTGTGAGTGGTATGTTTAGGTAAACTGTGTGCAGAGTGCAGTGGTGTCTTTTATTAGCTATTGCAAAAGTTGACTCATCTGTAGATGAATGGATTATTTCAAAATAGATGTGGTTGTAGATATTAACAAGTCAAGAAATGGCCCTGACAGATTTCTTCAGAAATTGTTCAGTCTGGCAAGAAATTTGTATTTCCCCAAGTCCTCCAACCACTGGCTTTCACTTCCTGCCTCAGTGCAATTCTTATCTCTCTGTCTTAAGTTGCTCACACAAATTTATCCTTCGATCTTTCATGGCTATGCTGCTTGTGTACATACAATCCCCAGTGTCTCTGCTGTGCACAAGAGGTGTGAGCTTGAAACATTACATGTGGTACTGTACTTAATTGCTGATTAAGTTTGCTTTGACATGTTGTAAAAACTACACTCTGTAAAATATTGTATGCAATACACTTCATCAACTGCCCTTTAAGGCCTTAAATCTACTCCATCATATATTAAGTGCAATTCTGTGTTTGGAGTGTTTACAGGCTCAGGCCTGATATGATGCAGGCAGTTGGGAATAGCCAAAAGCTTAAAAAATGACAGAACAAATTAAAACTTCCACGGTATTGCACAATATGTTCTGGAAAATATCATGTCAAATGACTTTCGTCAAATAAGGAAACTTTTCAGCTGAAATAGTTTCTGTTTTCAGTGTCACTGATTTGAGATTAAAATAAAAGAATTATGGAGACCTTCTTGAGGGAAATATTGCATTTTTGTTTTTAAGAAAAGTTGTTTTGTTTAAAAATGTTTATTTCTTTTATAGAATGATAGATATGAAAGCAGCACTGCAACATGCTGTCACATTTATGCGATTAATTGATTAGACTCAATGACTTCATAAAGAAGAAACTTATATGTATTTAATTTTGGTGTGTTTTAATGCAATATCTCTGTCCTTTAAGCATCTGTTTTTTGCAGTTAAAATTAGCAAGTTCATTCCATGGGAATAAAATTTCCTTGAACATGTTCTTTGGAATGCTATTTTCCCTCCAAGTATCTCAAATTTTGTAACATTTTCTATTCTTCTTTTGCAGGAAAAGGATTTAGAGATGCTTGCAACACAATATGTTTCTGCATCAGCATAGAATTATATCTTGAGTGGACGGGTGCCATCAATCAACACTTTAAAAGCATTCTACTGTAAACCTTGGGTTGAACCCACACAAAAGCTCTGTAACACATTTCTCTACTTGGAAAATATGAAATTTGCTGCAAAAGTGTTCATTAGCCAGCATATACCATTAGTTTTTAAACATCATTGGTAGAATTAAACGTTGTATGTGCTGAACACTATACAGTATTAAGCATGATGCAAACTTTGAATATTGCCAGATTTTCAGAAAGGTTTTGGTTCGTTCAGTATGCTACCAAAGCTATTAAATGTCTATAAGACTGACAGACATCATGATAGGGGTAATAGACAATCATTTTTACAGAGGACTCCTGTTAGCCTGGTAGATAAAACTGATGGATAGTTGCACATTTAGATTAGCTCGATGAAAATTGAGTACTGCATACAAATGTATCACATATCTGCATCCACACAGAGTAACATGTGAAGGGTAGACTCATGTTGTGGAGATACAGTATTCTGTTGTCAATTGGTCTAAGAATTTAGAGGGAGGGGGAAGTTGTCCTCATTCAAAATATTTTTGTTTCATTTCGATTCAAAAGAGGCAACTTGACGAGTTGCAATGCAAAAAAAGCTAAGAGCATAGCAATTCTGTTAGGAAAGTGTGACACCTCTGACCAAGGTTTTCAGTTAAATCCCGGTTAGCTTATCTTGGCTCATCGGTGCCTCTATTCATGTGAACTAGTTGATTTGTTTGTTGGTTAACCGATTGGTTACTCAAGTTCTTTGTCCAATATGAAATAGAAGAAATAAGAAGAGCTTATGTTCCTCATCTCCAGCACTGCCTGATTAGCCATGCTTATTAGTTTAACAGTCAAATGTGTTACAGTTTGTGCTTGACAGGAAGCAGTTATTTCCAACACTACTTTATGAGGTGTTAGGATATTCTTCCATATGGGCATTTAAACTTGTAAGGATGTTTAGAAATCTGTGGGACATCTACAATTTTTGAACCTTATGTGACCCTTTTTGAGAGGGATAGTGTAGAATTACACTGACCAGAGTTGTCACTTAATGCATAATTAGGTGAGCAGTATTGTTTCAAATAAAGGTGGTAAATTGGATATGTGTTTTCAGAGTTGTCACTTGACTCTTAATTGGATCTGTGTTTATTCATTATGCAGAGAATACCTTTCAAATTTACGCTCACAAATTTCCTCGCCGTTTTGATTCTAAGTATCCCTGTGCCAGATTATTTCTTTCAAGCTGCCTTCCTAATAGTAATACTTATCACACAAAGTTATCTCTGTAGTTGTTCACAGTATATCACTGAATATTTCCTGCATGCTAGCAAATTAATTTACCCTACCTTGTATTTTGGAATGTATTGCCGCAAACATGATCTGTCTGTCATCTCCATGGAGTCTGACCAAAACAACTACTCAGTGATGACTTTCAGCCCTTTCTGCTTTTTAGTGACATGCAAGAAATTGACAGCATTTATTGGAAAATCGTTTTGTCTAGCCTCAGGAATTGTACTTAGTGGAAATAGTCAAGGACCTCTTTCACTTTAACATTTATAAAGTGTTTGACTGGAGGGTTAGTCACAATGAACAACCTTTAGTTAGTGTTTGAGTTCTTAATGCAAATGAACAGCCCCAGTGTTTTAGCTCCTAATTTTAAAAACGAGACATAGTATTAGATTTCTATTTATGCACACCAGTGTATGTTCATATTTACCATTCTCACAGTGAAGTCCTGACAATACAAGTGTCACATAGTTTTGTTGGGTTTTAAACAAAAAAGAATCGGTGGTTCTGAGGCAGATAGAATCACACTTATGATAGAGAGTTCTTTCCTCTCTCTTTCAAGATTTCTCTTTGCACATTAGAAGCAAGATTGGTTCTAAAATTGACAAGAGGTCATTGGTATAACTGACCCTTGTTCTGTTTAAGCTGAAGTAATAACCTTCAGAAGATGCTGTAGTAAGACTTGGAAGAGGAAAAAGCTCTATGCTGTTCTGTATGTAATGTAATTCAATCTTGCTTTATGTTTTAGGATTTCCATTTTCAATAATGATCAAAGACATGATGTAGACTTTCTGGCGTCACATTAGTGGAAGTATATTTAGCTAAGTACTGTACATGCCACGGCTTTAATAAGAATGAAACAAAGACACCCCAGTTGATCAAAGGCAGTGTGGGGTGTAACTGGTATCTGAGTTTGTTACATGATATGAGGCCTCAGTTGATCTAAGCTTTATTGTGTTCATACTGCTTGAAAAGTAGACTGACCTGTTAGTTGACCCCAAATGTATGTATAGTGTATTTAGTATGACTGGTAATGTCAATAATCAGATCTAAGACCTGACTTTCAAGTGTGTATGTACAGTAGAGTGCATCATTTTCTCTCCATGAGATGATAAGATGTAAGCTGCATGCATACAGTAGAGTGCATCATTTTCTCTCCATGAGATGATATGATTTAATCATGTTGAGAATGAGGATTTTTCAAGAAGTAAGGAGGAGAGATTCTTCAGGAGGACATCTATAGTACGGTACAGTATGTGGCTTCTACGAGGGATTGTAAACACCTTTGTGTGTTTTAGCTAGTCCTTATTAAATCAATATTTTAATGCCTACTTATGCTTTCAGTTTATATTCTCTGACAACACATTTTTGGTTAGGATGTAGCTCTGGCTAAAATACAAAGACACAATTGTATTTTAAAATGAAAAATGTCAGGTAATTGGTTCTTTTTCCTCCCCAATTTCTCATTTAGGTCTGAGATTTTGGAAAATTTGTTACAATATCCAAAATGTTAGGAATTCTCTCAGCAACTGTTGAGGTACACATTCATTTAAAATCACAATTTTTATCAAAGGCTAACTTCTCATTCTTTGTTATCATGTTTACACGTAAGATTAAGAATACAATAAACAAGAAATAAAAAGGAACAGTCCCCTAAGAAGAGAATATTTGTACTCGATTCTCTTTCAGTTTTGATGTTACCTCCTAAATATACCATGTATTGGTAAAAGAGTGAACTGCAAAGAAGCATGGTGAAATAACAATACTGTTCAATGAAAAACAGTATGAAATTTTAATTGGTCTTTTCTTGTAAGTAACTTCATTCGGTTACCTTTTTTTTATTTGTCCAGTTTTATGGAGATGGCATGATCTATCAAGACTGAGTCATCAAATGGCAAGGAACTGGAGAGATTATCATTAACTACAGTTTGTCTCACAATTAATTGCCATTAGCAATGACAGCTGTACACATCCAAAGGTTTTCCAATATATTACAGAGAAGAGTTGTATTCATGGAAAACCATGGCTCTGGTGATGTCCACTTAATTATATTACTGTTTGAATACTGTAACAGGTTTTATCTGTACCAGGAGGTTTGAGAAAAAAGGAATTTTGTAGTTCATAAAATCTCCGTTGAAGTACATCCGAGTGGAACAGTTTAATTTGGTATACTTTCAGTGGGAACTGGTGTAGATTATTTTTAGGCCTTCATGGCATGGACCAAATGTGGATTAATTTTTGGCCTTTGTGGCATATTTTGGACTCTTATTTATCTGTTTTAAAGGAATATTCTGGTGACATTATAGTAAGGTCTTGCAAGAAGGACAAAGATATTCTAGCCCTTTCTTCCAAAACCTATTTCAATACCCTTTCCTTTTCAAAGCCACGTTGTGTCAAATTGCCCCATTTTCTTTCTAATTAAATGTCCTGTTTGTCCCTGAAATCTTTTACTTTTAGAATGTTTGAATACTTTCATATAGATCTAGCATTATCCTACACCACATTTTCTCCTTTCTGGCGCACTGACGAATAAAAAAATTAAGAATTTCATGAATCTGTCGATCTTGTGTTTCACATAGTGACAAATGTTGTCTTATTTGGAGAATTTTAGCCATATTCATCGCTTTTATGTTTGGAATTGTAGAAAATGATATATTTTACAAAGTCGTTGCAATTTTTAAGGCTTAGGTGAACAGATTACGGCCAAAAATGCATTTGTCACTATGCCAAAATTGCCAAATTTGCACATTCGTCACTATGCCAATTTGGGATTCGCCAGTCGCCAGAAAGGGGACAACATGAGGAGTATACCAAACAATGTTGCTTAATATTCCCAGCAGCAGCATCTTAATTATGAATAGATTGAATGCGATGTTAAATTAATGGAAAAATTGGTATCTTCGGACCTCTTCATGCTGTCAAGATGCAGTTTTCACCTCCAAAAAGAAAAAAAAAAGGAAAAGAAAAACTCTGTATATATTTTGGAGCCAATGAGTTTTGTCTTAAGTACAAGAATTCCATATCCTTGGATTAAATGAAATGCTTCTTATCCACAACAAATCTTTGCTGGAGGAATGGGTGGTGGTGTTTAAGGTTAGGGGTTACCCCCTAGTAAACTTATCCCAGAGAGGAAAATGTGGGTGGTGGTGCACACCCTAGTAAACTTATCCCAGTTAGTTGACTTATCCCACAGACAAAGTGTGGGTGGTGGTGCACACCCTAGTCAACAAATCCTAGAGACAATGTCTGGGTGGTGCTGCACACGGTAGTCAACTAATCCCATAGACACAGTGTGGGTGGTGGTGCACACCTTTATCAACTAATCCCAGAGAGGAAAATGTGGGTGGTGGTGCACACCCTAATCAACTAATCCCAGAGACAAATTGTGGGTGGGGGTGCACACCCTAATCAACTAATCCCAGAGAGGAAAATGTGGGTGGTGGTGCACACCTTAGTCGACAAATCCTAGAGACAATGTCTGGTTGGTGGTGCACACCGTAGTCAACTAATCACAGAGACACAGTGTGGGTGGTGGTGCACACCCTAATCAACTAATCCCAGAGACAAAATGTGGGTGATGGTGCACACCCTAGTCAATAAATCCTAGAGACAATATCTGGGTGGTGGTGCACACCGTAGTCAACTAATCCCAGAGACAAAATGTGGGTAGTGGTGCACACCCTAGTCAACTAATGCCAGAGATAAAGTGCAATAGTCTGACATAATGCTAGGAGAAAAAAGGCGTTTAATTGCGATTCGAGAACATGGACAGGTTAAACGCCTGGGTATGTGGGTAGGTCACAAAAGTTCTAAAAAAGGGACCGGAATCATCATTTGAAACCCCATAACACTTGGAGGGGTGTTTCTGGCTTTTACAGATAGACTGTTCACGTTAGTCTTTTTGGTTAAAAGATGATGTATTTCAGATGGTTGGGGTGCCAAAGAAAGATAGTGTAGATCGGTTGGGGCCCAACTTAAACCAACCTTGAGATTTCATCAAATGAGTTGTGGTTATTTGTTCCCTGTTCACAGATCAACTATGAAATAGAATTCGTACATTTTTGCGAAATTATTCGAAAAAAGTTTCTGTACACAACCTTTATAAAGTACACCGTAATGACTTTTAAAGAGGGACTGGAAATGTATTGATCTCAAAAAATCCCTCGACTGCGTGTGGTCATTGTAAATTGAACGCATTACGTAGTCATCCACTCTTCCCTAACTTGACTCAAAATAACTCAAAACTCAGAACTCAAAAAATGAATGATGAGTTTGTGATGGTTTGTTTTGTTTGTTTATCATTGTACTGATTGTGATTACCTTTCTCACTCTCCTGCAACTATAACTGCCTTAATGAATGAAACTGTGAAGAAAAAGTATATAGCCACCATGCCCATCATCTGATGAGGGCATCTCTAGCCGAATATCACGGGCATCGATCCTGGGAGCAGTGGGTAATCCCCACTAATGAAAATATTGGAGGAAAACATATCGTTTTGCCCATAATAATTCGGGCAGATTAAAAAAAAAACGGGCAGAATAAACGAAATGTTACAATGTAGTGAACACAGTGGTGAAGCTACAGGGGGCAGGGCGATTTTCCCCGGCTCTGAAAATGAACAATTCGAACATTTTCTGCATGCAACACCAGTGAACTACAGTGTCGTTTTTCCAACTCTGTTCTGTTCGAATTCTCTCCAATTAAAGCTCAATGTTTGTAATTATTTTTTCCCAAGAAGCAGACTTTTCCGCGCGCTTCATCCGCTGCAAATTACACTTCCTAATGCATTTGTGCTTGTTCATAAGTCAGCCTAAGCTCTGCATATGGGAAGATGGGAAATTTACCATATGCGAAACCAGATCATCAAGTTCATCGGCAAAACAGTGCTATTTCCATAATTTTTTTTTCTAAAGTTCCAAATTTTTTCCAATATAAACTCTTGAATTTAAAAGTGTCGTAGGACAGCTCAATTCGTATCGAGGCCTAACGCATGCAACAACGTACTCTGGTCCCCGTACTATATCACAGATGTGCCAATAGGAAATGCAGATTCTTCAGTAATCCCCAAAGATATCAAATTTTCTTACAGGAAACCCTGGCACGATCCGGAATTTTCTGCAATACAAGCTCCATATTATCAAATATTTGCCTAAAAGGACAGATTACCTGCCTTACTATGTGGTGTTGAAGCCTTCCAAAAATCGGAAAGTTTCGGTGCTTGCTACCCGTCCTCCCCGCCTGAAAAATATCTAGCTACGCCACTGTGTGTACAGATGACTTTAGGGCTTCTAGAAAACGTCAGTTTGAGCATGTTTTTAAAGCAACAACACTGAATTAAATGCACCGTCTATCTGTTTTGTGTACATGCGTGTCAATGTGAGTATGTGTTTGTTTGTTTGTGTGGGTGTGTGTTCGTGGCAGCGTGTGCGTGGATTGTGGATTGCTTACATCGTCGAGTACAGTCACGGACACGATTTGAGGCTCCGGCTGTTCGAAAGCCCCCCGGCCCCCAGTCCATAAACTACATCTACGCCCTGGCCTACTAGAAAACTCTTGATATACGAAAATAAATCCCAACATTTAGGTCATTGTTCGATCCGATATTTCCAGGCCCCAAGGGCAGATCCAGGGCGGTGGGCAACTAGGGTCAACTGCCCCCCATGACCATTCCCTCAGCGCCCCTTAAAACAAGAAAAATCGCTCCCTGCGTCCTAAAAGTAAAGTTAAAACTGCCCGAAAGTGAAAAAAGGTCCCCAGAATTTCGAACAGTATAGCTATATATAACTATGGCAATGGGAGTTGGTGTCCGAAATATAGTCGGTCAAATTCAAGAGTACGCGGCTCCTACATGATGTTGGCGCTCCCCTTTTCAAACTGCCCCCCTTCAGCTAGGGGCTTGATCCGCCCTTGCCAGGGCCCAACTCTTAAGCAAAAACCTGAATCTTACCCAACGCCGAAAATTGAAACCCTGGGAACATCAAAATTTCCGGGGACATCGAAGTGATGTAAATCGCAATAAATGGAAAATTACGAAAACAGGGAGCATCGAAGTCCCGGCAAATTGAACCACAGGAACCTCGAGTAGACCCCCGAAATCATACTCGTCGCTCTTACTGGCCACTAATCCCCAATGTTATTTGTTGTGATGGTTTAATTAGTACATTTCGTGTACATGCAACAATTAGAGGTTTTGATCGATGTGAAAGGCTTTCTGATCATTATATCCTGATTAAATGTCATTGTTGAATAGTTAACTCAAGATGGAGATGGACGCATGTATTAGTGCAATTTGCAATCCCTCTATAGGAACATCAATTTATTGCTTCAGCAGCACTGCTTCGGAGGCTCATTGATTATGCGGATCTAATTAAGCTGATCACTTAGTCTATTTCGTTTACAAGGTGAGTTGTGCGTGTGCATTCAAATATGGCTTCCGTTTGAATATTTAGGCCATTGTCAAGTGCTTTTCTTTCCTTCTCTGTCTTTTGCTTCCTATTCTAAAGATCAACCATGCGAGATGTTTCCCACAGCAGGCGAAGATTTTAAAGTAATACTCCAAATGGGCTCTGAGGTGGACATAAGAGATGGGTGTTTTGGATATGGTGCTCGAGTGGCAGAAAATGTTTGATTCTTTCGAAGAAGTTTGGGTTTCTCGTAAGGAAATCTGAAAAATTTGGATATTATTGCCAATATGCCTTTGACCCCCTGAAAAGAAAGCAAAAATACGAACCATTTACGGCCTTAGCGACACGCTTCGGGACATAAAAATGGGAGCAAAATTTAAGGTAAATCGACGCGTAACTTTAATATTGCCCTTTTACCTTGGACCTTGTTCATTAGAACTAAATGTCTGTTTCATCATAACTTAATGCATCAAATGAAATCAAGTTTGCGACATGTTTTGTTTTTTAAACACAAGTTTCAAATCATGGAGCTTGTATGGCGAAAATTTTGAATTTTATGAGAGAAAAGTCGGAAAACAGCACTTTCGTTTACTTTTGTCTTTATGATCTGGTTTCACATTTGACAAATTTGCGATTTTTTAATTTTACAGCCAAAGTCGATCTTCCCTGTAGGTTCGCCACAGGACACATTCTTCGTTCTTTATCCAGCTTTTGTGGCAAAAGGAGTTGACTGCGATAAACGAGGCGCACACTTTCTGATGGCGGAGTTAATATCATTCATTTGAGGGCCAACAACGCGGAGTTTGATAGAGTTGAGTTCAAGGGTTATAATGGAGCTGTGATTTGATGGATGACTTGTGGTACATGGGACTGAAGAAATCACCAAAGAGAGCTCAGATATATTTAGGAACATGTATCTATATCAGATATTGGAGGGGGCACTTTCAAGGACGACAGGTGGCTAACCAGGGACTCTGATATGGAGGAAGGAAGGGTTATGTAGCTAGGGGTGATATCATGTGGTAACCACTGTTTGCGGGAATCACATGCCATATCTGAAGCCTGCCATGAGTAGCTTAGCGGTCTCGACGCCCCCCGTGATGTGTCCGTGCACTCCAAGCGCGCGACAATTTTTCTCTTGTGAGAACTCCTACCTCCTTTTGCAATACATGATGGAGCTTTAAACAGAAAATTGAATGGCAGGGTCAGTCTTCAGGGTTATTAAACTCTTTTTACTTTGAACTATTTTTCGCATGATAAGGAGAAATGGTTAATTTAACAAAAAAATACATTTGTGATACTAGGTATACGAGTTCAAAATCAGTTATCCTAGCCACCAAGTTGAGCACGTATAGTCTGGTAGGCTACCGAATGAGACTGTCATATACAGGGACGAATTTAGGGGAGGATCGGCCAGGGCCGGAACCCCTTCCAAACAAGGTTGAACTTTTTTCTTCATAAAACAAAAATAAGACCCCATTCCTGTCATGTGTTACATTAGCTTATAGTGAAAACCCTCCCCCTTAGCCTATATCCCTCAACTTTTTCCTTCACACACCAAGTTTGTTAAGCAAGTTTCTGATCATTTTGCATTTTCATCCATTTATGGATTTAAACAGTCCATTGCAAAAAGAAAGCCCAAAATAACAACTGCTTAAAGTTTGCTAATAAGTCCTGGGGAATGCCATTTCCGGCTGTCTTTGGGGTTGCGATTTTTCAAACATTTCTATATATATGTTCCGGCCAACCGATGATGCGTGTGCCGATTAGTCTTTCGGGTAGGATTACAAAACAACGACTTTTTAGACTCTGATTACAAACTAAGTGAATACTATTTTAGCTGGCTGAGGGGTTGTGATTTCCAAAATTTTCTGACCGATCCGCACCAACCCGATGGTGGTCCACCGCTCAGAGAGTCGGTTGGGCACATTAACCTGTTCACGGACAAAGAATCTTCTGTCACCGTTCCCTCCCCAAACTGAAAAGTTCCCGTCTGACGCTTTTGCCTGTGGCATATAAATATGTATGAAACATGGGTTTCATTTTTACTTTTAAAATAAGTGAAAATTGTAACTACTAGTTTCAAAATGTGACATTTTTATCTCGTTTTATTTGGTCATTTCAACGTAAAAAGGGAAAGTGTTGTCATCATTTTTCATATTTTGTCATTCGGGAAGCACTGTTTCCCTCTTTTTGGATTGTTAAGTAAAGCTTGTGTGCTTCGCGCTTTCTAAAGATGGCGCTCGGCTTGAGTTCAACACCCGGAATATTTTTCCATCCCTCCACAACTGACCTATCCCACTCCCCTTTTGACAATTCTTGGATCCGCCACTGACATGAAACTCCAAGTTGTGCAGCATGCGATGCGAACTTTGAGCGTTACCATAGCTTTGTCTGAAAACGTTCACTTTTAAAAATGAAAGCTAGAAGAGTGTATAGTAGTTTCAACGTGGGCTTTGAGTCCTTCACGTGAGGAACGCCGGCATTTCTAAGAAACTTACATACGTACAATAAAAGAAATCATGAAAGGATATACACGACCAGAAGGGGAAGCAACTCTATCCAGTTGAAGGATCCAACAACCCGAAGCTTTCCGAAACAATGTCTGAAACGAAACAGTATGGACGCGCCAAGCGCGTCGAAAATTCAGGGTTTTGCCTGGGAAATAATGGAATATTTGGCTCATATTAATGAAATGGATCAACGTTCCCAGTTGCCATACAAATAAATTCCATTTTTCAAGTAACTTATTGCTGTTCCCTTCCAAAACTATCTTGAGCTCTTTTTTGAGCAGATGCAAACTCCTAATATTACATTGTTTACAAAATTATCCTGCGGGCATGCAAGTTGATAATAATCAGCAAACAAGCTCTCTACAGCATATTAAAAAGGGTCAGCTATCCTGCACCTTTTGGCTGCGGTGGAAAAGATCATTTAGCAATTAAGAGGTTTGCCTTCTCCTTAAAAATATACTCAGGGTGAAAAAAACCAAAGCACTAAATGTCGGGGATGATCGCTTTCCTTGCACTTCGCTGGAATTATCATTGAGGCACTTACTTTCTACACAACATGATGCTGTGTCTGAATAAAGCATCATCCAAACATCAGCAAAAGAACTTTTATCTATTTGGTATAGACGAATCCGATTAGCGCTTATTTTTAGTGACTGTAGGCAGCCATTAGTGGGATCCATCAGCCTTTAATCGTCTTCATTTGTTGTCTACGTGAATTTCAAATCCTCATATTCATTGAAGTTGATAAAATCAAGATACACTTTAGTGTAAAACCATCCATGGAACAGGTAGGAAAGCAAATTTAAAGATTAAAGGTGGTGGATCCCAGTAATGGCCGACCATCTCAATCTGTCCGGATTCGTCTAAAGTGAATGGTAGAACAACGCCCACACGACCTACTTAACAGCCTGTTTGCGGAAACTATACTCTTATTCAATCAACATATCTGAAACTCTCCTTAAAAGTTTAACCAAATGTAGCTGTGAAGCAAATGGCGCGGAGGGCCCGAAAAGTTTTGAACTTCAAGAACAAAATGCTCCAGAAATTAACACTACATGTCACATCAGCAGCAAAATATATTAACAGAGAAAAGTAAATTGGCTACACATTTTTTCCTCGTGCGTCCAAAATTGGGGGAGACAATAGATATGATGTTCCTCCTACAAAAAAGGGGGGAGGACGTGTTCCCTCGTCCCCCATAATCGCCGTCCTTCTCGAGTTTTATCCAAACAAATAGAAACGTCGAGTTGCCTGTTTATTTCAGTTGAAGTCTGTTTCCGATTAGCAGTAATTACACATTACAAATCAATCGGTTCACAAGTAACATGCGATGGCATATACCACAACGCGCCTCTATAACGTATATATGCTAATCAGGCAGTCGGGAAGCTTTTTAATTGCTTGGAAACAAATGCGAACCGAGATCAACTCTCAACAAAAACCAAAACTGACGAAAAAAAGACAAGACTGTTTACAGTGACAATAAGCAATATTTAGAGACACGATGATATAGAACACACCGAAAGGACAAGGGCCAGACGACAGTGACACCCAAGTCAGTGGCGTATCTTTAAGAGGACAGGAGGCGTAAATGCAGAACCCACTACTCTGGAAAATGAAACATATGCAAATTTGAAAAATGTGACACAAGATCATCAAGTTACGCCTGTAAGTGTGGTTTTCCCAATTTTCCTTTCATAAAACTCTGAATTTTCTTCAATACCGTAGTTCCATTTGCAATTAATTGTTTAAAAACCGATATTTTCCGCGCTCTTCCCAGGTGGCAAATTTCCAATCCCAAATGCAGCAGTGCTCGTCTACAAGTCAGGTCTGGAAACTTCCAAGCACTCATCGAATCGAAAAATTGTATTATGTGACACAATGTAATCAATTAGCTCTAGTCAACATCAGTCCAGTTTTCCAAACTATTTTCCCATAATCATAAAATTACGAACTGCCTTCACTATAGGCTCTATATTTTTCATTCTTAAAAAAAATACTTTTTTTCGCGCGCCGCAAATTGCAATTCCTAGTCCCCGCTCATTAATTACTTTTGGCACTTTTGGCACTTTTCCACTGGAAAAGAAAAAAATGGAAACTCGAAGTATGTGGCACTAGATCATCGTGTGATCAACAAAAGTGCTGTTTCCCAA
The DNA here is from genome assembly GCA_037179385.1 of Holothuria scabra. Taxonomy (NCBI): domain Eukaryota; kingdom Metazoa; phylum Echinodermata; class Holothuroidea; order Aspidochirotida; family Holothuriidae; genus Holothuria; species Holothuria scabra. The sequence continues at coordinate 289,871 of CM074188.1, forward strand.
ATTTTCTTTCGAAAAATTTTCTGTCTATGATATTAGCTCTTGATTTTTAAACAATTGCCTGATGATGGTATCCATCTACAAGCTTAGATAAGATGTGACAACGACGTTGTTAAATCATCGGGCAATCTCAGATTTGCTAATTGGAAGTGCAGATTCTCAATAAAATCCTCAAGTTTTTCAAATTTCCTCACAGGAAACTCGATACCTATTTTTTTTTCATATTAATGTCTTTCTAAATATTATATAGTGTTCAAACTATAAAAATTAGGAATATTTTGGTCTCCCCGAAAAACTAGAGCAACGCCACTACCCTCAGCGATAGGAATCTCCGAGACTGCAATGACCACTTCCATGAATTAGTCACCCACGAACTCATCCAATTCCAATTCGACGTTAGTGAGAATCAGAATTCTTAACATGTTTAGCTTTTAAACACTACATGTTTAGAATTTTTTTTTCTCCGTTGCTTATTCATTGTATTTCAATTATATATATATATATATATATATATATATATATATATATATATATATATATATATATATATATATATATATATATATATATATATATATATATGTATAGATATCTGAATAGTCTAAGAAAATTTTAGTTACATCATTGAGATGCAGGTGTGTTACAAAAAGAACATTTTTAGCAAGTTAACGTGTTTAAGAACGAAGTGTTTATGAATGATTTCGCTAGTATGTCGAAATTTCCAGTGATAAACGAGGCAAAACTCGCCTTCAGGTCAAAATTAAAGTAAGGACTGTAAGGGGTATCTCCCCGATCGGGCAACCCTTTCACCGAACATCCCCTCCCATGAAGGAAGAAATAAGAAAACAAGTTAAAAGTTTGATAGACAGAGATATAACAGACGAAAGTGGAATTTCTGTGGTTAGCTACCGTAGTTATAATTAGGGGGAAGGATTTTGATTACATTTCACTTTTTCGCCGTGGTGTCAACCCCATTGTATCTCCTTAAGAGCCTGACGTCGATTCCATGTAGCTTTGGCAATATGCCTTACATGGGTCGTTTCAATATTTTAAAAATGATTTGTGCTTTAGCCAATAAGCCCCGAAAAGGCGAGTTGGTATACATATTTGAAGCTAAGAAATCGTGGCGGTGGAACCGGGGGGATCTCTCAGTCCCCCCCCCCCCATGGGTACATGCAGCTCGAAACACTCTAGAAGTGCCATCTAGGCAACGGGGGGAGGGGGAATAAAGTCAAAAGTTGTTTCTTACACCGGTCCTCCACGATTATATAGTCTTGTGGCTCCCTCCCCCACCCCCATATTCTATCCGTTTCGTTGCGTCTGCTACTGATTCGTGTAGAAGAATGGCAGCCGTTTCATTTATTTATTTATTTGTTTGTTTGTTTTTTTATTCATTCATTTTATTTATTTATTTATTTTATTTATTTATTTATTTTTTTTTTTTTTGTAATACTTCCGTTGATTGATTTCCAGCTTTCAGAATCTTCATTTGGAATCAAAACAGTGTGAACTTATAAAGGACAAAAAAAACTTATGAAATATCTGACTGTAGTAAACTTTTAAATGTGGACAAAAATACAGGAACCGAATATGTGCGTCGGTTTTATCGAGGTCGAGACACAACACTAAACAGGAAACCGTTTGCGAGGTTCCATACATTTAATTGATTTACAACTAATCAATGCCGTACCTTGCTGATATTTCATCGACGTCTAGGACAAACACTCTATCGAAGTCGAATGCATGTTCCCTGTCACTTCATACTCATTGTTTAGAAAGAGCAGCAGTTTCTACAGCTACGGTACCCGTAGATCTTCGCGAATTATCTAATTTGATTAAAGTAAGTGCTAGGCTTCGTGAGTTCATTTTTGCCATTGAACGACAAATTAAAGTATCAATACAGCCTCTAGGAACAGCATCAGCTGCTGGTTCATTTAGATCAAACTGCTTGTCAATTCGCGTAAACGTTTTATGTACTTTATTTATTAACATGCTTTCCTACCATCTTCTCTGCGCGATTGTGAGTTTTCATTCTTGAGTGAAACCCTCTTTGCTGTACATCTATGGGCATACGACTGGGACTGCGACTGGAGGGGCTGCATGTAGCCTGCCATAAAAGTTTGCTCTTTTAGAGACATTGTTTTTTCGGTCAAAACTAAATTCAGACGACGCCACTGTCGTCTTTCGTTGTAAATTACAGACGTTTTTCACAATGATGCCCCTGAATCAGTCCATGAATATTCATATTATGACGTGATCTAATTTTACGTATAGGTGACGTAAGGTATTATTTCCTTCCACTGAAAACAATAGGTATCAATTTCAGACGTATTCCTACCCTTCAAGAATATTACGTGTCACGTGAAGTCGTGTGACTGGAGCTGCAGGGCAGTTCCCCTGAACATTTAGGGGATAATCTTTGTTCTTCAACGAAAAGGGGTTAGGTATGATATCCCTAATATTTGCGGCACCCCACCCCCTCCTCCACTAGATGGTGACAAATTGCAGGCCTGACATGTACTCTACAGCTCTGCTTGCTTTTAGCTTTTTTTCTGTACTTACTAGTTAGCATCTTCAGATTTCATTTACTTTTTCATTCAGGTTTTTCTTTGCATGTCTAAGTTCTTATCGGCGTCTCCTTGCTACTGAGGAGCTCCTACGACTGTATGGTGCTACAAATGGGGTGATATTATTTCCAAATATCACTCATTTCATGCAGAACATGTTACATATTTCAATTTACCTTGTAAACCCAAAGAAGTAGTATCATAGATTATAGAACTAAGCTGCTTCTCAAAGAAGCTATACATCCACTGAAGGATAACACTTGACCAACCTTACGGCTCTCAGACCATATACATCATTGGTCTGTCATATGTGGCTCCATTCTAAACTAGGCTGGCTGAAAAGAACAGAAGCATATCTTTTGCCAGAGGGTAGGTAGGACTTTAGAAAAAGATCATAGCACTAAGCTACTACCTAGACCAGACTTCTTCAAATAGCGGCGCGCGACGTGGTTTGTAGTGGCGCAAAAAATTACTGGGAGAATATTGAAAATATTTCTTGAAATGTTGAAAACTTTTCATAAATAAATTTTTGGGGACAAAAAATGCTCTGTTTCAAAAATAGGTACAGTAAATATATCTAATATTTCCCACAGAATGACGTCACATACCAAGCATTTAAGGATAAACAAGGATTTAGTAACGTCCGATTCGTTCTCACAACTGTTACCAGTGAATCGACAAAAATCTTAAAGTTTGTGAAAAATATTTGGCGGAAAAATTGATCAAATTTTGTACCATGTTGCATGTTAGCCCCTTCTGAAACGCAAAAATTTTCAAAAGGGGAAGGGGAGGGGAACCCCTTATTCTCCTCCCCCAGGGCGTCGATCAGTGGCGCATTATAACAGTAACATTAACCAATGTGGTGCTTCAGAAACTTTAAATGAGGAAGCCTGACCTGGACATTGTAAAGTATTAGTTCCATGGTTCAAAATCCTCATAGATTTCATCCTTCGAAATTGTGCAAGACTTACCAAATTTTTTTATATCCTGATTAGGTCGCCCAGTTAACTTGAAGGTTGAAGGTTAGATTTCGAGTGTTAGTATAACAAAGGAGTTATGTCGTTTTTAACAAATTATTTCATTGGCATTTTTTCAATGACCAGTTTCCGATTAATGGACGTTATTCACTCAAAGTGGTCAGTTTGACTAGGCCACTTGTTGGTCACATATAGTTTAGTTTGACTGGTTGACAAGTTGGGTGCATAGTTAACCCAGTTATTAGTCAACTTAACCAAGAGTAATTTTTAGGGATTGAGTAATCCAGTAGTATTAGCTTACAGGCGTCTGAAAAGACTTAAGTGTTGCTTCATTTTAATGATGAAATCAATATGTAGCGTTGGTGACATTCCGTATAGAGTTTGGGCCTGAATGGAATTGTCTCGTAAACAAACAGTACTCGTAAATTAGCGGGAAAAAATACATATAACACCCTAAAATCAGTAAAAGGTAACTTAAAGGTAAAGAGCAGTCCCTCCAAACTCATTTTGAATGAAGTGCTAAAGAACACAATTTTTGTCTTATTTCTCTTCAAAGTATCTTTCATGTCATTTTATGACTTTACTACTACATATTCAAGGTAAACCAAGCAGTTATTTCTGGTATATTTCACATTTGAATAGAAAACCATTGTCACGTGACTCCCAACAGCCAATCATAAAACTGGACAGTCTACTATACTTCGTCAATTTGGGATGACTGTTTTTGCCCTTTAATCTCCATATTAATTGAAACATCCTAAACAGTGAAACCACAGTCACGTGATAGACACTCCGTCCCTATTTGCCCAGTATGTCGTAAACGGTTTGGAAATTAAACACTGGTCGATTACAGTATCCGGTTGATACAGGTAGATACTTTCTTGAAATAAATTAGTTAGTACTTATACACTGCACACTTAAAACGTGTATTTAGCAATTAAACACTTATTTCGTCAACTCTTTTTAAACACGTTTCAATTGTAAACATGTTTAGCTATTAAGCACAAAATATTAAGAGAATACACGTGTTTCAAGGAGCAAGCTTCATTTTTATATGCTACGTGTGTTTACCATCTAGAAGTGTCTACTGAATGGGGGAAAAAGTGTTTAGGAAAACGTTTAATTCTTAAACAACGTTTAAGAGTGTTGAAAAAGGAAGATGTATGATTACCGGCACTTGCAAAAAGTCAGACAAGACCCCCCCCCCCTCCCCCAAACATTGTCGTTAAACTGCTTTATTGGAAAACCACCATCGGCTAAGGCCGAAAAGAATTCAAAGATTCGAAATACTTTTTTATTTTATTTCCCCTTTTTTACCAAAGTAGTCTGTTAGCATGGACGCAGGTCTTCCGCATTACCTTTTCGTAGGAGTTAAATAATACGGCACAATAGAAAATAAATAAAAGATAGAAAACATAAAACATAGTTGCCAATGCCATCATTTAAAGACGGGAAAAATGAAAAATATAGGAAAATAACATTTAAAGATATCAGAAATGACATTAAAGTAAAACTCCATTAAGACACCATGCATGGAATCGAAAATAATTTGTAACGAAAAGTAATTATCAAAATAATCAAAATTTAACAATAGAAGTAACCACAGAATAAACGATAAACACGACAAAATCACTAAAATAATGACAAAAATCACGTCACACTTAAATCTGATAGTTCGGTGCGTTGTAAATCACATTTAAATGATTGCATGCATTTCCCATATAGCTTCACTGGTCATCTTGTTGCACATTTTGAGAGATATACGCAGATGAGAAAGCCATAGTATAAAGAAACACACGCAACATCTCCAAGACACTTTGGCTGAAAGATCGAATCTAATCGCCAGCAAAACCGGAATTAATTCTATCCATGCGTGCAGTTTTGTCAGATGATTTTATCTGCTGATTAAAGATTTGATTCAAAAAGTTACACCTTAAGGGCAGGGTAGAGTTAAGACCAACCGCGATAAAGTGCTGAAATATTATGAAAACCTCAGAATAGTGTATACGATTGGATTTAATTTGGTAAATTGATATTGAGTTTACAACTCTCGAAAGAATGATAAAGCAGCAGGCCATTTCAAAGAAGGCAAATCAGGATATGAATACCACAAATTTTAGTGTTCAACGGAGTTTTTCATTATTATTATTATTATTATTAATTTTTTTTATCTTTATTTTTTGAATTAATTTGGATTCAGTCAGTTGTACTTCCAAGAAAGAAACAAAAAGGACAATATAAATTGTACATTCACCTTCTATTATTTTAATAAAAATATGTCACTTCCGTCAGACTGACAGATGTTAAAGACTGGTACGGTATATATTCTTGAATACTCTGGTACTAAGGCACTCTGCTCACGGCGACTTTAACATTCTTATATAACCAAGTCAAGTACCCTTGGTATATTTTTAAAAAAAGTGAAAAAGCTGTCAAGCGTGAAATATTCACAACATCATTGGATGCAAAAACTTTACCAGTGACTAAGTTACCGTTCATTTGCCTACTGGAGGTGTTCCTAGCATAAAGTTCTATAAACTCGCCTGGACAACACTGTAAATATTGAATAAATGTAGAAGAACAATTTCTCTTTTTTGTCTACATTGAATGTCGAAGGTATAGGAAAATAATTTTAAAATAAACTAAAAATTTTGATCTTCAAAACCCAGTCGTCGCCCTTATTATCGCCTTCGTCCTTATCATCATGATTAAATACTAACGAATATTCATTGATTAGAGTGAAAAAAGAAATGAAATTTTCAACAGAATATAATAGTTCTAGAACGATTGCATCTCAGAATAAAACGTTGAAGACCATGGTTACTGAAGTATAGGACTTCCCTTTTGTGAGTATGGAGGTGTTATAACATCTGTTGGTTTGAAGTAGTTTGGTAATCAAATATCAAGCGGCAAACTTTATCCTCGAATAAATTTTGTTTGTGATAACACTACAACAAGGAATCTCCAACTCAAGAAGACTTGGTCATAGGACTAAAGTCGCAGTCACATCACAACCAATTAGGATCGGAATCCAATTTTTATGGGTTTTCATTACAATCTCCTCTATCTCTTGTTGAAAAGAACTCAAATTTTCCCACCCGAGTAAATATATGATTTGTGACCAGGAAAATTCAAATTTATACTAATTATTTCGTGACGCCACGTCAACAGACAGCTTTTGACGCACTACTCGTGGAATAAAAGTTGCCTGCCAGTTTGACGTTAGAAAAAATCACGTAACATTTCCTTTGCGTAGGCCTTTGATGCAAGTCAGGTATTTACACTGTTTGGCAAAATTTTGATTCTCTCCGACCAGAGATGGAGAAAAATAAAAATTCACAAAAATTTGATAGAAAATCCGATCCAAATTCGTGGTAGTGTGGTCACGGCTTCAACCTAACGATATTTATACGGGCCCGGGGGAGAGGTGGTCAACATACAAGGACTGATGTAGGCTCAATACATTCTACACACTGAAAGGCAGTCAATGAGACTGAAATACTTCTTCCAACTTCGACTTCCAAGTATTTTCTCCACGCACAGTGACGTCGAAACAATTATGCCGAATACCTGTATTTTAGTTAAACCTACAGTATCTTATGCAACCCAAAACAAAAGTTTAAAATATAAAATTGAATAAATAGAACTAATATATTTCAACCAATTCAGCTGCCGACAGGTACATGACATCGGAGACAAAGAAGATTAAAGCGGTTTTTTTTTAATTTACGACTATCAATTTGGTTTTCGTCCTGGCCATTCCACTGTACATGCTATTTTACACTTTACCAATAAAGTAATGGAAGCCTTCGAAAAGAATCATTTTGCTTTTGGCATATTTCTTGATCTTTCGAAAGCATTTGATACTCTTGACCATAATATTTTACTTAATAAGCTTGAGTACTACGGCGTCCGTGGTAATGTCCTGGACTGGTTTAGAAGCTACCTGACTGATCGTCGTCAGTTTGTGGTTATTAATAACATTAAATCGGTCCCTAAGTCAATTACATATGGTGTCCCTCAAGGATCTATATTAGGGGCATTGCTTTTTATTATTTATGTCAACGACCTTCATACAGCCAGTGATACTTTCAGTATTACCTCATATGCTGATGATACAAGCCTCTTTCATTCTAGCTATGACATTAAAGATCTGATACGTAATATTCAAAATGATTTTGTCTATATACAAAACTGGTTTTATGCAAACAAATTATTACTCAATGTAAAGAAGACTACTGCTATTGTATTCCGTTCACCATCCAAGTATCTCAGTGCAGACATAGACTGTTTCCACCTTTGTGGTGTTAAAGTTATTTTTTGTGATGCTACCAAATTTCTCGGAGTTTATATTGATAAGAATCTTACATGGAAAAATCACATCCAGCATGTATGTATGAAAGTCTCACGAGGTGTTGGAGTTTTAAATGGGCTTCGAGGACTGTTACCTCACAGAATCATGGTTTTCTTGTATAATACCCTTATCCTTCCGTACTTTACTTATTGTAATGTCATTTGGGGTAGCACATATACTTCTAGAATTCAACCTCTTTTCATTCTTCAAAAGCGAGCTCTGCGCCACATTTGTAATGAATTCCATCTGCAATATACAAAACCTCTCTTTGCCAATCTCAATATCCTTAATATTTATGATATTAATCGTTATTATACTGGTATTTTCATATTCAACTGGTTAAGTGATTCACTCCCGTCAACATTTAAAACTTACTTTGAATTGCGTACTGGCACATATTCCTACCCCTGTCGACATCGAAACCACATAGCAATACCTTTTTTTAGACTTAGATCCTCCCAGTTTGGAATTCGGTTTAATGGTCCCAAATTATGGAACTCGTTTCCCAATGATATTCAAGAGTGTAAACTTTTAAGTACATTTAAGAAGCAATTAAAAGATCATTTTATCACCAACTACCTCTGAATAATTTTAATTCTTTGCTATCTGTTCCATTTATTTGTGTTTTTGTGTTTCTTTTTCTGTATTATATATGTGTTTTGTAGTAATTGTTTTCTGTTAATTTAAGTCTCTGTAAAGGGGTGTCAACGTACATAAGCTCCCTGGAGCTTCTTGTTGTCACTCCTCAGTCTCTTCAGTACCCTGTACATACAAATAATTCATAACACATTTCTTTATATGAAAGACTGAAATAAAGTTCTATGAAATTGAAATTGAAAAAATTGAAATTAAGAAAGAAAACGGCAAAAATGAAGTAGCACTGAACATGAATGAACTGACCTGACAATTATCATGCAAGACTTGTTATCTCAGTCGTTAGTTCGACAAAGTACACTTAAAAACTCCTGATCGTCAATATAAAGTAGGTATAATGTATTTCTAGTTCCAAAAGTCCGTTTGTAACAGCTTAATAGCAAGTAGGTACACTCTAAAAACGTCCGATTCAGATTGAACCGGAAACGGATCAAGTGGGCACTCAACAGAAAAAGATCAAATATCTGACTAGATCCGGTTCATTTTGACTGCCCATTGGATCCCTTTTCGGTTCATTTTGAACCGGACGTTTTAAAATGTAGACTAGGTGGACAATACCAAGGGAGGGCCCCAATCAACTGGACGCTGGCCGGGTGTGCAAGTCCGCATTCGCATCTAGTGTCTTTGCCGTGAAAATTTAAGGGGTGCTAAATGAGTTTTCGAGCCCATGACTGTTTCTGGTGAAGGGGTCCAAAAGGGTCCTCTTACGACTCTGGCGTGCAATGAACCCTCACACACTGTCAAAGCTATTTCATTCATGTATAAAATACTGCCATTGAAGCTTACGACACACAGCTAAAATGTCTAGTATGAGACCTCTGAAAATCTTGCAATGATTAGTTGAGGTACTTACAGACAGCTTAAGTATAGAACCTAGGGCCTCTGCGAATCTTGTAATAGATTAGTTCAGGTACTAACAGCTGACAGCTTAAATATAGAATCTAAGGTCTCTGCGAATCTTGTAATAGATTACTTTAGATACTTACAAACAAACCTAGACGTTAAGCTGCTAACTCTTTATAATTATTTACCTATGATAACAGGCATACATTTTTCCACATTTGTTGCTTTGTGTACAATCATTGTAATAGTAAGTTACCCACTCCGATTTCCAAAAGTGCTAGTCATTCTAATGCTCGCAATTACCCCATCACTCCTCGAAGCAGGAATGTACTGTAAATCATCATAACAACCTCATGTAAAATTGCTTCTCAACAGTTATTGCTATACCTTTACCGGGCAGTCACTTCTCCAATCTGAAATCTACTAAACCTCTAAATTCTTTTCAAAGTCTAAACATAAGATATAATTTTTCAACAATTACCAGTAAGGTGATATTCTTTAAGACATCTTTCTTCTACTTTCTGCTTTTAAAACCCTTTCTCCTTCTCTTTCAACTCTTCCCTTCATCTCCTCTTTTCCTACTCTCCTTTCTTCTTTCCTCTTTCCTCTTTCTTCTTTTTTCTCTTTTTTTTTCTTTTTCTTATTGTATTGATGTTGTACATTCTTGGTCCAATTTTTAGGGTCGCTATATACTAGCATAGACAGCTGTCTCATTTAGTGTCCTTCATTTGTATATATCTTGTAATCTGCATCACTGATGAATTGTATTAACCTTCTAAAACTTATAAAAAAAAAAAAGACTAAAGAAGTGTTGTCAACGAGTTGAAAGCACTTTTAAAGTGCTCCATTTTTACTATCTATTTTTTTTTCTCCTGTTATTGTAAAAACATTCTGTAATTTTACACATTTGTACAGTGCATTCGTGTGGGCAATTATCCGCCTCTCTCACTGTGTTGTATACTCTAGTACATAGCTAATGTAAGTCACGTGCAGATTTATTCCCGCAGAAAGGTGGATGCTAGTAAAGAGCCATACTGTTTACATAATGTACCCACGTCAGATCACAATACACCTTAGACAACAGTATGGCAAGTTCCAACGTGGACCCTTCTTCTCATGATGTCCTAGTTGAGTCAAGCTGCATATACATCTGCGGCGGGAAAAGTAAATTAATGCAATTCCCTACTTTGATTTATCTGAAGGAAATTTATTCAAATACCTTCTTATTAAGAGTCTAACATTTACAACCCAGCTAACTGAATTTTGCTTTCTTCTCATCTGTTCAATTATTTTTGCATTTGACAATTAGTTCGTTATGTTCTGGGACAAGGTCTATTTTAGAACCAGACTGCAAAATGCCCATTGCTCTAGCCATACATGAAGCTGGTGGATCAGCATTTATCTTGCGGGCAAATTTTGAAGTACCACTTATCTTATAGTGCATTACATGATCACGTAATTTACATCAGATGGTTATATCAAGTATAGATAATCGTCTCTTTTCGCATATCCCCTTTCTTCATAAAGATGCTTCTACGTTTTTAAGGAAAATATTAAACAAGTCGAGCAAAAATTTTTCAGACATATTTACTGCCATATTTTCAGGCTGAATTTGAAATTCATAGTGGAATATTTTGGTTCAAAAGTCTAAACCTTTACAACATATGGCGATAATGAATACCCTATAATTCCATGCGGTTGAGTAGCCTTTAAATTTTGTCATTTAGCCACACGGATATACATATGACTTGGAAATTTATGGAAACCCTGAAGAAATCAGCAAATGAAGGTTAAAATTGATCTCAGTATATATATATATATATATATATATATATATATATATATATATATATATATATATATATATATATATATATATATATATATATATATATATATATATATATAAATATATATATATAAACCAAATGGAAAAGCACCACACCAGTAAAAACATAAAACAAATAGTAAAAACTGGTAAAACAAGAACATATATTTAGCTTTCAGGACCACCGGCCCCTTCCTCAGAAACGTGTTTAGACAACTAAAAGGCAAAACGAAAAACAGACACTATAAAACGGATGAAAGGCAAAAAGCACTTACTAGAAATTTAAAAACAGACCCAACCCAACACAAAGATAAAATGTAAAAACTAGGACCCTAACAAAGGAGATAAAAGCTAAGTAGAAGCAGGAGACAAAAAGGGGATAAAGGCGGCTACAGTCTACGAGCACGTCGTTTTTGGCTTGACAGTTAAAACCGTCATTTATGTTGAGACCCTTTGGGTAGACACAATCAAATTCCAAATCCACTCCCTCTCCTTTTTATCCAAAAGATTATCTATCCTGAATTGCGAGAAGAATGCACTACATCTAAAATCTGAAAATAGAACTTGGTAGGTGAATGTGCCTTGAGATGCTTGTAAAGCTCTGTGCTCTGTACATTGCACAGAGCTTTACAAGCATCTCAAGGCACATTCACCTACCAAGTTCTATTTTCAGATTTTAGATGTAGTGCATTCTTCTCGCAATTCGGATAGGGATAATCTTTGGATAAAAGGAGAGGGAGTGGATTTGGAATTTGATTGTGTCTACCCAAAGGGTCTCAACATAAATGACGGTTTTAACTGTCAAGCCAAAAACGACGTGCTCGTAGACTGTAGCCGCCTTTATCCCCTTTTGTCTCCTGCTTCTACTTAGCTTTTATCTCCTTTGTTAGGGTCCTAGTTTTTACATTTTATCTTTTGTGTTGGGTTGGGTCTGTTTTTAAATTTCTAGTAAGTGCTTTTTGCCTTTCATCCGTTTTATAGTGTCTGTTTTTCGTTTTGCCTTTTAGTTGTCTAAACACGTTTCTGAGGAAGGGGCCGGTGGTCCTGAAAGCTAAATATATGTTCTTGTTTTACCAGTTTTTACTATTTGTTTTATATATATATATATATATATATATATATATATATATATATATATATATAAATATATATATATATATATAAATATATATATATATATATATAGACGAAAAACAGAGGCCACCAGACACACGAAATATTACTGTCATCCATAAAAGTTTATTAAATGTTGAAAAGTAAAACAGGATAGGTAAATCTCAAAGCAGTTTGATGAAGACACTGGTAAAACGTAAAAAGTTAAAAGTGTAAAATTGTACAACGTTTCGAAAGGGTAGACCTTTCTTGATCACGTACACATGCAAACTGATGCTTAATCTCGGACAAAAACCTTCTAACAAAAGAGACCGCTGCAGAGGAGGGCTTACAGGTTATATGTCAAATCCTTAACATTTATACCTACTGGAGCGAACGTGTTAAGACAATAAATCCATTTTAGTTCTACTTCTTCTCTAATTGCCTTACTATTGTTGTGGATCTTTTCTATCCCTATCAGCTCAAAATTTTTACAGCTTTGAAAATGTTTTCCCAAAGGGGTAGTCGCTTTTCGAAATTCCTGCCTGTGACCACGATGTCTAATCCTAAGCTCTCCTCCTGTTTCTCCCACGTATTGCTTTTTACAGTCAAGACAGTTCACCAAATACACTACGCCTTTAGTACAACAAGTGATTGAATGAAACAAATTAAACTTTTGACCCGTAGAGAAGCTCCGAATACATTTGGTTTCTTTGAGAGAAGCACAAGTGACACACCGAACTAAATGTGTCTTAAAACACCCCTTAGTCTCACTATTTGAATGGTCGGGTAACTTGGCTCTAACTAGCAAGGACTTGAGGTTAGGGGGCTGTCTGTAAATGACAGCTGGGGGACTCGGGAATTTGTTACGAAAGGTTTTAGACATCTGTAAAATCGGGAAATGTTTTTTTAAAATCTGGACCAGAGGAGGCAGACGTGGGTTCCGGGTAGTAACAAGAGGGGCAACAATCTCCTTTTTCTTATTATTAGTCTCAGGTCCCGGGTGAAGCAAATTAGATCAGGGAACATTCCTAGCTTTGGAAATTTTATTCCTAACTGTAGAAGCGGGATAACCACGTTTAACTAAATTTTGTTGGAGAATACTTAGATTCCTATTAAGGTCCCTTTCCTCGGAACAAATGGCTTTGATCCTGAGGGCCTGGCCATAAGCTAAGTTGTCTAGAGTGCTCTTACTATGGTAAGAGTCATAATTTAGGTAAAGATTCTTAAAAGTAGGCTTCACGAAAAGATCCGTAATTAAAAAGCCTTCCTTAGAACGACTAATACTTAAATCGAGAAAGTTAACAGAATTAAAGTCAAACTCAAAAGTAAATTCCAGTTCAGATGGGTATAAATGGTTTAAGATTTCCATAAAAGAAAGGAATTTGTCTTTACCATATGGCCATAAACCCCAAATGTCATCTATATATCGACACCACTCAGTAGGTTTCAACGGACAATATATATATATATATATATATATATATATATATATATATATATATATATATATATATATATATATATATATATATATATATATATATTTACCTGGATCCTACCTTTGGTCGACATTCCTTCGTCTAAAAATGTACATTAGGTCGACAATTACGATAGGTCAACATTTTCGTGTCGACCTAATGTTTGGTTCACGATTTCAACCCCTTCTGCATACATTCTTAATGAAATAAGTGCATGTATAATACCTTCATGGCGCCCTCTTTATTGTGTCTGTATATAGACGTAATAAACACAATGTATAGTATGTAGATTTGCACGTGAAAAAAGGGGTGTTATATCTTGCGTTGTCTAAAAATGTACATTAAGTTAACACGTAAATATTGCAAAATACCTTTAATACTTTGTTTATTTTATTATAACTTGTGCGTACGTCATACATAATAATTATACCATACATATTATTGTTGGCGCTGTTGAAGTTTATGGTGGTATTTTATTTGAATTTTTTAGTATATATATATATATATATTTTTATTATATATATATATATATATATATATATATATATATATATATATATATATATATATATATATATATATATATATATATATATATATATATATATATATATATATATATATATATATATATATATATATATATGTATATGTATATATATATATATATTATATATATATATAAGTAAGTCGAGTGACGTAGCGACCTTATATGAATAAGTGAACCAGTGCGGTATTGAATAGTCGCATGAAAACCTTAGGCCTTGGGGTTTCGGAAATTGTTAAGGTCTCGCTTCGAAACAGGCCAAACATTTTCTCTTTCTTGAGAGAATCACCCTTAACTGCCCATCAACTGCTTGGTCAGCTCCCCTTCTTCAAAACGTCAGCTTGATCCGCTCTTGGTAGTAGTTTCATTAGATTTGTTACCAATTAAATCTTGAAGTTGCCCTGGAGGTAATCTTTAGGCCAGTGTAAAGACAATCGAATTTCCCTTAAATGACGATCTTAATACCTCACAAACATCTTAAGACCCACGGAGCATCCGGGGGGTTCGCGCCCTGGACGTCCGCCGGAACTCACACTAAACTGCCCATCAACTTCTTCCTCCGCAGTTCAGCACCTTCTCCCCTTTTATCAAAATTTCTGCTGGACCTGCTCACGGATGTAGATTTATTAAAGTTTTATTTACCAAAAGCCCTTCGTGAAGTTATCCTGTAGGTATTTTTAGACCAGCGTTAAGTCGAAAGAGTTACTCTTATATAACGACTTTAATGCCTCTAAAGTAATCTCAAACCTAGGAGTATCCGGGGGTTGCGCTCCGCGGACCCTACCAGGGGCTCTAAGATGTGCCCCTGGACCCATCTGATAGGTCCCACGCTTCGCGCTAGGTTGCGCCTCCGCTGCCATGAGTGGAGTCCAGTAGTGCACCCTTCAAAATTGTTGTGTCCCTAGTCCCCCTAGAGAGGAAAGTCTGGCGACGCCACTGCTGTGAAGGTGCGAGTAGTCCATGTTCATTTTTAGTCAAACGGAGATCTTGACATTAACTACATAGAGTTACATTTACTACATAGGCAGGGTCACCTAGACCGTGCGTGGAAGGGAGCTGCCACCGGCAATTGGCAAGTACCTTGCTGAACTGGGCAGACTTCGGTTCCTCAGTCGGGTAGAGAATATGCCTTGGTTGGGCATCTGGAGTCGGGTAAAAAGTCACCTCGCCCTGAAGGAAACAGTCCCGTACGTCTAAGTGGGCTACACAAGAAAAAAACTTGAATTACTTTAAAGTTATTAATTCTATGTCTGGAATTTAATTATGTCACAGTACGTGGCTCTTTTTCTCAAGGGCAGATATGACCTTTTTCCCTATTCCAAATCCATAAACAGGGCACGATCTCTGTCCGACTGAGGCACCGACGTCTGCCCAATTCAGCAAGGATTTGGAAAATTTGGGGTATATAGCCCGTCCTTCCACCCACCTCCCCTCTTCCGTACGGTCATGAATAGGATAAATAAAAATGTACGAATCAAGGACGATGCACTCGTGGTTCTACATGTCATTTTAGAGCATGCGGTTGTAGAATTAGGCAAAAAAGTATTCAAAATTTGGGCAGTTTATTTTTCTTTGCAACATGTACATTCGGTCTTCGAATGCCCTGGTTTCGGTCTCCATTCACACCTTCTGGTCTCGGTCTCGGATATGCTGGTCTCGACTACAACACTCCTAACGAGTAAAAACGAGTACTGTATTCCTAAAGTCTATTTAAAACTCTATAGTGTACTGACATTAGTATCCGATGATTTTGGGCAGTGACCTTAAGATCCGTCGTATTTCGCCTCATATTCCAAGGGAAAGTAGCTAAACACCTTGGCCATCTTTATCATTCCATCCATCCATCCATCCATCCGTCCGTCCGTCCGTCCGCAAGCCAAGTCGTCCCCAAGCCAAGTCATCCCCAAGCCAACTCGTCCCCAACCAACTCGTCCCCAAACCAACTCGTCCTCAAGCCAAGTCGTCCCCAAGCCAAGTCGGCCCCAATATGAGAAATTAGTAAAAAATTAGTGGAAAATAAGATTATCTCATTTCAAGAGACCAGCTAACACCGACTTTGCATTTGTTTTTGGTTTGTTCATTATTTTTTCCTCCCTTTTGCTAGTTAAAAGGGAGATTTCGTGACACATAAATTTTTTTAATTTTTGAAGCCGTGATTTATGCATTTGTAGAGAACGACAAGTGGTTTAAAATAGAGCATGGTAACTTTATGGTCGCAATTTGTCTACCCATCATAAGCAATAACATATATATTTTTGGAGTTTGATAACATATATTTTAAACACAATTGATGGGGACATATTTTTAGTTTGGCAAATATAATTAGTCTTGCAAATAAATGTTTTGGCAAAAGTAATGTTTCTTGCAGATACATTTATTTTGCAAACTTATTTCTTTTTCTTGAAAATATATTTCTGGTTGGAAGAATATTTTTGTTGCAAATATAATTTTGTGGCAAACATGGTAACTTTTTCAAGAAAGATATATTTTCTTGCAAATATATTTTGGTATAAACATAATTTTTCTTTACGTATATATTTCAAGTGTTGGTAAAAATATTCTTCTAAATATATATTTTAGAGCAAACACGATATATTTTTGTTGGGAATATATTTAATTGCAAATATATATCTTATTAAGAACATACTCTTTCTACAATTGTATTTTTATTGCAATTTTGTTTTACAAATATAGGCCTAATGTTTGAAGCTACTAAATAAATTTCGTGTTTTGTCATATAAATATTTCAGTTCTGATTATGTTTGGTTGGTAATATATTCCCCCTTTCTCGCGCCATAAAAATCACAACATTTTTCATATTGGGGACGACTTGGCTTGGGGACGAGTTGGTTTGGGGACGAGTTGGCTTGGGGATGAGTTGGGTTGGGGACGAGTTGGTTGGGGATGAGTTGGTTTGGGGACGACTTGGCCTGCTTCAAATCGTTTCATCCACCCATCCATCCTTCCGTTCGTTTTTCCACCAGTCCGTCCGTCCGTTCGTCCGTCCATTTGTCCGATCCAAATATTCATCCATCCACCCAACCTTCAATTCATCGTTCCATCCACCCACCCATTGTTAAGCCCCATTTACTTCGACGGAAGAACCACTGGCCCTTTGCTAGGTATACAGATTATAAAATAAAGGTTTGTCTTCTTCTAGAGTTTCAAACCGCAAAATGTAGACTTCAGGACAAAGAGTGTATTGTGGAGAATCACTCATCTTTAAAATGGTTTGCCAAGCAGAGAGAGTTTAAACGCTCACCTCTCTCGCCCCAAACAGCACCGATTCTCCTTTACTTCTTACTGAAGCCCCTCCCACAATTATTTGAAATTCATCCTCATCTTGATACAATCTCAGTTTATTGCTTCAAGATGAGTATAGGAAAACTCAATTTATATAATCAAAACACTCTCAGTACCGTTCAAGCTGTGTAATGTAAACTTTGGTACTATGCATTGTTTGAACTAGCTGTCAATCAAAGAGCTGAGCCATTTGAAAATTTCGGTACCCCCGGACCAGAATTGTAGTTTGGGGTGAGAGGTTTGGCCCTTTAAGGAGATTGACGTTATTTACCAGAACCTTAGGAGGGCTCTTCCCCAAATGTCAGAAAGACATTTTTCGGCCGATTTTTCGTTTGGCCGGGTAAATATTTCCGTCCTAATTCCGTATAACCATGTGGATAGGGGTGCACCGGATATCCGGTCCGGCCGGATTATCCGGCCGGATAGTGAAAAAATATCCGGTTCCGGTACCGGCCGGATTTTTCGGTAAACTTGGGTAGCATCATATACATGATCTGAGTTAAGATAAACATGAATACTTAAAGAACTGTCACAGAATTAATTTAAAGTTCATAAATGATAGCTTATTAGTGCATGTTGTAAAAAATTATAATATTTGAACACCTTTATTCATCCCTTAAAAGTGACTGAACCAAACAGGCAACAAAGTTACAAAAGTAACCGACTTACATGTACATGTAACAAATATGACCTAATTACTCCAACTGTGTGAATTAAAGTGAATGGATGAAAAAGCTTTCATGCAATTTAAATAAGTCTACTACAGTGCACACTAGTACTGTACAAATTGGATAATCCATATTACAGTTGTACCGAAGTCGCATCATTCAAGACAGTGTTTCAGTTGAATTGCATTGGGTTGTCTACAAATACACACTTAAACACTTCACTTTACTTTTCTTTACTTTTTAACACATACTTGCCCATTAAAGTTGTTAGTATGTGCAAGGGTCATTCCTTGCCAAATCAACAAATTTTCATTAAAGTCTCCAGGTGACCATCTCAGATTTTGATGATTTTCACATTTTATGTTGCTGCATAGACAAAAAGAGCACCCTGAAATTTTGGGGCCCGTAGCTAAAGCGGTTTGAGAGTTACAGCCTTCTAAAGTATTGCATAATACCATATTTTCATGCCAAATGTTGCTTTTGAGTTTTTTCATGAATTTGAATGCTGATAACTTTCCATACGAAAGAGGTATAAGACCCAAATTTGATAAATGAGATGTGTGGTGGTAATATAAATATAAACTGATTTCAGATTAGAAGTACTTTGCTGCTTTTTGGATATGTGACCCTCAAAAAAGGTATATATAGTACTGTACAAAACCATACAGTAGTCAATACTGCAGTGACAAAAGAAATTCAATCTTGATATGAATATTTCTTAAAATTCTACACCCTTGGTACCCAAGCCTCTATTTCTATCTTTGCATTCTGGGGTATGGATGGTGTAATGCTACTTTTTCACACAATTGTATCTTGTTTGGTTGTGAAGATATGGGCCCTTGAATATGGTGTTCTGTGATACTTTGAAAGTGTATTAGCAAAGAACGCCTCTGGATACCCAACTTTTGGTGTTTATTTCTCAAAAAGTAGAAGATTAGAAAGAGCTAAATTTGTTGTGGTTGTACAAATGATCTCTTGCTATGAGTGCAATCAGAAACATCTCTGATGAAATATTTACATTTTGTAATAAATGGCTCAAAGGCCCATAGTGCATCCTTTAGGTAGGCCACAGGGGCCATTTTCATCCTGTAATTTGACCTTGAAGGAGGTAAATACACTTCTTGGAGCATTAGCATCAGACTTGTTTCCTTCCATGGTGGAAGTTTCAAATCTGTGCATAATTGCCCTCAGGGTCAACCACCTCTCCGAAGGAGGGCCCCTTTTTTGAAAATTTCCTTGGGACCAAGTATAGACCCTTGCCAAATCTTTGTTCTAGATATCCATGTTGTAATACTTACTCTTGCTTGTAGTGAAGTGACCAAAATTTTAATGAGGTATAACATTAGGGCCCTTTGGATTATTGGTAGTGGGTCAATGTGGTCCCATAAATTTGAAAAAATGCTACTTGGAAGTGAAAAATTGCATTTTTGAGGGCCCGTGGACATGCCAAAAAAACAGCAAAGTACTGCTAATCTGAAATCAGATCATATTTATATTGCCACCAGACATATCATTTATCAAATTTGTGTCTTACACCTCTTTCATATGAAAAGTTATTAGCATTCAAATTCATGAAAAATCTCAAAAGTAACATAAATTTGGCATGAAGATATGGTATTGCGCAATACTTTTTAGAAGGTTGTAACTCCCGAACCGCTTTAGCTACGGGCCCCAAAATTTTAGTGTGTTACTTTTGTCTATGCCGCACCATAATATGTGAAAATCATCAAAATTTGAGAAGATCACCTGGGGACCATTTGTTGAAGTGGCATGGAACGACCCACAAGCAGGAAATGTGTTTCATCTTGAACTTCAGAAGACATTACTCATTACAAATTAAAGTTGCCTATGGGGTCACTATCAATGTTTTCTGTCCCTAATAATTAATTCCACACACTTAAGTATACACAACATGATGTTATCAAACATAATAGGTAATGTCAGAACGTGTGATATATCTCTGCCAAAAAATTATTTATGACAAATGTGCCTCAGTTTTTAGATCATAGGATGTTTAAATACTAGAAATGGTGTATAAAACAATGGTGCTGTGAATAGTTAAAAACCTGAACCCTAGAGTCTTTTTACAGTACATAAAGTCCATTCAATACTCACTATCCAAGGACTTTGTTTGCCAAGTATTACTGGTCTACATAATTTGTACAATTTTTTTGAACAAGTGGTGATGTACTGCAGTTCAAAAAAAAAACAAACTGATATGAAAAACAACTTTCAAGATTTCCTCAGGAGTTTTCTCTACAAATACTCACTTAGGGAGGGAAAATACAAAGAGCTCTTACTTGCCCCCTTTTGCTACAGTTTTGCTGTACTTCTGCAGGAACACTGTTTTTCATGCCTTTTTTCTATTATACTGAAATTTTTGGTTAAAAAATTAGGAAATACACTTGTACAACACTTGAAGACAAATTTATAGACATATTCCCATTAGTCCTTCACAAATATTACGTTACAAAGCAGTTAACTCCTATCCCAGAGTTTCTCTGCTTTTCTGAATCTCACGTTGTCCATCTGCATTGCAAAAATCCGGTTCCGGCAGGATTTTTTTCCGGCCGGATTTCAAGTTGGTTCCGGCAAAATCCGGTTCCGGCCGGATCCAAAATTTTGGATCCGGTGCATCCCTACATGTGGAGAACAAGTTTCCGACGTTAAAGAATGTCTGTCCACACGCTTACAATCCGAAAGTGTTCTCTTTCTCTCAACGATGATTGCCTGAATGATTATTAACCGGAGTGCGACCGTAATTCAACTAAACCGTTCCTCATGGTTATTCTCATTAGCTGCCGCAAAGCCTCAGTTCTCAATATTTTTTGCATCATTTGTGACATTCTTACATGGATGATTTACTTGATAAAATGTAATCGATCATAAAAATTTTCTCTCGTGAAATGATAAATATATTTCCGTGAAAGTCCGTTCACTAGACCAGCAGAGCAAAAATTTCGGTGCCTCTTCTCCAGTGAATGATGTCATTATATTTTAAACGATGTTGTTATTCCAGAAAAACTGGAAATTTATAACCAAAAAATCTGTTCCGTAGATCTCCTGTAAGAAATGATTCGTTAATAATTAATTTGCTCCATCTGCTGCCGTGCGGATTTCTAACAATAAACTATAAAAATTTGAAAACTAAGGGATAAACACTGTTTTTAAATTTTGATTGGAGAAAACATCACGCATTTAACCACGATGGTATAACCATTTTTCTTCTAGATTGTGTCTGACGTGGCATGTTGGATCTTTTGAAAGTTTGTACAATAAAAAAAAAAATCAACCAAACTGTTGTGCAATTGCGGAGTCAGAATGTTTCATTTAAAAAAAGTGTTTTTGTAACTTTAAAATATATATTTAACAATCCTCAACAAGTCTGCTCCATCACTGTGCGGACATATTATACACAAAAGCAAGATGCAATTACAATTTATGGTGAAATATTCAAGCAAGTTTATCAACGTTGTTTAACTTTTTTTCTTTTTTAAATGTGTGCAGTGCACTAATCAATGCGGCAGATAAAGCGCACTTAAAGGCCTGTATACACGAGCAACATTTGCAAAACATTCCGAAAACATTTCCAAACATCCACTGTGCAACAAATCCAAAACAAGCTGTTTTCGGTTTGTTGCACAGTGTAGACAGGGTATACCGCATGTTTTGAAAATGTTTTGGAAATGTTGCAAAAGAAATATCCTGTCAATTCTTTTCAAAACATTCTCAAAACATTTTCAAAATGTTTTTAAATTGTATTTTCTATGTCTACACTCTGCAACAAACCGAAAACAAGCATGTTTTGGGTTTGTTGCAGGTGAAGTGTTTTGAAAATGTTTAACAAATGTTGCTCGTGTATACAGGCCTTAAGGTGTACCTCAAGTAAAAAAAAATAAAACATGTATGTTGAAGAACATGAAAAATGAATTCTATTAGTCCAACTCTCATGTTCATATGACATTCCTGAACTGAGATATCAAATGTTGAAGTTTATTCACAACTTGATCGATTGCGCAATAATTTGTGACTTTCTTGTTGTACATCTCACATAACATGCTTTGTTTCCCTTTATAATTAAAAATATTTTTATGACCTTGAACACTTCCTGTTTGCTTGGGTAGCATGTTTCACAAGGAGGGCTTAATTAATTACATCACCTCATAAGAGTAAGAGTGTTACCACACCTTGGTAAAAGGTGCAGTAACGTTAGGAAAAACAAAGAAATACAAAGATTGTAATTTGAATAGTACAAGGATGACATCAAAAATGATTGCGCAATGTACCATTTTAATTTAAGTGAATAAACTTCAACATTTGATATCTCAGCTCAGGAATGTCCTATGAAGATGGGAGTTAGACGGTTAGCATTAATTTTTCATGATCTTTAATATATATTTTTGAATTTTTTGACTTGAGGTACACTTTAAAGACCTTTCAATGTCTGAAGGTTGGCAACATTAAAGGGAAAATGCAGTGTTCCCAACTTGAAGCATAGTACACTGTCCTTTTTTGTGATTGGCTCTTGAGAGTCATGAAAATTTGAAAATATTGTTCTCTCCTCAAATATAAAATTTGCTAGGAGCAACTGCTTGGTTTACCTTGAATATGCCATAATTAAGTCCTAGAAAATTATGAAAGATACTTTGAAGGGGAATAAGAAGAAAACTGGGATTTTCTTGTTACTTCAAAATAGTTTGGGATGAGTGATCTGGGCCTTTAAGCTTTTTTAACCTTTCGTGGACTTGTGCGGGTAGATGTGCTCTGTTTAACAACGTGTTTCTTTATTGGATGTTGCCATTGTATTGTATCGATTGCATTCTTTGTTAGGGTTAGGGATTAGGTCAGGGATTAGGGTTTTCGTTAGCCAGTTAGGAAATTTCTTGTTGAACAGTGCACATCGCGCCACTTGTGTCCATTTGAATAAAACATTTGGCAATATCTACATCACTTCGTCAATCAGTTGATGGAATTTATTACAGATCAAATTTTGGGGCAATGCTTCAGTAACAATAACAACTATCACATACCTTGTACCGTAAGCAGTGGCGTAGATTGGATTTTTTCCAAAGGGGGCAAAGGTATGAAATTTCCCCAAAACTTTTCCCGGATGTGTATGTATTTCATATAAAATATGCAAATTAACAAGTATAACAACATTACCATGCCATTTTGTAATACTACCTGCATTTTAATCTTTAAGTTTAACATAGAGCAATCGGAAATAACAAAGTATATTATTCTGGTCAGCAATATCTGGTTTATTTGTATATGCTAACGCAATGGCGTACGCAGGATTTCTCTGAAGGGGGTAGGCATGCAGTATGGTCTAAGGGCAGGTGTGTCCGGAATTTTTTGACGTTTTCAAGGAGCCTAGATGCAAAATGGTGCAAGATTTTCGACTTTGACAGGAGCAGTGTTAAAATTTGAATCGTGGTGGTTCATGAGGATAAAACTGAAACTTTTGTGTCTTTACATGCATTCTTATGCCATTTATGCTACCTTACGAAGTAAAACTTGTCATTAAATTTGCACACTTTTAAGAGTCAAAATAAAAGAGCATTGATCGGTACAGGATTTGTGGTTTTTCTTGGCCACAAAACGTTATTTTATCATAAACATCATCTAAGCGAAGCGCCACCATTGTTTGGCGCGGAGCGTAGAGAAAATTTCGAAAATTCATACCCCTCATATGGCCGGAAATAGCATTTTCCTGACTTATACGAAGAATCTAAGCAGTCGCTATCTTCTTTTGTCGTTTGCAATAAAGTGCTCACTTCAAAAATACATTCGCAAACTGCAAAGTGATCAGAGAGTTAAGAGCTAATTAGACCCCCAAAATGAATTTTGCCCAAAAGACTGAGCGAAGGGCCACCGTTGGTTGGCGCGGAGCGTAAAGAAAATTTCGAAAAATCAGACCCCTCAGATGGCCAAAAATAGCGTATTCATGCTTATGAAGAGAATCTTAACATGTAGTCTTTATTTTTTCGATTCCACCAGTGGGATACAGAGTCTAACTTTTTAAATTAAAAATTGGAATTTGACAGAATTTGCCTATTTGTTGGAATTAAAAAAATTGGCATCACTGAGGGTCCTTTCAGAGGCAACCCTTCCCCTTTGAAAATTTTTGAAAAACTGGGTGTCCTTATATGCAATCTGGTGCCACATATGCTATCTCTTGAAGTAAAATCTGTGTTACTAAAGTTAAACTACGTATGTTTAAGAACAAAGAAAAAATGGCATCGGTGAGGGGGGCATGGCCAAATGTCCCCCTTCGTACGCCACTGAAAGGAGGCCTAATAGTGGCTCGATCACACAGGATATCCTGTTAAACAGCAGTCTGTTAAGTGTAGAAGGCTGCAAGGTAGTCATGGACCCGTTTATTGCTACCCCAAGTGGGCAGAAAGCTATACCGAATTGGCCTGTAAACCTCCAAGGATTAGACGAGTAAAAAAATCTAAGTATGCCCATGGATCCCGTCCATTCTAATTTCTAGACTAACGTTTAGTTTTTCGTTGGCCATGTGTTGTTTCAGCCCCATCGATCGTTATGTACACAGAGTAAAATCGGTATAGTTTAATCCCCTCCCGATACTAGCTTGTAGGACAATATAACCTTGAGTGATTTTTTGGTACTCTTTTGCAATTGTCAACTGTTTCTTTTCTTGCAGCCTCTTTTTACCTTTCTTGCATTTAAGAAATAAAACATGACCTTAACATTCATGTTCTTGGCTTTTGCGAGTCAATTTAATAAAAGTCATTCCTAAGTATCCTAATGACTCTTTTTTAATGCGGTTTAATGTTTCGATGTCCTTCATGTGTATAATTTCCCTCGGCTAAATTGCACTTTCTAAATTTGTTGCATGAAGACAAAAGATATTAGTAGACAATATGTGCGCATGTGAAACAGTCTCAGTATGGGGTGGTCTAAATTTACGTCATCTAGTAATGTCGGCCTGAATACTCAAGAGGTGCTCTTTTATAAGGATAATTAGACCAAAGTTTCGCAACAGGGGGTAATTGGTGCACTACAGATTATTGCGTTATCCCCAGCCGAAAGATTTGTAGAAAGGGGTTCCCCTCTAAAAAATTGAAATACTAGGTGTCCTTATTTACTATCTGGTGCTGTATATGCTACCGTTGAAAATAAATTTGAGTTGAAACATTTAACGTATTTGTAGCATCGAAAATAGTATCAGTGAGATTGGGCTTCTCAACTGCCTCCCTGACTGTGTCACAAGCTTACCTTGGATCTCACAAACTTGAATCCTTCTTTTATGGAAATCTGAGTCCTCCCCTAAAAGCCCACTTGCGTACCTTCTATTTTGAAAATCCTTAGCCTGCCGAGGTACCATAAGATGTTGAGTGGTTTTGAAAAATATTGCACAATGGAAGTATTGGATCCCCAGTAGCATGGTTAGTTAGTTCGTTTTGCTGCGTGGGGAAGACATGATCTCACTGATGTCACTTCCAACACATTCAGCTTGATAGCCTCGTATTTAATTTCGTTGTAGTTTTTATCTCCCATGATGAATAATCAGTTTTTCAAACAATAGATCCATGTAGTAAAAAAAATATACTTTATAACGCAAACAGTTTGTCTTTCAGACTTGCTCCGGCCACTGTCTATACCTGATATATTACACCAAATTTTCAATTCAAATTTTCAATGTCGGTGGGCCCCAAAACGTTTTCTTGAAAATCCTAAGAACATTAAACATCTGAATTTTGCAATTCTGGACAGGCTTTGATAGCGCTGAAGTGTCTGGAGGTATTTTTGGCAATACAAAAATGAATCTGACGCTCTTGGTGGACCGACGGTCGCGCTTGATATCAGTATAGTCTCCCAGAGAACCTCACACTTGAAAGGATGGTACGCTCTTGGTGTAAATTTATGAAAAGACCTCAAATACAAGCCTATTATTCAGTGATTAGCGTACTTTACCTGTTCACATCCAATCGTAACAGTATAGTGTACCTTGTAGACTGCTTTTCTGTTCATTTTGCAATTTGTTCATTATTTTATTGAAGGGAAAATTTATTGCAGACGAAAATTCAAAATATCGGCCGCGTAGATCCTACTCACAAGCTTGGTAACAGAATTATAGGGCCAAACCAGACCGGGTTGACTCAAACACCAGGGTTAATTTTAACCAAGATCGGTATCCTAGTTAAATTTTCTATGAAATCTTGCTTAACTTGAATTTAATGCACATCCTGTTAAGCTAACACAGATTTTGGTTTAAGCAGGCTGTTGCAACCCCCTGGTTTAAGTAACTAAGATTTAAATTAGTGTATTAAGGAGGATTGTGTTGGAGTAAATAGAACACCTACTTTGGTTAAATTTTAGGAGGGTTCCTGAAGTAGGTTTATGGAAGAAAATACTCGCTATGTCTAACATCAAGTAAATCACACCTCGGAGTTAAACGTACCTGGCTATATCTTTTCACTTGACTTTGAGGAAGCCTTCGACAAAGTACAAATGAGGTTTCTCAATTCTGTTTCACAGCGTTTTGGTTTTGGTTATGGTTTTACAAACTGGGTCCAAGCATTTTATAATAACATTTCTGCATTCGTATGTAATAATGGTTTTGCTTCTGTTTTTCCTGTTCAAAAGGTGGGTGAGACAGGAGTGTCCCCTAAGTTTATATCTTTTTATACTCTGTGTAGAATCGCTGGCGTTTAAAGTTAATTTAAATGATGGTATTAAAGGAATTTCTGTTTATAACTCTGATTAAAGTTCTTATCAGTATGCTGATGATACCCAATTGTTTTTAGATCTTACTAAAACTGTCCTGGAAGCCCTTCGAATTTTGAATTAGTTCGAAAAGGCCTCTGGACTTTCCACCAACATTGATAAATCTACTCTTTTTCCTTTCAGGACCTTTACGTGAAACCACGCCTGCCTCTCTTAACTAGAATAATCTAAAGTTGAACTATGGACCAGTTTGTATTCTGGGTTTATTTTTTACCAATAATGGTGCTGAATTGTTCCGTTGAAATGTTGTGCCCAAGTTATCTCTTCTGAAAATTGTCTTCGCTTGTGGTTCTCTCGTGATCTCACCCCAATTGGACGTAACATTGTTGTAAAAACGTTTGCATTGTCACAATTAGTCTTCCTTTTTCTTGCCCTTCCCAATCCCCCTGATAAATTTATTAAAGAGCTACTGACAGTCTTATTTTTTATTTCATATAGGCTGGCAGCCCTGGCAAGGTCAAACGTGTTTGTATGTTCAATGACGTTTGTAAAGGGGGGGGGGGGCTTAAGGTAGTTCACGTGGACACTTTTATGAATAGCTTGAAATGTACATGGGTAAGCAGATATCTGGATATTGTGATGATGACTCACCTGAATCATGGAAACTATTTTTGTAAAAAATCTGATCTTTGTGCTTCAAATGATTTCATTGGGAATGTGGATCATGCTTGATGTAATGCTTCTTTTGTAGCACCCAAAGGTGATTTCAGATTTAATCACATAATTTGGAATAATTTGTACATTAAAATTAATAATAAAATTGTATTTCACAATCAACTTTTCAAGAAGGGTTTGTTGTATTCAAGGGACATTTTTGATCTACATGTAAGGCCTTGAGTTTGAGAAACATTCAAAGATACTTTTTTCAGTTTCAGATATATTCTTTACTTTTTATAGGGGATTGTTTAACTGTATTCCTACTACTTGGCGAGACAATATTATGTTGGGTGGGTATATTACTTAAACACAAAATTTTAATCAGCAACTTTAATACAAAGTTACCAATTCTCTTTCAGTGCCCTAATTGATTTATTGCCGTTCTATTGTTAATGTAGTGAGACCTACTTCATCAATAAATAAATGAGTAAAGGAGCTTCCGGATATTTTCAAAAATAACTGGGACAGTATTTTTAAATGACCCTGGACTACCACCACTGAAACTAAGAGTGTATTTTTTCAATTCAGATTTTTACGCAGGGTTCTACCTACCAATAAACGTTTTTATTTAATGGGTAACTGTGAAACACAGCTATGTTCTTTTTTTCAGAGGGAAATTGAATCTATTAAGCATTTGTTTTGGGAGTGTACTTTTACTTCTAATTTGAACCAATTTAAGCTAAATGCTACCAATTTTTTTGTTTGCGTTTCATGTTGCAAAATACACACACACACACACACACACACACACACACATATATATATATATATATATATATATATATATATATATATATATATATATATATATATATATATATATATATATATATATATATATATATATATATATATATATATATATATATATATATATATATATATATATATATATATATATATATATATAGACATAATAGATTGCGTGTGTTGGAAAAGTAAACAGATGCAATAGAAAAACGAAACAAAAAATGATACTTTCATTTTCAACTAGAATTTAACGATGAAGAATACGTACAAAATATTTCGGGCGTGACACCACTGCTCTTCCTCAGTTGAAAACACAAAATGGTAAAAACCTTACTCAGTGCTAGGAGTAACCCTCGCTTGGTTGCTCATAAAAGAGAAGTCCCTGTTAAGCCCGGATATATGGGTATTAAGTCGAAGGATAGACTTAACCTCTTGCTTGATCCGTTCCTTTCCTTAAAAGTTTGCGGAAAACTCCACGACGTTTCGGGTATAAACCCTTCATCAGGTGGTAAAAACCAAACTGAACAACCAACAGTAACAATTGGACACGACAAACATCAAATCCGAAGCGATCGCTGTAAAAACAGAACCGGACGAAAGTGACTGTCAGAAAACATGAGTGCGAAGGATGAAACACGAATCAAAAAAGAAAAAGAGCGTCCTGGATGAAAAAGTGCACGTACAAATCGAACATGGTCGGAAAAAAGGGAAAAAAGTAGACAAAAACTAGGTCCGGAAAAAAAATAATTAGGCCTACACAGTAAAAAACGAGCACGAACGGGCAAGTGTAAAAGGAGTAAAAACTGGCTCAAAAAAGGGCTGAATATTACAAAAGGTCAATTCTAAGGTTAAGGCCGTGTGGAGCGAGAGTACCTAGCCTCATGATCAGTGAGGCTAGGTACCCTCGCCCCACACGGCCTTAATGTTAGAATTGGCCTTTTCTAATATTCACTTCTCGTTAGCGAGAACTTGTTTGACCCTCTGGATCCATAGGTTATTTGTTATTTCTGTAAAAAGCACCTATCATTATCATGAGTAAGTTATTTTGCATTTTTATTTCTTTGTGTTGTTAAATAGTCCCTAAAAATGCACTGGAATTGAAAACCAAACACCGACTTTCTGCTGGGTCAATATTTTTCAAAATTTTTAAAAGCTCATAGCCAGAAGATGATGGCGGTTCGCTTAAATAGCGTTTACAGCAACCACCACTTCTCAAGGGGCCCAAGAAATATCTATCACAACTTTGTTGCAGACATCCGTTGAAGTGATTTCATAACATACCGTGTGACAAACATTTTAAAAGCTGACAAGGAACCTACGTGACAACTGACAAATGACGAACATGATGCGGTAATTGTGTTCATTTTATGACGTCATTACATGAAACATTATTCAGCAATCATAATTTACGTAACCACTTTTATTTCTTCAATATCATAACGTTCGTACACGACACTAATGTGCTGTTTATAGGACGTGGCCGAGGGTACTTAATTGTACTCCGCTTCGACATCGTAAATTTGAGAGAAATAATCTGTTTTTCTTAAAATACTAAACTGAAAGAGATAATTGAGTTGAGTTGGTGTTGCTACCTGCTGCTATCACTTTAAACGTTACTATGCATAAATGTATATAGTACCCATGATTGGAACGATAACTGACCACATCCATACTACCATAGCATGTACTTTTGCGCGTAACAATGGAAAATTTTCTTGTTTTCTAATAATGGAAGTTGAAAGTTTCGAATTTTCATTCCTTCCTTTCAGTAAATATATTATGAAAGTCCGTAGAATACCAATGGCAAAATGTAGTCAACCTTACTTGAAATAGTATTGAAGACCATTCTATTTTAACGAAAAAAGAAGTGAGCAGCCATGTCCCTTCGTCTCACTGTCATCTTCATAATATTTTCTGCCTTTGAAATACAAAATATTACACTTTTATTCGGTTTATCTGAATTAGTTTGTTCTGCAGCATTTTTTGGTTATCTTTTTGTACAACCCACTGGCATAATCCCTGCTTTGTCCTCTTTAACACAAACTGAGTATTAAAATTGAACTTGAAATATTCACTGTTTTCTAGAGTAGCATGTATGATGATGGCCGTGGTTTCTATGACGATGTGGCCATGGTCACATTTTGGGAAAACATATCGTCCCCCCTTATTATTCAGGCAGATTAAACAAACAACACGCAGAAGAAACGAAATAAAATATTGTGGTATACAGATGACTAAAAATTACTTGAGGGCTTTGAGAAAAGTCTATTTGATACATATTAAAGTAATAATATTTTGTATGTATAATGCACTATTTATCTATGTTTTTTAATGTGTGTGTGTGTTTGTTTGTGTGTATGTTTGTTTGTGTGCGTATACGTGTGCGTACGCGTTCGTTTGTGTGGGTGGATTGCTCATAGACAAGTCCTGTCCCGGACAGCATCCAAAGTTCCGGCTGTTGGAACCTCCCCCCCCCCCATGCGCAAACCAGATCTATGTCTCTGTAGAAAGTATAGGATACAATCGTATAAACACGTAATCAATTTGCACCTGAGGCCCAGGAAAGGCCATTCATCATCACCTCCAACCCCAATTTACGAGAGTGTGTAAACAAAAAATTTCATTCCCTGATGGGACCAGACTTTGAGGAAATTTAAAACTACGCTAAAAAAAGAAAGGAAAACCGAAAGATATATTTGTGTGATCAACTTCATTCATGTATAATATTTAACAACATAATTACATACGTAAATAGATTATCCTGAAAGACTTCTTGAAAAAATTATACAAATCTTATAGACAAGATCAAGCTGTCTCCCAGCTCCATTCCAATGTACAGGTTCTGGAACAAGGCGTACTTTCAGAAGGGAAATATTAAGCTCAGGTCACACCACAGCGATATCGGACCGCATTTCGCTCCGATTTTTGAGAGTTTAACTTAAAATCTTCTCCATCTTTGGAAGGGAAGAAACAAAAATTTGCAAATCTGTGTGAATGTATGATTTGTATCACAGGACTACGAAAATCTAAATTTCACTAATTATTCCTTGACGTCACATCCGCAGACAACTTTTATCGGATACGCGTAGTCCGATAAAAGCTTTTTGTCAATGTGACGTCACGAAAAAGTTAATTACATTTCACTTTCGTGGTTCTCCCATACCGATCATATTTTTACACAGGATTGCAAATTTTTGGTTCTTTACGACAACGGATGAAGGAGGTTTTAAGTAAAACTCGAAAAATCGGATCCGATATCGTTGTAGTGTTACCTGTGCTTTAGGGGCGCAGGTCCGATATCGTTGTAGTGAGACCTGGGCTTTAGGGGCGCAGGTCCGATATCGTTGTAGTGTGACCTGGGCTTTAGGGGCGCAGGTCACATAAACGTCCAAGCAAACTTTGCAGCTGCTAAGATATTTTAAGCCAATGCGCATTGTTTAGCAAGAAATTTCCTAACTGGCTAAAGATTGAGCTGATCTCTAACCTAATCCCTAACTCTAACATATAATCTATACAATACAAACGCAACAGCAAATCAAGAAACTCTTGTTAAACAGTGTGCATTGGCTGGATATTTTAGGTGTTCACGACCCTGGTAATTTATCTAGGATTACTTGTGCTTGAATAAAACACAAGAGGAAGTTAATGAAGTATCTTATATCAAAACAAGGGAGAAAAGTAGTAAAATATATAACACTACATCAACATCTGCCTGTAACTATGGTGAAATTGCAATTCAATCAAATTTAACTAAAATCTTCAAAATGTATTGACGGTGAGAAAATATGAGAGCTCACGGAATTGCGTGTATGTAAACAAAATAATTTCTAGCACAACATAATTTCGTTCCAATTGAATTAGGTTACCAACCAGAAGATTAATTTGACTTTACTTTGTGATAGCACACCATTTTCAGTTGATGGATTAGAGCTAGATAGAATGTAACAAAAAACTTCACGTCTATATACTATAGATGTACAGTTCCTTACGCTAAAGTGCAAAATTTGTGTAAAATCAAACGAATGTTCTGACATAGATTATATGCATTTTTTACAAACTGACACTCTTACTTGAAGCGGTTTCCTTGTGAAGAAAATAGTCTATTAGTGTATCAGTTAGTACTTTGGATCAGGAATTGTGTGGTTTCATTTAAAATCAATCTTAAATAATTCGAAGACACTGTCTCTCCCCACTTTTTGAAGACCCTTCAAAAACCCTTCTAGCAAGGTTATTGTTGCGTCTTTCATATGGATTGGTTTTAAGTTTCAGCTTCAGAGGATGAGTGGAATACAACGAATAGAATGAAATTAAAATTTACATGATGAAATCTTCCTTGAGAAGATTGCTCGTATCAGATTACACCACAAGTATTGAGGCCTTCACATTTTACATGATCTTTACGTGAGTAGTCCCTCCCCCACCCCCACACACCTTCGTGGAAAACAAACCAGTAACTTAGTCATAAGTGGAAAAAAGACAATGTCTGGCCCAACTTGAAGCAATTGGTTAGAAATACTCTAAAGAAAGTGTTTAGGATTAGAGCGTTTTTCTGGACACTTTTCCCCCACTTTGTGAACACGTTAAGATGCTCAGCACACGTCTGCAATCCCTAAACATTCGACTTTTAAACACATTTAGTTTTTAAGTATTGAGTGTTTAATAGCTAACCATGTTTAGAAATTAATCATGTTTACGAAGTGCGAGCAAAATACGGTAAGTATTTAAATTGCTAAACATCTTTTTTAGAGTAAACTGAACAATAAAATCTCATCTATTTAATCTGACTAATTTACCGCCCACCTAATGTAACTGACCAACCAACTTAATAACCAAATAACTAACAACAAAACACTTTTAAGACGCCATTGTTACTCTTATCGGCTCATAACCGAGTCCTTTATTGTGACCGTTACTCACGCTGAACCTAAATCCTAGTAAGTTACGTATTGTTGTAGTTCATGCTTTTTCAACAAAAGTCGTTCGGAGTTATACCTTCATCTGTTTTTTCAGTGATGATGTATTTAAGTCTACCCTTCGCTTAATAAATAAAAATTTTCGCGGATATGATAATCTTTTAGCGACTCTCTGGTTATGTTGTCTTGATGACCCTTCTCGTAGCAAAACTAGTCTTATCATAGAGGTATTCCGTAACACCTCCATGGTCTTAAAGTCTTTATGGCCGTATGTTGGTATGAAGACGTTATTTCTCTGTATGTTATTGATCTTGTGCAATCCAGTTTCTAGCACAAGTGAGATGCTATGCCATGACAAATAAGAACTTGCCTGTTGCACCATCGCATGCAATCTCCATATGGTGAGTGACCTACGTGTGCGATCGGAGGCAAATCACCACCTAAAGCTCCCTTTAGCAACAGTTTGTCACTCAATTTACATGATTGCTTTACGACACTCTAATTTGCAAATTGTCAATACAGGAAATGTTTTAGGAGCACCGAAGATTTATTTCTGTCCAAAAGTTAAACATTGTGTGATCGTATAAAACGGTATTACATTCGATTACAGCTTGGCAGGGAGTTTTTATGTTCGAAAACATAAACAACTTCATATAGATATTTTTGCTTAATTGTCGCCAAAAGATTCATTTCGAAGAGTTTCCTATTTGAAGTTATTTTATGCAGGAAGGAACATGAACAGTTTTAATTTATTTTTGACACTCAATCAATTTTCATCAGTCTTAACATGCCTTTTTCTGATCGATAAATTCATCATCTCTGCGTATGCGGTGAGGAGTGGAGAAATGCACTTGAAACAAAGTGCTTAACTCTGTTAGCATAGACTTGAAGGTCTGTATAACTCGGCACTCACTGCTCAACGTAAACTCTTCACAATTTACCCGTCTAAGACTTTCAATTCATCTTGGTCTACAAACAGGTTAAAGGAACCGTCCTATTTGCAATATACAGTTATGATGAATTTGAAATGCGCTGAAATATTGTTTACGTCACTGAGAGAACGGAACGCGTAAAGTGCAAAAGAAGTCGCCAGACTAAATTTGAAGTAACAGATATATCAACCTCATAATTTCCTCTTATTTTACTTCAAAGTATCTGTCATAACATTGTAGGAATTGAATATTGCATATGCAAGGTAAAAGGAGAAACTTTAAGTAAATTTCATATCTGGGGAGGAAAAATACTATCACGTGACTTTCAAGGGCCAATCATAAAACAGGGCAGTCTACTACACTACTTCAAGTTGGGATGAGTGCATTTTTTCTTTGAGTTTTTCCTACAGTCCGGTAAGGTCGATCATATATGACACTTCTATTGCAGCAATACTGTTGTAATTTTTCATACACTCACACCCTTTAAACATTTGCAAGTTACTGCAACCAATGACCAATGGTGTTATTCATGCATACATTTTGAAATGTTAGTTACTAGCTTTTTAATGCCTTATAAGTTTTGAAAACATCTGAATTTTGGAATCAGGGGAAGAGACTTTAACCATCCTTGAACAGGGACAAACTAAAGAGAGTGTCCTTCCTCTCACTTTTTAGTTTCGCTAGGATATACTGTTTTTCAGTTTCTTCCTCAGGGATGTTAGGTCGAATTTATCGCTATCATACTTACACTTATGTCAAAAGAACTAGTAGATATGTACTAAAAAAATGTTTTAATGCACCAATCAAAGGTCAGGTTATTACCTTAGATTTCAAGGTCATGTTAGATGAGAATCGACACCTCCATACCGTTCTTTATAGTAAGTCCACTGATTCTCAAAAGTGTCTGCACAACACTACCTGCTAAGCTGGTCATACTAAGGAGCGTGGGTTTTAGCCAGGCCGTTAGGATTAAGAGGATCTGCTGTGATAGAGAAACTGCCCATAAACGGTAACGAACTAGCTAAAAACCTACACCGTAGC
Source organism: Holothuria scabra (assembly GCA_037179385.1). Taxonomy (NCBI): domain Eukaryota; kingdom Metazoa; phylum Echinodermata; class Holothuroidea; order Aspidochirotida; family Holothuriidae; genus Holothuria; species Holothuria scabra. The sequence goes on from CM074188.1 coordinate 325,232, forward strand.
GGTCATAGCCATGGTAAAGAAGAAATCACTCGTGCATTAACACGTGATTAATACTCAGCCATCTTCCATCCTGGGTTGCCTGATACTTTTGCTATAGAATGGGTGAGAGTGCCTTCAATACCATCACTTACTACTTATTATGTTAATAAGAATATCTTTTCATTTCACTCCCTGTCAATATGGATAGAATGAATCATTGGACTAGCTAAGACCATTACATCACACATGTTTTGAGGGTTTCTGTTGTTTTCCGATGTCTCAAAAGTAAGAGTCCTTAACTGTTTTTTCGTATTGACTTTATCAGTTTTTGGTTTGCATCCATTCTTGCTGACCTCATGGGGCTCGGACACGTCTTTAATTGTCGGTAAATGTTTCAAGGTAAAGTGGTCCAATCCCTTAATTTTGTTTCCCAGAACATACGCCATTGTGCCACCTGCCGAAGCTGCTACTGATAAACGAAAAACGCCTTCCGGAGAAGAGCTTCCTGCAGCTACGTTCTCGGACGCCTCGTCCTTTTTGTGTACACGTTTCCTTGCCATTACCGTACTAGCTGTTCCGTGGTCCGATTGTAAGGCAGGATTTTGAGATTCATTTTTACAGCCTTTACAAGTCATAACATGTAAAAACACTCGACGAAACTTCCTGTTGAGAATTCCATATATCATAGGATTTGCTGCGGAATTGACAAACGAAAGCATTGACGTCACACCGACAGCTGTTAAACTGGTGGGTGTTGGTCGATAACTAGCGATAAGATACACAATGCAGTAAGGTGTAACACATGACATGAAAATGCCCATCACTATAAATAATGTTAAAGAAGCTTTCTTTTCTTTACGCATATTTGAAAACCTTTGTCCTCGGGTAATGCCACCAGACGTATTTCTCTTTAATGTGTTTCCATCCAGAGACGGTACCTCGAGGGCCATCACCCGTCGGGACTGTGATCTGGCTACGATAAATATCCTATAGTAGCAATACACGAGTACCACGAGGGGTAGAAGAAATGCTATGGAGAGATAGAAAAACGGGTAGCCTTCACCGTAGCCTGGTCTCCAGTCAACAACGCAAATACATGTCCATGGAATGAATATGTAATCAGACCAGCCAATGAGAGGCAAGAGAGCAGTTAATGCAGATACTGTCCACACAAAGATAAGAATAAACGCAGCCCGTATTGTTGTTATGATAGTGGCGTACTTCAACGGTTTTAAAATTGCGATGTATCTGAAAAAAAGTTAAAATGTAAGTGGAAAACCTCAGTTAGAACAGTCATGGTCAAATATAATTTGATGCGTACAAGTTTATTAGCTTATTGTGGATGATAGCTGGAGGATAGCCCAAGTCTTTATCCCAAAGTGCAATAAATATTTAACATTTTTCCAGCCTCAAGATATCCCTTTAAAATTTTGAACGATATCCCCTTTCTTTGTCTTCCCGAAAGGGAAAATTATAAAGTAACTATAACAAGCTATCAACACAATTGACTTTCCACTGTCCACTCGTTTTTTACGTTATTACGTAATTGATTGAGACACACTGTACTGTACAGGAGACTTAGAAGCTACTCTACCCGATAAAACTAAATGAGGCAGGACTTCCTCTGAATTCCCTTTTTAATGTTGGCTAACATGTAACTATCAGTTAAAGCCTGTTAACACATGACACATTTAAGAACACATGTCAGCATGTGTCGCAACATGTTGCCGACACGGTACAGCTGGACCCAACATTTTGCTACTTTGTACACTGGACACATGACGCGGACACAAGTTGCGCCACATGTTGCGACATACTTGGCAACATTTGTTAAAATAGCGCGGGAAAAGCAGGATTTTTGAAGGAATATGGAGGATTCAGGAAGTAGAATATTGTTTTGGGAGCACCTACAACAAAATTTGCATTTATTGCTGAGAGGAGAACGAAACAACGAAGAAGTTGCTATTGACAAATTGCGATTTTCTATTGGGTTAATATTTTATTGTAAATTTATCTGGGTTGACATACATTTCCAAAAGTGGTAGTCCCAGAGTTTCGCCGACGAAAGTCCTCAATCGGGATCTAGCAGTCTCAACAACCATTCTTCAACACGCACATTTTTTTCCTTTTTCAGAAAGTGGACACAGGTTGCCCGAAAATTAATCTCAATTATTGGACACAAGTTGTGGCACTAGTTATCGCTTGTATCTTCCCTGTACAAACTTAACTTGCAACATTTACGAATGTATGTTGCAACTCATCCGCCTGAAATGTGTGCACTAGTGTATACGCAAGGCTGAACGGTGCAACATTGCAACATTGAAGGGGGCGAGGGGTTCCAGGTTGAGTTTGAGAGTTAACGAGTGCATTTTGTCACCGTTGTTGCGATTTTATTTCATTTGTTTTGTACGGGATTGAAGCTTAGACGAGAAGTTGCTATGTTATTTCGCAAAGAATGACTTCCCTGCAAAAGTAGTACAAAAGCGGCTGTTGGAAGACCTGTACTATGTCTTTATCCTCCACCTACTCCACAGATCTACTAAACATTTACAAGAGCTAGGCCTTTGTTTTGAGACGTTTAACTGGGAACATAGAGATATTCTCAGCATTAATTACTTGTCATTATCCACCGTCAACTTCACAGTACTTAAATTCACTGTATAAGAGAACGAAGGTAATATTTGGCAGGTATCGTTTCTGGACACATATGTAACTGTGGTTTTGATGGCACATTTATTTGCAGATGAAACGATAATGGTGCACAAGATATCAGTGTCGTGATTTGACATGTAAGGTATATTTATTGAAAACACCACCTTTTTTCTTTATTAATTTATATATTATATGTTTGTTCTCACGTCTTACGTGTTTGGGGTCGGTTTCATAAAACTGACGCGGCTCGCAACAGACGAATCCGTTGCCGTGTGTCCATACAGTTTTACCAATTAGTGACATTGGTTCTATAAATACACCAGTGTCTGTTGACACTAGCGCTTGCACGAGATGGTTTGTTGGATGCAAAGTTGTAAACGATCTCCAGTTTTGAAAACAATTTTGTTAGTTCTTGAAATAAGCTGCTTGTCAGCTACCACTCACGTTCTGCTTATATATGTTTCATTCGTAAATGCAAAAATTGGAAAACCAAACTGACAGTGCAGCTGTTGTCCACAGCGCAATGATGACAGCTCTGCAATTTGGATATAACAAGTTGAAAAATCTAAAAATATCCCGTCGAGGGGGAAAATATTATTTTCTTGATAATTACCTGTCGAGTGACACAACGCCTAGAGTCATGACACTCGCACTGGCCAGCATTGTATGGAACACACCAGTTACAACACACATGCTCCTCCCAAAGGTCCATTGAGCGCCTAGAATTGACGTTGTTATCACGAAAGGAAGAACCATAGACCCACGAAGTAAATCTGCAACTGCTAGTGACGTAATACTCATCCCTGTAACCGTGGCAATGCTTTTAGTTCTGTAAACAACGTAACACACCTGGAGATAAAGAAAAACAAGGGAGTCGATAAGGGAAAAGAGGGTGTAATATGTAGAAAAGCAAACTGTTAAAACAAAAAGAAAATTATGTAAAGTTGATTTAGCATGCGTGAGTTATGGATATCCAGAGAGAGAGTGAACAATCTAGACAGAATTCTTTAGATCACGAAAGACGACCCAAATCAATGTTGAAAATTGTAATATAAAGTTTACGATGAAATCTTCACGTTAACATTATCAACTAGACTTTGTCATTTGTCAGAAAGAAGGGGTGGAGTCATCAGAATTTCCTCGAGGGGGCCAGCATTTCAAGGCACCGACGAAAGCTTTGTGTCAGGCACGGTGGGACGTGACTTAACAGATTCTGAGGCGCGCTTAGCGCGCCAAAAACTTTGGCTTTCTTTTTAACAAGTGGCGTTCATTTTGAAAGAAGAAATTATTTTTTTTAAAGAAATTTGGCTTTTTACGGACCATTAAATGTTGGGTTGTTTATTGAAGAATCTGTCCTTCATATGGGCAAAATCCAAAACATTATGTAGGCGTCACTTGAAATTCTCTTGGGGTTGCGCATTTAATCGTACTAGGCCTAAGTACTATAAGGCTTCATGACGAGACTAGAAGTTTGCCTGAAAATTTTTCCCTTTCTAAATGAAGATTTTAAAATTAAGGGCTTATCACATTAAAAAAATTTTAGATTTCAGTGGAAGCGAATTTGTTTGTAGATAAAGTTTTAATGAAAAATCGTTTTTTTTTTTTTTTTCTTTTAAGTGATATGCCCTTCAAGAGCAGAATTAGGTAGACTGTCGGGGTGATTAGAGTTGGCTTTAGTTAATTATTGTACGGAGTATCCAAATTGGAAAATTTTGTCACTTTTAGCAATCTGAAGCTTATATTGAAGTAGGGGTGATCTGTAGTTTTGTTGGGGTTATACTGTATATCATCAAGCAGATTAACGCCCTAGGACCATGTTGGAAAATTTTCCCCAGAAAATGTGTGGCTTCCCATATACTTGAAGTTTTATGTTTAACATATTGACCTAGACATACCGAAGTGCTTTACTTTGGGAGGGCGAAATTGTTTTTTTTTTTTTTTTTTTTTTTTTGTCTAAAATGTAATCCTGCCCGAAAGATTATCTTAGTGGAGAGCACAGAAATTTTTGAAAAACTGAGAACCCTAGATAGCAGGAAATGGCATTTCAGGGACTCGTAACTAAAAACAAGCAGTAATTATTTTGAGCTTTCTTTCGCAATAAAGTTTTCACTTCATAATACTGCCTCAAAACGAAGACTAATTTGAAAGCATGCATCGTTCTGTAAAGTAATCTGTTCGACCAAAACACTATCTAAGCGGAGAACCACCATCAGATGGTGCGGAGCGTGCAGAAAATTGTTAAAATATCTAGCCCCTCAGACAGCCGGAAACGGCATTTCCCAGACTTGTAACTAGAAATGAAGCAGTTGTTATTTTGAGCTTTCATTTGAAATGAAAGTTTTACCTCAATAGACAAAAAAACCCAACTTGCTGAGTGATCACAAAAGATTAAAGGTACTTCTACAATTAGATGAAATGTTCTTGTCTCTTCTCGGGCTTTCGTACGTGACTGCCCGAACTCCAGACTATAAATGATTTACCTTCCAGCGGAAATATGTTACGTTACAAGGTGGCTTCAAATGAATTTTTAGTCAGACTTACTGAGAAACATTCTCACACTACATATACTGTTTATCATTTTGTGTAGCTTAAAACGGCCCGGCCGATTTCCATCACCGTTGGTAGAATTCGGCTGTCAGGGAAGGCCAGATGGCAGACCATTGGGCACTGCAAGCACATGAACAACCTCTCGTACGTTTTTGCAAGGAAAATTCGGGATTGTGAGTTCCTTGAAGAACATTGTCTTCTAGTAAGCAAAATCAAGAGGATCGTCCGGGTGACTGAAGTTTATCATGCTCGAATCTTTTATCAGGGCCTGTAAATGAAGGCTCCCCAACGAAGTTGGATTTTCTCAACAACAGGGGTGGGTACAGCCTTCCCCGACGGGGCATGACCTTTCGGAAATGGAATGTGGGATAGCAGAGCTAGGAAGAAGTGACTTAAAACCGATTCAGATATGCATTTAAATAGCGTTACAAAAGAAAAAACTAGTTCACAAAGAAAAAAAGAAACAGTTCATGATCATCCATCTAGTAACTTCAGTCCTTTACGTTCATTTTTAGGCCTCCTCAAAGGAAATTGCCGTCCTTCCCCCGACGTAAGAGGAGATAGGACAAGGTACATTTAACGAGGTGTAACAGAACCGAAGAGAAGTGATTGAATGTATTACAATAGCATTTCAAAACAAAAAATATGTTCAGGATCACCTATCCAGTAACTTCAGTCCTTTGGGTTTTAGTGTTCCCCGACGAAACCGCTTACTTTCCCCGAAGGGGGGGGGGCAGTCGTCCCCTGGCAGAAAGAAGTGCTCTTGCCACAATTAACTTGACATAATTCCGTTCCAAAAGTCTTGTCCCTTAATTAATAAACAGGAATTTAAAAAAGTTATGTAGATTTCATGGAGGAAAACTTCCCCCTTTAACTCGGGCTATAACTAGAACATGATCATTCGAAAGAAAAGGAATGTAGCAAAAGTGCGTTTCACGGATATGCCGTGTTTCTTCATTGGTTTTGACCAGTCACGTATAAGTTATGACAAACTTTTTGAGTGCTCTAGTAAGATATTGACTTGACTGGATCGAGCACTCACAGCGCCAATGAGCAAGAAGAGATCAGTTCCATACATACATATAGGACGATAGTCACTTTCCATTCCCATTTACCACAATCTTTTCGACTGAAGCAAGAAATTTCCTTAGAATATCAATAAATAAGAAATCGTCGGAAAATTTTCATCAGACAGTGAACCCAGCAGGTCCGATATTTCATGAGTTTTACGGGGAATCTTATTACTTGAACAGGCGCAATGACTCTCTGTCAAAAGGTGGAGTACGCAAACTCTTACGTCAACTCTCCTCAATGGAACAGTAAGCCTTTCTTATTTTTCAATTTTTTCGACAGATCCGTAGAAAATGTTTTGTTACAGTTAACAAAACTTGATGGAGTAAATTTGACAGGTTAGGTCACCTCTTTTTGTGTGCGCCCCATTAATGGATGGTAGTAGCGCAACTGTGAAGATGCCTTGCACCCGAATACACTGTATATGAGACAGGACAAGGTTATTATGAAACTGAAACGAAAAAGTATAGACCATATATATAACCCAAGTTCCTCGTGTATTCTCACAGTGGAACCCTCTGGCGAGTCTGAAATGCCACATTTGGTTTCAGTCCAATTACTTTGAGTTTCTCGGCTCTCAATATCTTCGTTTGAAAAGTTACTTAAAGAACTATCTCTTTAAAGTACAAACTTTTCTTGGTAGACCTAGGCAATAATTTGTGAGTTGTCGTTACAATCTTGTACTATTTTAACTGCAATTTTTGTTAGTTTCGAAAACGCAGTGTTCCATATAATGACTTGACAATACAAGCCATTTCTTAACAACATACTTTGCAACACAGGCCTACTATGCAAGAAAACAGACGACATTCAAGGTCACATAAATATTTTTTCATGTTAACACGTATCGTATTGTATAGCTAAGGTATTTTTGCCCTTACTTATACTTTTGTGCTGACGATTAGTTGTCCTGATTTACCGTATTTCATCGCTGTTATTCACTGTGTCTACTCCTTTTCTGCATAATTTAATCTGGTTACACTTCACCACCTAAAACCCTGTCTCAGCGGTAAACCCGCAGGGAGGTGTAAGGGGGGTTCAAAGCACCCCATGGGTAAATTACCCAAGTTGATCCTTCTCTGAAGTAGGTTGTGTTTGTGCCTTGTGCCCCAGTATTATAGGTTACCCCGAGTTTGAGTTACATTAGGCCTGTACATAATATCTCCATAATTCTACACTTTAGGTACTGTTAACGGCTCCACTGATGGGTAGCGGCAGAGTACCTTCTTCACTTACTAAGCAGAGAGCTGGAAGAAATAACCTGATATTGATCAGTGGCGTCATCACACTTTTCATTCTAGGGGGGCCCTGGGGTGGCACAACAATTTTGTAGGGGCACTACTAGCCCGATCATGGCGCCACATACACCACCGAGCGCGAGACTCATCGTGTGTAGTCCAGGGGACGACCTTGGGGTCCCGGTGAGGTCCCGACAAAACCCCGGTGGGGGTCCAGGGAACAAAGCTCTCGAAGCTACTGGGTTTTAAGATGTTTGTGAGGTATGAAAGTCATTATTTAAAGCGAATTATTACGTTTGTTTAACAAGAAAAATCCATCTTTTTAAAACTAATATTCATTGACACAGGTTGATAGATTATCAAAAATAAGACAATACGGTAGCCTTCTTTCAAGAAATGAATTTAGCATAGATAGAAATGCAGAAGTTTGGAGCTCAAGAATAATTTTTTAACCCAAACTTTTGCGACATTTTCATTTGAAAAACAGAAAATTACTGCCTTTTGTCAAAAGAAGAATCAAATCTTAAAAAAAGTCAAAGTTATACTTTGATTACAGAAGACATATGGTGAAAATCTCAAATCTAAATTCGGGGAACAAAATTTTCCATGGGGCACGTCCCCACCTGCTAACTCCCCCTTGGTGACGCCACTGCAGTTGCTCTCTCTTAAATTCAGAGCGTGTCGGTTTTATATTGACTTGCTTGTAGTTTAGCGTACATTGTTTTTTCACAGATATATAAAAAGCAGCAAACACAAATCATGCAAATGCTAGCATCGTTTGCAACAGCCAGGGTACACTGAGGAAGTGGATGTTGAATTATAACGAGGGCTCCGAAATTTGTTATGTGTCCCATATTTGTCGAGCTTACAACTATGCCAAAGGGTTTTTATTTTGAATGTATTTATTTTAAGCATATGTCCCATCATGAGTTTAGGTCTTCGTCAAATTATAGAAGTGATCGTCATATCTGATAAGAACTCAAATTTTCGGTGTTAGGTGAAAAAATTTCATTTTCCATGCCATAATTTCTACATAATATGAGAATGCAAACACAAAACACCACCCCTATACATGGCCATAGGTTAAGGGCCTGAAGCTGATGGCCTCACCCCCCCCCCCCCCCCGCCTCCCAAATATCAAATGTCACAAACCGGACTGAATTGGTCAGAATTTTTGTCTCAGTGGAGAGAAAATTAAGAAAGTCAATTAAATTCGATGGGGAGGGTTAAAACCCTCCACCATCCATGAGAAGTCCTCTACGGCCATGCCCCATGTAGAGCCTAATGATACGGTTTTCAGTATACTCATGTTCCAGCCATGACGTTGTGACTTTAATAAACATCTAATTCCGGTTTTCACAACATGATTTCTCAAGGTATACCTGTCTAAAGCTATAAACAACTATCACTAATACTTAGTCACTTCTTTCACTCATATCGAATAACATTGAATCAGCATTATTTGAGTGGAAAAGACGCGAAAAATCAAATCCTGCAGACAGCCGGAAATTACTACAATCTAAAAAGAGGCTGAGTAGAAATTGTTTTCCGTGAACAAGCTATCAGAATGCCTACCAAATTTTTGTAATCCTTTGATTTCATCGAAATTCAACCGTGACTGTGTTTTTATTTTTTTTTTCGTTTTCGAGCAAATTTTTGAGAAAACTTGGGCAAGTTTGGAAGTGAAACATACTAGATATGTTATAGATGTAGTTTCCCAAATGGCTCTATAGAGTCTACACACTACCCACAATTTAGGTCTTACGGAAGTTTGGGGAGCAGTCTGCCCCACACATCCTTGCCCCGTACGCCTAATACCTATTGCCATTTTTTCTGTATAAACGAAACTGTGTACTCCCTTTAATTAATGTAATTGCTATTTTTTCGTGGAAATTTTAAGGCAATGTAACAGTGTTATCCCAACGACAAGGAAAATAACCTATCTACAAAGTAAAGAAATAAATCTCGAGAAATTTAAAGGCCCTTGTGGCTAAAAAGGGCTGTACTTATGATACAGATTTTTCTTGTTATCTTGTATGTAGTGTTCTTAATAGAATGAGACCCCCAAAGCTGTCGTTTCCAATTGGTAAAATGATTAGAGGCTAGCTATCCAACTTAGGCATCTCTCAGTTGTGGTGCAAAATTAATGTGAACAACGATTGTGAGAAAAAACTCTGATTTCTTAAATATTCCATTTTTGGGGTTTTGTAAATGTCTGGCCAAAACATGTTCTTTCTTGTTCTCAGACAGTAAGTTGGTATATGTTAATGAAACTTCTCGGCCTATGCTTTTATTGAAGGACAGATATTTTGGCATTTACTTTGGAAGTCGTGATTTATTACATCTAATTCACAACGAAAACCTGTTTTAAAGGCCTCTCGTACTTTCCACAGAATAAAAATGGCAAAATCAAGCTTATTACCCTGAAGTAAACGCACTGCGGTAGACCTAAAAGTCCCCTTCCTGCTCAAACAGTAGACTTATGTCGCTATGCTTCAACTCGGTGGTATGCCTAATAACATAATTGACGGCTCTTCCTGTATACTTTCATCATTATTCATTTCGAAGTACGATGTATAGTCTACGTATAAAAATCAAGAGGCCCAACTAACCCAGTCACCGAGTGATATAACGTGACCAGACTACTGGCAATCCATCATTATGAAAATGAAAAGATGCAAATTGTACTGCATTTGGGTATGGTCAGACAGTTTAATCCATGCTACTAACAAATGGAAATAAATGTGTATTTTCGTGTTACTGTCTGATGCTTTGATATTTTTGAGACTAAATGGCCCTAGACTGCTAGATCAATACTGTAAGCCCTTCCCTTTTGGGGGGAGGGGGGATAGAGAAAACTAAATTGTGTAAAAGTCGACCAATACTTTTAAACTGAAAAATGTTGATTACACGGGATGGACCTTCTTTGTTTGCCTGGAAATATAAAGTTGACTCTTTTCTGTCAACGATCATCTCTTACAACTCCATGTTTCTCTGTAGGCCTAGCTTCTCTTCATTTTCATCATGTAAGCAAGCTACATATTAAATTTCACTCCTCTCTGTCAGCAATTTGTGATTAGTAGAACTGCTTCTTGTCTCAATTCTCTTTAGTTATTCGCTCACACAGGCAACCGTGGAAGGTTAAATCCCCAATGAAAAAGACTTTTCTGCATTTATTGTCAACAGTTAGTCATTCCCTTGAATTTATGGCTGTAAAATATTGCCATCGACTAGGGATCGAACGCCTTCATCCCCTCCAGCAAAGTGTAAAGGGAATTTTACTCAATCGCAGAGATGAGGAATAAAACATATCGTTGTAGTAGAGAAAACACTTATGAAGTTAAGCAATTTTCCACTCCGTACGTCAGTTCTGAGTATCTGGACGCTGTATTTTTCTCTTAGGAATTATCTTCTTTCTAACTGGTGTGTCATATTTTTATTTATTCTTTAAATATGTAAATTGCGTTGAACTTTGAAATTGCTATGGGAAAGAGAAACTGGTAAGCAGGTGGTTCTTGAGTTTAGGTGACTTGGGAGAAATAAATGACATTATAAGTGAAATATGTTTATACTTTGCCTGCTTCAAATAAGCACGTCATACTCATAAAGAGTGGAGTTTAATATACTTGAATTTGACAAACCCTCTGAAAACTTAAATAAAATGAAAGAGCTGCAATTCCGAAAGCGACAATTCAGGCCAACGGAAACACTACAGACATAACATAAACTATAACTCAGAGTTCTTCGAGGGAGATGAAACTGCAACGATCATTCTTCATTACAACATATCTACGGTAAATTTATATATTTTGCTTTTGCAAAATCTTAGTAATAGCCAGGATGGAGTTAAAATGAACAGTGGCTTGTATTTGGCTTCGAAGGTGCATGGAAGGAAGACAAATCTGCACAAGGGCAACGATTTATTCCTAACATCTGAACATGGGGGGGGGGCAGTACTTCATTTTCAATTAAAAAAAAATGGCGATAACATGCCAAGAGCATGTCAAGAGCCTACACTTTAAAACCAAAAGAGTGAATTTAGTTACTCTCTTAAATCAATACATGTTTAAATTAGTCTAATAAATCTAAAAGAATGGAATTAGTGACCAATCGAACGTCCGATTGGTCACTAATTCCACTCTTTTAGATTTAAATTTTGCGATATTTTACATCTTACGATTTAAGAGAGTACTCTTTTTGATAGAGTGAAAAATGTGAACTCACTCCATTAGCGTGATAATTTACTCCAAGAAGAGCGAAATTCACTCCAGAATCAGTGGAATTCCCTCCAAACCATAGGCGTGTGAGGCAGGGTGCAAGGGGGGGGACTCGCCCTCCCAATTCGGACAAAAATAGTTGGTCTATTCGGGCAAAACATGATAAACGGTGACATTTTTCGCCCCAAAAATGCTCCTTCCCCATCATATAAAATTATCCCCGTGGGCCAATGCTTCAAACGAGCGTAGTTTCACTCTTTAACCCTTTACCGTTGTGCTCCAATCGGGGCACGAAGTGCGAGCAAAATACGGTAAGTATTTAAATTGCTAAACATCTTTTTTAGAGTGAACTGAACAATAAAATCTCATCTATTTAATCTGACTAATTTACCGCCCACCTAATGTTACTGACCAACCAACTTAATAACCAAATAACTAACAACAAAACACTTTTAACCCTTTACCGTTGTGCTCCAATCGGGGCATATTTGTGCGCCTCGGGAGAGGGCGGAAAAGCGGACGTAGCACGCCCTGCATCAGCTCCCGTAGGTTATTGACCCCGTGACCTTAAACTATTGTCCCTCTCGTTGTTGTGGCCGAATTTTCGGGTAGATGCTCGCAGTTTCGAGCTCCGCGTGAAACAGTAAAGGTGGGTGACAGCCGCGCTCTCTGCATGGGTCCAAATGGACCCAAACAACGGTAAAGGGTTAAAAAAGTGTGATCACTTCAGGCGCTTGTGGAAGAGTGAATTTTCCCTCTTCCTGTAGTGAATTTCACTCTTCTTGGTGTGGATTTCACTCTTCTGGGAATAAATTAACACTCTAATGAAGTGAATTCACACTTTTTACTCTATTAGAGAGTGATCAAATTTACCTTTTTGATGTAAGAGTGTATAGACTGCTTCTCAAAAGTACCACAACAAGTCGCCGGGTAGATTGCGAGCACCTATGGACCTAGCGAAGTTTTGATGTGGTGTTGAGGTATATTAAGGCCCCACATCTTATGTCATTTGGCTTATGTCAGAAGGTTAAATGCACCATATATGTATAGCAGTACTCCGAGAAAATAAATCATAAAACAAGATGCAAATAAAAGCATAACTGGTTGACTTGAAGAGTACAAAAAGTGCAAAATTTTATTTCGAAATTTTCGGTGTAAATTCTACACATGTTGTGTAAATGTATTACACAACCATGTGTACTTTCTACACATTTGTTGATTGGTGGACTAGTCACACAATGTTGTGTAAATTTTACAGACACTTTTTAGAGTGTACTTATCTGATAATATTGAAGAAGTGCTTCACCTCTTACTCCAAGCACCGTTCCTGTCTATAGTGTCAACCAATGTTAAAGTGCGGGGTCTGACCGTGGAAACGGCATAATATGTTCAATAAAATAAATGCAGTCAGTAGACGGCCCAAAATACAGTTAAAGACAGCCCAAAATCCCACCGTGCTCAGGCTGGGGCTAAAGTCCCTGCAGCCGCGGCGTCTCCTCAGTCCCTGTTTTGGCAATGTTTTTAAAGAGATGTGATTGAGCAGGTTGGTTTATATATCTTTACAGTTTATGTCGGAATTTCCCGTTGATGTTTTCACGGTCGCAACCAAACGTCCAATTGATGATTTCTCAATATCTCTAGCATCGCCTGGCCTGCTGCGAGCAAAAAATTGAGACAGGGTGAACTTCTGTAAACTTGCATGTAAAGGATTATCAAGAATAACCCGTTATCATTTTATCTATAATTAAAGCTTCAGTGACCTTTCAGTAGATAAGAGCACTTAGCCACTTAATCTGGAAAACCCTCTTTTTCGTATAAATTTTACTTGTTACTACACTGCCGATATCGTTTACAGTAATTTAAGATGTTTATATAAGTACCGGAATACTTTTAATAATAAATGGAAGCTTTTTACATTGAATATCTTTACTGTAATAATTGCTACTAGGTAAATGCTAAGTTAACCTTCAATATAATACTTAACATCGCGTTACTGCTTTTAGTAACTTCAGAGAGTTCAGGAGTTGAAGTTAGCAATTGCACTGCCTATAGGCATACAAGGCGGGGGTTTAGCAAGATCTAAAATTCGTGTAGCATTTTTCTGGAAACTTCAGGCAGCCATTTGAGCCTTCAAAAATAACATGTTTTTAATTACCCATTTTTACCCATTTTCATTATACTTAGCGTGTCCGAAATATTTCAAAAATATGCCTGAAAAAAAGAAAAAAACCATTTCAGTAGTCACTGCAAAATTTTCATTAAACATCAACAAGATTACAAAAAGTTTTTACAATTCGGACAGCTTTAAAATGAATTATTCCTGAATTTCGCGAATTTCTTTTCGAAACACATTGCCTGGTTAAAATTCCGATTTTTTTTTAACATTTGCCCAAAATTAAAAAGCATCATAGTAAGGGGAATATTTTCATTATGAATCAAAAAAGTAACTAGAATTCTCAACACTTTCGGTTAGATTATCGCGTATAAGAAGCAACCAATCCTCAGCTTGTTTTTGAATCTTGCGCAACGCATTGTCCGAAATGGTCGAATGCCCGAACTTTTTTCAAAACTTTGTCCTAAAAACAAACAGCGTCAAAATTAAATAACTTTTGATGGAACATCGAAATGATTACATATTTAATAAACACAAAAAACCAGTTTATCCTCTGGCCCACTTTAAACTGCCTTGCAAAAACTTTGCTCGAGTTATAAAATATTTGGGTGAAGGTCGAAAAAAGTTCGAGATATTTCAATCATTTGCTAGATTACATGGGCAAACGGGGGATGTTCAGAAATATGCAATGCACAATAGTTTGCCATTTTCCTGTCCCGATTGCCATATTCGGCCAATGGCAATAATAATCTAGTTGGATGTATTTCATTAAACATACTGATGGCATGTGATGATATCTTCACATAAGTTTGCCTGAAAATTGATTTACCATTCACCCTGTGAGGATTTCTCTTAAGGCGTTTAAGGAACCGGCTGCATGGTCAGGTGGTTGGAGAATCCGACTTGCAGCTCCGAGAGGTCCGTCCGACGTCTGGCCCAGTCAAGCAGAAGACTCTAGAAATGGGACCTCCTGCCATTGCGCTTGGTGCTCAAGCATAAGCAATGAAGTAGGCAAAACAAATAAGTGGGCCACAACTGGAAAAGGGCTGTGGGACGGCCCGACTTGAAAAATTAGCTAAAAATGAGCCGTAAAACCTTAATAGTCATCTAACTATACCTTCAAATGCGTTGGTTAGTGGAAGCATTTATAGTTAAAAGTTTAGGCAACCAGAGGCGGTTTTATCATCTCAATGAATCTTGAATTCGGCCTAGATTTGCAAGAGAAACAACATAAGCATGTTTTGAATTAGTTTTTCCCCGAATAAAACACCTCAATATTTCATTTAGCAGTTTAGTGAGTGGCACATTTCTTCGGGTAATTTTCAAATCAGTTTGCGTTTTTCTTTTATTTTCTTATTTTTTTATTTTATTGATGTGAAAATTTTATTGCGAAAAAAGCTTAAAAATAACGTCTGCTTAGTGTCTACTAACAAGCGTGGGAAATGCCACTTGCGGATGTCCGATGGGGTTTGATTTTTTAAAAGTCTCTAAACGCTCTGAGCCAATTGGTGGCGCTCCGCTTACATAGTGTATAAATCACCACTTTTTAAGGCTCCTAAACTGTTTTTTTACACTTGCCCATGCAGCACCCCATCCATTCATTCCATTACCAATTATATATCCCCTAGGTCATATTTTTTGTCCCCAACCCCGGCCAATCATGTGGTCCCCTGCAACTACCAAACCCCATTGTACCATCTACCTGTCTAAACCTATGAGCGTGACTCAATTAGAAAATAACAGAGCTTTTCTAAATCAGGTGACGATTACAGAAAGCCATCATGGTGGCCTGATATGCAGTATAGTATATAGATAAACTATAAAGCGACCTGTCTGTAATACGATGTCGGGGAAAGTTGCGTCCGATTCCCAAAGGCTCTGTTTTAAGACATGCACACAAAATCGCTGTAAATTTACGTATCAAAACATAAAGAGATACGTAAATATTACTGAAAAATACTGGCAAATGTTTGCCAGCGTTTTTCTGTAATCTTTATTTGTGCTTTATTTTTGTTCTTTTAATTAACAACGTTCTTAACAGTGCAACGTGTTGTTTATTCATGGTAACCATTTTAAAATTGCCCTTCTATATTTTCCCGACAGTCTGGATTTTTTTTTTAAAGACAACGTTTTTCCCCAAAATTAGGTGAGCCTAGTGAATAAATTATTACCTGTATTACCTGTCTCAATTTTTGATAAACGAGAAATTACATCTCTACAAACAGAATAGTTCAGAGACACAATTCAAAACATCAAAGGCATCACCTGGGAGGATTTCGTTTTATTCTCCGAAGGCATGATCACATCATAGTGAAGATGTCCCGACACTTTCTACATGTTTACCAAATTAAGTACTTTTTGTATTTTTTTCTGACGACGAAAATTTTTGAAACAGAGTAGTTCCCCCCCCCCCAACAGATCGTATATTTTCATGTCAAACGTCCCTTTGAGCAATTCTGGGGGTAGAGCATTCCCCGCAATCCCACACCCTCTGAAGTGACGCCTTTGGTCTGAGAGGTCACGGTCTTTCACAATTTTGTGCAGGCACCACTCCAACTCATAGTGGAGCTCCGTCTAGATAGCTTTTCCGGTAGGAATCCATTTTTTCTTTGCAAAGAATTTTCTGCTTCTCCAACGCTCCCTTGCGCTTTTGAACACACATGACATCAGCCCTTATCATCGTAGGGGGGGGGGGGTTGGCAGGAATAGTCCATGGGTTTGATTTGCCTGTAATTTTGATTCAGGAACCAACTTTTCCGAATTCAACGATAAATGAACTAGAAACCCCAAATGAGCCCGATTGAGTCCGTATTGGTGTGATGAAACCCAATTGAAAAACTTCCTCTGTATTGAACAAGAGAGTTCACATCAATTCAAGATGGGCGAAAACATCATGGAATGATCAAATTAAGGAGACCACTCATCTATTTATTTCTTAAAAAGTGATAAACTCTTTGAATAAAAAGTTGAACTGATATCTTGATAAAAAGACTCGTGCATGTCGTTGCTTCCATAACAGTTGTTAGTGTGTTAGCCTATGTTGTAATCCTGGAACTAAAAACAGTATACCATGATAGTGGAAATATATACCCAATTTAAACTAAAATATACAGTAACTATAGTTTATTCAACGCTTTCTACATGATCACACCGCTACGTTTAAAATTCCATTATAAATACCAAATATAGATATTCAACTTACCGCAATGTTTCCCAGGACCGTAAGAACCATAATAAATGCCATAAAACTTGCTTGGAAAACAAGGTACGATGATGCTGGTACCGTCTCCAATAACGGGTGGGAATAGTTCATTGTAATCACATATTAAGATTATTTCAACTGCTTTTAAAAAGCCCTCGAAGAGGCAATCGAGACCATCATTACAACTTTCAAAATTCACACTGAAATAAAGGTCTTTACATCGATAGAAACGAAAGCTTCTTAATCCGTCCAGATCTCAATCCTGTGATTGCTCGTTGAATTTTCTACGCTCTCTCGAATCGATAAAATATTCCTTGAACCAGGACAACTCAACGTGGATATGCACGTGTAATTATGCCAACTGAAGAGACCGTAGACCTATACCGAGTCATTTTGGCCTGAAATTCCACGAAGTAATTAAGACTGAAATAAATTTTCGATGTAAGACTGTACTCCCTCAAAGACTAAGCTGGAGACTGAAATGTGTTCAGCTCATCCAGTGTTGATGATCATCAGCTAGCTAAGCACACGGCACGAAGAGTTCCCTTGGCACATTTTATAAGTGGGTCTGTAGAAAAAACAGGTGAAATTGTTTATAACACAAAAGGGGAACACAGTACCTAAGTATATTGATACAAATAATCTCATGTACTCAAAACAGTTAAAAAATAAGAACGGTAGTTAAGTGTAACAAAATATAATAAATTGCTTTTATTTGATGTACATGCACAAGAAAAGGATCATCTGTCCATTTTTGTCAAGTATTTTAGATTACCTCACAAAATATGGGTCATTTTTATTGTGCATATGTCAAATTTTAACCTACGTCAAATTTCATTTAGTTACATCTTTGAAGAGGACTACTGTGTAATTTACCTTAATAGAACTGATTTTTTGTATTTTCAGAGCCTTCACAACGAAACAGTAGCACAGTAGGACCAATGCAATACATGTAGTCCAAATTGGATAGTGTAGAGGCTTTCAGTTACGTCATGGATTCGCCATGCTGGAGGATGTCAAATACACGTGACTTGGTGCTGAACGCAAGTGAGCACTGGTGAGCACTGTGGTATTGGCGGACATGTGCGGGCATAGAGCAGGATAATAGGTTCCTATGATCTTGCTCTATGGCGGACATTCGTCTATTCAGGGAGTCAAGTGTGGTCTACTACGTCCGTAGTTGTATGGATTCCATCATGGCCGCCGTGGAGTACTGTGACGTCATATGAAAAGCTTTTATAGTAGTCTATCCTATTTCAGGGATGACTCTTTAAGGTGTGATGCAATATTTTTCCAGCTGAATTTTGAAATTCAGTAAGATTATCTCATTGTTTTACCAAAAGTATGCAATAGGAAGGGAAATATTAACAAATTTGTGACTCTTAGCTGTCGTGTTAAAAAAGTTTGAACCGTCAGAGGACTGCTTATGTCAGTTGACCTTGTACAGTTGTATCAATTCTAAAAACCTGAGAGCGTCATCAAATATAAACATGTACTTTCAAAGGAAACTCAGTTTCGGTTCCCTTCCCTATTATCAGTAGGGCTTACTTGTCTTGGGTTAAGGTGTAAATTTGCATTAACAATTCTTGTTAATCCGCAAGTAGTTTCTTCAAAGACTAGCCTATATTCTCTGTGTCAGGATTTCTAAAAAATTTAAACTCCTTGTAGACAACAAATGTAGTATACCTTCCTTAACAGCAGCGAACCGTTTCCCCTAGTGACAGATAATGCAAAGGCCTCTCACTGACCAATGCACAGTCATTTCTTAAAACGCTGAAGTCATACAATAACGCATTGGAAGACAGACGATGATAGATCACCGACATACTGACGAACACAGGCAGACACGAATAAAGACATACAGGCAAGCAGACAGACAGACAGAAAAACAACAAACAGACCGACGAACATTGAGGCTGTCCCATTAACCATAAAGCAAACTTGTGTGTGAGTCATCATCTGGAGTGGGGTAATTGTTCCCCTTTCATGAAATCATCTTCAGGTTGTCACTTCCGGTTTTAAAGGTATCAACAAAATTTAACTTACAGAGTACCGGCAAACGTTTGGCAAATACTTTGCAATAAAAGCGACATCACCGCCAGAATATAGATAAGTAATGTTATCCTAAAGCTCTTCACATTTTTAAATTGGTTTAGTAAAAGTAGACGAATAATTCAACCTGATAAATTACATTGAATTTCATTATCCTGAAACGTTTCTCGAAATGACTTACGCGTAAACACTTTTTTTAAAGGGTCATTGAAAGAGCTAACTGTATCAAAAATGTAAACATAAGATCAGAGATTTGTCATCTAAATTTTCCTACTTCCTTCAATTGAAGCTTTTGCACTTAAATTCAATAGAAAAAATTGGTAGAAAAAGTAGCCGAATACCGTATATTACAAGAATAGAGTCTACGTACCTTAGGAGCAGAGCACATAGGCCTACTTCTTTTTCACAGTAAGATTAGATGAGCAGAAAGACGTCACCTATTGTCAAAAATAATTCTGCGAAAGAGCAATATCCCAAATCGACAACACATTTAACAAAAGAGGGTATTCACTTCCACAGCTGCAATAATTTGCGGTTATTTCTCCATCATCTTTAAATTCCTACAGAAAATGATCAATATGGTGATTTGTGTAACCTGTCGGACTGTAGCTCAAAGAGCTCACTTAGCAGTAAACGGTTCAACGCCTCTGTGTTGTTTGTTGTGAGATGTTTTGTATTTTCTCCATGTAAGTCGTGTCAGTCACGCCATGCATTACGGTGGTACGCAGCTTAGACGTTAACTTTGCACGTGTATTTTTCTAACGAAGGTAATAAGCAGAAGGCACACTTTCAGAAATCTTTTGCAGATATCACAGTCCTTTTTGTGTTAATACTGAATAGATATCGTCTTCTAATGAGTAAAATCATCACATTGGTAAAGTTTCATGTTAGAAGCGCTACGGACGACATTTATTATCTACCAGGCAGTAGGCCTATACCGGAGTAAATATATTATGGTTGAGAGAAAGCTACTAATATATATAGCTCTTTAGCCAATGAAAAAAGGAAGGTTATAAAACTTTCAGTTGGTAAACCTAATCTTTCAGTCTTCAGAAGATCGCTTTTTACTCACGGAATATTGCAGTTGTGTTTGTAGATTAATATGCTTATTAATTTTCTTAGACAATGATGCTATTCATGCTCTAGCTCGATCCTAATCAGAAAGTCAAAAAGATTATTCTCTCATTGCAGCTACTTGAAGTTGTTCTCTTTATAGTAACACAGGGTCATTGAAACTTTAATAACATTTCAGAAATTCTTGGACATGAAACCAAACAATGCATGATATCACGTAAACATAATATCATATCAACTCTTCTTTTAAATGATACAGGGCCGTATCCATTTTATGGCTACCATATCAAGCACACATGGAATGTAGTGTAGTATAAATGAGTGTGTTAAAAAACAACACCCTACACTTGTTTGAAGTTGTTTTGGTATTCTGCATACTTGCAAAATGACAATGCTTTTGTTACCAATGTATGTTATTATGTGTATAACATGTCTCTTTGTGGACACAAATTACTGGTATAAAGATTGCACCAAATCACATTATTTTAACTTTAAAACGCCCCCAAAATTCATGACCTCCCCCACCTGTACCATCTCACAGTTCCACTTTGCCCCCCCCCCCCCTTGATGAATCTCTGGTAGGCTACCCACCTGTTCAGATGCATGCACATCTTCACTCTAAAATCAAAAGAGTGAACTTATTCACTCTTTGATCGAGTGAAAAGTATAAATTCGCGCCATAAGAATGATAATTCACTCCAAGAGGAGTGAAGTTCCCTCCAAAAAGACTGAAATTCACTAGAGGAAGAGGGAAAATTCACTCTTCCACGAGTGCCTGCAATGATCGCTCTTTTTTTAAGAGCGACCACTGTGGGAACTCCATCAAGAGGGAAACTTCACTCGTTTTAAGAGAATTTCACTCTTTTTGGAGTGAACTTCACTCTTTTTGGAGGCAACTTCACTCCTCTTGGAGTGAATTATCACTCTTATGGAGCGAATTTATACTTTTCACTCGATCAAAGAGTGACTAAGTTCACTCTTTTGATTTTAGAGTGTTGACAATACCGTGTTTTGGGCCTACAAGATTTTGATCACTTTACCTTTTTCGTTACCTTAAGTGACTCATGAATTCTACAAAACCATATGGGTTAGTTAGTTGAAGTTTTAGATGAAGTTTTATGGTCCAGTTTCCAACCTTACATAAGCATATGGGACCATCTACTCAACTTAACAATCCACGTACCAAGTAAGAGGTGCAGCAAAATTACACTTTTCAGAAAAAATCTTGTATGCACATTATTCCCTCACTTTTCATCAAGTGCCACTGTCAACACATATAACCTTTGAACTCACGACTGTATAGGGCTCTACATTTAATATAGTTTATTGGAACTGTGAAATTTTTGCAAGTTTTCTGTTTGAATATGATATGTTTATAAAAATTTACAATGTAGCCTCTGGTGACCCCACGTGACCTTTGTCCTTCAGCACAAACGATTAAAACCATTTACTCGGGAAATGCTAGAGACTCCCTTACATGCATAGTATGGGCTATTTAGTATGGGCTATTAATTGGTTAAAATTGAGATCCTTCATGGTTAGCCTTCCTTAGAAAAGAAATACTCTATCATATTACCTGGTGTAGACCCCCCACCGAGTTGAAATCAGTACAATAGTCAGAGCAACCTAAGAATGTGCCCAAACTCCATCGCACAATCTCGGATGTGAATGGCTCATCCCCTCTCTGTGAAATTCCTTTTGATGACACGGATACCTACCCCAAATGACACAAACGACTAATACCTTTGTTTTTAAATAAGATATTTCTTAAATAAAATAAAGGCACTTGGGGTCTATTATTTCTATTGTAAAGAAAAAACCTAGTACTGTTGCGAGTTGTTGTTTTTTCAGCTTTATCAAAACTTTTGACTATTTCCGAAGAAAAAGAAATTTTTAACTTCCTCCTAGAATGTTACAAGCTAAAATGAACACTTATAACACATTACAGATGAAGAACCAGACTTGGTTATGCTGTTGTACTAATAAAATGCATTCAGATAGAATATGACCTAGCTCTGATAAGGTCTCAAGTCAGAGATACAACGACAATTGTCAGACGGTGTGTGATTGGAGCAAGATGGCAAATTCAAAATCTGACCCACTGTGGCCAAATGAAGGTAAGGGGAGTCCCTTCGATATTACAACAGGAAATGTTACTTTTATTTTTTTGATTTGGAGTTTTGAGAGGTATTCATTCCATGTGCATTTAAAAAGTCTTCTTTTCACTCTAAAAATAAAAAAAGATTAAAATTTCACTCGTTGGAAGATTTGAAGTCCTAAAAGTTGTTCCAAAAGAAGGGAAATTCACTAGAAGAGTGAAATTCATGCCAATCGAACCAATTTTCACTCATGGTGGAGTGTCTTGCAGTGACCTTTTTTTTTTTTTAAAAAAAAAAGTGATCCCTGTATGCACTCGTTGAAGAGTGAAGTTCACTCTCTTCTGAGTGAGTTTCACTATTGTTGGAGTGAATCAACACTCAAATAGAGTGAGTTTACGTTTTTCACTCTGATTTTTAGAGCGTTTTGTGTGGATGTTTTGTTTATTGTTTTCTCTCTGTCTTAGGAATTGGGAGCACCCGGGCTTAAAACTCATAAGAACACAAGTAAATGATTGCACTAAAACCAAAAACTATAAAAAGATGTATAAACACAAATGATATGAATAAGGAGTCAAAATAAATTAAACAATTTAATATTCACACTATAGCGTATAGACACGTACTTTCTTTCAAAGAGGCCATGCAGTTTGAAAGAAACACATTAAGAGCTAATTGCAAGTCATTAGGGGAATCAGCCATGGCAACAGTTTCATCAGTGTACAACAAAATATACAGTACACTTTAACAGAGCATTTAAGAATTATACAATCATGCAATATCTAGCTTGCAAATTCAAAATGCAGGTATGTTAGTCCCGCATGTTTTAACTTACCAAAAGTTCAAAATTATGTCAGTGATTAACAAATACGAATAGGGTGTCCTCACCTTCCCGCACAGCACACATTACACATAAAAATATTTAGTCAATAAGAACCTTGTTTTACAGGAGATTCAAGTAGCTGTCGTTTAAGGGCAAATGATATTGTCATCAACACTACACTCTTGTAATAAACCACGAATTGAAGACCTATCAACGAGCTAAAAGGTTTCTTTTCATGGTCCACTTCACAAAGTATAAACTTTTCCTCTGTGGAAAATATAGGTATCCACAAAGTTGTGTAGTAGGATAAATGTGCAATACATTGTACTATGAACGTAACGAAAATCAAGTAATGTGTTAAGATAAATGTGTAATACAATGTGCCATAAACCTTTCGAAAATCAAGTAATGTAGTAGCTAAGGAGAAATATGTAATACATGTTACCATGAACCTAACGAAAATCAAGTAATGTAGTAGCTAAGGAGAAATATGGAATACATATTTTACCATGAACCTAACGAAAATCAAGTAATGTAATAGCTAAGGGGAAATATGTAATACATATTTTACCATGAACCTAACGAAAATCAAGTAATGTAGCAGCTAAGGAGAAATATGTAATACATATTTTACCATGAACCTAACGAAAATCAAGTAATGTAGTAGCTAAGGAGAAATATGTAATCATATTTTACCATGAACCTAACGAAAATCAAGTAATGTAATAGCTAAGGAGAAATATGTAATACATATTTTACCATGAACCTAACGAAAATCAAGTAATGTAATAGCTAAGGGGAAATATGTAATACATTTTACCATGAACCTAACGAAAATCAAGTAATGTAATAGCTAAGGAGAAATATGTAATACATATTTTACCATGAACCTAACGAAAATCAAGTAATGTAATAGCTAAGGGGAAATATGTAATACATTTTACCATGAACCTAACGAAAATCAAGTAATGTAATAGCTAAGGAGAAATATGTTATACATTTTACCATGAACCTTACGAAAATCAAGTAATGTAATAGCTAAGGAGAAATATGTTATACATTTTACCATGAACCTAACGAAAATCAAGTAATGTAATAGGATAAACATACAATGCATTGCATAAAATCAGCCTGCTCTTCACCGAACAAACAAGCAAAATGTAAATTTTCAATTAATGCATTTCCCATGCAACTAAGTAAAGAAATGTCTCGATAATATCTGAATTATAAAAAAAGATCATATGTACTTGTAATTCTGATAAATAATCCCCGCTTACTACTCTTGGAACTATTCATTACAATGTCAAACATTTTTTTTCACAGCCTTTCAAACTTCCACCGGATTTGATTTTTTTATTAATTCATGAATTAATTTGTAAATACCATTTGCCTTTTTATCTTTTATGGTTTAGCAATATTCATCACTGCAAGTAAAACACTTGTAGACATTAGCGTGTCGCATATGATAAACGTCATTACATTGTCTTCCTTTTAAACTTCCCTGAGGATTCATTTCAAACTTGCCTATGAATGTAATGGAATATATTGGGTATTTGCATTACAATTATATTCCTTTAATCATTCATCATTCTCACGTGGATCAAGGCATTGTGAGTTATTTTGAAATTTCTGATAAACCCTATAAAACAAATTGTTTGGTTTGTTTTGTGTTTATAGCTGATCCCTTCGACCGCTGTCACACAGTCCTTCTGTCCCTTACTTATTTTTTTTTATCGATAATGGAATCGAAATGTTTTGCCCACTCATAGTAGAGCACATTTCCGGTCAATCAGTCTCAGTCGATGGACCTATTTATTATTTACAAACTGAATTCAGTGCTGTACTCGAGTTCG
Source organism: Holothuria scabra (assembly GCA_037179385.1). Lineage (NCBI taxonomy): Eukaryota > Metazoa > Echinodermata > Holothuroidea > Aspidochirotida > Holothuriidae > Holothuria > Holothuria scabra. The sequence continues at coordinate 350,149 of CM074188.1, forward strand.
CACTCGGACTGGTGATTTCAGGATTACAAGGACTGGTTGATTTTTTTTCTCCATTGAAAGTCCGGTCTCGAGTCCTTTGAAGATGAAAATTTCTGGATACGGGAATTGGACTCCCCGGACCGGACTCGAATACCGCACTGACTAAATTTCAAAGTTTTTTCTGTATGATTTCTTGAATAAAGCAGAGTAATATCAAGTTTTACTTAATTTGTACCTCACAATAATATGTAAAGTTCAACCTGACAAAACTGATACTAGTCTTGCATCTTTGTGGAATTTTGCTAATCGAACAAAAAATACGATATCCCCTTTCAACAGTATTATGAAAACAGATTTAACGTAGAAAGACCTCTTCAATGTCTGTTTATTCTGGTGAATAATCATTTAAAATGGAAAAAGGGAAGTTCTAGAACGAAAGATATAATATTTGTTTTCAAAATTAAATTGTCCGTTTAATTACCTGTGGTCCTACAGTGTGTTGATATATTCAATGCAAAAAGTAAAAGGAAAGGCAACTAAAGAGAACATGTATCCGACTGAATTTGACCCTTGATTTGGCCAAGTATGCATCGGATTAAACTATGTCAAATGGTTAACCAAAATTATAGTCAGAGGTGACAAATTTATAGTCAAATCTGATCATACAATAGTAACTTTTGGTCGTAGTTTTATTCAACCATTTGACCATTCTTTGGACCGATGCATAGTTGACCATATATAGATAGTGCAGTTTTGAATCTTCCAGGGGAGAAAAAGGTTTTCCATGGAGCACTTCCAGCCCCATTGTCCATTGTCTAGGGAACTGGTTAGTCTTGAAATCACTTCTCCATTCTCGACTTTCTTTCAGCAACGTTCCTCATATCCCATACATTACATAAAATCATTTTTTTCTCAAAGTTGTTCTCAGTTTGGACCAAGATCAGTAGAATAACGATTTTGATAAGAAGAATGGGTTTGTCGAACTTTAACACTCTGATTCGGATGAAATGAGGTGGAGTAGCTAGAGGCAAGGGACACAAATCCATGTCGTCTGGTTTTGTGAACGCGCTGAAATCGGAGATAATAAGAGTAAAATAATAAAGATAATCATCATTCCCGTGGTTACAGACCTGCGGTGTTCCACCCCCTTGTTTTCTGTAACACTCTTTTTATAAAATAACGAAAGGTTTGTCTAAACTGCTCCTAATGGTTTTAAGATATTCTTGGTCGTCTAAATTAGGCATATATTTTACAATTAAGCTATTGTTTTGTTTTGTTTTTTCACATGGTCGTAACTCTAAAGCAGGGGCGCAAATCCGGGGGGAGCAAGGGGGACCTTCGCCCCCTCAAGTGAAAAAGTGGGGGGCAAATCGTAATTTGCCCCCCTCCCCCCCCCAAAAAAATTGAGTAGACCTAAAAATACGGTCACCTTTTTCTTTTCGTTCAAAACAGTTTTTCTGAAGCTTCGGAAATGCTAGAACACAAGCGCCTCCGGGGGCTTCGCCCCCTGGACCCCCACAGGGGCTTTGCTCCTGGATCCCACCAGGGGCCCTTTGGGGCCACGCGTGCACAGTTTAATACTCATGAGCACATCATAAGCATTTTCGCCCCCCCCCCCCCACTCTCAAACAGAGATTTGCGCCCCTGCTCTAAAGAAATACAACATTGACTTGATAAGAAGCTCTGCTCTATTTTGTTATACTGGTTGGAAGATTTTTGATTCAAACGCACTTTCACATTTCGTGAGAAAGTTAAGTGCATCAAAGCTGAGCCAGAGCAGAGAAGTCGACTTATCCCTTTGTGTAACCTTTGGCTCGCTCAAAAAACCAAAGGTGACATGCTGTTCACATCATATGACATGCACTAAGAGTGTTGTAACTGCATGACCGAGTTTCATGACCCACGAGCAATGTAACTGGGTTTGTGTTTGCACTAATAGGGGCTAAAAACAAGAATTTGGAATGGGCTAGCAATAACCATTAAACTCCAGATTTCTAACTTCTCTCAAATCAAACCATATTTTTCCAATTTTGCATCAAAGGAACTTTAAATTTTACGGTGCGCCGGAGTTCAAACTTTTATACGCGGTATCATTTCTGAAATCATCTCTAATAATGGGGAACATCGCCTAATCGGACGTCTTTTCACCAGTCGTTCTTGACTCTGCTGGCGATGACAAATAAATTTCCAGCAAAATATCACCGCATTCTTAACTTGCAGTGAACTATTTAACCAAAGCTGAACAGAGCTGCAAAATTTCTAGTTTGTGTTCATCATCAAGGAGGTGTCATGTAGGAAATTAAATGATTGAGTAACATACAAGAGGCTATGAATACTCATGATTTTGAAGATAACTTCAGTTGGTATCACGTATTGATCCAGTTTTTCTCGCCTTAAAAAGTATTGTAGACGTACTTGTGTGCTCTCTGACATTAAAAGTCCTCAAAGCTATCTGCCAGGGTTCCCATTTTGTAAACTCCTCCCTCATTCAGGGAATTTCGCTCTGGATCTTACCAAAATGACACTGGAAGACAACAAGCCCATTTTACGGCAGCCCCTGTTCTCCTAGCTGTTCGTTAAACTGTGCACAACTCCCCACTTACATGCTCGTGATTGCGAAGCTAAAGAAGCTGCATTCTAATTATATTTTTTCTTCTCCTTTGAAGACTTGAAAATGTCTTTGTACTGCGGAAGGAGGAGAAAATTCCCATCCTGAAGCGAACTTTTCGCGAAAACATGTGCACACGTTCAATTGACACTTTGAACCTACCTGCGACAGGTTCGAGATGTGATTCCTGCAAACTGGAAATAAAATGATGTCAATACTGGCTATACAAACATTTATTCTTTCGCCCCCCCTCCCACCCCGGTGCGGTGCTGGTGCTTCCTATATCAGAATCTTTTAATATGGACCTAATAGTGGTCGCTGGATTTCAAATGTGGTGAACAAATATAGGGCAACTAAATTAATTGGGGCAAAAATGTTGGCAGGAAACGAGAGTTCTCTCGGGTGGGGTCCAAGGAGTTGGCTTAAGGCCCTGGTGAGGTCCAAGAGGCAAACTTTCAGAAAACTCTGAGGTAGCACGTCTGGGTGAAAAAGTTAGTCTCAGGATAGGTATGACGGTATCAATAAATTAAGACGGTTGTAGAGTACAGCTTTTTCGTTAATTAGAATGACTTTTCTCTCCTCTCTACCAAGAGACATAGCCATGCTGGGGGAATTCACAATCATCGTGTATCTAGTGTTTTTTTTTTCTTACATAGAAAGGGACAAGAGACGGATAACTTACACTTTTAATAGATAAAGAGGTACTGAGACGTCCGTACTTGGTATGAATCCAAGTAAGTAAAAAAAAAACAAATGGTTGACATCAACCTTAAATGCATATTGCCCTCTTTAGAAGGAAATGTCTAGTTGTGTTTTGAAGGCAGAAAACAATTCTCAGCTTTCTTCGTAGTTGCCCTAATTTGGACAATTAATGTTCTGTTTATGTTCTGAGTTGTATAATTCATTTTCATGTCGCTAATCCTTGGGCAAACACAATTGGTATTTTGACAGAAAACAAGCATGGTCGTCGAAGGAGTCAACTGATCAATAGAAACGGTTACGGATTTGATTTGAGCATTAAGTTAGTCAGGTGGAGTTTTACGGCCCACTTTCAAACCAATTGGTTCAAGTCGAGCCGGCCACGGCCTTTTTATAGTTGTGGCTCACTGGCTTGTTTTCCCTTCTTCATTACTTATAGTGACGCACCAAGAACAATGGCAGTAGGTTCCATTATTTTAAGTCTTCGGTATGATCCGGTCAGGACTCTAAATCCCAACCTCCCGACTGTGGCCCCCGCCACTTCTGGATCCGCGCTTGATAATCGCATGCTATAATGCTTTGCCTTTTTAAAAACATGTGAAATAACGGCAGAATGCATGATTTTATTAACATATTTAACTCGACAATATATACAATTTTGACCTAGAGTTTAGGTCACGGTATTTATATCGATTATTATTTGGTTTCATTTCATTTTAACCATCGTCATAGATAAACATCTTCAAAATTCTTTCGATAAATACTTGTTAAGTTTTGCTCTCTAAAAGAGACAGACGTTTTGTTTCTGTTACGAATAATGATTTACTTGAAACGAATGAAAATGAAACTATAGAAAAGGTCGAATGTCACTCAAACAAACAGTTAAAAATTAAAGACAGTCATAATTGTACCAACAAAAATGATATTAGCCACGGAATCTCATGGAGAGGGCGGTATGTCAAAAGGTTATCCGCGAAAACAGATACATATATTTTTGCGGATGGTATGCAAAGAATATGATAATCAAAAGCCAAAGGCTTCTAGGTTCACAATAGTTTCGTAAATATGTAGATTTCGAGACTGTTCTAATTCATCCCCCTTCCCCGCAACACACTTTTCTGAAACTTGCTATCGAAATGAATTGGGGACTGCATGCACTGAAGCAAACGTTTTACGCGACTTCCCAATGATACCCTATGGTGTTCTATGGTAAACAAACATTTTGAACACTAAACTAAATTTTTGAAGTTGCAAAGTGATGGTTTCAACATGTTTCAGTATTTTTGACCTTTAAGAGACATCCAGTGATCAAGTTAGTACAGTTAGATGAAGTTTTATGGCCCATTGATCAAGAGATCAAAACAGCTGCACTATTTGCTTCAGGTCTGAGAAAAGAAAGGTACTAGCTAGCCTATCAGTGACGGCATCAGCATTACATAAGTGGGGAAGAAGGAGAACTGAGGGCATAGGAAAATATTAGGGGCAATAATTTGTGTCACCCAAAGCACTTGCCTGCGTAGCAGACTGGGGAACATATTCCATGATCAGTGTTGATCACTAATATCCTGACCATATATATATATATATATATATATATATATATATATATATATATATATATATATATATATATATATATATATATATATATATATATATATATATATATATGGTGGTTTGTGAAGCCTTGAAGGGGGTCTGAAGTAACAAAGTCTGCTTCGCAGGGTACCAAAGCACAAGTTCTTTAGGGTAGGGTCGATGGGACCGCCTTGGGAGATCTGGTGGAGTTCAATGGGACCAGGTCCCCATTTGTTCTGCAGGTTTTAGTACATCCAGGGGCCGGGCGTAGCCCGGATTTTCTTGTGGGGGCAAAGTCGACTCATCGACCCCAATCTTGACCGACAGGACTACCTAAGCGGAGCGCCACCATCAGTTGGCGCGTAGCGTCCCCAAAAATTTTTGGTTTTAGAAACCCCTCAGATGGCAGGAAACGGCACTTCCCCAGTGTTTTATGCTGCATGTTCCCAGCCTGGAAATATGGATGTCATTTCTGATATTTCTCAATTAATGCAAAAAAAATCAATCTATGAAAAATGTTAATACATGTTTTTGGCGAAGCTCTACCATCGATTGGCGCGGAGCGTACCAGGAAATTTTTGGCTTTACAAACACCTCAGATGGCCGGAAACGGCACTTCCCGAGTGTTCTAAGCAAGAATATGTTCAGCCCAACTTCGAAATTCTCCCCGCTTCTTATTTGGAGCACTTGACAAATATTGAGGGGCTAAACATACCTTTAGCCCAAACTTTTTCTTTTTTTCTTCGCCGCCACTGGGGTGCGGCATTTCCTTGAGGGAGCGAAGCGCCCAAGTGAGGAGCCGAGCGACCGAACGGGGAGAGGATGTGGTTCTCCCCCTCCCGCCCCAAGGAGGTTTTGCAATTTTACATCAAAATTGAGCGATCTGGTGAACACCTAAGTTGGAATTTTTGGACATTTTCAATCTTGTATCAATGTTTTCCTTATTCCCTCGAGAGTTAGCAGGGTTAGTGTGTGACTGTAAGAGAGTTACTCGGTACGAGTCAATGGGGCCCTAGGGAATTGTGTCGCACTGGAACAAAACAGCTACTCATAAGGCTTACATTAAGTTAGCTAAACCAGCGGAATTGACATTGCCCTGAAAAAACGCCAAAACTCCATTTAAATAAAAAAAAAATAGAAAATAAAAAAATTAGGTATGGGCGGGACTAAGTGCCAACCCCTTGACCACGGGCCTGTCTCCCTGGGTGTCACCTTCCCCTTCTGGAATGTTTTGCTGTCTTGAAGAGCTTAGATGAATATGGTGCTATATTTTGTTCCTTTTATACTAGATTCCAGTGTTCTCCACAGGGGGGTTTTAGAGGACCGACACGTCCTCCTAGTGAAATTGACCGCCCCTCCAAAATAGTTGCCGCTTTCCAAAAAATGCAGCTTCCATTTCTAGTTCATTGCTTCATTACACATATACAAGTCATAACTGGAAAAATGTGACTTCCCTCCAGGCTTGGCGCCAGGATTTGCCCGACGAAGGGCCACTCTCCGAACGGGGGAGGGGCAGGGTCGGTAGCGACCCAAGCCCCGACAGTCAGGATGCCGTCGATGAGTTGGTGAGGGAGGTTTGAAGAAAACCTGTGCACTATACCTGCCATTGCGAGCCATATACGACATCAAATTGTATATGCTAGAGGAAGATATTTCCGCACTGATTTAACCGTGGAAAAGGGGGCAAAATTTTTTTGGGGTTAGTACACTAAAAAGAATCTGTACTTATTTAAATCTTATATAGGTCAATAAATTGTCCCGGCATTTGGGCCCTATCGGACACAAATTATATTGTACTTTCTTCTTCGAGTCCGTACCGCACGACTGACACAAGAGATAATTAACTAAGTTTAGCGAGATGATGTGAAATTCCCGACATGAACATTAATCTATTTATTCTACTTATTAATTTACATGAAAAGATGGGAAGGGTTTGTACTTTATAATCTGTAGGTAACGGAACTGAGGAAGAGTGTGCAAAGAGTACAGAACATTTTTAGTTTTATCGCAGAAATAACTCTTGTGAAAGCCAAAGTAACTAAACCGACCATGAGAAGGCGACAGATTATCCCCGATAGGGGGCGGGCCATGCCAGCGACCATAAGTTCCGACAGCCCCTATGTCGAGGGGGTGGTATGAAGGAGCTTAACTAAACCATGCCATTGCAGCCTTGGGCACATTTTGCACAATGTTACTTAATATTTTAAAAGCCGAGTTAATGTGCTTTCGAGTCTAAATCGTGAAATTGCAAAGCGCGAAATTTTTTGGTGGGCTTACAAAAATAACATAGCCTATATAATCATTAAGAACAAAAAGAAAAAAAAACTGTAGGGGTTGTACACCCTATCGGGGATAACATACATTGTGTCGAAACCACCTGGAATACCCGATAAAATAGCCAAACTATGCTCCGTGAGTGGCTCACCATCTGACCTATCGCATGACACACACAAGAGAACAGCAACTAGGCTTTGTGATGTGGGATAAAATTTACGACCTCTGCATAACCTGTGTACTCTGCCTACCAGTTACTTGGTAAGGCTGAGAGGACTTACACTCTCTAGATATGTGGAATGGAAGTATTGAAAAAACTGGAGTGAATCCGAAAATTTGGGGTTCTTATAAGGGAAATTGTCCCTTGAGAGCAAAAAACAGGTAAACCATCGGGGAGACTAGTCGCCGTCGGGGACTGCATACTTTATCGTAAAGACTAAGGCCCCCCCCCCCCGAAAAACTGTAAAAAATGCCCCCGATTCTCTCCCTCCTCTTGCCGTTTATTTATTTATTTTTATTTTTTGGCTCCCCTTCATTTTTTCAACATCGCCCATCGCGTCCCCAAAATTTCTGGGGGGGGGGCACTCTGTCCCCCTGCCCCCCCCCCCCCCCGCTGGCTACGCTAGTGAGTACATCCGTGGGGGAAAAATTAAGTCCAAGCATATATATGTTTTACTTAAGCAGATTGATTCATGAGCCGTCAAGGACCCCTGTTTCATTGAGAAAATATTGATGGGCTCGGGGTCTAGAGGCAATGGGTCAGGCCCCGGTGAAACTGTCAGGCTGTAGCATACGGCATACCTCTCTTCATAAACAAACTTCAGGGTGTGTATATTTTCCGCTGGCTCAGAATAAGCACCAGTGTGAGACTAGAGGGAGTCCAAGAAGCACAGTCCAGGGAAGTTTTGATGTCGTAATAGGTCTAGGTCTATATCTCGATCGGGTTCACGGTAAAAAAAAGTGTCAAAAAAAGTCTCAGAAAAAGTAGACCTAAGATAAGGTCTTCACTATATTTGTTTCTTGAAGGTTGCAATTTTGCATGCTCCACACTCAGCAAAATTTCGAGACACTGGAGTAGAAACACTAAAACAGTGGAAACTAGTTCTGGTTATCATAAAGACAATGCATACTGCGACAATGCAGGCTACTTTAAGTGCTTTTTAAGTTGGTTTTGGTTGCTATCTCGGCTATTTTCCCTTTTTGTCACATATTTAACTGGTCGACCTTTCACAAACTGTAAATAGTTGTTTCTGGAGTAGCATAATATGATCAAAATTATTGCAACGGAGCAGAAGTCTGGCCCTCCTACTGTGGTAATGATATTATCATAGGGTGTAAAGAGAAAATCCGCATTTTCTTAATGTATTTTATTGTTTTATGAGGTCACAGGTTTCCAAAAGGTGTTACGGCGGCAAAAGCTTACTATATTAAGCTAAAAAAGACTGTTCTGATACGGTTAACATTTGATATCCATCTGAAAGCTTGTTTTCAAAAAGGAGGACGAAGGATCTGTGGTAAACCCAGGGAAGGCTCAGGGAAACGATGATAATTACACGTAAAACAGTGTCTGTTGTTGCCGGTAGTGAACCTCTTCGGTCAAAGAGTTAGTTAGTTAGATAGAGTTTTACAGTTTCTTTGGTCAAGGAAGACTTCCTTCTCAGCCTTCAGTGTGTTAGCCTGGAAAAACCCGGTAAGCAGTTTGAACACCGCCTACGTAAAACGCCATTATCACTTAGCACGTGGCGTAGTACTATTTATCATTTGGAATTCTTAGGTGACAGTACCCCTTGCCCCCTGCCCCCACATCTCTGGCCTTTTAAAGGTTTTCTAGACAGGGATATAGCTGAGCAAGGAATATATCACATAGCATGTTAAGTGAGCACCTGGGGATGTATAGAGCCCTTAAAGTTTAAGTAGGGGTAATAAAATGTTCTCTGTCTTGATCATTTTGACATTCTTTGGCATGAGTCGTACCTCTTTTTAGATCCCACCCATTGTCCCCTTTGCAAATATCATCGTGATTTATGATATGTTCAGAAAAAAGTAGGAGGGTCTTCGATTTTTGGACTCCTATCATGATAAGTAAAATTAGCCCTTTCGAAATATATGCCTCTTTATGTTGGTGGGTCAATTTCATTTTTTTTAACAAAACTCCGAATCGAATGCTCGTCCAGTCGTCTGGAGGTCACGTGATCCCTGTCTGGGTGTAGAAGTAAAGAGCAAAAGGGACTGCCCGGTGTGAAATATTCTTAGTCAATCTCATCTACAGTGTACATCTACTCAGTAGCGTAGCTACAGGGGTTGTCAAAGGGTGACTGCCCCAGCCAGCCCTGGTTCTGAAAAATGAAAAATTCGGAAATTTGCCATTTAAGACAAGAGTCAGCTACAGCTCTGTCTGTCTGTGGTTATCCCAACTGTCATGAAATTCCGAATTCTGTCCAAACAAGCTCCATATTTGTTATTATTTGTTTTAAAAGCTCCAAAATATGTAATCAGCGAAATCCCTGTGCATGCTAAAAATGTCAGCTATCCTAACCTTTTGACTTTGATGATAAAGATTATTCAGCTAGTAGGCCTAACAAGTTTGCTTTCCCCTAAAAAATTATACATCATGGGGTGAAAAACCGGCAAAACACCGGATTTCGGAAATAATCCCCTTCTACTAACCCGATGACGATAGCTGATCTTATCATTGGAACACCGTCACATTTTCTACACAATATGATGTTCTTTCTGATTGGAGAATCTTCCAAACAGCAGCAAAAGGATTTTTATCAATTTAATATAGTGTTTTGGTAGAGTAAAGCCCGCACAAACTACTACTAGCTTTTTTGCGAAAACTATACTTTCATTCAATCAAAATGTCTGAAACTCGCGTTAAACAGTTTAAACCAACGGTAACTGGGGAAATCTAAGAACAAAACGCTCCATTAATAAATACTAAATATCACATTAATCGCAAAATACCTAATGGATATAACTTAAAAGTAAATTGGCAACACATATTTCTTTTTCATGTCTCAAATATTGGGGACATTTGATTTGATCCACCCCCCCCCCCTTCAAAAATATTGGGGGAGACTAGGAAAAAGAAATTTGTAGGTAAGTATATACCGGTAACAGAGAAGTATAGCTGTTTGGGTAGTTGGTTGTTGTGCGTGTATTTTTGATCAAGGTTTGGCAGTCAAAAAAAGGGTCAGCGTGAAGTTCGAAGGATACACTTTGGTCCGCCACGGTAGCTGTTTATCAGCCTTAGCAATAGCAAGCCTCCTTCCGCCAAACTTTACGACAGCTCTACCCTTATCGGCCGGTTTGATAATCACCTCCTTGTTTTCAAGTTGATCCGTCCGCCACTGCATGGTAGAGACTTTTCTGTAAGTCGAGTGGTCGACATGGAGTTCTTACGCCACCGCCCCGAAATTTGGAAGCTTGGAACGTCAAGATCGTGTAGACTGCTAAACCGGAATTTTCCTTCAATGTTTGAAATCACTTTTATAAAAATCCTGTATTCCCCTGTTATAATTTTCCATATTTTTGAAAAGATATTTGATTTAAGACTGCAACTGAAGATCAAATTTTTGGATATGTGGGGATATTTACATGTAAATCGTGCACAGCAGGATTTTGCTCGGAATCGTTGTGCAATCTGGCACTAGAAAATAGTATTACATAATCTTATTTAAAGTTTTTTTAGCTTCTTTCCAACTTGAGGTCAAAAATGGTTTTCTCTGTCTAATCAAACTGAATTTTAGAAATGTTTGAGGAAAAGATATGTAAATTTTTAAATCACATGAAAATATTTGACCGATGACACCCGGCAAGAATTATGGCAAGTTTTGTTTGCTGCTCATCCAAAAGCACCCTAAAATTTGTGTTTCCAATAGGACAATAATGAAACCACCTCTTTTTAACTGGAAATTGACGAGACTTCTTCTAAAAATATGAAAAAGAGACTTACAACAAATTAAAGGAAAACGTTTAAGGTAATCAAACACGAGTGAAATGTGTCTATTTGTTATTTTTTTGGCAGGAGGGGTTTGGTTCATCAGAAATTGTACCGTGATTTCATAGTGATTCACACAGTTAAGTTTACACTAAAAACATGAACATGTGCACTAAACATTCCCGTATGTGGGGAGTGATGATGTGTTAATATTTGAAATAAACAGCAAGAAATATAGTTACCATACAAAAGTGTTAAAAATAGTAGTTACTAGTATTCCACAGGATATTATGACTAAACAATCCCTGATGTCATTAACCACGTTTTCCTTCTTAGGGTGACCCTACATATTTTTACTGAGTTTGCTTTATAACACACCGTTTCTTTGAGAACTTCCTTTCCAAGTTCCGAAAGTTTCCGATTTGCGTTTGCCAAGACAGTCACAGTGTGCGGGGACTACGTTCAACTCGTTGTGGGGTTTTCCTCACGACTGACCAAGTGCACTACTGATGATACCTGAAAAAATAATTTCAGTGAGACATTTTCAATTGCTATGGTTAGTTACTACCTTGCATCAACTGAAATTTACCCGCCACTCTCTGAAGTAGTTTTCATTGAACCTGCCCCAAACTCGCCGATCATAAACTTTCCGAAAGCTTCGTGGTGCTGGTTGCATTTCATTTACATTGCAAATGTGACATTGTTTAAAGCAGTCAACTTTCTCTTTGAACTATATAAAAGATTTTTAGTAGTCCACAGAAATCTTTATTAAATTGACACAGCTCAGTCTTGTTCAAAAATGGAGAGCAATGTATCCAGTGCATGACGTAAGCAGGTTTTCTCTCCGGGAAGGGGAGGGGGTGGGGCGGGAATTCAGTATGTTGAGTAATCGCCTGCCTAGAGGCCTGGGAAGGGCATGAGTGGGTTAGAAAAATTTTGGCCTCTCCAAAGAGCCTAGATGCAAAATGGTGCAAGAGTAACAACTTTCACGAGAATAGTCTTGAAACTTGAATTAATGTGGTTATTGGGGCTGTATATAATTCGGTAGGCCTACTCAGTGTTTTTATCTTTGTGTTTTTACATGCAATTTGATGCTGCGTATGCTATCTTTTGAAGTAAAATTCGTTTTTAAGAGGACATCAGTGATTCCCGCATCGCATATGGCGTATGGAAGTATTTCAGTCTGAGGGCAGAAAATTTAACTTAGCGGGAGCCACCATCAGTTGGTGTGGAGTGTGCAGAAAATTTTGAAAAATCGTCCCTCAGATGGCCGGAAATAACAATTTCCCAGGCTTGTTAGTAGAATTTAAGGAATCGCTATTTTGTCTTATTTGCCATAAATTGCTCACTTCGTTATAAATTATCAAACTGCAAAGTAATCAGGAAGTAGCCTAAAAAGTACTTCGGCCGGAAAATGTAGCTCTGCACGAAAGACTATTTTCTATTTGTAAGCGGTGCGTCACTATGGCGCACAAAAAAAAATTGAAAAAAAAAATCGCAACCCACAGTTGGCCGGAAATGGCATTTTCCTGGCTTGTACTTAGAATCTATACAGTTTCCATTTTCAGTTTTGTTTGCAGTAATATAAGAAAATAAACAACTTGCAAAGTGATCAGAAAATTACCAGATATACTATACCTCTACCATTGGACGAAATGGTCTCGAAGTCTTTCGGAACTCAGAAAACTATATAGGCCTACAGCGGAATTAAAAATCATGTTCCTCTAATTTGATCCACGGAATTCATGATCAGAAATGTCTTTGTGAATGCCCCGAGTATAGGCCGGCCTAAATGGTATCACATGTACCATCTTACGCATGCCAAATGGAGGCACTAAGTATTGGGCAATGCACCTACCTTAAGGCTTTCAATTAAGGCTCCCAATTCTTAATTTTGATAAATGACTTTGATAGCTCTATCACTTCCAGTATACGCAGGGAGCTGACAGGGCTTAGTAGTGATTAGATTCCAGCTCCCCGGTATTAGTAAGTTCATTTGCTGATGATACTAAGTTCCAAAGAAAGGTTCGGGATAACTGAGGATTATTCCTTACCGGCGCTTCAGAATAATTTGGATGAGTTTTTTTCCATGGTCTCAGTTTTGGTAAATGTCTTTTAAAGCGTAACTACTAGATCTCTGATAACTCCCAAAGGCAAAGAACAAGCTTTGCTTCGTGTTCCTCACACAAAAATATATTGGGAGTTGTCAGAGATCTCGTAGTTCCGCTTGAACAGAGTACGGTACGAAAAATGTTTAGCTAGGCCTTACTTCACGTGTTCATACCTGTAGTGTAAGCATATGCTGCCTCGCTGTGTCAGGCAACGTTCTCCCCCTGTTACAGTCAGTAGCAGTGGCGTAGCCAGGATGCGATTTTTGGGGGGCCTAGGTAACAAGTGGGGGGGGGCCTGGTACCTCCGAGGGTCATACACGGCAAGACTATCTAAGCGGAGCGCCACCATCTGTTGGCGCGGAGCGTACAAGAAGATTTTGGACTTTAAAACCCCTCCAGATGGCTGGAAACGGCACTTCCCATGTGTTTTAAGCTGGATGTATCCAGCCTTGAAATACGAATCTCATGTCTGCTACTTCTCAAATAATGAGAATAAAAAATCAATCTATGAAAAATGGTAATACATACACTTTTTAGGGCCCCCGAAACTGGGCACTTCTGATCTGTGGCCTGGGGGATGAGACTGAAAGGAACCGGTATCTTACTTTCCCTTGGGAAAATTGTAAATTTCAGGACGTAGATCGCAAATGCGGCAATATTTGAATCTAAGCGGAGCGCCACCATCGGTTGGCGCGGAGCGTACAAGAAAATTTTGGGCTTTAAAACCCCTCCAGATGGCCGGAAACGGCACTTCCCACGTGTTTTAAACTGAATGTACCCAGCCGCAAATGCGCCAATATTTGAATGGATTTCAGCTTACCTCAGGCAGTACCTTACCCTTTAACAGGAAAACCAAAAGTAGTTGTGTCCCCCTCTGAGAAACTTTCTTTACAGATGCAAAATGGTGCTATGTTTGGCAAAACTTTGAACTGATTACAGGCCTAAGTTTTAGGATTTTCCCTTTTTGGGAAGCATGAAAAATATCAAAATATTTTTAGTTTTTGTAGAGATTTTACAAGAGACATACATACTGCCAAAGAAACAATTTGCAAAATGGTGCAGTATTTGTTCATCGGTACATTACATAGTCAAAATTAAAATACTACGAATAAATCTCTCAGAATAATTGAACCGCAAAGCAGAAGGAAACACATGAAATCCGGACCTTGTGGACATTTTACAAATCTCCCGGACGCCAGTGCCAACTAGTAAAAAGAGGACTTGTCGAAAAAATCGTCCTACAGTGGCACTTGTCATGGGCAGGAGTGAGGCACGACGTAGGCCTACATGTTAAGGATGGAAGGGAAGAATTATCCGAAGGCAGTACCGTACCCTTACCTGCTTACGGCATATTTTGTGTATGATAAAGTATAGGAATGGTCGTGTACGTAAGAGTGGTCTCCAGTGTACGATTGCCTTATTTTCAGTAAATCAATCAGCAATCCGAAAGGCAGAAAGGGTCTTAACCTAACAAAGTCACATTAAAGTTTATCGTCGAGACTTTCGTTTCATCTTCGAAGCGAAATGCAATAAACGACAGTGCAGATCACAAACGGTATCCAATTTAGTGAAAGTAGGCATTTTGAAGTTATTACTTGACCTCATACGTGCGCACAAAATGTGTTTTACAGACATGCATCCATGTTTTTTTTTTTTTAATTTTTACACATTTTATTTATTTACTGTTTTGAAGGATATACTTCAAAGTTTATTTCCGTTCAAACATTTTATTTTTTTCAATTACTTTATGAGGACGTAAAAAATCTGGGGGGGGGGGCCTGAAGAAAATCTGGGGGCCTAGGCCCCCAGCCCCCCCCGTGGCTACGCCACTGGTCAGTAGGATTTAAGGTGATATTTTTCTCCATTTTCATGTTATTGGGCAACAATTTCGATGGCGTGGGTAACGTTTCTTATTACAGTTATAGGCCTATGCCTAACGTTGCACTGGGTATCGTTTGTGTATGGTCATTCACTGCTTATGTACATGTTCTCATTTTACTTTCAGTTGGGCATGTACGCATGACATCTATTGATGTTTGATCATGATTAATCATAAACAAACATGCTGTTATTGTTTCATATGCTTCTGACTTATGGGCTCATTACACTGGGAAAGAACTCGAATTTTACTTGGCAAACCGAATTCAACAACTGCCTTAGTCGGGCAAAGATTACTCCCAAAAGGAGCTAAGGCTGCCTTTCTAAGTATTTCAGAACCTTTGAAACAGTTTCCAGCTTCAGCTATTTGGATCTCGTGCGATCATGAATTGTGGAGATTTAAGTATTTCTCTATAACAATCTCGTATAGTTCCGCTTTAATGCTGATAAGTGCAAATTCCTCCACTTTGGTCCTAAGAATTCCATCTATGATTTTATCATGAAGGGTACATTTGAGGGAGATTTAAAGTCATCTAGACAGTACATGTGAGCAGCTACGGCTGTAAGGGAAAATAGGGTGCTTGGGTTCACAGGAGGAACTTAAAGAGTTTTAGTAAAGAAATTGTGCTACATTTGTATAAGCATGTAGCTGGTATGTTAATTAGACCCCATTTCGACTATGCTGCACAGGCCTGGAGTCCAAGGATAAATTGCTTTTAGAGCAAGTTCAGAGGAGAGCTACTCGAGATACCCGAGGTTAGAAATCTACCTTATCCCCAAAGGCTTGAGCGGCTTGGGCTAACCGCTTTTGAGCTGAGAAGGATTAATTAGGGGAACCACTTCCAGGTTTGCGATTTCTTTCTGAAGGGAATTCTTAGTTCGTTAGCTTGTAGTTATTTAAAGGTCCAAAGTATATCCTCGGGTTAATTAGAGGCCATTGTGAAAAGCTTGATAAGTCATCTGCTATAGACTGGACATTAGGAAGTTCAGTTTCTCTCATAGTGTTTTTAATGAGTGGAATAGCATCCCCCGGAATGGGTTGTTAACTCCGCATGCACTCAGGAGGGGAGAGGGGGAGGGTTCAGAAGTGGCGCCAGAATTTGCCCGAAAGAGGGGCAAGCATTTCAAAGGTGATAATTTAGTCCCGGTGGAAAGTGACTTGGCCAGTGGCGTAGCTAGGATTTTTTCCGGGGGGGGGGCAAAGGTATGAAATTTCCCCAAAACTTTTCCCGGTCAATGTGTATGTATTTCATATAAAATATGCAAACTTACAAGTATAACAACATTACCATACCGTTTTGTAATATTACCTGCATTTTAATCTTAAAGTATAACAGAGAGCAATCGGAAATAAAGTATATAATTTTGGTAAACAATATCTGGTTTATTTGTATGTACTAACGCAGTGGCGTACGCAGGATTTCTCTGAAGGGGGAAGGGCATGCAGTATGGTCAAGGAGAGGGGTATCCGGAAATTTTTTGACGTTTTCAAGGAGCCTACATGCAAAATGGTGCAAGATTTTCGTCTTTGACAGGAACAGTGTTAAAAGTTGAATCGTGGCGGTTCATGAGGATAAAACTGAAAATTTTTTGTCTTTACATGCACTCTTATGCCATTTATGCTACCTTACGAAGTAAAAATTTGTCATTAAATTTGCACACTTTTAGAAGTCCAATAAACGAGCACTGATGGTTATTTGTGGTTTTCCTTGGACACAAAATGTTATTTTGTCATAATGAATATCTACGCGAAGCGCCACCATTGGTTTGCGCGGAGCGTAGAGAAAATTTGGAAAATCAGACCCCTTAGATGGCCGGAAATAGCATTTTCCAGGCAAATACGAAGAATCTAGCCAGTCGCTTTCTTCTTTTGTCGTTTGCAATAAAATGCTCACTTCAAAATATGTTCGCAAACTGCAAAGTGATCAGAGATTTAAGAGCTAATTTTACTCCAAATATGTAATTTTGCCCAAAAGACCGAGCGGAGCGCCACCATTGGTTGGCGCCGAGCGAAAAGAAAATTTCGAAAAATCAGACCCCTCAGATGGTCAAAATAGCGTATTTATGCTTGTAAAGAGAATCTAAACATGTAGTCTTTTTTATCGATGCCACCAGTGGGAAACAGAGTCTACCTTTTTAAATAAAAATTGGAATTTGACAGAATTTGCCTAGGTCTATTTGTAGGAATAAAAAAAAATTGGCATCACTGAAAGACCTTGCAGGGACAATCCTTCCCCTTTGAAAAATTTTGAAAAATTTGGTGTCCTTATAAGCAATCTGTTGCCACATATGCTATCTTTTGAAGTAAAATCTGTTTTAATAAAGTTAGACTACGTATTTTTTAAGAACAAAGGAAAATGGCATCTGTGAGGGGGGCATGGCCCAATGGTCTCCCCCTTCGCACGCCACTAAGGAGGCCTAATAGTGGCTCGATCACACAGGATATCCTGTGAGAAAAGCAGTCTGTTATGTGTAGAAGGCTACAAGGTACTCGTTGTCCATTTATTGTTACACTCAAAGTGAGCAGAAAGCTATTTTCCCGAACTAGCTTGTAAGTGTCCAAGGATTAGGCTAAGTAACAAAATCTAAGTGTGCCAACGGATCCCGTTACTTCTAATTTCTAGATAATTTTTAAGTTTATCGTTGGCCATGGATTGTTTCAGCCCGATCCATCGTTATGTACACACAGTAAAATCGTACAGCTACTGCTAACTTGTGGAAGAACTTACAACCTCGGGGGTCTACGGTAGTGACTTGTCAGTTTTCACATCATTTTACTGAATTCCCAAAGTATCACCTGAAGAACAGCTTCCTGTGCACTGAAATGCACTGATCATAACCCCAGTGCGTATACAAGCACAAGAGAACATTCAATATGCTACGCGACGAGGGCATTTCTGTGGAACGCGAATTGGGCCGGTTCATGCGACACTGCCGAAATCTGAGTTAATTTGTTGCATGAAAATACTAATTATGTATGAGAAATGTCTCACAATTTCTTATGCTAACAAAAAATTTGAGGAATTTTTGTGAAATTTTTGTAATAATAAGAAGATTCATCAAATTTCCCCATTTTCATCAAATTTCCCCAAAAATTTCTCCAGGGGGGGGCAACTTGCCCCCCTGCCCCCCCAGTAGCTACGCCACTGGACTTGGCAGAATTTGAGGCGCGCGTAGCGGGCCGAAATTTTTGGCTTTCTTTTTTACAAATACTTCAAAATCTGGAGTTTATTTTGAAGTAAGAAGTTAAAATTTCTGAAACAAATTTTGATTTTGTAAAGACCATTAAAAATTAGGGTGTTTATTGAAGAATCTGTCCTTCATATGGGCAAAATCGAAAACGTTTCATACGCACAGCTGAAATTCTGTTCGAATTATGCATATCGTTCTAGGCCTACGTACTTCGATTTTAAAACGAAGATATGAAAATTAAGAGCTTATTATATTGAAGAAATTTTGGAATTTAATTTAAGAAAATTTGGTTTTTGGTAAGGTAATAATGACAATTTGGGTCCTCTATTAAGTGATATGCCCTTCAAGCCCAAAATTAAGTAGAATTTGGGGGAGAGTTGGCTTTGGTTATATGTTGTACCGTACTGAGTATCCATCTAAATTGGAAAAGTTTGCTATTTTTAGCAATCTGAAGCTTTTATTGGGGAAAAATTGTAATGTTATGACAGATTTGGGGATTTTATTTCAGAATCTGAATTCTTATGAGGAAAACAAGAAGGGGTGATGTGTAGTTTTGTTTGTGGTACCGTAAATAACATATCATCAGGCGGACAGTATTGTAAAATTTTACCGCGAAAAAGTTTGCTTCCCCTTTTATCGGTTGCTGCATTTTATCGTATATTCTAATAGTTTTAAAGTCCCTTTGTTTAACTGTCTTATTGTCATTGTTTCAACTTATACCCTGTGCTGTTGTTTCTACATTTTTCTGTAGTTGTTTTGGGGAGTTAATTTTTTTATTTGAGCTGCTTGTATGCAATTTGAGTTCCCTTGTTTGGGTCAAATAAAGTTCTGTTCTATTCCCATATATTTGAAGTTTTATATTTTATATATTGAGTTTAACACATTGAAATTGGCGTATGGGAGCGTTTCAGTTTGGAAGGGGCAGAGTTTTTTCCCCTCGAAAAAAGTAATCCTGCCTTAATCCTGTTTAACTGTCTTATTGTCATTGTTTCAACTTATACCCTGTGCTGTTGTTTCTACATTTTTCTGTAGTTGTTGTAGTTAATTTTTTTATTTGAGCTGCTTGTATGCAATTTGAGTTCCCTTGTTTGGGTCAAATAAAGTTCTGTTCTATTCCCATATATTTGAAGTTTTATATTTTGTATATTGAATTTAACACATTGAAATTGGCGTATGGGAGCGTTTCAGTTTGGAAGGGGCAGAGTTTTTTCCCCTCGAAAAAAGTAATCCTGCCTGAAAGACTATCTAAGTGGAGCGCACAGATATTTTTTCCAGACAGCAGGAAAAAGCATTTTTGGGGCCGGTAACGTACTAAAAACAATGTAGTCACTATCTGGAGCTTTCTTTTGCAATTTTTCACTTTATAACACTGCCCCAAAATGAAGAATAAAATTCAAGCATGAAATTGTTCCGTTCAGTCATCTGTTTGACCAAAACACTATCTAAGCGGACCGCCACCATCAGTTGGCCTGGAACGTACAGAAAATTGTTCAAAAGATCTAACCCCTCTGGCAGCCGGAAATGCCATTTCCCAGACTTGTAACTAGAAATGAAGCAGTCGTTATTTTGAGTTTTCCTTTGAAAAAAAAGTTTCACTTCAAAAGAACAATTAACAATTAAGTGATCTGAAAATTGCCAGATAAAAGGTGCTGGTACAATTAGATGTAATGGTCTTGTCTCTTTTGGGGGTAAACCTATTCAGCAAAATTGAAAACATACTGTTTTTGACACTACTAGGAATCTTCGTCACTTGCAAGATCCACTAAGTAGATGAAATTTTCTACGTGACTGCTCGACCTCCTGCCTGTAAATGATTTTACTTCCAACGTATATGTCACGTTACAAGGAGGCTTCAAATGAATTTTCAGGCAGATTTATGGGGAGACATTCTCACGCTCCTGTTTAGGCCTATCATAATGGGTATAGCTCACAACGGTCTGGCAGAGGCCGCGGAGCCAATTTCGAAGTGCGGGGCCATCGAAGCAGCCCATATGTCCAATAAAACAAAAGCAGTTTAAGACCGTCTCCGCGGTCCCTGTCTGGCCCAGGCTATTTTCATTACCGTTGCTTCTCATGGGATTCTAATGAGAGATTTTGTAAGAGATTTTATGTTATGTTATGTTGTGTTGTGTTGTGTTGTGTTGTGTTGTGTTGTGTTGTGTTGTGTTGTGTTGTGTTGTGTTGTGTTGTGTTGTGTTGTGTTGTGTTGTGTTGTGTTGTGTTGTGTTGTGTTGTGTTGTGTTGTGTTGTGTTGTGTTGTGTTGTGTTGTGTTGTGTTGTGTTGTGTTGTGTTGTGTTGTGTTGTGTTGTGTTGTGTTGTGTTGTGTTGTGTTGTGTTGTGTTGTGTTGTGTTGTGTTGTGTTGTGTTGTGTTGTGTTGTGTTGTGTTGTGTTGTGTTGTGTTGTGTTGTGTTGTGTTGTGTTGTGTTGTGTTGTGTTGTGTTGTGTTGTGTTGTGTTGTGTTGTGTTGTGTTGTGTTGTGTTGTGTTGTGTTATGTTATGTTGTGTTATGTTATGTTATGTTATGTTAATAACACCCTCCCGTCTGACAGTGTAGTTACTAATTTGGCAATTGAAAACGTTCAAACACCTTCTTCGTAACCTACACCCCGACATATTTAACCATGCATTTTGTGCTGAGAATTGCGAGAAAACTTTTTCCACAAGCTTCCCGAATGTGTCACAAATATATGTTACCATTGTCTGGTCATTCGTCTGATCGCACTATTTTCCAAGATAAATTCACCAATTGTTAGAAACCGTGGTGCAAAAGGCTATGTGAACAGACTGCCAGCAAGCAGACAGTTGCAACTCCCTGCTGCAAGTTTGCGTCTCTTTGACCGTGTTGAATTAGTCACGTAAAATACCCTGTACAATGGTTCGAGTTCCGGGTTTGAGTTCCCCCGCAGAGCGATCGAATTCACTTCATTCATCACACTGCTGATGTGGGTAGCCTAACAGGGGTGGGAGCCATAGAAATGCTACGCAGGCTAGATTGAATTCGTGAAGATGGTACTCACAGAAAACATATGAAAGGATGGAAATTCCGCGTAGTGTACTTTAAGTACAGTACAGTAGCGCGCGGGATACTGGTTACAGGTGATCGTTTCCTGTTACTGTACATGTAAATTGTTATTGTAAGTGTATACTGCAGCCCAATGTTACACGCAGTTTTCATCTTCCCCGGCTAAGTGATATTTTCGACGTTCTTGATCAAAATGACCACTCCGGCAAGGCCTGCACCGCCGAAACCTGTCTCGAAGCCAGGTATGGATAATTCCCTGTTCTCGAAACCGCTATTTTGTTCATCAAACCACTAACGTTAGGTTATACGGTAGTGACAGAATGTGCACATAGGCCTAGCCTAGGCCTAGGCCTAGGCTAGGCCTAGTCTAACAAGTTACTGTCATAACGTTAGGCCTTACGTTATTGTTATAACCTAACGTTAGGCTACAAATCATGGACAAAACGATGGGACATAACATTAACAAGCAAAACAAGCAATGCACGGATCACAATCCCACCGCTCCCCCATGCAATTTTGTGGAAGACCAAGACGGCCTAAAACTTCAACATTGATACAAGGAGAGGGGTCTGTCCCATGTATTTTTGTCGAAGATTGTCCGAAGCCTCTACCAATTATAGGAATTTCCAATTTTTAAAAAAAAAAACAGGTTGCCTTTATATTTTTCAAGTTACAGGACAGAAGAAACAGTTGCCCATTTGGCCAACCAATATACAGGCTGGTAGGATTAGCACAATAGCAGTGGGTGCTCGAATGAAGATCTTTTCCTGAAGTAGCTCATATGCAGGGGGATAGTACCCTGGCTGGTGAGGGATGGCTGGTTAGGCCTAATGTTAAGTCTGCTTTAAAAATTTAATGTACGGTCATGGGGAAAAACCAAACATTTTTTCCATCTTGTTTTCTGTGTTTTGGGTGGGGGTAACACATCTCACGATTTACCGAATGGTTAACCACAATTTTTTTTTCTTTTTTTCATAAATAGTAATCAAATGTTCCTTAGTTGATGTTGGGTTGTCTTTTATTTTTTCTTTTCTAAAAGGGATCAGACTTGAAAAGCCCTGCTTATTCTGATTCCTCTACCCTATCACATCTAAAGTTTAGTACTGTAAACTATAACCTGTTTAAGTCAGCTTCAAAGTTTTTCATAGTATTACAAAGTATTTCAACTTCTCCATAATATTGTATTGTTCGATTCTTAATTATATTATAACATAATCTGTTTTTGTTGTATGTGTTGTATGGTAGAAATAAACTTGAAACTTGAATGATGATACACGCAAACTACAATCTGATTACAGACAAACTGATATGAAAGCATTTGGGGTAGTAAACATTACAATTTATTTAAAGAGAGACCAGTCAACCTCTCTGACCTCATAATAGGGAGATTTTCACTTTTTAGATCTAAAAAATATGGAGATTGGTAGAAAAACTGGGAGCTTGGTAATTTTCAACTAATACAAAGACAGGCACTTGACTTAGGCTAAAGCCTACTTAGACCTGGACAACATACTGGCGAGAGGATTGTCCAATCGATGCTTTGCACAATTCAAGTTGCTCTAATTGTATATTTCCACGTACATTGCCATGCAGCGCATTCAAAATATCAAAGCTCCCTTGGCCCATACAGGGTACAGGGTACAGGGTATATTGTTTTAAAGACAGTCAAGTACTAGTCTTACATCAGTTGTACTTGTAAACAGTCAAAATATGTTCATTTATGGTCAATTGTTCAAATAAGCATAGGCGTAGTACAAAGGAAATGGAAGACTAAAAAGCCAGGAGAATAGCACATGAAACCAGGAAGCAGGGAGGTCTGTAAAGAGTGCACTGAATTGAAACAGTTAACCATTATTGGACAATGAAAGCTTCCTACGTATACAGATTTTTTATTTCCATGATTGCCCCTTGACATACATACTCTACTGTACATTGAAATAGTGTGGAGGTCAATGATTAATCATGGTGAGGTCAAAGGTAAACTGTGGCACAAATTAAATATTCTGAGTAATAACCTAGGGAACAGTGACATTTGGATAATGAATACTGTAAATTGAACATTAAGAAGCTCACCATAAGGGAGTTCAGTTTTAAAAATTTGTAAAACCTCTTTTGGCCTGTAATTCCTGTTTTCCCCCTCCCCTGAAGGTTGTTTTGATCTGTCTCCCTCCGCAAGAAATATTTCTCTCTTGAAAGCTATCCCTCCCCCCTTCTGTAGTACCCTGTTCAGCAACAGATCTTCTGAGTAGATGAATGGCAAAAATTAGCAATGTAAACCAGCCTTATTTAGTTATTTTGATCACTTCCCTGTCCTAATTAGAAAGACTGGATATGGACAGAAGTGTCCATAATGATTCATAAGTTACACTTCTTCCTTGAGAAATATTTAAAAGCTGGTTTTACAGTGTTGTCATGAAGCAATTGTTATTCATAATGCCGCACTGTGACATTTGCCATCAAATTACTCCCTTCAAAAACACAACTTTTATAAACCAATTTTCATGCATTGCCCAGGACCAAAAGCTTCTCCATATACCTTTTAACAGGCTTGCTACAATCCTTGATGTGAATTTTTTTAAAAAACAAACAAAACAAGCAAGGCATGGATGACCATCCCCCCACTCCCTCATTCAATGTTGCAGCAGCCCAAGGCATTTTGAAACTTTAACGTGGAAACGTGGCCCACTGGGTTTTTCTGAAATCTTCTCCAATATACCTTTTTTACAGGCTTGCTACAATCCTTGACAAAAATTTTTGGAAAAAACAAGCAATGCAAGGATGACCATCCCCCCCACTCCCGCATTCAATGTTGTCATGGGTATCCACAGGCACGGGCAAGGGGGCAGTACTTGCCCCCCACCTGGAAAATCAAAAATTTGAAAAAAAAACGTATAAAAATCAAACATCAAATCAAGTATAAAAGTAAAAGTTTTTGCAAAAAAAACATCCTCATACTAGTAATAGCCATTTGTCAGTTGAGCTACTGCACAGTACTGTAGGATGGAGGCCTTTGTAGGGTTTTCCTGTCTAGGCATTTCTGTCACAGCATTGCTTCCAAGTTCCCAAAGGCTAGATGCAGGTCCAACTGCTCTGTTGCTTGGTGGATTGCTGGCCTGGAGCTGTTGATTCAATCAGTGGCGTAGCCAGGATGGGATTTTTGGGGGGGCCTAGGTAACAAGTGGGGGGCCTGGTACCTCCGAGGGTCAGGCACGGCAAGACTATCTAAGCGGAGCGCCACCATCGGTTGGCACGGAGCGTACAAGAAAATTTTGGGCTTTAAAACCCCTCCAGATGGCCGGAAACGGCACTTCCCATGTGTTTTAAGCTGGATGTACCCAGCCTTGAAATACGAATCTCATGTTTGCGACTTCTCAATTAATGAGAATAAAAAGTCAATCTATGAAAAACGGTAATACATACTGTACACTTTTTAGGGACCCCAAAACTGGGCACATCTGATCTGTGGCCTGGGGGATGAGACTAAAGGGAACCGGTATCTCCCTTTCCATTGGAAAAAATTGTAAACTTCAGAAGGACGAAAATCGCAAATGCAGCAATATTTGAATCTAAGCGGAGCGCCACCATCGGTTGGCGCGGAGCGTACAAGAAAATTTTGGGCTTTAAAACCCCTCCAGATGGCCGGAAACGGCACTTCCCACGTGTTTTAAACTGGATGTACCCAGCCGCAAATGCGGCAATATTTGAATGGATTTCAGCTTACCTAAGGCAGTACCTTACCCTTTAACAGGAAAACCAAAAGTAGTTGTGTCCCCCTCTGAGAAACTTTCTTTGCGTTAGATTTCCTAGATGCAAAATGGTGCTATGTTTGGCAAAACTTTGAACTGATTATAGGCCTAAGTTTTAGGATTTTCCCTTTTTGGGGAGCATGAAAAATATCAAAATATTTTTAGTTTTTGTAGAGATTTTACAAGAGACATACATACTACCAAATAAACAATGTGCAAAATGTTGCAGTATTTGTTCATCGGTACATTACGTAGTCAAAATTAAAATACTACGAATAAATCTCTCAAAATAATTGAACCGCAAAGCAGAAGTATGGATCATGTGGGAAACACATGAAATCAGGACCTTGTGGACATTTTACAAATCCCCCGGACGCCAGTGCCAACCAGTAAAAAGAGGACTTGTCGAAAAAAAATCGTCCTACAGTGGCACTTGTCATGGGCAGGAGTGAGGCACTACATAGGCCTACTTGTTAAGGGTGGAAGGGACTCGAATTATCCGAAGGCAGTACCTTACCCTTACCTGCTTACGGCATATTTTGTGTATGATTAAGTATAGGAATGGTCGTGTAAGAGTGGTCTCCAGTGTACGATTGCCTTATTTTCAGTAAATCAATCAGCCATCCGAAAGGCAGAAAGGGTCTTAACCTAACAAAGTCACATTAAAGTTTGTCGTCGAGACTTTCGTTTCATCTTCGAAGTGAAATGCAATAAATGACAGTGCAGATCACAAATGGTATCTAATTTAGTGAAAGTAGGCATTTTGAAGTTATTACTTGATTTCATACGTGCGCACAAAATGTGTTTTACACACATTCATCCATGTTTTTTGTTTAATTTTTACACATTTTATTTATTTACTGTTTTGAAGGAAATACTTCAAAGTTTATTTCCGTTTAAACATTTTATTTTTTCAATTACTTTATCAGGACGCAAAAAATCTGGGGGGGCCTAGGCCCCCCGTGGCTACGCCACTGGATTCAATATAATTTGGGCCACTGCACTTCGCCTGTAAATTAAATACATTTGATGAAATTTTTCACAGCGTTTATTAACAAATTTACAGCAATTGAGGTCAATATTTGTTTTATAGAACTATATATTTCTTTAAGAGGCCAAAATGTCCCACTTTTTCACCCCATTAATAAAAACTACAAAAACTTTTGTAGAAGGTTATCCTGCAACAACCAAGAAGTTTGAGTGAAGCAAATGTCATTTCTTGCATTCAAGAATAAGTGTGAAGTCAACTAACCTGTAATATTTTGAGTGATATTAAAGGACCAATCCTCTCACTCAAACAACAATTATTATATGGCTTTACCAAAATTCTCAATTGGCTCAGCTCTTTGAATTGTGGGAGGGGCTTAAGTAAGAAGTTCAGGAGAATTGGTACTGTTTGGGGTGAGAAAATTGGGCTTTTAAGTCAAGTCCAGTAGTGATCACCAAAATTTTTATCTCAATTAAGTGTGTAAATCTTTGGACAACCATATCATTTTCTTCAAAGGCACATACTGTAGTACAGAACACTGAAAATAACCATTGGTAGCAGTAGGTTCAAAGACCATTTTTTTTATATGGAATGTGGGAAAGCCTTTCTGTTGCAGTTTATAAATGGTACTCAAACATGAACATGCAAGCTTATAACACAATGAGTTAAAAAAGATCACTCTTTCTTGTATTGCATGTACCTTGATAATGTGACCATTTTCCAGGCTTGGGGTAATCGTAATCGATAGCAATCGATTACACATTTTGAAGTAGTTGTAATCGCAATCGATTACTTTTGCGCAAATCGCAAAGTAATTGCAATCGTAATCGATTACAGTGGCAAAGTAATCGCAATCGTGGTTTCATTTCTGATTACATTGAAGTTGAATTGAACAAAGAAGTAAAGTTACTAAACAATTTTTTCAGTGCTTGGTTCTTCTGTTGGAATGACAAAATTTAATTGTCCTTCTTCAAGTGAGAAGTGCATGGGTTCAACAATCTCTACTTTGGGAGGACTTGGTTCTGTCCGAGCTTATCTAGAGCAATGTCCATGGCCTTTTTTCCAGTTGTGGGCACTGGATTGTTTTGCCTACTACATTGTTTATGTGGAAAGAAAATGTAGTCACGATTGCAATCATGATTACATTGCAATGTAATCGCAATTGTAATCAATTACTTTCAATTTTAGCTGTAATCGTAATCATAATCGCAATCGTAAAATATGAAGTAATCGCAATCGTAATCGATTACATTGAGATGTAATTGCCCCAAGCCTGCCATTTTCTCATTTCTTTTTTTTTTTTTGGTAGTTAACGGTATCAAAGCAAAGTGTTCTGTTAATTGTGTTCAAATTTTTCATCACATCTTATCATTTCCTGCCCACAGGGAAGGTGAAGGTTTTCCGAGCTCTCTATACATATACAGCTCAATATGTAAGTAAATTACTCTTTAACAATAGACTTGATGCCCTAAAGGCCTATCCTTCTCTAAAGTTCTAAAAGACTATCCTAAAATTGTACATTAGATACCATTAATTGCATAAGATCAGTTGTTATTTCACTTTTGGGTTTCTAACAGTAAGTTTCAAAGTTCTGTCACATGGTTACATGACATTCAACCTTAACATTTGATCAAATAGCTCAAACTTTTTTCTTTGAAAAAGTCACAGCTTGAGTGCAACAATAATTAAGTCATCATGTTGCTCATTTTAATTTCTGACATCCTTGATTTTTTTTTTTTTTTTTTTGGGGGGGGGAGGGGAGGGAAGGGGAGGGAAGGGGGAGGGAAGGGGGAGGGAAGGGGGGACACAGGGATTTCTTGCAACTCAAGGAACAAAGAGAAGCTTTGTAGAAAGGAACTGTCGGACCTCCTATTTAAGGAGTGATTCGTCCTGCTTGCCTCAAGGAGTGGGGAATCTGTTCATGTCAATTTTCTCTGTAACTCTGAAGAAACCGGACAAATGCTGTCCCTGCTACTGAATCTCTGGCAAAGACCATATCCATCCAAAGTGATTTTGGATAGAGACACTGGTGTCTATCCTTCAGTCACTCTCTTAAGGCCTTCGGGTCATTCAGTGGATGTGAAGGCAGCGTATCTGCACAAGCTCATTCATGAGGTTGACAGGCTTTTTCTTGCCTTCAAGTACAGAGGATCTGACTATGTCTTCCAGAAATGCCCTTTGGCCTCTCAACAGCCCAGAGGGTTTTCACCACACTTACAGAGCAGTGGCAGGTTACCTCCAACATGGGGGAATTGTCATGTTTTCTAATTTGAACCATTTGTTGATTGTCACAGAGTTAAGGATCTTCTTGCCTTTAAGCATACTGAGGTTTTGACTCTGCTCTTTGAATGTCTGGGCTGGGTGTTCAACCCTCAGAAGTCCTCACTGGTTCCCTAGCAGTTATTGGTCTACAGTACCTGGGAATGAGACTGGACCCTACAGTAACTACCACTCCAAAGCACCATATTTAGATACTTTCAGTCTCGTGGGCCTTTGGACCACGGTACTGTACCTTTGGTCTCACACACCTTATTTCACTTTTGGTGTCATGGACTTTTGGCCTCGCAGACTGAAGGTCCTGTGAAACTTAATGAGCTTATGGTCACATGTTAAACAAGTAACTGCTTCTCCCATATGCTACAAGCCTACAATGCAATTCCGGGATTGCAGACCTTCAGTCACGCAGACCTCCAGTCTTGCGGGAAACCCCCACTTGTCCATCTCTTCTGTACTCTACCGTGTTAACTGTACAGTATTAGCTCTACAGTACTGAAGTTTCTTCAACAGGTCTACTGTACAAGGGATTCATCAGTTAAGTTTTGCAGGGGATGGGGGCAGTCTCATAATTTTGGAGCTGTTGATTCAAGGGAAATTTTCCACCAAATTCAAGTCATAGCAGTGGAAAACACTTTCTGTTGCAGAGTGTGAAGTGGATTATATTGTGCAGCACAGGTACTAACTTGACCTGTATTAGTTACATGTTGGGAAAATCAGTCCATCAAAATTGAGAAATTTCTCTATTTATTGGAACTAAAGCGCAACATCAGTCTTGTTCAAAATTTTAGAAAATTGGAAGTAATGGTTGAAAACAGCTTAGTCTTTTGGCAATCAGTTTCCCAGGGAACAGAGTGTGTACAGTAAAGTAGCCTATTAGTAACACAGATTTGTGATCTCCATGGATAGCTACTGTAATTTGAATCCTCCCTGGGTTTTTATATTGCACCATTAGGTTAGGTTAGATGGAGTTTTACGGCCCAGTTTTCAACCAGTTGGTTTCAGTAGATCAATTTGGTTCCTACCTAGGTTATTATATTGTGCTTCTTGAGGAGGTGATTCACCTCAGTTATCTTTCTTCACCCAAGAGTATCTGTGAGATAAATTGTCATTGTCATTAGAGTTGCTGCCACTCTCATGGATTATCTCAGGGATCATTTACTATCCAGGGATTAATATTGCTTTTGCTTCATTACTGAAAACTGTAAATGAGTAGTAGTTTTATTTCTCTTTTTCATTTACAGAATGATGAATTATCATTTGAAGAAGGTGACCTTTTGTATGTTTTTGACATGGTAAGTTTTTTCTGCCCAACCTGTAACCAATTGGTGTAAGTGGGACCTACAATGTCCTACAGATTTTTCCAGTTCTGGCCCACTGGTTTGTTTTTCCCCCTCCATTGCTTATTTTTAGCACCAAGATAATTGTGGCAGTAGGTTCCATTTTTATTCTTTAATTCTTCTGAGAAGTGGTGACAATAAACAACTGTTACTTAGTAACATTACTATTATTAACAGCAATGCTTATTACACTTGAGTTTGCTCCTAAAAGACACTGTACTGTGCAGGTATAAAGGAAATGAAAGCTCAACTAGGACTCCAGTTACAAATTTCATTTCCTCATTTCAAGCTGCTCATTTTGTGTACTAATAGTGCTTTGGTTCCTTGAAGGTTTGAAAAGAAGTCATTATCTGTCTTTCATAAATTGAGAGGAATTTATACTTCTCTCCCAAAGTTGATGATTTCTAGCTGAATTCTTGGTGTTTGTTTGCTCAGGCAATTAAGCTATGTACACTGTATGCCCAGAAGGAGGAAGTAGACCTGTGATTCATTTCCTTCATTTGATAAAAGATGCTTGAAATTCTAAGCAGCAAAGTTGTAAAAAACTACAATTACTAGTTAATTACTGGATATACTATTTCAATTGATAACTGCTTTGAGCATTTGAAGTCACTGCAAATGACCTTGATTTTGCAGTGTGCAAGTCAAAGCATCTGACAAAATGACAGTTTGCAGCCAGATCTATGTACTTTTGGCCTGTCCACTAGTTGTGTGTGTACTGTAATTACAAACTTGCAAAATGTCACATTGTAATTCACAGTTTAATGTAATGATTGGGGAGAAAGTTCTATGCTGACAGACTTTGTGACTCAGAAACGTGGCTTGTTTTGAATGCTGTAATACAGAGGAGCCACAATTGGTGAAAGAAGACTGCAGTGAAAACAGCTGAATATTGGAAGCATCAAGAGCATTTTTCTTTGAATTTTACAGTGAAAACACTTTCTTTTATGGCTCTAACTCAGTCCTGTCTCTGGTTTTCATTCCAGTACAGTACTGTGTGATTACAGTAGTAGGGTTAGTGCCAGCTCAAAAATTTCAGGGGAGAATTCTCCCCTTGGTTTAAAATTTTGAGGGGGACCTGAGAATCTTGGGTGGGGGGGGGGAGGGGAGACTCGAGCAAAGTCAAATCTTGTAGAAAAAAATGACACATGCCTGCTAGGGCATAAACCAAAAGTGTCGTAACCCAGGCGAACCCCCACCCCTCCCCACCTCTTCTTCCTGCATGTACAACTCCAAGTTAGCCAGTCTGACCTTTTGACCATTTACTAGTAATCATCACAACCAGACCTGGTATCAGCACTAATTCTTAAGTAAAGTTCATGTTTTCTGCATAGACTGTATTTAGCAGCTGAACTTGAAGATATATTGGGCCGACACAAGACATGAACTTTATCCAAATAAGCCTAGGCTATATACTGAACGCGAGGTCCCAAGCCTAGAGTTTGTATGGACTATCACCAAATAGGCCTAATCCTTTATAAGGTACAGCTAAAATTTTACATAATCTTCAAGTTATTCAACTCTTTTTTTTTTAGGTTGATTATAAGGTTTTGCCGGTTTAACATGCATCTACTGACATTGTGGTTTTAAAATTTCAAGCCTCTGATCATCCAAGTCAGGACTTCCAAATTTCAATGCCACTGTAGTACACACTAAGTGTGTAAGGCTGCAGCACAAGCAAACCACATCTTGAAATTTACATGTGTCCAAAATTATGTAGTTGGCATTTATCTCTCAAAACATGAGTTGGGCATGTGTAAAATTTTTTAACTTAGCCCTTACCAACATTTTCAAAAAATTGACTTTGCTACTTTTGAAGTATGATATACTTTTTTCTTTAGAGCTGCTGGCACCAGCTCACACGCCATGTATGGAAAGCCTAGCCTGTAACCTTAAAGTCACCTTGAAAGCAGCCACATGCAAACTGTAGACAGATTTTATGTTGTACCACCAGTGTCAAGCTCTCTCAGCACAACATAACTCTTCTGTTTTAAACTAATTAGTCAGTGCATGCAAGAAGTGTTCATGGGATTTACATATGGAATGTACCTCCATTAATAAGTTCATTACTACACTGACTTATGTACAATTGGTGAGCTTTTCTTATCTTAGTGCAAGGAAGAAAGTACATGTGTCTTGCAGGATGGGTCTAAACAAAAATCTGTGCAGGAATTTCCCCTCTGCAAGTTTCCTTTGTGAGGGAACTGACAACTTTTTGCAGGATTCCCACAATCCCGCTGCTAATGTGAACCCAGATAAGTACATGTCCTTATGAGTACAAAATGTTACAGTAATTACTTGCCAAACTTGTGAGTGTAAGGATGTAAGTGTAAGGGTCAGGCAATTCTTGAATTTTAATCCTGATAAGTGATACTGCATGGACTTTCTACATGTCAGATAGAAGTGTAAAAAATATCCAATCGAACCATGTTTGTAATTTCCACTTTCAGTAGACTACACTACATAGCATTACAATGATGAAATTGAAACAGTGAGCCATTCATGCATGCTCTAGATACAACACCATCAGAGTCATACCAACAAAATATCTGCCACCTTTGTGAAAAAAGACTGTGAAGGTTATATGTACTACTGTTACATCAGAAAGACATTCTTTAATGAATAGATAGATAGGCTGATAAACAATAATTATATTTTCATGCAGTTGTACATGTAATTAGTACACAGTATCATGCAATAAAATAAATTTTGAACCATGAACTACTTGAAATTTCCATTACCTTAGAGTACTTCTAAGCAGGAAGTGTGGGGTTTCAAAGTTGTAGGGATGAGGGTGGGGGATCTCAGGTGTGTAGGAGGATCTTAATTGGTTAGTGTAGTAAGATAACAAACAGGTACAGAATGTTCCCTCATTCAGTTTTCATAGCATGTTGAATTTAAGTATGAGAATTGCTGAGCACAAATAGTCTCACTCGCTTCATTCATCAAAGCAGGAAATATTTCAAATAAGGAAATAAGTGACCCTTACTTGGAGTTGTCAAAAGACCTGTGACGTTTCCTGGTTATCTCATCGAAAAGTCATGTCCTAGCTGACAGCTCTTCCAAGAGGATTATCTGCTGGCTGTTAGTAGCAACAATGAATAATTGTGTTACGTCTCCAGCTGAATGTAATAAATCCATAGTGTGAGACAAGCATTAGACCAATTGATCCATTGTGACAGTACAGTAGTGTTGAGCTGAGTGTAAACAATACAGTATGCATATTTTTCAAGTCTATCTGATTGTCTTTAATCTTTCTGAGAGGAAGGATTGTCATTCTGCATAGATGATTTGAGTTGTTTCTCAGAATTGAAAATGGTGATCATAATTCCTAAGGGCATTGAATACAGTATGCCAAATTGAAAGTAGAGGTCCTCATTCTGAAGGGTAATGTTCTGAATAGAGAATAAGGGTCATTTTTCTGAATAGAGAATAAGGACTGCCATTCCGAAGAGTAAGGCTTATTATTCCAAAATGAAAATATCTGGCCATTTACCCTTTTCTGGGAGCTTCTAAAGGTGGAAAAACAACCCTTACATTATTTTATTTCAAGTAGCAGCTCTTTGGAATAAAGACCCATGTTTTTTTTATTTGGAACTAACCATCGTCCATAATAAAAACCCTTTTTTTCCTTATTTGGATTGGCAACCGTTCTTAATAATGGTCCAGGTTTTTGTTTGGTTGGTATTCGGAATAACAACCTTTTTGAATACCCATCCAAATGTTATATTTGCAATGATGACCATCCAGAGAAACCACCCTTTGGACTCCTGTGCTTATGAACTGTGCAAACAGATACTGTAAGATAGAGCAAAGTGTGAAACAGGAGTCAGGTTCAGAATTTCATTACAACACTTTTTAGCCAAAAACTGTGGTATCAGATTCACAGTTTCTCAAAAGTAGGAATCTAGTAACGATTAGTTTTGTTGCTTGTACTTTCTAGTGTATTTCTGTTGGTGGAAAGTGTAATTTACAATAAAGTGTACCAAGCAATTTCACCACAGCAGGCCTATATCCTGAGCAACGGTAATGCCATTACACCAAATCTTGAAGAAGGAAGGCTTTTTCAGGGTGTATAAATGTTCAGTTTTTATTGTTTATGTGGGCAATTATTAAGGAGAAAAGGAAGGCATTAATACATAAAAGTTGTTGATATATTTGCTCAGAATGTTCTCATGAAAGAGTTCCAGGAGCATGAAACATCTAAACATGTCAGTTCTGCTCATACAGTAATAAGACACTAGAAGTGTCATCATTTCCAGATCTAGAGGTATTTTAAAAATCCTCCTGGACAAGCCAATGTTCGTGTCCACGTCAATTGTCTCCAAACAAATTCCACTCTTGAGAGAAATGTTTTCTTTGTAATAATTAATGACTCAACCAACATAGTTTCCTAATGATTAGCTTACATTACTGTACCTCACCATTTCTTTCATAGACCTTCCCTTTTTATCTTTTTTTCAAAATTTTCTGTAAGCTCCATGCCAACCAAAGGTGGCACTTTATTTTTTTTTCCACGACATCCCTGTTTTTATACTAATCAGGGTAGGTCATCATGATGTTCCCCTCAAAAATTTGAACCGTGTTTTTATTGTAGTAAGTACTTTTACAGTTTACATCAAAAGCTATAAAATGCTGAGATGGTGTGATGTCCTTTATCCCAGAACATGATCTTTGTTTAAATGCATTATATTTTGAAATACAGCAACATGTAGTAGCCTATCTGTTACACATCCAATGAACAACCTACTGTACTGTGCATGCATACATTGCATTACACACATTTATAGACATCATCATAGTACAGTCTGCCTCAGTTTCAATTGAAAATTGAAAGTTATTTTTATATCAATAAAACTGACCATTTTGGCACATCTTCAAATTCCACAAGCACTATAGTGTTTTGAAGAACCATTGTTTGTTTGAAGAGGGAAAGCTGTTTTGCATTGCACCATACCGCTGCTGTGAAAACTCTGCTTCAAAGAAGTGATGTGATACTGTACACTCATACTCATTTTGTTTGTGCCATTTGACTAGATGTCAAAATCAAGACAAGTGTGCTTTTAGCAGAATAAGAAAAATAACATCTGATAAGGCACACACAATGAAGGCATGGCAACTTATTATATAATTAAAGTGTACCTCAAGTCAAAAAATTCAAAAATATATATTAAAGACCATGAAAAATAAATTCTAACAGTCCAACCCCCATTTTCATGGGACATTCCTGGGCTGAGTTTATATACTTATAACAAATTAGTCCATTGTGCAATAATTTGTGACTTTCTTGTGCAACTCACATTTCTTGCTCTGTTTCCCTTTAAAATTAAAAATGTTTTTATGACCTTGAACACTTCCTGTATGCTTGCATAGCATGTTCCACAGGGAGAGATTAATTAATTACATCACCCCATAAGAGTCCTATCACACCTTGGTACCGGCAAGGTGCAGTAGCGTTTAGAAAAACAAAGAAATACAAAGATTGTAATTTGAGTAGTACAACAATGGCGTCACAAAGTATTGCACAATGTACCATTTTAAGTTGAATAAGTAAACTTCAACATTTTGTATCTCAGCTCAGGAATGTCCTATTCAGATGAGATTTGGACTGTTAGAATTCATTTTTCATGGTCTGTAATATATATTTTTGAATGTTTTGACTTGAGGTACACTTTAAAGAATCCTTCTGTGATCACTATCAACAACAGTATTCCCTTAACTTTTTGTTTAAAATGTATCACTGGAATTACTGCTGCCATATTTGGCTGGAAAATTGGGGTGTAAGGTTAGATAAGACTCAGGCCAGTAGCCAGAGCAGGTTCTGAAAGGTGCAAAAAGTCTTTTAGGAGATAATATTTATATGCTGTAAGAGTTAGGAACATTAATCTTTTAGAATAGGATGGGGGGCTGGCATTTGTCCCCTTGTCTATGGCATTAGCAAAGCTACAGTACAGAATAAATAGATCGTGAGGTCTTTTTCGTACACTGTTTTCATTGTTACAACACACCAACAGGATGCATGGTGCACTGAAAGTAGCTAAATCAGTATTTAACCATTCAGTCTTACAGTGCTAATAAATCTACAGTAGTACCAGCCTTTTCTACTCCTACTGTGTACTGTACAGTATTGCATTTCCAGAGTTTAGATATTGCATCATATTACTTTAAAACCATGTTTCTATCAAGGAGACTATTTCTTTAAATATCACAATAACTCATTTGTTATAGCAATCAGTTTCCTGCTACAGCTGTAAAATTTACAATGATGTACTGTATACTGTACACCATATGCAGTATCTTAAAACTGTTTTACTTGTGAAAAAACCATGCCAAGAGAACATATGCAGTACTGTAGCTACAGTACAGCACATTGCATTGTAGTAGAGTTGAAGGCAGGACTCTGTAGGGGTACTTAAGGTTCACTTGTGCACCATGCCAAGACACCATATACAGTAGTTAACAGGACATTGTGGACCGTGTGTTTGGTCTAAGGGTAAGAGCATCAGCCTCCCATGCGGAAGGCCCGGGCTGACTCACACATCGAGTCCGGTTCGACTCCCAGATAGAGTCATACCAAAGATTCTAAAAGTGGAACGTACTGCCATTGTTGGTGATGCTCCGCATAATCAATGGAGTAGGGAAAATAAGCCAGTGAGCCATAAGCGGAAAAAAGGCCTTGGCCAGCTGGACTTGAACCAATAGGTTGGAAACTGTAGGTTAAAAGGTTAAAACTCAATCTAGCAATCAAGGGAACTGTACAGCCCATTGTATTGTAGGTGAGTTGAAGCCATGACTCTGAAAGGGGTACTTTAGATCTACTTGTGTACCATATTGAGGAACCTTTTACAGTAGTTACACCACCTTAAAATCCATTAGTAGTCATGATTCATAAACTGATAGGATCACCTGCATCTTGATAAAAGACCCAAAGTCACATTGCAGTGCTGTTTTGTCTATTCTCAGAGTATACTGTAGTTTTGCTTTGTACTGTCATTCAGTTTTGAATTCTTGATGAAGTGCAACCATGTCAGTTTTCCACTCAATTTAAAATGCTTTTACTAGCAATTTTGAAGTCATCTGAAGGATTTCCTGCATAAATTTGGTTTTCACCATCAAAGGGTTGACCTTCTCAAAGAAACATGCTACTGCCTTAGTTTTGATGTTATTAAATGTTAAAAATAAAATAATAGAGCATTTTTGCCAGTCATGATGTGTTTTCACTTCTGCTAAAGTGAGCAGTATGTTTTATTATTCACAGTCTTCTCTCTCGAGGTCATTCACCTCGGGTTAAGCTTCAGAAAACCCGTTATGGTAGAATATGAGGACTGTGCTTAAGAATACTTTACTTGTAGGCTAGTTCAGCATTGTGGCCCATGTATTGGTAAAATCAGTGAAAGACATTAAACTAACTGTATCTCCTGTTTTTTGTTTCAGAGTTCTAAAGATTGGTACAAGGGTAAATGTGGACAGAAATCTGGTTTAATCCCAAGTAATTATGGTGAGTGTAAGAATACATCAATTTCTTACATATGGAAATGGATGACTTCGGTGGGTACCCCCTACTGTAGCTTCCAAAATGTTTTTTAGTCATTGGACTTCACATTTGCTATTTGTTTAGTTACCTCTTACTTGGTGGTCCTGGTCACACATTACGTGTTAAGCCCGATGTGGAATTCTCTAGCATATACCGCCGATTGACCGTCTTTTGAAGTAAACAATACTGAGTCAGATACAACAGTACTAGATAACAGCACTTTGATCCCGCCCGCCAGGTCACATTAGCTTATCTCCATTTGAAAAACTTGTGAAGTGTGAATAAATTTTTACACTGTCTAGTGTCCATGGAGAAAGTTCTCTTATCAGAGGTTGTTCTCACCAAGACAATGGACTGTTCTGTGACAAACTGAGGTAGCAAGGCTGCTTACTCTTTGCCAGGGGAACTGTGGGGGCGATGCACACTGTTCAACAAGAAATTTCTTTACTGGCTAACAATAACCCTAATCCCTAACCTAATCCCTAACCTAATCCCTAACCCGAACAAAGAATGCAATGGATGCAATACAATGGCAACAGCCAATCAAGAAACACCTTGCTAAAGGGGAAGCCTTTGCAAAAATTTAATTTTCATATGTGAAAGAGGAATCAAATCTACACAGTGTAGTGAAACTTCCATTCAAATCAGACATGTATTTCTTGAGATATCAGTAAATGAAGTCTGTAGTTTTGTGTTCCAAAATGAGTTTGAGGGCAGCACAGCTTATATCACTCCCTCACATTGACAAGGAATGCTTTGTTTCCTTTTGTTTTATCAGACTGTTGTGTTGACCCTAACTTTAATAGGAAAAGGAACTCCCTGTGGGATGCAAAGTTTATAAAATACTCATGCCACCTATGCAATCACATTTTAATAATATGGGATTGTTGAGGAGAAACTCAGCTCTAAAGTTTAAAGAAAAACAAAAGACTGTGCACTAATGTGGGGATATGATGTCATAAGTGCTTGCTTCAAGTTCACTTTTGTTGCAAATCTGAAAAATTTGCGTGTGCATATCTTGAGAACCACTCATCAGATTTCAATGCAAATTTCATCAAAATGCTTAGGATAAGCACCCCTCTTACAGTACATATCAAATCCTGTTGTGACCTTAAACCCTTCTTTTAAACATCGTGCATCAACCCGAACTGTGGGCTACTGTAATTAAGTAGGATCATCTAACTGATAGTGCATGCTTATTAAGATGGTGTAGTGAAGACAAGCGGAAGGTGCAAACTCAGTGCCCTTTGGAGAGAACATGTCATGAATGATGAAAATTTGGTGAAACCTAGCCAAGGTTACCATGGCCTTACAAAGACATGGAAAATTCATGAAATTTAATTTCATTTTCCAGGATTGTTAAAGTCATTGAATATTATAATAATGTAGAAGTCATGGAAAAGTCATGAAATTTAACCCAGATTAGACTTAATTTTTTAAAAGTAAATAAATTCACTCATGTACAGTATTTGTCATGATCACCTCACCATTAAAGTTTTCATCTATCTTAATTACATTTGGTCATGGAGTAGCCATGGAAGTGTCATGAAATTTTATTTTTCTTAAGATGCAAGAACCCTGCCTAGCCAAAGAATTCCTGAATTGCACACATTATATGGAAACACTGGTTTTCAAGTTAAGTAGCATGGTGTTTTGCAATTTAATGACTTACACTGGAGCTAATCAGAAATTGCCAGCTAGAAATGTTTCTTAAAAGGCAAGAACATTCGTTTTAAACTTGTTTTGTAGCAACATCTAAATCACACAATTTTCTTCTCATTTCTATTATAAGTATCTTTCATTGTATTTAAGGATTTGAATATTGCATGATCAAGGTAAACCAAGCAGTTAATTTTACATTTGAATAGAAAAACATTTTTCACATGACCCCAAGGAGCCAATCATGAAACAGAAGAGTCTACTATTTGTCACTGTTATTTAAAAATGTTGTATTTAAATGAAAACTTGCAGTGTTTTGTCACCGCTAATTGGTATCTTTTCAGCTGCACAGTATCTTGGAGCAGATGTAGAGCCACCATATGGTCCAGGAGGGGGAGGGGGTTTGAGTAGTGGTGGCAACTGTCCTCCCTGACAGACCAAAATTACTAGCTGGCACTCTTGTTAGGTTTCTAACATCCTGCTTTAAAGTGCCGCTGCAGGTCATTCCCCCTCTGACCAAAGTCTCTAGCTCTCTTGCTGTCTTGGAGTGCTGTTATAGAAGTGGCTAGATTACATTGCATGTAATGTAACAACAAAATGTTGCACACTTCACAGAAGTTCTTGCAACTTTATTTGAAATGATTTTAACTGTCTTTTCTTTTGTTTCAGTTGAAGAGAGCATGGAATCTGTAGATAATCCACTCCATGAGGCTGCTAAGCGAGGCAATGTAGCATTTCTTCAAGAGTGCTTAAACAATAAGGTGAATAGAATGCTCTATGTAGTATAAGTATATAAAAATGTCATAGCTGTAATCATGGGCTAGTTCAAACTTTGATCTGTAAATAATGTGCTGTACAATACTATGATAAAGATATATTGTAAATAGGATAATCAGAGAAGGAACATGAAAAATAAAGGAGGTAAGAAAAATTTACAAATGTTCTGCTCAAACTGAAACCAATTTAGGTATTAAGGTCAGGATTCAAAAGAGCTTAAAGTTTGTAGACTCAATGTGCGTTTTTGTTATAATCGAAGGGAGAGCTTCAAAAGTATGCAAAGAATTTAGGGAAGATGGTGAACTTCCTATCCTCCAATTATCCCTGATAATAAATAATCCTGCTATTGAAATTTTATACCTACCAAAATTGTTATTCTTTGCATGCTGTACCGTGCAACTGGTGGACCAAGGCATTTTGATCTGGCTTGAGAAATTTAGAAAGTATTTTGAAGTAGGTGCACTTTTGAGAAAAAGACAATAAAAGCATCCCTAGTTCATTCTTTATATTCAGTCATAGTACCTGGGAAAGAAACAATTGCATAACAATTTTTTTTTGTGGAAATGGCATGTGCCACTTTGGATAGTCTGTGCCTTGTAAACAGGCACAGACTGAAGATCATCCCTTAGTTTATGTGATATCATACAGTAGTCTGTGGCTGAATGTGCATTTTCTTAGTTTATTTTACTTATTCCAAAGGATGCATGGTAGTTTACAGTTTAAATCAATTCTGTTAGTGAATCATAAGAGGTTTATTGAGTTTAAGGTTATCCAACCTTTTTAGCCATGGATTACATGTAATGGCTATGATGGTCAAGGGGCCAGTACACTGTTCTCATTTTTTTCAGTTCTTTGTTTGAAGTCCAAGGCAACAAAATGCAATCATTGAGCTGTCTTCACATAGTGCCTGTTTAGCTGTCTGTAGACACCTGCAACCTTTATTATTCAGTCTCACTTCATGGACTGAAACACACATACGTGCATTACTACTATAAGTTTATGTAGGCATAGTGGTAGAACTTGAAGCCAAAAGTAGTCATCAATGAATCTGCCCAAACACAGGAACTCACACAAAGCAAAATAGACTCAAAGGCATCGACTGAAATGGAGCAGTGGTATATTATATTCGCACGCAACGAGCCGAAGCTCAATCCAGCTCAGGATTCCATGAAAACTATACAAAAATAGAAAATACAAAATATTCAGAACTACAAAAATACAAAATACGTAGAAATACATATATCGCAATAAAATACAACTTAGAACAAATGTATATTGCAATTCATTATACTGTACGCACAATATGCATATCGCAGTTCAATATATACACGCAAATATATTGCAATTCAATATCGCAAATTAACCATACGAGTTATACAGGTATACATTACCAATTTTCATTATTTCCCACGCATGCAAAGTTGCAAGGTACATTCCCAACTATAGTACATTCCCAAGTATTATTCTATATGCGCAAAGGGAACAAACCTACATTTCACCCGCCAAACCATCTCACATACCGCAACTAAAAAACACAGCTAAAGCCTTATATAAGAGAAATAATTACACCAAAAAATGTACCTCTTTGGCCTTCTTAAAATATCAGTTCCTATAATCCATAAGGCAAACGAGTGGGCATTGTCTCCTGCAAATGGTGAACTAAAAACTACAGTATATAAGAGGATGAAGATGCCAAGATATCTGTACTTGCTGGTCAGCTGGCATCCAGGCAGGAAAAGGGTGTGGGAAACACACAAAAAATTCCTTTTATAGTGATCAATTGACCTGGACAAACCCATTCCTCAGAGGGTACAAAATTGTATGGAACGCCCAATTACATCAAGAGGTAAATTAAGCATTGCACAAATTTATACAGAGGGCTCACTTCTTTACATGCTTACTGAAAAAATTTCACTATACTGTATATCATTTCTGATGGGCAGGATTCAACCTTGCCGGGGGGGGGGGAGACAATAGGTTGGACAAACTGGATCTAGTGTAATTGTTGCTTTCTGTCATTTCTTCCAGGTATCAGTTAATGGTCTTGACAAATCAGGTTCAACTGCTTTATACTGGGCTTGTCATGGAGGTCATAAAGAATGCATTCAGATACTACTTGCCAGGCCAAGGGTAGAAATCAACTCACAGGTAAAGGAAATGTTTTTTATGAATTTATGTGTAATTTTTAATTCAATGATAATTTTGCTTAAACTACAAGGTCATAAGTTTGTAAGCTGATCTACAATCTTTCTGGTTGGGATGTGAAGTTAATGATTGATATAGATCTTGATGAGACCTTGTGGTTTACAAGTGACCAGGAGTTAATTTTTTTTCATTGAACATTGGCTTAAGAAAGTTTGGACAAAGTAGAATATTATGGTAGTAGGAAAGCATAATTCTGTATGATATTCTAGCATGCAGTAACTTCTGTAATACAAGGCTATGTAAGGTGTCAATTATGAAACTCCAAAACAAGGACAACAAGATTGATATAGCCTCATATTTACTCTTTCAATCCATCCCTACAATTCTGCATGGATGTATTCTAAGTGACCTATGAAATGTCAGCGTATGAGGTTAGGCTTGACCGTTTGACTATCGGGTTTTTCAATTAGTCCTTTTGTATGCGAAGCCTGAATTGGCATGGCTACCTCAAACCCTGGAATGGCACAGCTACCCCAAAGCCTGGAGTGGCACAGCTACCCTAAAGCCTGAAGTGGCACAGCTACCTTAAAGCCTGGAGTGTCATAGCTACCCTAAAGCCTGAAGTGGCACAGCTACCTTAAAGCCTGGAGTGTCATAGCTACCCTAAAGCCTGAAGTGGCACAGCTACCTTAAAGCCT
Organism: Holothuria scabra; assembly: GCA_037179385.1. Lineage (NCBI taxonomy): Eukaryota > Metazoa > Echinodermata > Holothuroidea > Aspidochirotida > Holothuriidae > Holothuria > Holothuria scabra. The sequence goes on from CM074188.1 coordinate 392,596, forward strand.
GGAGTGTCATAGCTACCTTAAAGCCTGAAGTGGCACAGCTACCTTAAAGCCTGGAGTGGCACAGCTACCCTAAAGCCTGAAGTGGCACAGCTACTTTAAAGCCTGGAGTGGCACAGCTACCTTAAAACCTGAAGTGGCACAGCTACCTTAAAGCCTGGAGTGTCACAGCTACCCTCAAGCCTGGAGTGGCACAGCTACCTTAAAGCCTGAAGTGGCACAGCTACCTTAAAATCTTTTATTCCACCTACAACAATTGAGAAAACTAAGGTGTTTCTATGTTAGTTGACAGTTGTGTTCAGGAAGTAAAGCTATTGTTTGTAAAGGTTAAACTAGGAGGAAGTACCTAGAATGAAACAGCATACATTGTGACATGCTCAGTACGAATAGCTGTGTTTTTGTATACATTACATTCACATACTTTTTTGTACTCAAGTTTGAGTTGAGTTTCAAATCATTAACTGGACGAATGCTTTAAAAATGCCTGACAGTTTTGTTAATTCAGATAAAAACAGTCTGTCAGTTTGACCAAATACTGTACATGCCAGGTCATACTGGAGACTTTAAAAATGGAACCTACTGCTGTTCTAAGAACAAGTATTGACCATACCACATGCCCTTTTACCCTACCTTTTCAAAAAATACAGAAATGTTTTGTATGAAACATGATTCCCTCCAGAAAGAAAGGGTGACGTCAAGAGCATATTGAGTCAGTTCATGAATTTCATCATATTTTGTTTCCACTTGAGTGAAATTTTCTTCATGGTCAAGCTAGTGCTCAAACTAAGAGATCCTGCACACTTAATACACCTATATCTGCAGAAATAACGATATGGTAGTTGATGAATATATCATTTATGACCAGAAACTTTAATGAAGTCCATTTAAAGACAGTCACGGAATGAGCTTACAATCATCTTGATTGACAGTCTTACAATACCTTTAGGAAGCATTACTGTGGTTGAAGTTTCAGTTGAAGGTACATGATTTGTATTCCAGGTTTTGTTAGTTTAGACGGTTCTACAGCCCAGTTTCTAATCAGCTGGTTTAAGTGGTGCCAGCCATGGCTTTTTTATCAGTTGTTAATCACTGGCTTGTTTTCCATACTCCATTGCTTATGTTGAGCATCAAGCACAATGGCAGTAGGTTTGGTTTGTGAAAGTCTTTGTATGACCCTGCCATGACTTGAACTCCTGACCTCCTGATGGCAACTCTGATGCTCCAACCACTTGACCATGCAGTTGATTTGTGTTCCAGAGAAACTGGCCTATCAAAAACTTGGATAAGCATCACAAACTACAAGTTATTAGAACCTATCAAAACCACAGTTTTCACATCAGTTTACAGTAACTATGTAGGAAATGGCTTTGGGGGCTATTGGCTAGTTTATTAAACATTGTCATGCAATTGTTTCCTTCAAACTCTTTACATAGTTATCAATATTAAGTAAATGGGCCTCATTAACTCTTTATCGTACAAGTTTTCTGTGCCCTGAATATTTTGTAATCCCCTTCATTGTAATTGTGTCATTTTTTCTCTCCAGAATAAACTTGGTGACACAGCACTTCATGCAGCAGCATGGAAAGGACACCCTGATGCAGTGAAAGCACTCCTGGCCAAAGGTAATTCAAATACCTGCAATATTGTTTGCTTTGGTTACAGGTCTAATATCAAGTTAGTTAGTTAGATGTAGTTTTACGGCCCTGTTTCCAACCTATTGGTTCAAGTCGAGCCGCCCACGGCCTTTTTTCCAGTAGTGGCTCACTGGCTTGTTCTCCCTACTCCATTGCTTCTGCGGAGCATCACGCATGATGGCAGCAGGTTCCTTTTTTAGAGTCTCTGGTATGACTCGACCTGGAAAGCTAACCCGGGCTTCGCATGAGAGGCGGATGCTCTTACCGTTAGACCAAACAGGCGGTCTAACTTCAAAGGCCCAAATTTGAAATAACACTAGTAGCATGAACCTTTGCCAAGGATATTTAGAACCTTTAGCCAAGGGCATGCAACCTGTACTTGCAGCCTACCTCTTCGTAGCCCATGAATCAATTTTTTGATTTACCCCATCTTTGGCCCTGGTTAGTGTTGTCATATGACAACAACATACTGTAAGCTCATTAAAGTTCAGTTCCAGTTGATTTTCTTCCTTATGAAAATTGGTTCCTAAAATGAATGCACAAGCAAAAGTATCATACAACATAAATCTGTCCTGGTTTCAGTCACTGTATGGTACATGAATACAACAACTTATCATACTTAATCATACAAGGAAAGAAAAAAATGAGAGAGCAAAAAATGTTATAGCCGAAGTGGAGAAACATAAACCTTTCAATGATTCAGTCAGACCTTAAATACTATTACTTTTTGTCATATTTGTCAAGCAGGTGGTATTAATTTGGTTTTATGCAAAGTGTGAGACTGTTTGATTTAGCCATATTGAGAGTTGCAAACATTAGACCTGTAATTCCTATTTTGAATTGGGCAGACAAAATCCTAGTCTATAAATGAACAAGCCTCGAACTTCACATCTCTAGGGCACCACCATTTGGCCTTCGTTTATTTTCCATTTTTGAGGACATCAAGGCCATTAGTCAGGGCATTACTGCCATTTTTTTAAATTTCAATAAGGGCCTGACGACAATTTCTAACATAACAAATTTAGCAAAGACCAACTCAGATTTGTTTACCTGAGCTCCCATGTCATAGACACACAGGTTGCCTCTCAGACTGTTCATTTGTGGAACTTACACCCCACAGTCTAAGACTCACAGGGCTTGGCTATCAGCGCCCCTGAAAACTCTCTCTCTAGAACGGAATGTATTGCTTACCACAAAAATGTGAGACAACAGTGTGTGAAGTGTAAGCTTTTTAAGTATGTATAAACAGACCCTGAGAAACAAACAGACCCAACTGGGACTGGACCGAAAAGTAATCGGGAACCACAGTCAACATCCACACACAGCAAAGGACAAGAAAGTCTGCCACCACAGTGCAGTACAGTTTACATATAATCGATGCAACTTGATCTCAATGCAGGGATTTTTACACCTTAAAGCCCATTGACCGTATCACCAGTTGTGATTGGCTTGTCACAATGTTGAACCAGTCATGATGCTTTTCATATAGATTTTCTATTGTTTATATCATGCAATTGTGGAGCAGGCTATGTAGCTTGTATAATGCTGCATTGCAAGGCCTATGTCTCATCGTTAAAATTAAAAGAATGTTGAAAATAGCAGGATTTATGCAGAATTAAGTGCCGAGTTTTAGGAGTTTTGATTTTCTAGATATGTTCACCATACATGAATTACATGCACTTTAGATTTAAGTTAGAACTGCACAATTAGGTCTGAGGGCAGTGCAGCCATTTGCTGTGGGTGCAATGGCAACTTTGGCAGTGACTTTTAATCATTTTCCCAGGGCATCACGACAAAAAGGAAATGTGACCTATGTAGAGTAAGAATGGAAATTCCTACTGATCTTGAAAAATGAGATCAAATTGGAAGGGATGCTACTATTCTTTTGTTCATGTGAAAAGATTCCAAGATGCAAATTTTAAATGGTCTCCAAGGCAAGAACTTTGTTCTGCAAAGGGAGCGGAAATGAGTAACTATTGAAAAGGGAATTACAGGTAGTTAACTCGCTTTTGCAGAACCTGAAGCTGATTGAGTAAGTAGTCTGAGGAGCTACCCTTCAACAAACATAATTACAAGATAACATGCAAACAAAGAAATGATCTCCCCCTTCAATCTGAAAGGGGTGTTCGATCTTGTTATAGTATGATAAATCTCATGTAGTAGTTACAGCACTGTAATGATTTCAGTTGATTTATTATTATCAGTCTATGGAGACTCCTTTAGTTGTGAAAATAATAATACACAGTTCAAGTTTTTTCGACTTAACTTTCGTACAATAATGGTCAACCCCATATTGACCTCTATGTTCACTGAGGCCTCGAAGATGACGTCACTGGAAAGGGTTCACAGCCTGCTCTTGGAAGAAAAATTTTCATTCATAAATTTAGGATTGAGAGAGTAATACACACACCTAAAGGTCACATGTTAAATTCATTAAAATCATCCCATACAAGTAAATCTTGATGTGATGATGATGTCATAATATTCAAGGTGATTTGCTTTAAAGGTCAGTCATCTTTAATCCCTTCATGCTTGAAAGGTCAGTTGAGATGAGATGTCTCCATCATTCTTAAAACCCTAATTCATCTTTTCATTAGCCATGCTAGATTACATCAAATACCAAGACTGAAGTCACTCAGCTGTCACACTGATCCGGGGATGCTTTCTAGAAAAAAACAGATTTTTTTCAACTTTAGATTGGGTGTCTTCATATGACCTTTAACCCTTCCTTCCTGTTGACCCTGTTTTGTTGTCTTTGTAGGTTCCCACTATCTTTGGGTGCCTGTTGTCCACTGTGCAATACTCATTGGTTTGTACAAAAGCTTGTGAGTTGTAGCAGCAAATAAGCTCTGGGTATTGCTCTGTCTGCATATGAAAGAAAGCTCATCCCTCTCATACTTTATGTTTATCACGTACAGGTGCAAGAACAGACCTTAAAAATAAAGATGGAAAATATCCTGTTGACCTAGCAACAAAGGATCCAGAAACTGCTGCCATGCTTGTTCCTAAGATCACAAGTGAGTTTTGTTTTCACATTCCAGTTTTCTTTATAGTTCAGATAATACTGCCTACGGTTACTATATTTTGTAATGTGAAATGGTTTATTTATATTTGCTATGCCCAAAAAGAAAGTGAAACTGTCATTTCCATGAAAATTAAGTTAGGTTTTACTTTTATTGAGCTAATTATATTTCAATAGTGGTTTAATTTTTGGCTATAGTTTTATGTTCTTAACAAGGTTGTGATGTCTGTTTTATAGGATAACTTCAGTTTCAAGAGGATTTAATTATGTGTTTCAATTTATGCTAATTAGAGACAGATAACTTACAAAATATGTACAAAAAGGCACATCTCATTCTCTGCAGTCTGAAGTTCAAAAGACAGGATCTCCTTTGTGAGCATAATCTTACATTGTATGATGATTTTATAGAGATATCCTTGATTTTCATCAGTATTTATTGGTTATAAACTGCATTGACCATTCAAGTATGTTAACAAGGAATATGTTTTGAGTATTCTGTAGAAATTTTCATTCATTTCCCAAGTTTGGTTCGAGGTATTTTAGCCATGAAAGTATTTACATTTTCTACTAGTAGTGAACTTGAATCAACCAGGTGTGATGTCGTTGATTCATGTTGATGGCCAACGTTTTGTTTTCCTTTGTTTCATCAGAATATTTTGACCTTGGATTGATTAAGTATGCTACTTAGCCACTAAGGCATTTATGGGGTCAAACGTAAGAAAAACAAACCATTGGTGAACCCATGACATCATGTCTGCTTACTTCAAGTTCACTTTTCCTTGAAAATATGTTAATTTCAATAGTTAATATCTTTATATTAGAATGTGTAAAATGAGTAAAGATTTCCCTGAATGTTAATTATATGTTACTTCTGCAATATACCAAACATAAATGTGGTTTTAACTCTGTAAAATGCTGGTATTTCCCATACAAAATAAGAAGAAAAGTTAAAATTTTATCAGGTTGTAAAAGAAAGCAAACCTTCTATAATCCCATGCAACAAACATCATAAAATTTTGTGTAGTTGAAATACTACAATTTCTGCAGTGTGTCTGTTGAGGAGGACAACATTCTCTGAATAGTACCATGTGGCAAATTCAGTAAGAAACCAGTTTCATCAGTTAACCAGTTTTTACGGTTTTTACTGAGTTGAGCAGATTTTATACCCTGTTATACCTGTAAAAGACTTGGACAGGTTTACATAGTAACCCGGGTCTTCTTCAGAGTCTTGACTTTTGGACAAACTTTGAGTACATACCTCTGTTCTGTGCTGAGAAGCCCAAAGTTTCCTCTGTTGTATTGTACTGTAGCAGTTCTGTACATATCTGGTGCAGTAACTATCATGCCACAAATTATTTTAGTAAATACTTTACCTTTTTGCACCATTAAAAGAGTTACAGTAGTTAATTAGATGGAGTTTTACAGCCCAGTTTCCAACCAATTGGTTCAAGTCGAGCCTGCCACAGCCTTCTTCCTAATTGAGAAGAAAGTATGTACATGTCATTCCCATGAGGAAATGAGAGTGAAATAAAAAAAATGATATGAAAACAATATTTAACATTTAAACCTGTTGTGAGTTTAGTTTTGTGGCAGAGCATTGCCAAGCTGGAAGGTGTGTAGTGGAAAGAACATGCCTTTTGAAATTTTTCACCCACCCAGAGAATTCAACATTAATGTTCTATTAAGCATAAATTTATCATACCTCTCCTTACCCTTCCCTAAAATTTAACTCCCTCCCTTGAGTTGTTTTGTCTTCTTTCAGTATCTTGTCAATCAAATGTGTGATCTAATAGATGAACAATGGACTAGGGGGGAAACTTGTTGCCCTGTCAATCATTACAAGAATATGTGCCTCACTGCCTTGCAGTTCTCAATTTGTTGATTACTAGAATATCAATAAGATATAGTACATCACTTGGTTTTGGCCTCACAATGGATTATGTACCTAACTGTTAATGTTGGATAGTCAATTGGTCAAATAAGAGGAATCTCACAAATTGCATTTACCTTTGAAGAAAATGGGATCGTCAGTGCTGGTACTAAAAGTCAGAGAAGGCTTTCATAAATATAGTATAGAAAATTTCACAGGAAAATTTCACAGGAGTGTCAGTCCCAGGGAATTCAGAGTCAGGGAGAATTGCCCCCCCCCCCCAGCTCTGGGAAATGAGAAGTGAGGGCCTTGTGGTATGGCCTAGCAGCCAACCCCTTAGGCATACAGTGTTTGCAATACTTCTTAATGTTCAGTTTTAACAGTATTACCAGTGTTTTCCCTACTTGTATTTAGTGGATATAGCATTAATTTAAAAAAGCAATAATGTTTGGGGAAATTTTTGAATTTTGGGGATTCTCAAACAGTAGGCTAATACATAACATCTTGTAACCCCAAAGTTTTGTCTGCAACCTGGCAATCTCACATTCTGATAAAAGGAAGGCAGTTTCTTCAATAATTCTCATCCTTTTTAAATTGCCCCTACAACAACTCACACTTTTATCAAAGAGTGCAATTTTTTTTTTTAATATAAACCCCATATTTTCAAACATTTATATTTAAAAGGGCAATATTTTCAGTTCACTTTGTACACTGTACACTTCATTCCCTAATGCAATAATTCTCACACTTTAAAAAGTTGGAAAATTTAGTTTTTTACCCTCCATCCCCATCTAGTTTCTGTATGCCTCTGGTTGGTACTCTAAAGCAGATATGAGTAACTGACATAAGTCTAGTACACAGCATGGACTGGCTTGATGCCTTCCCTAAGTGTCATCTGTAAAAGTTTATTTTTGCAAGTGCTAACAAATGTCATCCAGCAACACCTGAGAAGAGAAGAAAATTCCCATTAATATGATGAACAGTTGAAAGCGTTATTATTGATCAGGGGGCCGTTCCACAAAGAGTTACACACAATCTTAAGTTTGATTCACCATACCTAAGCCAACAGTAAATCATACTTAAGATCGTGTGTAACTCTTTGTGGAATGGTCCCCTGAATTCATTATTGGATCACTCTTATCTTCTTTGTAAATAGACTCACCTTTCCTGTACTACTGGTCAGTCTATTTATAGTACTGCAGAATGGGCCCTTGGCCCTGGCAATAGAATTCTTATCCAGTGGTGCTATAACCATCTGCTATGGATATAAACCCCAACTCGCCCTTGCTGTGTGTCAAAATTATTAAGTAAATTGTATTATACAGTATCTAGTTTGGCTTATTTGTGTCTTTCTTTAATAAAAATGCTAAGGATAATGTTTTTTACAACATTTGATTTATGCAGTACCAGTCTGGTGCCACTTTATATTGCAAAAAGACCGAAGAATAATCAAATTTCTTAAATATACATCAACTGTTTTTAATTTAGATTACAATATGCTTTTACAAAAGGTAAATGATGCTGCTAGAAATGAGTTCATAAGAATGGCTAATAAGATAAACAATGACCAAAACCACCCACTGTACAATGCATTGAAAAGCCTTCGGAAAAAATCGGACAGAAACCTAAGACATCCCAACATCTTGCCAAAATACAGAACACAAGCTCTTAAAAATTCCTTTATCTATCGTGCTGCTATATTCATTCAATTTGAAAAATTAGAAAGTTTGTTTTTTGTAGTTTGCTTTGTTGTATTGTTTTATGTATCAACCTTTCTATGTGAAGATATATTGTTACTTTATATATTATCCTAACGTCTTAATCTTTTTTCTTTTTACAGGCCTTCTAACTTTTCTTCCTATAGATGTATTTTATGACTCCTATTTATAAATTTTACATTTATGCTGGATTGAATAAATGAAATTAATTGCCAGCAGTATGATATATTTGTCGTTTTCCTTCTTAATAAAATTCTTGCCTTTAATAGTTGCTTGGTATTTATTTATTCTACATTGCCATCTTGCAACAGAATATTGTTGCCCCCCCCCCCCCCCTCTTGTCTTAAGGAAAATTTGGTGAGTACAGGCCTATCTGCCTTCTCTTGTCAACAGCAGAAGCAGGAAGAGGATTCCTTTAAACATAGCCTACACTTGGTTAAAAGTGTGATGGGTGATTTGTTATATCACTTCTTTTTCTTTCATTAATTAATTAAATGTCCGTTCTCCTTTTCCTTAATTCAGGAATAGATGATGATGACTACCTAGATGAAGATGAAGATGAGAGATAGATGAATGGCGCCACCATTTATGGATGAGCTATCACATATTCTGTACAAAAACTTACCTGTACAAAGACAAACCAATAAACTTGGCCTTGTATACTCAAAATTTTTATTTGCAAAATTAACTCTTTTACATTAAATTTTTGAGATCCTCCCATTTGGTATGTGTAACTGTTAGAATTGTTGTAATTATGTTGCCATAAAATACCTTAATAGAAGCAGATTGGATGGTAACATGATTGATAGTTCAAACCTTACTCATTAAGTAATCCTGATTGCAGCTGTACCAGCTCACAATGATACATGTTTGTTAGTTATCAAAATTAAGTTAGTGAAGTGTATACCATTCATGGCCAGTGTCACTACGTTTGTTGTTAAAACTCTAATGTCTTCAAAAGGGGACATTTTAAAATTGTAAAATAGCTGCATAACATTGGGATAAAACAACTTCCACTACTCTTTCCCAGCAATGTACGTTTCAACATGCATGCACATTTTGTTGTCTATTTGCAAACTTCCCTTCAAGTGATACTCATCTGTCAAGTGTGGTGAAGTAGGATGCTATCTATTTATGTGGCCTTACAGGAACTACTAAATTGAATATTTGGGGTCCAGATTTTTTGTATACAATATAAAATGAAAGCGTTGGTATATAAATGAAGTACGTATGTGTTTGCATCGGAAAATCTTGTTGTCACTCCATTAAACAAAAAGATATCACTACTAAAGATATGGAAGGGAGGTTTGCCATGGATGTAAGTCTTGCCAATTATTCCAAGAGTTTTATTGCTTTTATTAATTTGATCAAATAATGCCATACTTTGTTAAACCTGGATCCACATTATGTTTTGCATTTTGTAAAAAAAAGAAAAAAATCATGTTAAGTTAAACTTTGGGAGACATGTTGTATGTGTTGGATTTGCCCCTTATAATGACAGTGTGGTTGATGTGCTCTCATTCCCAGGACCTCCCAAACTCTTTATTATATAGGTGATACGCAATGTCACGGATAGGTGCATCATGTAAATGGGGGTGTGCATTGTATGGCCAGTTCCACCATCTTTGATGTTGTTTGGAAGGTTCAAGAATGCTGCCTTCAGTTTACTGCAGATTGCATCTAGTGCTTCTTAATTGAAAGCTAGTCCATCCATCCCCTCTAAGGTACAGTGCCATCTAAGGTACAATGCCATCTAAGCTAGGCACAATGCCATGTAAAGCGCAATGCTATCTAAACTTGGCACAATGCCATCTAAGGTACAATGCCGCCTGAGGTGCAATGCCATCAAAGGTACATTGCCATGTAAGGCACAGTGCCATCTAAGGCTCAATGCCTTCTAGGCTAGGCACAATGCCATCTAACGCACAATGGCATCTAAGCTTGGCACAATGCCATCTAAAGTGCAATGCGATCTAATGCACAATACTATGTAATCTGCAATTCCCCCTCACCATTTCCCCATTCTCCAGTTATCTGAATTCATCATGTCAAAGAGGAGCACAAAGAGTGCACTATATACTAAAATGATTATGTCATTTAAATCAAATGACCTTACTATTGTTACTACAGTTTGTTCAATTTTCAAAAAAAGAAGGCATGGTAGTTCTGTAAGTTTAATTATTATTGTTTTTCACAATCTGGTGTTACTTTTCTAAAAATACCCAAATCGATGGAACCACACTGCACACATTCCATAAAATCAGTATCAAATTTGTTGTTTTCCAAAACACACTTTAGCAACCATCCAAAGTTTCAAATGGTGAATATTTAAGGTGGTCTTTTTAAGTTGTAAGATTCCTGTTAGTTTTGACCAAATAGAATATCTATTGTGTACTTACAAATACTAAGAATAATGAAAATAATTAAAAATTATTGTTGTCAAGAGACTCAAAGTGGATCAGTCAGAAAAGTATTTGTTGTTACTTCTTGAAGCTAAAGTTGTAACTGTTGGGCAATAATTTTGTTTATTAATTGCGTGTATGTGTCCCTTTCAAAGGAATGGTGATCATATCTTTGGATACATTAGTTAAAACTTTTTTTTGTTAGTTTGTAAGGTTGTTTCACTCTTTCTTTGTATGTTATTTTGTCTTAAAACAATAACAAACCTATTAAAAGTTATGACAGGTTTGATCTCTTAATTGAGTTTGTGTGTGCTCCATTGTTACTGTCAACATCTTTTTGACTTGTCGAGGGGAACAGTAAAGTCCCTTCAGATTTGATATTTTTGTCACACACAGTCACTTCTTTATTCAAAATACACAAATTTTGGAAGACTTGAATTTTCAGATGTATGCAAGATTATGTTTCAGTATATCCACAAATATCTGTTGTAAACATTATTGCATTTATAATATTTGAAATGAAATTAAGAAGAGATATACAACATCTTGGACTTGGGTGTCATTTTCAGATTGAGAGTTCTTTTGAGCTCTTAGGGCTTCATCCCATTTGGAAAAATCAAAATAAAAAATTCAAATCATTTATCAACATTGATTTGTTCCATTTTTACAGAAAATATTTTCATATTGGCATATTGTGTTTGTTGATATAGACTGCTCTTTTGCTATTTCATAACGTATGAATAGAACCACTAAAATAATTACAGAGTTAATTTTGAAACATCAATAGTTAAAGTGAATAATTGATATTTACGTATCATAATGAAGATCCAACTAAAAAGTTATATTTATTCGACAACCAATTGCAGCACAAAATGATTTATGGAAGTGCTTGGTTGGAAATATAGGAAGTGTTTTGAATGAGAAATTCAAGAAAAATAAAAAATTTTTCACAGAGAAAGAAGAACTCCTTAGAATATTGTTAATTTTCACCATAAAGATTACACAGGACTGATTCTTTTGTTTTTGTGTCTTTCAATATCAAATCAAATAGTCTGTAGTTATATTTACAAGTCTTAAAGAATATTTAAGAGTGCCTTACCAAATTAGCCCTCCTTTCTACTTTTATAGTTAAATAAGATTTACGACACGATGTGTAAAAGTGGTGTTGGAAATAGTAACTAATAAATTTATGAACGAAAACAATGGACATTGTCTGTGGTTATCTTTCTGTTGCTACAAAAATGAATGATGGAATATTGTTAGACTGGAAATTGCAAAAAGATTTGGGATGTTTTAGTTGCCAGATTATACAGGCAGAGGAGATAGTAAGGTGTATACTGTGCCCACAGTTTTGCCCGAAATATGGTAGGTTTACATTTTAATTATCTGGTAATTGTCTGATCGGTTTGAAATTAGCTAATTTTTATTGAACTGATCATTTTATTTCAAGCGAAAACTCAAACGAGTGCTCGTAGTCGAGTGACATTTCGGGCTGTCTGCGGGGTCTCAATGTTTCAAAATATTCTGTGCATTCTGCGTGAACTGAAGGTGGCTCTCTTCTAAGATAGTCTTTCAGACGTGGTTACATGTTTCGGGCAAATCCTCTGCACCAACCTAACACGAACATGAACTGAGCTTTTGGTATCCTTACCTATGTTACCCACGAAACGCCATGACGACGTCATTAATAACAATTTTTTTTTTACCAGAGCACTAAAAGTTTCTGTTTTAAGAACAGCCAATCGTCCACTTATCTCAATCAAAGTGAAGGTTCATATTCCTGACTGAGGGTTATTAAGTGGAGAGATACCAGCTATAAACTTAAAAGATAGCTAAAACGTTCCTCATTATTTTGACGTATATAGTACAAAATTTGTCACTACTGTTTATCATTCTTCATTTTCAAATATTGCCAAATTTGCGTTTTACGTCATTCTAAAAGTACAATGTTCACCAAAGGGAGGGGAACACCTCCGCTTCGCCCCTCACCCGACCCACAGTTCATTAATGCTCCACTCCCAGCCAAAAATGCCTGCGTACCGCATTGCTTATACAAGCCATGAAAATGCCATTTTCGGCTACCTTGCCTTTTCAACACTACTTGCTCTGCGCCGTCTAATGGTGGCGCCTCGCTTAGATGCCATAGTCTCAGGCAGGTTTACAGTACATGTGATCACACAGCAAAGCCTATTGAACCCCTCCCCTTCCTTGAGATAAATTCTGGCTTCGCCGCGGTCCCTCACTAGTTAAAAGTTTCTGACTGACGGTGATGCAAAATTGATAAAGAAAATGACCCCTAGGCTAATAGACATTTTCGATGTTTCCAGGTTTACCTTTCGCTTGCCATATTTATGGTATTCCAATTGCCACAAGTAATTTTTAGATCCGACTCAGAAGTCGAAAAGGCTAATTTGATCAACTCTACCAGGTACGAATTTTGAATATGAAACATCTTGATATTCTCAGCTCTCTACTCTACCCGCCTCATAACCCAAAATTCCGGCCTGCTCTATCTCTTTCACAGCTGATAACTCCCTGTTCTATCCACCTCACAGCTCATAATTCCCCGCTCTGTCCGCCTCCTCCGCGTAACATCTCGATTCTATACCCGCCATGTACGTAATGGTGGCTGTCCGTTCAAATGTATCGTTATTTTAACAAAATCAGTCTACGAACGAGCCAGAAACAGCTCTGCACGAATCTGGATATTTGTTGTAAGAATAATGGTCATATTTTTACACCATGGGTAAACTGTTTTAATTCAGAAGCAATTTGAGTGCCATTTGAGTGATAATATATCACGATCATATGGAATGATTTCCCCTTGCGCAAAAAAAAGAATCTGCCAATGAAAACAACCAGTAAATATAGCGATTTTAAAATTATATCCCAACTAAACGTTGACATGGCTTCTTTCAAGATATTCAATTTATTCAGTTCATTAATTTTCCACAAAATCATAAATAATAGGAGCAAATATAAAATAACAGAACACGGTGGGGGACTGGCCTTAAAGAGCAAAAAGCTTGCACAAAGCAGACCAACTTTACAAGAAATAAAATATATAAAAAAGACAAAAAGAAGATCAATAACAACAAAATAAAACTAAGTAACAGCCAACCTCCCCTCCCAGAAACCCTAAACACCCAGCTACCCCAGCTACACGAGGGATCGCGATTTGTTCAAATTTTCTGTACGCTCAGCGTTAACCGATGGTCGCACTCCGGTTAGATAGTCGTCCGGTTTGTACCAAGTCATGTTTGCCGCTGCTACCCATATTTATTCCAATACGAATTGAAGCCCTGTGTGACCCGGCCCCCTGTGGGCTAGAGGTTGTAGAATATGTCCACGGTATTTCCAGCCTGTCATAAGAGGCAACTAAAGGGAAACTACATCTGAACTTGAACCATACTTGAAAATAAATTTTAAAACGAACTTTTTTTATCGAGTTGACTGACACCGTATGACACATTGGTGTTGATGTGTCTTTAAATCTCATCTAACTAATTAACGAACCGTTGTATAGCCAATAACTTCCACGTGCTTAAGTGGCATGGATTTGTAGGGGTGATGTGAGCCGCAAATTAACAAAATTGATTCAATTCAAACGAACTCGGAAATGTCATTTCCGGTGGGTAGTATTTTCGGCCAAAAGAAATCCGTTTGTTGCCATGTCAACTGATAATGATGGCGCTCCGCTTAGATTAGCATATTCCCTGTCATAGACATGGCAATATGAGAGTGATATTTATTGCTAACCAATGGTGGCACTCCGCCTTTGGGTGTAGCGTAAAACAATATACGGCTCTGTCCCCTGCGAAAAAATGCCGCTCTCTCTTCAAAATGTACATGCTCTTAGAGGCTGGATCCATCCATGGTCGGGATCTTCTTAAACACCAGGAAAATATCTCCAAACACATGCTAGTCATCGAAAATCGCCCCCCCCCCCCCAGCAAGAAATCCTATATCTGCCCTGTATATGTCCATATACTATATATATGCTTTTTGCTGATGATACGCAACTTTATTTTTCTTGTAAACATCTGTCTGATTGGTTATTCATATCTGAAAACTGCAAAAATTGATGGTATTCGTACCTGAATGGCTGAGAATAGATTAGTTCTAAATGATAGTAAGACTGAAGTAGTTCATTTCCACAGCAAATTTAGAAGGGATCAAACAAGTATTGTACCTAATTTTAGGGTCGGTATTACTCATGTCAAACCTGTCTCTGTATTCCGTAACTTTGGTGTGTACTTCAATGAGCTTTGTTCTATGTCAGGTCTTGTTTCAAAAATTTGTAAGTCTGCCTCTTATTCTTTGTACCGTATCGGCAAAATTCGTAAGTTTTTAGACCGTACTAGCACTGAAAGATTGATTCGTGCGTTTATTACTTCACACCTTGATTATTGTAAAACCAACTTCTGCGCCTTCAACTGATTCAAAACTCCGCTGCCCGCATGATCACATGCTCAAAGAAGCAAGAACATATTACTCCCATTTTGATTGATCTCCACTGGTTGCCTGTTTCTGCACGTATTGATTTTAAATGTTTAATTATTATTTACAAAATTTTAAACGGTACCGCTCCTCATTATCTTTGTTCCCTGGTCAGTCATCCATCTCCTTCTATATCTCCCCATGTTGCCAACCGTACCAGAGAAGCAGGCAACTAGTGGAGGTTCTATTGCAACCTGGCAGTTTCTTCCAACAAACTTATGGTACAAGGGCCTTCTCCTATTTTGCTCCCAATCTCTGGAACTCTTTGCCCAACTCATCAGAAATGCACCTACTTTTACTACTTTTAAATCGCCTCTTCAGACTTACCTTTTTCGAAATTGTTTTTACTTTGATGATCATTGTTTTTAAGTTGCTATGTTCTGCATTGTTTGAATTATTTTACACCAAAAACGATATAAACAGAATTAAAATTAAATTAAAAAAAAATAAAATTAATTCTGTTTATATCGTTTTTGGTGTATTACTTTTGGATTCTGTTCTGTTTTACTTCATTTTATGTAAAGCGCTTTGAGGTCATCTGTTGATGTAAGGTGCTATATAAGAATAAATTATTATTATTATTATTATTATTATTATTATTATTATTATTATTATTATTATTATTATTATTATTATTATTATTATTATTATTATTATTATTATTATTATTATTATTATTATTATTATTATTATTATTATTATTATTATTATTATTATTATTATTATTATTATTATTATTATTATTATTATTATTATTATTATTATTATTATTATTATTTTTTTTTTTTTTTTTTTTTCTTTTTTCTTTTTTTTTTGACCATCTCATTTATTGTAAAACCGTTTTTTAAGGTACAAAAGTTACAACGGTGCAACAGTATACGTACAAGGTCGATATGAATTCTCACTTACATACAATTACATGAATAGCTATCATTACATATATACATATTGCACGCTTTATATACATTTTGTACATTATACCTATATGCATAATATATACACTATACACATTATATACACATTATATGCACATTTTGTACATTTATGACCACACAAACACTGTATACGTTATGACGATTCCATGATAATACCTATCTCTCCAGGGTACTGTACAAGGGCAAAACTGATACATAAAAGGAATAGCGTTGACCCATAAACATATTACACAAGAAATTTGCATACACGGAGTATACTTAGTAAACATAATATAGATAATAATCAAAAGGGTCAATAATTGTAGCAGTTAATTATGATTGAATATTTACGGGTACATTCAACTTCTAAGGATCCTACAGTCGGGCTTGTTAGGGGTGCAGTCCGAGAGACTGTCTGGTGCGAGCGCCCACTGACCTATAATCACCCACAATTTAAATGAATTAAGTTTACAAATGAAAAAAAGAAAAAAAAAGTACTAATTAATTGTCCAGTTCATCAAAACAATGTGAAAGACAGCGTTGCCGTAAGGCTTTAAATTTGTTCCTTCTAGACTTTGGAGCATTCTTCTTAAGAGATATATATTTTTCAACTTTAATAATGAACTTCATTTTATGAAAAAAGTGTTGCAGTCAGGTAGAGTATTATTAAGCCTACAGTTATAAATATAATATTTGCATTGCAAAATGAAGTAGTTGATAGGGTCATATTCATCATAAATTCGACCAAAAAACAGATCCCTCCTAGAAAATATAAACTGCCTTCCAAAAAATTTTAATTCACAATCCAAAAGAAAACTAGAGGTTACATGGCATGACCAAAACAGATGCTCTAAAGACTCGGTTTCAATATGACAAAAAGTACAATGGTCAGTATCAGTCTTTCCCATTAAACGCAACAGCTTATTTGTTCCTAAGATACGGTGGATGAATCTGAATTGAAAGTATTTAACCTTCGCTTCAGAAACAGTACAAAAGGGCATCCTAAAGATAGTTACCCAATCATCAGGTGAAAGGTTAAATTGAACATTCCACTTTACACAAGCTTTGGGAGGACTGGTTATCTTATCTATCAACAAAGGATATACTACTTGAGAAAGTTTACAATTACTATCGATAGAGGTAATAATATGGTCATTGGTATTATTGTCCGTTTGATAAATAAGGTGAGCCCAGTTACTAGGAATGGCTGATAGCAATCCAAAGTACTTAGTAAACTGATAACTCAAAATATTATATTTATTTCTAAATACATCATAAGGCATTTTGCTACCATCAGTACAAAACAAATCCTTAACAAAAGTGACACCGGCCAAATGAAGTTTTTTTATCATAGACAATAGAATTATCAATTTTTATGTACGAGTTGTTCCAAAGTATTTCTGTGCCATAATTATCACTAGGGGTGGTAAAAGAGGCATTACTCCAACCTTTACAAATATCAAAAATAAAGTCATTAGCAATACAATCTACATCCTTTGCAAGAAAATTACATTGAAATAAGAAATGTTTACCAAAGGGAGAAAGAAAATGATCAAAAAATAGTTTCCAATAACCAGTATTACTAGGGTCCTTGTACCTCCTTACCCAAGAGGCTTTCAATGCAGAGGCAAAACTCTGGATATGGATTACCTTTGTACCCCCATTACTAATGTTATTATACATTGTGCTTCTTTTAATTTTGTCGGGGTTACCGCTACAAATAAAATAAAAAACAATGCTTTGTAAATTCTTGAAAAACTCTGTCGAGGGGTTAGGGAGCACTTGGAAAAGAAATACGAGTTGACTTAAACCATAAGCTTTAGCGATCGTGTTCCTACCAAGTGGAGTGATATCCCTGCCACTCCAAATTTTAAGTTGATTCTTAAGCCTAGAAAGCTTCTTGAGATAATTTAAGCGAAATAAATCATCTCCATCGTGGGTAAAAAGAATTCCTAAAAATTTTATTGGGCCCTCAGTTAAAGTAATGCCAAAATCCTGACTGTAAGCTGGACGATTATTAATAAAGGAACCAAGCGGAAAAAGATGGAATTTACCGTAATTAATTTTAAGACCGGAGTCGGAAGCAAAATTACCAAGAACGGTAATTATATTAACAAGGGAATCACGAGTACCATTTAAAAAAAGTGTAGTATCATCGGCATATTGTAAAATTTTTACTTCTTTTCCTAAGACGTCAAGACCACTAAGAGTATTATCATAAATTATTTTCCTAGCTAATATTTCGGCAACCAGAATAAAAAGGTAGGAAAGGTAGGAAGGTAGGAAAAAACCAGTTGAATGGCCATTATTATTATTATTATTATTATTATTATTATTATTATTATTATTATTATTATTATTATTATTATTATTATTATTATTATTATTATTATTATTATTATTATTATTATTATTATTATTATTATTATTATTATTATTATTATTATTATTATTATTATTATTATTATTATTATTATTATTATTATTATTATTATTATTATTTTTATTTTTTTTTTTTTTTTTTTTTGGCCATCTCTTGTATTTTATTTTGGATCCTTTGTTCATACAATAAGAAATAGCGATGTGCCTTTTACAAAGAAAAAAAAAACCAAGACACATGCTCAAAGCTGCAAAGATTTACAAGAAATTATAACAACAAAATTAATTAACGCTCTTAGATTAAGAAAACGAAATAAGTGCTTACCGGTTTACCTTATCTACAATCTTTACATAAATTTTTCAAAACATATGTAATAAATCTGTCACATCTCACCGGGTCTATACTATATATTAGTTTGTACTAATCGGTCATCTATCAAGCAATTCATTTCACCTTCCTTTCTTTTAATGTTCCTTTTATAATAATAATTTATAACTATAATCAACATATGAAAGGGTACTTCACTCATAAACCTAATAAACAGACATTTCAAAATAAAATAAATAAAAGGACCCGAGAACATAAACGAGATTTTGGATGCCAAACCGCTAGTATAGGGGCAGGGCCAGACCCTGTGGACAAGTCTCCCAGAATAGGGATGGAGCTACAGAGCAAACACTACCAATGGCTCCATCCCATCTGCCAGTGGGAGACGAAGAGCAAAGGGTCTGTGTTAAGCAAACCAGCAGGCATGAAGGTTCCACAAGCAAGAAATCATTTAGAAATTATAGCAACCAAATACAACATCTCTCGTAGGTTATGAAAAAGTAACAACTGCTTGCATAAATAACTTATTTACAAAATTTACATCAATTTTTTTTCAAACATAAGTAATCAGTCAGACACACCTCGGTGGGTCTATAATTAAAACAGTACCTTAAATGAATAGTCTTGGAATAGCCCCAAAGGCCTCTATAAAGCGATCATAAGGAATTGGGCAGCTGACATTTGAATTTTGCAGCTGGTTTTCAACTTGCAGGACAAACTTAAACTTATAAATAAATTCATACAGCAGTGGCAGTTCGCAATTTATCTTTTTACTAAAAAGGTAATATTTTAAATGAAAGAGTAAGAGATTATATGGATGGTTGGGAATAAGCTTATAACCAAAGAAAAGATCTTGTTTAGAAAAAACGAACTGTTGACCAACGAAGTACTGCTCTACATCCAAAATAAATTGCGATGTAATTCCACATTCCCAAAATAAGTGATCAATAGTCTCATCATGTTCCCCGCACAGTGAGCACAGAGAATCTCTCCTTATATTCATTCGACGTAAGCGTGTATTTACTCCTAAAATTCGATGAATGAAACGGTATTGAAAGTAACGTATCTTGACTTCTCTAGAAGCCACAAAAGGGACCTTAAAAATAACTCGCCATTGAGATTCGTTAAATTGAAAGCTTTCATTCCATTTAACTTTGCATATGGGGGGAGTGTAAATTCCATTGATTAATTCATTATAAATAAGGCGTGATACGGACTGAACACTTTGCAATTTCCTAAGTCTGTTTTCACTTAAACTAATATCATCAGTAAATCCTAAATTGTCTTTCCATTTCCTGGGGATAGCTGCAAGTATTCCATAGTAGACGGTAAATTGGCAATGGTGTAAGAGAAACCTTTGTTTGAACTGCTCAAAATCCAATGGTGTATTATCATTACCAAATAGATGTTTCACTCTTAAAATGCCATTTTCATACATAAATTTATAGAAAATAACTTTTCTATCAATCTTAATCAAGGAGTTATTCCAAATAATTTCGTTTCCGTAGTCATCCTCTGGTTCCCTGAAATTGTAAACAGACCATGCTCTACACACATCTCTAATAAACCCGTTATCAATATCAAGGTCATTTACCTGATAATTACAATTAAACAGAAGTTGCTTACCATACTTTTTCAGATGGAAATCAAAGAATATCTTCCAGTCTGCAATTTTATCATCGGTATATCTCTTTACCCAAGTACATTTTAGTCCATAAATGAAAGATGTCAGATGGGTGGCTCTCAGACCGCCTTGGTCATACGTGCTTATCAGAGTCTTAAGACTTATTTTATCTGGCTTGCCATTCCAGATGAAACGAAATAGAAGTCTCTCTAATTCTTGCATATAGTAATGAGGAGGGTCCGGCAGAATTTGAAACAAAAATACTAATTGTGAAAGGCCAAATGTTTTTATAATTGTAATTTTACCAAATGGAGTTAAATCCCTACACTTCCATAAATTTAGCAACGATTTGAGCCTTCACGATTTAGGGGTATAGTTTAGTCGAAAGAGACTATCCCTCGAATTGTCAAACGTTATGCCTAAAAGTGTGACTAGACCCAATGTCCAGTTACAGGAAAACTCTTCTATAAAATGGGGCTTATTGAAGGCTGATGGACCTAGAGGAAATACATTTGTCTTATCGAAATTGACCCTTAAACCGGATGACCTCTCAAGACTCATTAAAATTTGCACAGTCGTACTTAAACTACCATATGAACCGTCAATAAATATTGCGGTATCATCGGCATATTGTAAAATCTTTGTTTCCTTCCCAAGCAGAGATATCCCTTTTATCAAAGAACAACTGTTGATTCTAACTGTCAGGATCTCAGCACAAATTAAAAATATGTAGGGGCTTAAGGGACAACCTTGTCTGACACCTCTTGTTATAGGAAAGAAAGGTGAAGAGTATCCATTATTACATACACATGAACTTATATTAGAGTATAAAGTAAAAAACCATCTGATAAAACCATCTTTAAACTTGAAAAATTCCAAACAGGTTCTAATAAAATTCCATTCCAATCTATCAAAAGCTTTCTCAAAATCTATCAGCAATAATAATCCAGGAATGTTAAAGCTCTTACAGTAATCAATACAATCGAGTGTGAAACGGATGTTCTCACCAATAAACCTCCCTTTTAGAAAACCTGTTTGATTAACATTAATTAACGATGGGATAACTTTTTTCAGTCTAATAGCCAGTGCTTTAGAAGCAATCTTATAATCAACATTTAATAGAGAGATGGGACGGTAGTTTTTAGCTAAAGTTGGATCTTTTCCTGGTTTTGGTAGTAGTGTAATTACTCCACGTCCCTGTTCGCTTGTCAGCCTTAAATTTTCATACGCAAAATTAAGAGACCTGACAACCACCTCCCCAATAACTGTCCAAAATTTTTTATAAAACTCCACTGATAATCCATCACTGCCAGGGCTACGACCATTACTCATTGTATTAAGGGCTCCCCAGCACTCCCGAATTGTTAACAAACCTTCACAGCTGTCGGAATCATCTTGTGAAAGAGGGTTATTACAATGAGCGTCCTTCAATATATCCATTGGATTAATACTTTGCGTCGTATACAAAGTCTTGTAAAACTGCGATAAAATAAGCAGTATTTCAGAGTTGTCCGATACCAGCACCCCATCATCAGTTTTAAGTTTACGAGTCACATTTTCTGCTTTATTTCGTAATTCCAAATTAAGGAAGTACTTTGTAGACCTTTCCCCTTGTTCTACCCAACGTGCTCTGGAACGAATAACCATTCCACGGAATTTATAATCATAAATAAGTTGTAACTTGGCTCTGGCATCTTTCAATTTGAAATAGATTTCTGATTCATTGTATTGAAAAAACCTATGCTCTAACCGACATATGTCATTAATTAGTTTTGACTCATCCTTCCTTCTATCCCTAGCCTTTGATTTACTATACTCAATTGAAGCTTTTATAATACGGTATTTCAGATAATCCCAAAGAAAGGCCGGGTCAGTAGCCTTAAAGGAATCAGTTATTTTTACGATAAGATCTGTTATTAAGTTCATCTTTTGTAATGATTTTCCTTTCATCCCGTTGTTAGTATCGTTCCCACCAGACAGAACGACCAAAACGTACCTTCGTCGTGCGTGAAAAATAAAGCGTATCGTGGTTATAATCACGGCAAGAATCACTTTGAGGCAAATGTACCAATGTGTGCTGCGACTCTCATTCGTTTTACATGAAGTAAAAACCATTTAACTTCGATGTCAAACGAACCTCATCCAAGTTCTACAGGTTAGAAACAATCGGCGTTGGAGATGCGCGGAGTGACATCTTTACTCAGTTACATGGGCGTCCGCAGAAAAAAGTCAGGGGGGCAAAATTTCTAGGGAGGGGCAAAACCTCTAAGTCACCATGAATTGACACAAAGCATGGGAAAATTTCAGCCCAAAATGCCTCCCAGATCGCCGGAAATGGCATTCCTAAAGCCTATTTTTCCCATAGAAACTTGGAAAACACGTTTTGTTCGGGTTTTTCCTTTGATTTTTATACGTTTTTTCAAATTTTTGATTTTCCAGGGGGGGGGGGGCAAGTGCCCCCTTGCCCATACCTGCGGACGCCTATGCTCAGTTATTAAGAGGAAAACGGGACAATTTACTAAATATTTTACAACATTATAGATTTCGCCATGTATGGGACTCCTTAAAATCTCCAAGGTTTGAAACGTGATTTCAAAAGTTTACTTTCAGAATCCTATAGTTTGCCATGTTTTGAGGTTGACCAATCGGAAGCGTTATTGCTTGTGACAAGTGAATAAGGCGTTGGTTAGGGGGTAAAAGGGAAATAAGAAATCAGTGCCAGTACCTTTTTATATCAAACTTCCACAAGGAAAATTTGATTCCAGTGTGGTCTCAAATGTAAGTTCAAAACTATGAAGCACCAAAAAGGACACCGATATTTTTCTTCGTTGGAATTCACCATTTTTTCAAAACCTGTAAAGGTTTCTCCAAATACTAAGACAAATGGTCATTCTTAAACAACCCCTGTATCCAGCGGGTAGCTAGACATCTTCCTGAAGGGTACCGGTACAGGAACCCACATTTTCAAAAACTATTTTAAAGTGTGAGCACCTTCGCAGTGGGGACGATATTTGCGGCGGGCTAAGCGAAAGGAACTGTTGCCGTTTTAAAACAATAATGTGAAAAACAAAACTTGTGTACCAAACATTTTGAATTCTGCATGGGTTTCCTATAATGAATTTTGACAACTTGGGGATTATCGAAGAATTTGTCAATTCCTTTTAGCAAATCTGAAGATGAACGGCGACTGGGGATAGTTGCTATTACATAACGTTTTCTGAGGCTCTCCGATACCGTTCAATGAGTTTTAGAAACTCTGTTGCTTTTTAGACATTATATTCCAAAATAAATAGCTTAGACCTTTATTGGAGAAAAGTTGGAACTTCATGAAAGGATTTTTAAACAATAGTCCTATAGTTACTGGTGTCACTTGATTGATCAGGTGCTACACAAAGGCTATGGCAAATTTCCTACTTTTAGGTCCATTGCTCGGGAACGTTTCAAAAACTGATATTCCATGTATTAATTATGAAGTCAGGTGGTCGTGATGTAATCCGTGAAAAGGTTACCGAGGGCTTGCGTTTTGAGATCTTTTTTTTTCATGACGCCACTCCATCTTTAAGAAATTTTACAAAAGAAAACTGAGTTGGGAGAACTACACTGTAGGTTGAATGATGAGACATTTGGCAAATTGCCCATTTTTCAGAGCCATCGGGCAATCAACACTGTTCTCTGTAGCTACGTCACTGTAAATATCCATAAAATTAATGTTTCATGTGTGATTACTCAACGATTGTTTTTTTTTTTTTTAATCATGCATGACCAGACACTTTTCAAATTATGCACACAACCGTTACAATCCAGAAAACAAATTCAAAATTCCAACTTTTTGTGTAACTATCGGATATGAATTTTGACTAATTATTGGTTTCCCGAAAGTGAATACCTATTGTCTTGATTTTAGACGTTAGAAATTGTTATTGCTAGATTGTTGTGGCAGATCATTGCTAAGAGAGACAACTCTGTGAATGGCATTGTTGGACACTAAACTAACCAAAAATATATTGCAATGTTTGGTTGTTTGTTTCGTTCTTGCCAAAAAGGGTGAGACTTTCATTGGGCATCTCTATCATTTTTGGTTGCATAAACTTTAAATTTCGCCGCGAAAATACATCCACCGGGGCCGTCAGAAATATGTGCACCATCTGTAAAATGTAAGAATCTATATATAGCTTTGTGTCACTCAGTGGTATTACATTACTTGGTAGCAGCATGGAAGTACTACCGCGAGGTAGTACTTCCATGGTAGCAGGGCATAGTCAAATATTGTCATGTTTTTAACATAGTGACTGACATTTATACATCAGTGCATTGTCAAAAATTTTGTTTAAAATTATAATGTAACTACTCTTTCGACATAGTAAACTTGTACGATGCTTTCGCTAAGAATTGTGAGGTAATTTTAGCCAAGATACAGTTTTTACTCTCTATTAAGTTGAAGAAATTACCTTTTAAAAGTTCCCACTTCCGTCTGCCTTTAGACCGCAGTTACCTAACAGAAACAATGCAATGCATTCGGGTTAATTAGTGGTTGTGACATTATTTGATAAGAGGGCAAAGTCAATATTGCCGCGCCCGTACATAGTGGCTGACATTTATACATCGATACTTCGACAAAAGTTTTGTTTAAAATCATTTTTAAAGGCTTGTTTTCCATTTGTAAACTTCAACGATACTTTTGCTACGAATCTACGAATTCATAGGTACTTTTTAGCCAAGTTACAGTTTTACCCCCAATAATTTATGTAGAAGACAATGTATCTCTGAAAAGGTCACCCACGCATCCGATCGGCGGCCTTTCGACAGCAGCCAATGAAAAACAACTTCCCTGATCGTTACACTTACATCACCTGTGCTAGATTAATTACTAGTTAGATAGGGTTTTACGGCCCAGTTTCCAGCCTATTGGTTCAAGTTGAGCCAGCCACGGCCTTTTTTCCAGTTGTGGCTCACTGGCTTGTTGTCCCTACTCCCTTGCTTATGCGGAGCATCACGCACCTGTGCTAGGACTAAAGCAAACGGGATCAACGATTTCAATTGTCCCAACTTGAGTCTCCTCACTTTCGGGAAGGTTTTGATTTTACTAGTAGGGGTTGTTATGGAGCAGCAACCCATACACTCCCCCGTAAAAAGTGGAGTGTCTTCATGAAAAAATTATGAAAACGCAAGCCTTCGGTAACCTTTTCATGGATTACGTCACGACCACGTATCGAATGTTTTTTAAAGTCTACAAGGAATAATATATCCTTGGTGAATGCAAATTTAGTATAGTAAATAGCGTCTAAAATGCAACGAATATTTTGTCCAATGAAACGACCTCATTTAACCAGTTTGATTTTGACCAAATATAGTGGAAAGAGTACCCTTCAATTGAGTAGCTAATTCTTTCGTACAAATTTTGTAATTCATATTTAAAGGGGCATGTTTTATTGATGTCGATACCTTAACCCTTTACCGTTGTTTGGGTCCTTTTGGACCCAGACGGATAGCGCGGCTGTCACCCATCTTGACTGTTTCACGCGGAGCTCGAAACTACGAGTAGCTAACCGAAAATTCGGCCACAACAACGAGAGAGACAATAGTTTAAGGTCACGGGGTCAATGGCCAACGGAAGCTCATGCGGGGCGTGCTACGTCCGCTTTTCCGCCCACTCCCCATGCGCGCAAATATGCCCCGATTGGAGCACAATGGTAAAGGGTTGATTAATGAATAAAATGGAAACCCTCGCTGCACTCTTTGTGGATAAAACGGTGTAACTTTACATCATATTCTCTGGAAATAGTGGTACGTTTTTATATTTTTAAACATAGAAAAAGTTTGTGGAAGGCAGTTTTTATTCTCGAAGTCCGATGTTAGGAGTATCACCAACTGAACAAATGAAAATCAAAATGCTCACCATTATAAAGAACGAGGCTTACTATAGTTATGCAACACTTTTAGCTGTGCAATGGAATGATTGTTTAAAAATTATATGCAGGAGCATTTGAAATGTCGACTCTTTTAGACTTGGATCCGGCAGTCCGGGGCCTCGTGTCTAGACCCACCAGGGGACTGTGGATAGTGCGTGGACGCAGTACTAACGCCAGCATTGTCGTTATCGCGCAGTAGCTTTTCTTAACATTATATATACGACCCTTTAAAAATATCTGGTGAAGCCAATACCGCGCATTGAGCCAAGGATTGTTAAACCACCCTACAACCAAAAGTGTTAAACTCACACCCACCCCACCCTAGCAGCCTAGCTAGAAGCTAGATTTGTCCATGTTTATTCATATGGAACAGTGTAAAAAGGAACTCGTTCGAAATGTGACTTCGGCAATTTGTGGCAGCTTTGACTTATGTTAATGTACACAGTATCACCAAAAACCATTGTATAGGCCAGTGCAACTGTATACCGTAAATTGTAATTGTTCACATGAGGCCAATGCACTTTGTCTGGCAGGCAATGTAGATGGTAGAGTACAAGGAGAACGGGCATAGGCAGTTCGTAACTCTTGCTTACTAGCATATGCGACGGAAGCGGGGGGCCGGGGGAGGACTGGCCCCCAATAATTTTTTATGAGATTTTTGGAGGGCATGCCCCCCCCCCCCCATAACCGAATGTCGCAAAATAAATTTTTCAAAAGTAGGTAAACAAATTTAAGTTGTTTTTTTATTACATTTCGGCTATTTGGCTCAAATAATACTTTTCAGAGTGCAAAAGTTGCAAAGCTTCCGGGGGTTTCGTCCCCTGGACCCCCACATTAACGATAACCTGTAGGAGAGTTTATTTTCGCCCTTCAAACAGTTGCAGGGTATTCTGCAATTGTGCCCCACTCTGAACTTCGGAATAAATTCAGGTAGACTGTGACAAGCTTCATATCTTCGGAATCTCTTGACTAATCGGCTACCTTGGTGTGGATAAAAGTGTGCCCCTAGCATCTGACTTGTTTCTACCCCCTGTAGGGATTTTTTCAATTCCTAGGGATGCACAAAATCGTTCCAAAATCATACTTGGTGTTGTGGGTAGAATATTTGTGTCTATAATGGTTGGAAGGAATTTGCACGGCCGTTGCTGCCAGTCATTGGCCAGTGCTACCACCAAACCCATGTTGGGTCAATGCAGTCTCAAGGGTCGCAACCTCACTGCCTTACCACTTTTACCTCACAGGACCTCACTTAGCTCTTGGCTAAACTGGACATACCCAGTGGCTTACGAGACAGGGCATGGAGAAGACTGCTCCAGATTTCCTCAAAATCTAAATTCGGGCAAGAATTGGGGAAAATTCAGGCAGGAATTCGGAAATAATTCGGACAGCCCTTTAATGTTGAAAAATGAGATGGTTCTTCAGAAAACTTCTAAATGTGACCGAAATCTCAAAAAGATATACCGGGAAAAAGGAAAGAAACGTCGTATAGTAGCAATAAAATTTTCATGAAAAACCAAGTAAAGATTCCAAAAAGTCGCTATACCTCCGGGCAGCTCAAAAGGCTATTATTCGTGACCGTTACTTCACTGATAATCACAACACAATGCCAGAAATTGTTGAATACCCAAATTCTTTCAAGCATTTGCCCGAAAATGGAAAAGTATCATAGCAAGAGTAACATAGTTACGAAAAATTATAGAGATAAAAAATCGCGACACATTTGGGAAGCCTGTGGCTTAAAAGAAACAATTATTCTTGAGATTTTTTAAATCTTGTGTAACACCATACCCGAAAAGGCCGATTATTTTAATAGCTTCAAATCTTTGCCGAAAAACAGAAGACGCTATATTTAAAGTACAATTTTCTTGGAAAATAAAAAGATCTGCGACACATTTGGGTAGAATGTGAAAAAAGGTTTTCTTCATCCCAACTTCACACTGTAGTTTTGCAAAAAATTTGCCCGAAATAGTCAAATATTCGGGCAAAGGTTAAAAAAATGCTGGGACGTTTTCAATTGTCAAATCAATTCAACGGATAGACAGGAGGGTATTCAGGTGCCCAAAAGTTTGCCATCTATCCTGCTCTAGAGCCAAATACGGGCAATGGTTATGAAAATCGGATAATTTGTTTTTCGATACTTTAATGATGCAGGGTGAGAATGTCTTTCCGTAAGTCTGCTTGAAAATCCATTTCAACACACCTTGTGACGTGACAATTCTGTCAATAAGTGTTGCTAAAAGAAGAAAAATCATCTACTTCATTTCATCCAATGGTGGTGGTACATTTTATTTAATTCTTCTGATCAAAAAAGCGACTGCCAAGATCCCCATAGGCCTGCTTTTTCAAAAGTAAAATCATATATAGTCGGGAGTTCGGGCACACAATTTTTTCAATGTATATTGAATTTAGCCAAGAGGCGCATTAGAGTAAAATTCATTAGCATGTTTTCAATTCCGTTTTGTAAAGTTTTCCCCGAAAAAATGCGGGACCAGTTCATCGATTGGTAGTGATACATTTTATCTGGTAATATTCTGATCAAATAGCGACTGCTTAGATCCCCCTATAAGCCTGGGAAATTTCATTTTCGACTGTCTCATGGTCCGACTTTTCAAAATTTTCTGTCGCTTCACGCCAACCAGTGGTGAAGCTCCGCGCAGATAGTCTTCCTACCAAAATTTTACTTTCAGGTGAACATTTTTTGTGCAAACAAAACCTCGAATTAGCGACTTCTAAGACCCCCTATAAGCATAGGAAATAACATTTTTGACTGTTTGAAGGGTCAGATTTTTCAAAATTTCCTGTACGTTTTGCCCCAACTTATGGTGGTGCTCCACTTAGACCGCTTCATAGAAGAATTTAAGTTCCAAGTGAACATTTTTTACAAAAGGAAACTCAAAATAGCGACTGCTTAGATCCCCATATAAGCCTGGGAAATGCCATTTTCAACTGTCTGAGGGGTCGGATATTTAAAAATGTTTTATACGCTTCGCGCCAATATGGTGGCGCTCCGCTTAATCTTTCTGGCGGAATTTTTGTTTGGAACGAACGTACGTTTATCTGCAACTGAAACTCAAAAGAGCGAATGCTTGGATCCCCTTTACAAACCTGGGAAATGTAATTTTCTACTGTCAGAGAAATACGAATTTTCAAATTTTCTGGACGCTCCGTGCCAACCAGTGGTGGCGCTCCGCTTTGCCTGTCTTACAGGCAGAACTACATTTTCCGGGCAAAAATCTTCTGCCCCCAAACTGAAATGCTCCCCTACGCCTATGGAGTAATGAACGCCAGTAGAGGAATAAACTGAGCTAATCAGTATCTCAAGAGTGTGTTTTAATCCTAGAAAAATCACAATTTTATCTTACCAGAATTAAAGACAATTAAACCTGGCAAATATCATTTCCAGCCATCTGGGAGGTTTTAAAATCCAAAATTTTCTTTGTACGCTCCTCGCCAACTGTTGGTGGCGCTACGCTTAGATAGTAAACACAAGCCACCCCCTACAAAAGTATCCGGCCCCCATAAGCCCCACCAAAAAAAAATCTTAGCTATGCAACTGCCCTGGACCCTTACCACTCAGGGCTTTGCCCCTGAACTCTACCAGAGGCACTTAAGCGGACCCCTGGACCCCACGCAGATGGGGTTTTCGCTCAAAACCGGACGCCTTGCGGCGTCACCATTATGTCGGCTGCCGAAAAATTGAGCCCCCCAATAAAAAAAATCTTCCGGCGCCTATGACTACCAGTCTGTGAAAAAGTTTTTCCCAGGTACTTCTAACACTTCCCAGTTATCGAGGTCATTGTTTTACAGGTCAATGGGAAATAGCACGTGAAGTTCGTCCCATATTTTGAGGCGAAAGATGTCTTCAACAGCGAGAGGCCCACCTTGCTTTATACAGGCGTTTGCTCCCAAGTCTATCATCTACAGTGATATAAAAGAGATGCCTCGAGCAAATTCAGTCCTTTTTGCGACATATGATTGGCCTGCCTGAGAGAGTGATACTTCCCAAAATGTTTTCTTTAGTGGATTTAAGTCAGCGAGTAGCCTTGACATTGTAATATTAGCTTCTTCATGTCACTTTAAATCCATGTTGATTGGTATAATGTAACTTTGGTAGCCATTAATTCTTCGAAATCTACTTCCACTTGACTGATTCATGTTTTAATAGAGGGCGGTGTGCTGATATTAAGCATTTTACTTCATACATAATTACATTGAGACCATAAGAGTTTCACGCGTTAGACTCCCAAGACACCATGCATTTTGTCCAATGTGAATGTCCTTGAAACTGATTCAGTACCAGTACGGATAGCAGGTGATACAGCGATGGCTTGAAGGGATAAAAATGTTCTCCATAGAAGTTAAAAAGTCTCCTCCTGAAATGTTTGACCCCTTCAGCCGAGAAAAACAAAATCATGGCATTTGCGTTGGAGAAGGGTACATACACCCACTTTTTTAAATGAAACATTTAAAGCAGTTTGGCACCCTCCTCAATTTGTGACCAGACACTCTTGAATGCTGGTCATCGCAATACTACAGATGAAAGTCACGGAAGACATCCAGTTCCTTGCATATATTACTTACCCGCCAATAAGCGCCAATCCAAACGAAGGTCAACATGATCAGTATTATATTGACTCGCTTTGTGCATTCACAACATAAATGGGATACCCCTATCCACGTACCAAGAACGTGTCATTTTTATAATTTCTGCAACGTTTCCAGTTTCACAGTGCAATGATTGTTTTAAAGCCCCCTGGAACCACTTCTTCTATTCTGCTATACACAGGGGTGGCGCCAGGATTTGCCCGACAGGGGGGCCAGCATTTCGAGTCCCCGACAAAGGCGATGAGTGAGTTCCAGTAGGACGTGACTTGGTAGAATCTGAGGGGCGCGTAGCGCGCCGAAATTTTGGGGTTTTTTTTCAACAAATATTTAAAAATCTGGAGTTTGTTTAAAAGAGAAAGATTTTTAAAAAATTGGCTGTTGTAATGACCATTAAAAAGTTAGAGTGTTTATTGAAGGATCTGTCCTTCATAAAAATCAAGAACGTCACATAGGCGACAGCTGGAACTCTTTTGCGGTTACGCATTTCATCGTACAAGACCTAGGTACTAAGGCTTTCGGAAGAAAATGGAAATTTGCCCGAAAAGTTTTTTCCCTTTTTGAACGAAGATTTGAAAATTAACAGCTTATCATATTGGAGAAATTTTAGAATTTTATGAAAAAAATTGCTTTTTGGGGAAGGTTTCAATGAAACTTTTGGTCTTTTTGTTCAATGATATGCCTGTCAAGAGCAATTGTCGGAGTGATTAAGAGCGTTAAATTGGGTGTTTAATTGTACGGACTATCCATCGAAAATGAAAAAGTTTATCATTTTTGACAAATATTAGAGAATCTGAAGTTTATTTCGGTGGAACTGTAATTTTGTGACAGATTTGGGGCGTTTATGGAAGAATCTGACCCTCTTATGAGAAAAATCAAGACGGGGGGGGGGGGTGATTTGTAGTTTTGTTGGAGTTTCTGAATTACATCATGGATACATGAAGCCATGGCGACACCATGGAGGCAGAATAGTCTATTTTTTCTGAAAAATGTAATCCTGCCCGAAAAACTAATTAAAAGGGCACAAAAAATTTTGAAAAACTGAAACCCCCAGACAGCCGGAACTGGCATTTACCAGGCTCGTAACCAGAAACAAAGCAGTCTTTATTTCAGCTTTTCCGCTTTAAAATTTTCACTTTATATTTCCCTCAAACGAAGAATAATTTGCAAACATGCATTGTTCTGCTGAGTGATCTGTTCGACCAAAACACTATCAAAGCGGAGCGCCACCATAACTTGGCGCGGAGCGTAGAGCAAATTTTAAAAAAAAATCTTTCCCTCAGACAGCCGGAAATGGCATTTTCCAGACTTGTAACTAGAAATGAAGAAGTCGTTATTCATAAAAGTTTAACTTCAATAGAAAAAACCCAACTTACTATGTGATCAGAAAATAACCAGATATACCGCTACAATTAAATGAAATGGTCTTGTCTTTTTCTCGGGGGAAAACTATGTAACCGAATTAAAAACATACCATTTTTTACTCTTTTGAGACTCCTCGTTGTATTCAACTGCGAGGTCCACTAAATTTATGTTATTTTCTATGTGACTATCCGAACTCTCGACAATAAATGATTTTACTTTCCGCCTACGTCTTTGAAAATATGTCACGTAACAACAAGGTGGCTTCAAATGAATTTTCAGTCATACTAATCAGAAGACATTCTCACACTTCTGTTCATCATTATATATAACTGAAAACGGCCTGGCCGATTGTCATTGCCGTTGTTCGATTCGGCTGTCGGGGCAGGAAAGATGGCAAACCATTTGGGCACTGCATGCACATGAAAAACTTCTCGTCCGTTTTGTAAGGAAAAGTAGTTAAGCAAAATCAAGAAGATCGTCCTGGGACTAGCGTTTATCGGGCTTACATCTTTTATCGTGGGCCTATAGATGATGCCTCCCTGACGAAACAGGATCTTCTCAACGAAAGGGGAAGGGCAGCCTTCCCGGACGGGGCATGGCCCCTGGTTCCCCTGGTGCCACCCTTGGTTACGTCTGCACGTGAAATTTCCAGGTCCCTAACACAAGTCTTGGTTATGGGGGACCTTGCGCGCACGGCTTAGATGGGTCAAGGTACATGTAATGAGTTTTAACAAAGCTATGAACTATGAGCTATGAGAAGTAATTGAAAATCGATTTCTATATGTATTAAAATAGTGTTATAATTTATAAAAGGAAAAATATGTTCAAGGTCACCCACCCAGTAATTTCAGTCCTTGCGGATTTTTTTTTATAATTTTTTTTTTATTTTTTAGGCCTCCCCGACGAAACCACCGACCTTCCCCGAGGGGGGAGGCAGAGTTCCCCGACGGGGGCCATGCCCCCCCCCCCCGCTGGCGCCACCCCTGGCTATACAGTTTTCCCGCAGTCACCCCCATTCAGGAACGATGACTCATTAAATCCCTCCTTTACAGGCAGGGAGGCGCCCCTTACCCCAAATATTTGCAAACAAACATGTGCAACCATTTGGAAGCAGAGTACAAGTGGCAGAAATTTTATATAAACATTTTAAACTTTAGGCAGAGAAAGAAACTTGCTCTAGAAATGAACCATGTAACTACACGGACTATACAAACTAAAATGACAATCGGAGAGGAAAGCGGCAGCTCCGCTTATGGAAATATTTTGCAAACCTCTGCTTACGCGGTTGCAGTACCCGTCACCAGTTGTTTGCTACCGACATTTACTATGTCTATTAGCGTCATGTTTAAGTAAATGTACGTTTGTGTAGCATACATCAATTACCGCAGAACGATGATTTCCTTATTTTCAGAATGTACTTTACCTACAAATACCGACTGTACGGTCAAGTGATGAAAGCATTTTACTTGCATTTAGGAGGTCTGGAGGTGGACTTCTTTCCGGGTCACACCGAAGATCTTTAAAATGGAACATACACTCTAAAAACAGTTGGGAAAACTTAACCTTACCTGGGCACTGGGCAAGTATTGTGCACTCATGCCTCCTACCCCCAGTTGGGTAAATCATTATCCAACCTGGCTGGTTAAAATATTTCCCACAAAAGTTCGTCAAAGTTTAAAAAAAACATTGCTCAATCTGGCTCGTTACTTATTTTCTTCTTTTTTGGCCCAGGAGTTGGTCAAAATTTTTACAGCCAGAAGTATTTTGCCCGCTCTTACCACCCGTTTAATATACCCAAATGTTGCCCAACTGTAAGATCTGTTAAACTCTTAATACTGATTGACAATTGCTCTTATTTGCAGAAGCTTCAAGCTGCTCTGAAAAATCAGCTGTCAGTTTGCATTTGTTACCACAGTGACTATGTGGCAGTAAAAACTTTATTTTCTGTACGCCCATTGCACTTTAGGTTATTTTGTCCTATTTTTTACTGCTATTCTTCTGCTAACTGATTATTACATTTGTTATTATTTACAAATCCGGTCTTATTCAACCGTGATATTTAAATTAACCACTTTTATTAAAACGAAAATCTTAAAAGAAGGGTTTAAGGTCATATCAAGTTTTGATATGTTAGAGGGGTACTTATTCTAAGCTTTTTGGTGAAATTTTCATTGAAATGCTATGTGTGGTTCTCAAGATATGAGCAAGTAAAGCTGTCACATTTTCAACAAACAGTGAACTTGAAGCAAGCACACATGACATCATATCCCCACATTAACAAACAGTCTTTTGTTTTTCTTTAAACTTTACAGCCAATTTTCTCCTCAACAGTCCCATATTAACAAAAGTAATTGCATAAGTGGCATTAGAACTTTTCAAACTTGGCAATCCCCATGGGGAGTTCCGTTTCCTATTAACGTCAAGGTCAACACAACAGTCTGAAAAACAAAGGGAAAAAAAGCATTACTTGTCAATGTGAGGAAGTGATATAATCTCTGCTGCCCTCAATATCACTTTGGAACACAAATCTAGCAACTTCATTTGCCGATATCTCGAGAAATAAATGCCCAATTTGAATAGAACTTACACCACACTGAGTAGATTTAGTTCTTCTTTAGTATGTAAAAATTAAATTTTTGCTTAAACTTTCCCCTATTATGTTATACTAATTATCCGATTGGTCATTTTTTTTTTATTTTTTGCCTTACAAAATTTTACTCAGATGTTAGGAAGTTTAAAACTTCCCCACGTGTGCTACCAAAACTTGGATTATAACCAACCTTAATTCACCCAACAATATGGGAACAGTTGTTTACCCATTTGTTGAGCAATAATTTGGCCCATGTTGAGCACTTTGGATTTGCCCTAACGCCTTTTACCCAACTGTTTTTAGAATACTGCTATTGTGCTTGGTGCTCAGCATGAGAAATTGAAAAGGAAAAACGGTGACATCCAACGAAAGCAGTGGTGGCGCCAAAGAGTCAAAAAGGTGTAGTTAACATTAGGCGCGAATGAAAATGTTGGGGTAAATTTTTTTCGGGCGCAGTGCGAATCGAGTCTACAGTGACCGTGTCCTCCAGGAAAATCACAGGTTTAACGATTCCTCTGGATAAAAGAATTCTCAGAAGAAGTTTATTTATTTTTTTTTTCCGGTTAACCCAACTTCTTACTGACCTAACTAGACGTGAGGTGGAAGGACAAAATTTGGGGGGAAGAATACCCACCTATTTCCCCCTCTTGCCCCCCATAGCTCCGCCACTGGACGAGACCAAACGTTCAAGAGAGCGAAAATTACAAATGAGAAAAGCAAAATATAAATTCGCGAGACTGAAACTGTAAAAGGCATTAAAATGGTTAAACGGTTCACTTGACCGAAGGAGAGAAAGGCTGGCGTGACCGAAAATGGCAATAGGGTAAACCTGGTTTTGCGACCGAACCCAAACCGTACCCGGACCTTTTCTCATTTCGGTCAGACGGACTACAGTATGCTGTGTCCGTCTCGATTACCATCGGTTTCGTGGATCTTCCATTTCGCTATAACCGGGAAAACAAGCCAGTGAGCCACAACTGCAAAAAAGCCTAGGCTAGTCCGACTTTCACCAATTGGTTTGAAATTGAGTATAGTAAATCTTGTCCTAACTAATCAACTGACTGGGTCAGCAAGACAAATTTAATGACTTCAGTAGACTTTGCAACTGATTCCAGACAAAGGGTCGCAATAGAGTCAAACAGAGAATGTTTTCAATTCCAATGTATAGTTTTTTTTTCAAATAGTGGCACTCCGCTAATGATTTTTCTGGTGAACAGAATACTTGGGAGGACAATGCAGACTTGCATATCAGTATTCATTCTAAAAATTTAAAAAAATGTGTAGTATTTGTAACTAGTCCACCGATCAAAAAATGCGAAAAACTTGCACTTTTTTGTGTAATAAATTTACTCAACATTTGTAATTGTGATAAACATATGTGTAAGTTTATTAGTTTGTGTAATTTCTACCCATCGAGGGGCAGCCTGAAACTCATCTGATGGGGTCCAAGGGCAAATCCCCGGTCATTGGGGGTCTAGGGAGAAGCCCATGGAAGCTCCTGCTTTTTAGGGTCTTTGTTGGGTATTAAGTGGTTAATTAAGGTTAATTCTATTGATTCAACACTGGTCTAAAAATTACCTCCGTGGAAACTTATAGTAAGACTTTTGGTAAAACAAAACCTAGTGAAACTTTCTACCAAGAGCGGATCCGGCTGATATTTTGAAGAACAGGAGCTGACATAGAGAGAAAAGAAACAAGTTGATAGGCACTTAAATGTGATTCTCTTAAGGAATCATGTAGGCCTAATTCTGCTTGAACGGTTCCCTTAGTGAGACACCTTCAGTTGACGCAGTCGAAAGTGTGCAGAAAATTTTGAAAAAACGCAACCCCTCAGACAGCCGGAAATGTCATTTTCCAGGTGTTTTTCGGATGTTGTCCTTTGAAGGACAATGAAAATTACTGCCTTTTCTTGTCAAAAGAAGAATCAAATCTAAAAAAATTCTTGGTCAAACTCTGACTACAGAAGACATATCGTTCTTTTTTTTGAAAATCCCAAATCTCGGTTTGGGCAACACGGGGGCACAACATTTTTTAGGGGGCACATGCTCCCCTGGTCCCCTTGGTGACGCCACTTCGGCTTAATTATAATGATAACATTAGCGAATCCTTCTTGCATGTGGGTGTGTATTTGAATGTGTATGCGTATATGTGTAGGTGTGTGTGTCTGCAGCCAGCATTGCCTCTGTTCGCTTCCGGATTGTCGTTTCTCCAATGACGTTCGTGTGAGGTTAAAGTCAAACTCTCTACAAAAAAAGAAGTGAAATGAAGTACGGATGAAAAATTGAGACGAAACATTTTTTTCTACAAAAGCTAAAATTTCTTTTACGATGGAGAATTTCCACTCCAATTTCGATCGGTTTGTACGCTTAATCTATAAAACAATGTTTTTACTCTTAGAGTTTAAGAGAGTAAGAATCTTTGCAGAAGGTAACTTTTTAGGTACTAAACTTATATTACCTGTTTGAAATCTCGTAAATAATGAAGATTATATTTTAACTAAAGGTGAATGCATTTACCTTTAAACGAAGCAAAACCAAATCCTTCCTCACAAAAGCCACAGACAGAGCAAGTCCAGAGTGTACCATGTAAAAACAGTCTGTTTACTTTGATTTTGGCCTTGCATAATAATCTCTACTGTCTGACTGTATTGCTATTCTTACAGATTAGTAGTAATAACATCCTAAAGGTACATTAATTCCTCACCAGAGCAACCGGGAGAGGACATTGGACCGTGGATACCTCACTGATTCTATTGGCTTAAGTTCTTAAAATATGTTATGTATTTTAACTCGATTTTTTACTTCGAGAAGGTACCAAATGTGGCATCAGATTGCAAGAAAAGACACTTCATTTTTCAAACATTTCCCTCCCCTTAACCACCAACCCGGACCAGCTATCACATTAAACGCTGTGTGCCACTTTGAAAAAATCGTGACTTGTTATAATTTAAACGTGTGAAACCAAGGGACACATTCAAAATCTCCATCTAAAGTAAATCTGTCGATCGAAGAACGGCCATAGGGAGGTAACATTACTCTGAACAGGACAATCTCCTCTTGCCATGTCCGTATTTATATTTCTCTGTGTGTGGAAGCGCATGTGTGTAAATTTCCTTGTATGTGGGGATCCTTCGATAAATGACGTAAAAATAAAAGTTAAAATGTCTATAATCATTTTAGCTCTAATGATTTGCGTTCATTTGCCAAGGAATGGTGATGCAATGGATTTGCTTTATTTTAAAATATTTTTGTTGGCATTAAAGAAGACAAAACATTGAAAAGAGTATAATTCTCTAGTTACTGTAAGTACTTTTTCCTGTTCTTACTGTACGTAGCTTAATAAATCAAAATACCGTGCAATATCTCTCTACGTTAGAAATAATGAAATACCAGCGGCGGTCGTACGTCTTATGAAACACTTATGTACTTCTCATTTATATCTTTCAAGTTTTAAGTCTCAGTCAAGTTGTAGTTGATGAATAATTATAAAGAAGACGTATCTGTAAGACGCAATTAATCCCCCCTGCCGTTGCACAACGCCCCGTTCAACAATGCTAGGCGTTCACTGAAATATTCCTAATGAACTACCTGAGTGGTATAGGTATTTAACACGTTTTTGTAATTGCCAATGCTTTTATTCGTTATTGACAAGCAATTCGATGGGCAATTAAGAGGATATAAGGACAATTTAGTCGCTCTATCTAGTTGTACTTACGTAGAAATAAATGCCAAGTTGGAAATTCACCATTAATTGTGAATAATTTACATTGCGTGGGTTGGGAAATTTAACAAAAGGTTCCTTGGCTGGGTTTGTTACAAAACAGTGAATAATTGTTCATGCAGGAACAGACAAGTCCCGCTGGATTTGTATTGCAAGGTTCTTACTTCCTACGAATCTCTTTCGTAGTAGGTATACCTAGGGTCTGCAGGGTTCACATGCCACTTTCTCTGAGATTTCCAAGTTCACAATAAAAATGTCACTGGGTGTTGCATTTGTATTGTATCGTTTGTATTGTATGTAAGGGTTAGGGATTACGTTAGGGATCAGTAATCATTGGTCTTTTATGGAATTTCTTTAAGACAGTGCTCCTTGGTCCAACAAATTGGAACTCCTAAACAATAAAGGTAATTCTGTCTCAAATGTTTCTAAAATTATGTATAGTAATGCAAAAATTACTGATGATACTGGAATTGCTAATGCGCTTAATGACTATTTCTCCACTATTGGCACAAAGTTCAGTGATGATATCTCTTGCGATACAGCTCCTACGGATTTTATGCAGCTTAGTATACCTAATACCATTTTCCTATTCCCCATCAGTTATGACGAAATCTTGAAAGAAATTAATTCTCTTACAGAGGGGAAATCGCCCGGCATGGATGGCATTCCTCCAAAAGTTTTTAAGTCTGTCTCCCACGTTATAACCCCTGTACTTAGTCACATTTTCAATCTCGTTTTTACTACTGGTATTTATCCCGACGCTTTGAAAGTGGCTAAAGTCATCCCGATCTTTAAAAAAGGAGATCCAACGTTGCCTGAAAATTACCGTCCCATAAGTTTGCTCCCATGTATCAACAAGTTGCTAGAGAGGTCTGAAAAGCGATTAAGGTCCTTCTTAAATAACAATAATATACTCTTTGACTTTCAGTTTGGTTTTAGGAAACACCATGATACAAGTCATGCTCTTTTGGAGACAGTCAATTGTATTCGTACCTACCTCGATAGTGGTGATAATGCTCTGGGCCTTTATCTTGACCTTAAGAAGGCTTTTGATACAGTCAACCACACAATACTCCTTGATAAATTAAAAAAATATGGCATTCAAGGTGAAGCCTTTGATATTATGCATAGTTATCTGAATAATAGAAAACAATTCTTGTATGTAAATGGTATTTATTTTACCTGTACCTTCGTTAACGTAGGCGTGCCTCAGGGCTCTGTGCTAGGACCACTACTATTTTTAATCTATGTAAATGACATTAAAAAATGTTGTGCCTCACGAGTCTCTAAGACTCTTTGCCGATGACACGAATGTATTTGTCCATGACAGTTATTGTATTACCCTTGTTGATAAAGCTCATTCCGTAGTCAATCAACTTAAGACTTGGTTTGATGCTAATAGACTTACTTAACATCTTAGGAAAACCAATTTTTCGATTTTCCATGCTAATGCCCATATACCCCATTCTTGTTCAGACCACTTTGTCATGAACGATGTAAATATCCTCAAAACAAACTGTGTTAAATACCCGGGTCTATTGATCAATGATCAGCTATGCTTTAAGCAACATATTGACCATCTTTGTAACAACTTCGTAAAATATAATGGAATTTTTTATCGCCTTAGGGCATCACTTACCCCTGTTGCAACCCAGTTATATTACTCACTCGTTTTCTCTTAACTGTCTTATGGTATGGTAATATACGGCATGTCTAAGCCTTCTTTGCTCAAACCCCTGCAAGTTCTTCAGAATAGGATTTTAAAAACTTTTACTTTCAAAGACCGGCGCCATTCCACGAATACCCTGCATAGAGACCTTAACATCCTTAAGATCAGCGATATTCATACTTTCAAAATGTGTTCTTTTATCTATAAGGATATTAACAATCGTCTTCCTTTTGTATTTAGTAAAATCCTTAACCCTAGCTTTTCTACCAATGCTCGACCTAGTACAAGAACTAATGCCCTCTTTACGGTTAGTAGGAACCATACTAGGCATGGTAAATTATTGTTAAGTAACTATTGTTATAAACTTTGGAATTCTCTCCCCAACGAAATAAGAAATGTTAAAACACATGCTACTTTTAAGGGTAAGGTAAAAAATTACCTAAACTTGTTAATTATCCCTTTTTTTTTGCTTTCTTAGTTGACTTTGTTGTTTCTTTGCTCTCCTTTTTCCTCTTATTTTCTTTTTTTGTTTTTATTTTTGTTGTATTGTCTCTTTATGGGAACTAGCTCGTTAAGCTATTATTTTCCTAGTGTCCTGTCCGGTTCTGTATTTCAGTTTATATTTGTAAGGACGAAATTAATAAATGAATGAATGAATGAATTGTTTACATGATCTATTACTTTTGTTATGTTTAAAATCCCTATAAACTGAGAAATCCTAGATTTATATCTAATTTTTCCCCAAAAATCTTGTGAGGCTGAGTTGCACCGTCTTTGGCAGGCTTTTTATGCTGGTAACTCACTTTCACGAACCATAACCCCCTTCCACATATGTATGATGCGTACAACAAAATTGAAGCCTTAACTTTACAAAGCTGTAGGAATTGTTTATTGTTTAACCTCGTGATTTCTCTCAGTCTTTATATAACCTGATAGCATATTAAACGTTATTGTGAAGTACACTTAATTAGCCTCATTTTCTCCTACGAAATTATTTATTTTGAAAAAGTTTTAAATTTTGCTCTTGAATGCTTCGTTAACAAAGTATTAAGTCTTAAAAATGTTTGAATGCTACCTCAGTCTATCAAGCAAGTACCGTTTTGCCAATCTTTTTAAAGAGACTATCTCTAGATCTCCAGGCTCCGCTAGGCACTTATTCCAGTCGACGCTACAAGTAGCCCATTAGGGACAAGGACCCGTCCCAGCAACTAGGATCAGGACCAACAGGGTACGATAAAACATTTAGTCTACCTCACAATCCCACTGCAAGTGAAATAAATTTCACTTAATGGAATTCAATACCAAAGTTACATCATTAAATATTGTCGCATAGACCGTGACGTTCTTCTCAAAAATGTAACCAGTTTAAACTTTGTCAATAATTGTTTCATTTTGCACCTTAGGCAACGTCATCAGTGAACCACCGAGTTATGGGAACTGTAACAGAAACAATATATGGAAGCAACTTTACACTGGGCATGCACAGGATCTGGGTAAAACAGTAAGTGTATGTTTTGAGCAGTGATTGTATGGACCAAAGTTCACGCCATAACCGGAAAAAACCCTCCCACATGTATCTGGTAGCAATATATCCGAGAGCACTCTACTGCAGCAGTAACCCGTTCCTTGCTTTTTCGAAAGCTCAGTATAATCACCCTCGGTTTCGTTTATTCCTTCATTTGTTGCTGTTTTTCTTAAAAGTAATACTTTTCCAAATTTTGCTAACCTTAAATAAAGATTTGAAATATTCCCGCCCTTCTTTGCCGTATTCCTTCATTTCTACCCTGGTTTCGTTCATCAGGCCAGGTTTGTTTCTTCAATGCATATTATATTAGTATCCTTTTCAGCAGTTGCCAACATTTTTGGAGTAGTGACCAATTAGGATCTAGTACAACCTGTTCTTTCTATTGTTCGACACAAATTAACGTCGTACGACCACTGCCTACGGCAGACTCTAAGAATATTGACTTCTGGGGCGAGAATATGTAGTAGTTAGGAAATTTGGTTGGTTAGAAAGAGAGCTGTCGGCAAGATTTTGCAACACTGTTAAATGAGTATCACCAATGATCGACGTCTGTGGACGCATATTTACACCAAGATCAAAATGAAGTCTTATTCGCTTTCATGACGAACAGTGCATAACAAGCATATTGTGACAACTCCCTCAGATTTTTGCTTTTATGACGTCGATAAGAGAAGATAACCGCAGGTCATTGAGATTCAATTCCCAGCTTTTGTGCTTCCTTTGAAACTATTCCTCGTTGCAATGTTTCGGAAAAAATAGGGTACCAAAGACTTTATTTACAACGTGACATTGACTAAAATATCTATAAGTTTTGTGCGTCTACTTTGAATTGAATATGAAAAAAGAATGTTAAATTTGTTGTTTTCTTTTGAATATTTATGTCCTTCACGTCGTAATTCTTTTGAAACTTCCAAATTAGACGTAGAAACCGAGATACCTTTTTATACAGTAAGTGCAATTAACTTAGATCTGTTTCATACTAATGGACCAGGTTGAAGAGACGAGTGCTTTCACTTGTTGGTGACTAGGAGCCACTGTCATTAATAATTTCTTTTAGCAGAGACTTATCCAGGAAGTTTCAATGGAGTGTATAAAGGATTTAAAAACTCTGGTCTGGGTTCCCCTACCCTAATTTTTTTTCTTTTAGACGTTAGCGAGGTGCAGAAAAATGGTATATCTTTCATACATTGAAACATGTTTAAACATGTCTACATGACGTTATTCATGAGGGAGGCTCAAGCACCCTGTCTGAAATCGTCACTTGAATTGCCCTTACCAAGAATTAATCTTTACTTCCCATTACGAGGGTATCAAAAATTTTAAAACTGGATGGATAGTAAAATGCAATCACTCCAACTTTAAGTCGTGTAGAAGACTTTCCTGCTTCATAATTGGCTCTTGAGAATCACGTGACAATATTTTTTCACCTTAAATGTGAAATTTTCTAAAACGTTACAGCTTGGTTCATCTTGATTAAGCAATACTGAAGTCCTGATGGAATCGACGAATTGTGTTAGACGAAAAGACCTCCGGATTTGACAGGTAATATTTGGAGACAAATAACTACTGTCAAAGGGACACACACTTTACTAAAGTTATTGAAGCATTGGACATTTTCCAACGGTGGAGACCTCTAGCTACAACATCCCCAAGAAGAAAAATCATATTTACAAGAGGAGTTTAATATCAGATTTTTACAAAATACTGAGCCACAACCAGAGTTTTATTTTTTTTTATAATTTTCAGTTCTGCACCATATTTGTACGTTGACTTTTAAAACTAACAAAAATTGATTTGTGATCAATGTCTAACGTCGTAATTGGTTACAGTGCAGTGGAGGTGGTCTTGCATTTGTGTGTAATTATTTTACCCTACATAAACTTAGAAATTTTCATTCAACTGTAATAAGCCCAAATATAAACGTTTCTTCAAATCTCAGATTAGGTCCTTTTAATGTTTCTACATTCTGGTAAACAATCAGGTCAGAAGGGAAAACGAGATGCTAGAACAAAAGGCTAATATTTTCTGTCAAACTCTGATTGCCCTCTGTAAGATAGTTGTCAAAATGGGTGTGTCTTCTACACCCGTGGGAGACTGAATGTCAGCTCTTCGGTACACATTATAAATTATAATGTGAAAATGATTATTCAATTTTAGGAGAATCTTCTCGACATCAGGGACAGATCAAAATCTTGTCAAAGTTTAACTACATTTCGCCAAATTCAAAAATCAATTGTAAACCAACCGTAGTGTAACTTTTGACAAGTTTCCGGGTCTTGTCAATGATTGTTAGTTAAAACGGGTTAATTTTCTGAGCAGGTTACGATATCTCTTGTTTCTGCAAGGACAAATGAATGCTGTGGAATTTTTCTCAATGATATTTTGTTAAGACAGTGAATTTCGGTGTATTTAATCCAAGGATATTGTAATATATATATCGTATTTGTATTCAGAGTCTATGAAGGATAATAACGGGCATGACATAATACTCTGACGGCAAACCACAGTGGTTAATCTGACCAGGAAGGTGTCCTTGACAACTTGACAGCTCCGCGACCTAACTCAGCCACCCTCTCCACGTACAGAAGTACCCCTATATGAAAAAGATAGACTTGCTAGCTTTGACCAGTTTTTATAATCTAAAGGGACCTTATCTGTATACAGGCACGGTGGAACGGGACTAAAAGGTTGAGAGGCTAATGAATGCCCGCAAGACTATCTAAGCGGAGCTCCACACTCTGTTTTCGCGGAGCGCATACAAGAAAATTTTTACTTTACCAAACCCCCTGCTGGACGGAAACGGCACTTCCCGGACGTTAAAAGCTGCATGTACCCACTTCCTGAAACTGGTCTTTGCAAATATTGGGAAGAATGAACATATCTTTAGTCCCCAATCCTTTTATTAGGAAGGTTAGCCCCAGGCCCCGGTTCCTCCG
This sequence comes from Holothuria scabra, assembly GCA_037179385.1. NCBI lineage: Eukaryota > Metazoa > Echinodermata > Holothuroidea > Aspidochirotida > Holothuriidae > Holothuria > Holothuria scabra. The sequence continues at coordinate 437,300 of CM074188.1, forward strand.
CCACTGTCTGTACATCAGATTCTACGAGCCGATAATGTGGCTGGGAATGATTATGTTTTGTCAGGTTGTTGAAGAAACTTTACATAATTGTGTCTCCCACGTCAGACCCATTAGGGTCTGACGTGGGAGAACTTACACAATGAAAATGAACCATAATACCACGTGAGTTCCTTATTGCCCATACCGTGCCCATTTACTATCACAGGAATATCCCGCGTGGACATACTGAGAGCTGAGTTGCGCCTATATAAACCAATGATTTTAAAGTAATTAGTAGCCTTCCCAAATTCATATTAACATAACGACTGTAAGAGGTAAACGGAATGCAAACTGAAAAGTTTGAATGTTAAGTGTTTACGTCATGGTCTGAGTTGCCTCTATCATTTGAATGTTATGTAAGTTCTGTTGTTAATTCATTTGCGTGTAATTTTAAGTTACGTAATAACAAGGTACGCTGTGATATGTTTCCAATGAGTGAAGGAGGGTTTCGTTTTGGTCGTAATACAGTAAAGTTCGTTTTCGGCCAGTCTCCTCTCGAGTCCTTTATTTCCTTCTATGTTCGTCTCTACTTTTCGTACACCGCCAATGTCCGTTACATCGACGTATATCAGACAAATGCCCTCTTATTTCAATAACGATGGCTTTTAAAAAAGTTTTCATAATATGGGCAAAGCATTTGGAAGAGTAAGTATTTATTTCTGCATGGATTTAATTAAAACGCAGTGTGTTTTTTATGAATCATTGGTGATATTCGGGTATGCTTATTTAATTCGGGGTCAGTGAAGTTTGCCTTCAAACATATTAAACTTTGCAATTAAAATTTATCAGTGTCTCCCTGGTTTTCAATTTATCCTCAACACGGTGAGTCCTTATCCCATGTAAATTTACAGATAAATCATGACCATCATTTGGTTTGTTTGTGTACAACTATCCCATTTCTGTAGTTACCTGATAGTTGCCGGAATTTAGCTCATCTGTAATAGAGACGTCAATTCACCTGTCTGTCCACATAATGTATACTGAAACATTCATTCACAAGGCAGATCCAAAGAGATCGGGGTTAAAAATGCAATTACAATTGAATGTTCAGACACGTTCATAAATTCGTAATGATTCTGTCACGATTCCGTCGTTATTGTCAGAAAGAAAAGAAAAATAGTTGTTTTGACTCCAATGAATTATTGTTCAAATTCGGCACTAGATTTTAAAGTATATACTTAGAAGGTAGTTAAATGAGGCATACGGTGGATACACCTGGTCGCGAAGATCTCGACACACTTTTTAGGTTTCGTCAGAGAGCTGTTAATCTAGATGGGTACAGCAGCATTATGGCTTCACCCTGGTGGCTAATGACAATATTCATTCTGTCCGTACGAGTATAGCTTTATAAATAATCCTGCGACCATTTCCAAAACAGAGTTAAGAGCAAGCTCATAAGATGAGGTAATTCACTTCAAATTTTAGATTAAATCTTTCCTTAGTCTGACAAAATCTACTGTGAACAGAATTTTAATTATTGGCAGAAATCCAGTGAGCTTATTCAACTCAACGGACACAGGATAGATGCAATGGGAATCCTTATCAATGACACAGAGCTACTTCCAAGTTGGTTCAGTTGTCTGAGAAAATTTCATTCAAATTGTTCAAGCGATAGAAGAGACGTTGTAAAGAAAACATAAAAGGGAAAGCTATTGACTAAATTTAAATAGATGATAAAGGAAATTGAAGGTTCATTGTAAAGTTAATAACATGATATTTCGTTAATTTTCTCATGTAGTCTGGTAGCCATTTGAAATGAAGTTACTGTTCAGCTCTGTTGTACGTCACATAGATATTAAAAATAAAATAGATCAGTCGGTGTGTATGAACTTAACTTCTTTTGGCTTGTATCGGTGTTTTGGCTAATATATTGTAGACATAAGCTTGCGGTTCGTGCCCCATTCGACTAGATACTTTTTAATAGAGTGTGACTGAGTTTTTTTCCAAGTAATTGTAGCAATAATGGACAATGATTCCATCAATATTTTACCGTTTCCAATGTTTCGATCACTTTGAATAATTAGTAGAATAACTTAGTCTCTGGTATGACATTTCTAACTTGCTTCAAGTCTTCACAATTTTCCGTCCTTTTTTCTCTTTTTTTTCTCTTCTGTTCTTTTTCTTCAGGCTTATTTGTGTTTGCAACTCAGCTACTCTAGGTAACTTGCTTTTGTTGTATTGGTTAGTAGAACTCTCGACAAGCCCCTCAGGGTTTTTTAGTTTTTCTTCCATCTACTTCAGTGTTATGGATGTATTCATTACTTTTGTGTATCCATACATTTTGATGATGTAGAAAAACAAATAAACGAAACGAAACAATGGAAAACTATGCATTTGTGCTAATTATCAGGAAAAATTCATAATTCCCTTTTCAGATTTTGTGGAGGTTGGAGTGATATAAATTCAACCACTACCCAAATAATCATGAAGACGAATAGACAGAATTCATGGGAAGGGTTTCGGTAGTGTGACATGGGGGAGGAATCCAAGGGGAAGGGGTATCCCCCATCCCCTTGAAGACGGATCTCATTTCTTGTTTAGGTCTCAAAGTGCAAAATGATGCAATATTGGAACTTAAACGTTAGTTTATAGTGATCTTTCTTTTGCTTTTATTTTTTTATTATTATATTTCAAGCTAAGATCAAAGGGTGCTAAACCCCCAACCCTCTCCTTGGCTACGCTCCTATAATCAAGAATACCATACACCAAATCGGAGGTAGTCTTCTCGAGTAAGCACTTTAAAAAATATAACTTCTAAGAATTTAAAGTTCTCATTTTCTAAAAATTTTTGAGAAGAATTTATATCCATCGATGTTTGTCTGACTTTTATATAACTTGTAAGAATTTAAACTGGGTCTATGCTGAATGATGCATATACGCTATCTCAAGCCAAAAATAAATAAATATATAAGTAAATAAATAATGTGCCAAGGAACAGCAACGAAGGGTAAAAAAGAACATGCCCTTGTATAAACTAAATAAATTCAATTTGGCCAATTTAGTCAGAATCTTACTTTTAAAAACTACTCTCTTAGCTGGTATAATGTTCACTCAGTGTACAACCGGTTTTTAAGTTTTGAGACCGATTGAAATAAGTTGTAAAGAGCATGTGTTACATTTAATAGCTGACACTGGACTGATCAGTGTTGTAATGGCCCATCAGAACAATATCAGAACCGTTAAGTCACAAAGAAACAAAACAAACTTCAAAACTATAAACCAGGACAATCAGCTTTTCTAAAGGTTGTGATCAATCTTCATTATTTTCTTTTACTAGGTTACAGCAAACCTTTGAGTCGCACTTCTGGATTTTAAAATGCTTTGTTTTTCTTTGAAATAAATCGTCTAACATTTGGTTTTTGTTCAGAATAGAACTTAGCGACTCTGAATAATAAGAACAATACTTGGGTTATATTTACTTCTCATGGCCAGTGGCTTCTACGTTATATCATAAGTGTGCACATTACACTCTCTCCAACCGTATTGCGATGAACGATAGAAACTGACCATCCTCTAAAGACTGATGGTCGGTCGCATTCAAACCACAAGTATGATATTCCTGCTTAAAGAAGAAATGCGGTCACCCCAATTTTAAATAGGTGTAACAATCTGTCCTTTTTCATTTTCGTTTAGCTTTCTCACTAATTATGAAATGTAGGTTAGGGAATCCTTTGTTTACCTTGAATATACAATGAATAAATCCTTAATTTACTAAAACGTAGTTGGAAGCGAAATAATTAGGGATCTTTTGGAGCTAATTGTTGTTTCAATATAAGTTTGGAGAGACTGCTTTCCCCCTTTAAGGTCTAACAAAGTGAAGAATGAAAGGCGTTTTTATAAAATTGTCAACAATAGTAATTTTACCACAATATTATTTTATTTACGTCCAAAACTCACCCACCAATATTCCATTCTTCTTTACAAAATGTAATATTGATAGTAGCATACGGAATTACAAATGCTTCATTTACTTGTAATAGCTTTTCAAACATAACAATGTAGTTAGGCCTATTTTGTAGAAACTTACATATTACTGTTCTGACTATATTACTACAACCTTTGTTACAGACATGCTCAGTGAGGCTCTAGCACTTCGTTCTCAAATGTTTTTCCTGTACTCGCACTCATACTCATATAGACTTCATACAGTGACGTCACACTGACGCCTTTTTTTTTGGAGGAAAACAATGAGAAAGTACAGGTTGCACGCAGTATTGCTCGTCTCTGGGATTAATAAGCTTACGAGACTCGACTTGTTTGACGAATCCTCAGTGCTTCCATTCATTGGTGTAAATTGCAATGATACAAGTGTCCTCCCAAGGCCGGTGTACTTTTTGCTCTGTGATATCACATGCCTAAGGTCTATCGGTACTCGTACTCGAGCACACCACACATTCGAGAGTTTCGCATTACAAGCCTACCTTAGGCCTACCCTATACCTTCCGTATACACAGCAAAATATCAACATTCAAACCAACAAGAAAAAACTTTTTGTGATAAAGTTTGGTTTCACAATTTGTGCTTTGCTTGAGTTTATATGTATTTACAAGGTTTTTCCGATCGATTATGTGCCAATGCTAATAATATTGAGCTTAAAACAATAACTTCAATACAGTGTATACCTTGTGCTGCTTAGGACGATTCTATGTACATGCAATTACCAGTGGAACTATATAACACAGATAGGTCAGTAGATGCATTATGGTTTTAAAAAATACCGATAATTCCATAGCGGATTTTTTGTTAATTCCACTGGAAACTGACTATAAAAAGTTGCACGAGTGACGATTAACGCCATAAACATGTATCTTCCGTATACAAAGTTTACGTTCATTGTGCCATGTCATACGTCACTGACCACTAATTTACAATGATGTGCCCCTATGTAGCTTCAGCTTCTTTGTCCTACCTGTTTATGTAACAAAACTAATGACGTATTGATTCCTTGTCCCATGTACGTGCATTGCACCTAACTTTATGAAATCATTATAACAAACATATATGTTAGTAAAAGAGGCGTCGATCCTGAGAAGGGGACAATTGCCCAACCAATGAAAATATTGGGGGCAGACATATCGTTTTCCCCCCAATAATTCAGGCAGATTAAAAAAGAGGCAGAATAGACAAAATATGGCATTGTGGTGTACAGATGACTTTAGGGCTTCGAGCAAAAGTCAATTTGAGGTTATTTTAATTTAATAAAACTGCATTTATAATGCACCATCTATATTTTGTGCACATGTGTGTCAATGTAAGTGTGTCAGTTTGTTTGTGTTTATAGGAATGCATTCGCGTTCGTGTGGGTGAATTGCTTATAGATGAGTCCGGTCTCGGACGCGATATGAGGTTGTAGCTGTTGAAATTTTTTGCCCCCCCCCCCCATCCGCAAACCAGCTCTACTCCCCAGATTAGTAATTATTATCATTGTGAAACCGGTCAGTGGCCTAGGACCTTTCACATAGGCTACTGTAGGTATCCCTTTTAAGAAGTTTTACCTTTTGAGAGTGTTCTTAATTTTCCAATCCAGCAGGAAATAGCGCATGGATACTTTTAATAAATGACATTTAAGGCTCACTATAGTTGTATTGGTGGCCGTGATTGAATCTCATGTCTAAACAATCGTTTGTTGCCATAGGAACTCTACGTTTGTAAAGTTAAAAGCTGGTGCAGCTGAGGAAGGATTTGTGCAGGAGTAATGTTATGCATAAATCCTTTTAACCCTTTACCGTTGTGCTTCAATCGGGGCATATTTGCGCGCCTCGGGAGTGGGCGGAAAAGCGGACGTATCACGACCCGCATCGGCTTCCGTAGGTTATTGACCCCGTGACCTTAAACTATTGTCTCTCTCGTTGTTGTGGCCGAATTTTCGGGTAGCTACTCGCAGTTTCGAGCTCCGCGTGAAACAGTACAGATGGGTGACAACCGCGCTCTCCGCATGGGTCCAAAAGGACCCAAATAACGGTAAAGGGTTAACAGAGTGTGCTTATTCATTTGATTGAAAACACCATCAGTTATTTCGGCTTCAATCGGGGTGACACTTTCCTCAGGTTCAGCATTAATTGCGTAAGTCAAAGGGTGGTCCTCCCCCCTCTCCCGGACAGACTGGCAAAAATAGGACTCGTTCAGGGCGAAAAATATAGGACGCAGGCAAGTGCGGAATAAAAATGTATGTAAGCCTATCTGTTACAAATTGCTGTAACTAAAAGTGCAATATTTTTAGAGTTTAAAATTAAGTTTCGAACTAAAACAAAATAATAAAAAGATAAGCATAATTTTTATGGCCAAAATTAGCAACTCTCTTTCTAGAGAGGTCATCCCGGCGGTGGGGATATGTCACCCATGAAAATGATCATATACAATACAACGTATCTAATAAATCCCTGGCTCAAGTATATTACCATGCCTATATCTATTAATCACCATGCATTCTAAGTCTTATTTTGTGAGCATTTCTAGCCTTTCATTCTAAACATTTTCGGCACATGCGCAATTATTTGTAGTCAAATATTGTTATACTTACCGTACGCTTCAAAATTTTTCTTCAAATTGACTTAAAGTGGATAGTTAATTGCAATTAAATTAAGATTTTGTAAAAGACGAAATCTTGTGATTTTCTTCAGTTACTGAATTTAAAAATAATGTCATGTTGCAAGTTAACACGGTTTGTTAAATGCACATACCAGTTCATTTTCTCCATTTTTCATTTCGTTAGTTTATATTGTCATTGCCCAAAGTTGGTACGGTACATTTTTTTCTGATTACTTTGCAATTTGCTCAGTTTCATTGCAGTGCAACATTTTATTACACGGAACTCTTAATACTCTATTTTAACTTCTACATACGAGACTTGAAAAAGCCATGTAGATTTTTGGGGGATCGCGATTTTTCAAAATGTTCTAAATGCTCGTCCCCAACAGCCAGAGACGCCAGGCTTAGATGGTCAAGCAGAGTTATTTAGCTGAGAATGCTCTGCTCCGAAAACTGAAAGGCATCCATGGGCTACAAAGCGTTGACTATCAGCACCATTTCTCATTATTATTAATGCTTTCCCAATACTTACAGGAATGTATGTATTATTTTTTCCGAGTCGTGTAGGTGTATAGTCACCTCACATGTAAGGTGTCACATCTACCGTCAATCGTGATCACAGTTTGACACAGATACCGCGGAGTCATATATCAATTACTAAAAATATACATTTTGAAAATTAATTAGTTTTTAAAGATAATCAGTTCAAAGTTTGGACAAAAATTACCACTGAGCGTTTAAGGAAACTTTCATTTTCCAAAGAAAAATGTGCCCTCTCCTTTCACCCCAGAAGGAGTAAAAATCACCGGAAAATTGCTTCTTCATTTTACAAGGTTTCCTCCACTCTCAAAAAACAATCGCCGCTCATGTCCCCGGCACAGTATTAAATGCAGAATCAAGGTTTATTTACATTTTTCCACAACATAGAATAAAAGGGCACTAACTGATTTTAAGTAGCAAAATGACTCCTCCCACTTTACCTCTCCCTAAAGGACCTATCGAGTTTTTCGTTCGTTATTGAATTGTTCAAGAAACCATGCATTTAATAATCATGTGGCAAATTTTGAAAGCATACCAAGGAAATCTATGTCTACAAGGCAAGCAGGAAACTAAAAATCTGAAAAAGATTTCACCAAAAATTTTCATACACTTGCTCTTACTCAGTTTTCCCAATTTGCCAGCCAGCTGCAGTGTGCCCTGCCAGGGTGATGTCGGAGTGACACTTCCCCTGTCTTACGTTTAAAATTTTAAACTTTTTAAAACTTTAAAAATTTCTCCCGTGAAACCAGTTACGTTTTCATTTTAAACTTATAATTATTGTTCGGAAGTTTGCTGCTCTAAGTCTAGTTTAGTTTACATACTCATTCGTTTTAGTACTTGGTAAGTGACCGTCATCGGGTAGGACTGGAGGAGAGCTCTTCACCTGTTCTGGTTCTTTAACTCCTCCATCCAGAGATTGCTGATTACTATGCAAATTTTCACATTGACTCACTTCAATGGGAAGGGATGGTGAGCAGGAAAGCTCTACCACGTTAGGATGATCCTCTTCACTAGGTTTTGTGACAAGTGGTCTAAATGCTGAAGCAGAAGAGCGAGAACTCGCTGGGGAGCTCGAACCAGCCAGATCATCCAAGTTTGACTGGAGGGAGTTTGAACACCAAACTCCTGGAGAAATGATTGGTCTCCTCTCGTTGGCACCAGCGTCTTGTTCCGACTTCCGTTTTGATGGACATTCCCTCTCTTCACCATGGGCACCGTCCTCTGAGCCCCTTAGGCAAATAGGCTGACTCCGCGGAAACATCAAGGCGTGCCATGTGTTCAACAGGGAAGGTGGAAGGACACTAGTAGGTAAGGGTCCCTTCCAAAATGGATCTAATGACATGTGGTGCGGTAGGAAGTTACGGAGAGTTTCTGGAGTAAAATTCATCCCCGGGGTATCATGAAGACCAGCAGTTCTGAAAAAGTGACGAGCTGGATCAGTCAAAAAGGGTGGAACGTGCCGTGGTAGAGAATGATGCGGATGCAAGGCAGATATACTACTTGGTACGCTGTAAGTTGGGTCTACCTGGGACGGTTCGTCGTGTCGAACTCCTCTCAAAGGTTGAAAATTCTTGCTTCCATCACATAAAAAATCATAGTTAGTCAAAGACGGGAAAACTCGTAGTTTCTCCAAGGGAAATGGATTGACATGGCATTTGTATGGATCCAAATAGCCTGGCAAAGAAGGTGCGCCGTTGTGTCGAACAGGTTTCTCGGAGTGGTGAGATATTCTCCTACGGTTACCACCATTGAACATTGCTTTAACATCCTCCCAAGCCTGCTGCAGAGCCTCGGTCGGATTTTCATCGTTAAGAAATATGTGTCTTCGCCATGAGTTGAAATTGGCGGCGTCCGGTTGTCGATATTTAGAGTCTGGTAAACGGTGGGTATGAAAAATGAATTTATTCGGTGAGAAGAATAAACTGCAGTAGCGACATTTCACGCACTTGGCCCGAGAACTATTGTATCTTGAGGGAATAAAACTACCCCTGCAACCCCATGCACATTTGTGGTAAACATCAAATGCAAAATTTTCAGGCAGTTTTGGAGGAGTGTTTTCAACCAGAAACGATTTACATAACCTCTCTGCCTCTCTGACAGTAATCATTCCACAGCGACGGGAGGAAGCTGGCATGGCGCCCACTCGACGTAGCATCTCAAGCTGCACTGGGGTACACTGAACACATGTAACGCCCAAAGCCACTCGTCTGTTATGAATCTCATTGTAGCTGTAATCTTTTAGAAGAATATTGGATATCTGGGCGAGACATAGCCTTTCTACACCATCCATTATTAACGCTGCAATAGGAGCTCCGAACAAAATCACTGTATGACATTGAGTGGAGTTTTGAATCTGTCTTGAAGTGGAGCTATCACCCGTTGATGACGACGTTGGGTTAGACGTCTTGGTCTCGCTTGGTCCAGCAAATACGTAATCTGGATACATCTGATGCCCAGCATTTGGAGATTTACAGCTCGACTCGATCGGTTTATCCCCCATTTTGGTTACTGAAAATTAAAAGTAAAAAATACTGCTTTACTGAACGATATTTTTACATGTGTTCAGTTTGTCTAATGGATAAACCAATTAATTATGTCACCATGCATATAAACAATTATTTTAAATGAAATTAACCTTGTTTTGTTTGCAAATTTTTATTTCCTGGGGAGCACTCGATATGGATAAGTCCTTTAAATTTTCCAAAGCGTTTACCTTCACATTTTTCTAATCTCATACAATATTTTTGCCCCGCATAGATTTGTAATATATTAACATTGCTGAACCTCTTTGAAATTGAGATCAAATAATTAAATGAAAGGATCTACTAGATTGTAAAAGGGAAGTGGGGGTCGGAGAATACGATTTAAATGAAATATTCGAATTATATGATGTTATTATTTGTACCATATTTGGTGCAAATTTATAAGTATATGGGGATGTATAAACCACACTGAATTAGGCTTGAGTTACCTAAAATTGAAAAGCGATTGTTAAAGCAGAAAATATCTGCCTAACTATCTTTCACCAAGAAAACATAGGTAAAGTACATTTATTGGCAGGGCTTTTGAATATTAAGTGTTTTAACTTTTTATTCCATTTATCCCTTTCAAAATGTACAGCTGCAAGGTTCATATTAAGTACAGATTAAAATTAGTTATTCTGAAATGATTGAGTAGAAATTTATGTAAAAGGCCGTTATCAGTGGCGTAGCTACGGGGGGGGGGAAGCAAGTTGCCCCCTGGAAAATAATTTGGGAAATTTGATGAATTTTCGCATTCAAACAAAATTTCTCAAATTTTGGGTTAGAATAAGAAATAGTGAGACATTTCTCATACATAATTCGTATTTTCATAAATTAATCCAGATTTCGTCAGTGTCGCATGAACTGGCCCTACTTGCGTTCCACGGAAATGTCCTCGTCGCGTAGCAGATTGGATATTGTCTTGTATACGCGTGGGTGTTAATATTAGTGCATTTCAGTGCACAAGAAGATGCTATTCAGAAATTTAATAACAGCTGATACAGTACAACTAAGAACGAAAGCCTGTAAACCCGAACTTATCCCCTTGTACACACAGTCTCTGCGTTGTACACTTTGAAGATTCAGTGAAAGAATGTGAAAACTGACAAGTCAATAATGTAGACCCCCCCCCCCCCCCGAGGTTATATTGTCCTACAATCTAGTAGCGGGAGGGGTTTAAACTATAATGATTTCACTCTTTGTACATAACGATGGATGGGATTAAAACAATAAATGGCCAACGATAAACTTAACGTTTGTCTAGAAGTTAGAATGACTGGGATCCATGGGCATACTTATATTTTGTCACTTAGCCTAATCCTTGGAGGTTTGCAGGCTAGTTCGGGATAGCTTTCTGCTCACTTGGGGTGTAACAATAAACGGGTCCATGAATACCTTGTAGCCTTCTACACTTAACAGACTGCTGTTCTAACGGGATATCCTGTGTGAATCGAACCACTATTATCCCCCCTTTCAGTGGCGTACGAAGGGGATACGATTGGTCCATGTCCCATCCTCAACAATGCTATTTTTTCTATGTTCTTATAAATACGTAGTCAAACTTTCGTAACACAGATTTTTACCTCAAAAGATAGCAAATGTGGCACCAGATTGCATATAAGGACACCCATTTTTTCAAAAATTTCAAAGGGGAAGGATTCTCTCTGCAAGGCCCCTCAGTGATGTCTTTTTTGTAATTCCTACAAATAGGCAAATTCTGTTTAGATTCTCTTTACAATCGTACATACGCTATATATTTTTAGCCATCTGAGGTGTCTGACTTTTCGAAATTTTCTCCTACGCTCCGCGCCAACCAACGGTCGCGCTTCACTTGGGTAATCTTTATGACAAAATAACGTTTTGTGGCCAAGAAAAACCTCAAATCATATACCGATCAATGCTCTTTTATTTTGACTTCTGAAAGTGTGCAAATTTAAAGACAAGTTTTACTTCGTAAGGTAGAATAAAAGGTATAATAAAAGGTATGCATGTAAAGACACAAAAGTTCCAGTTTTATCCTCATGAACCACCACGATTCATTGTTTAACACTGTTCTTGTCAAAGTCGAAAATCTTGCAACCATTTTGCGTCTAGGCTACTTGAAAACGTCAAAAAAATTCAGGACATCTCTCCCTTTAGACCATCCTGCATCCCCGCCACCTTCAGAGAAATCCTGCTTACGCCACTGCATTAGTACATACAAATAAACCAGATATTGTTGACCACAATAATATAATAAGAGTTGTTATTTTCAATTGCTTTATGTTATACTTCAACATTAAAATACAGGTAATATTACATATAATGACATGGTAATGTTGTTATACTTAAACATTTGCATATTTTATATGAAATACATACACATTGACATGGAAATGTTTTGGGGAAATTTCATACCTTTGCCCCCTCTGGAAAAAGCCCTAGCTACTCCACTGGCCGTTATCACAATGTCTTAAGTGAAGTCGGTATACTTGTATTTTATTCAATAAATTTGGATTTAAATATTACTTGATATTTCTGAGGAACAAGTTAAGAATGAATTCTAATGTTAATGCCAATATGTTCGGGGAGCTCGTTCTTGCAAACAACAGATGAGTTGAGAAAATCGGCGAGAGAAGGACGGATGGGGAGGAAAGGTTAACACAACAGAGGTCAATATGGGAATGTTTACCTCTAAATCGAGCAGAGCAGGAATCGGTCTGTGCTCTGGCACGCGAAAATGGTATTACGTAATCACGTTTGGAAATTTTTTAACTTCTTTCCCAATTCGGTGTCAAAATGACGAGGGGTTTCTCCGTCCAGTCAAACTGAATCTTTACAATGTTTTGAGGAAAGGTATGTTAAGTTTTAAATCACGTGAATCTTTTTAACAGATGACACTCGGCAAGAGCTATGGCAAGTTATGTTTGCAGTGTGCGTAAAACCCCCCAAAATCTGTGTTTCCAATACAGAACAATCAAGAATCACCTCTTTTTTACTGGAGATTGAAGCGACTTTTTCTCAAGATATGACTATGAGACTTATAACACTTTAAAGGAACCTGTTTATGGGAATGCATAGTGAGTGGAATGTGTTTATTTTTTACATTTTAGTTGGGTTCAGTTTGTCAGAAAATGTATCATATTTTCATAATGATTCGCACATTTAAGTGTGTACACTGAACACATGTGCACTAAACAGTCCCACATACAAGATGAGTAAAGGGGCGTAATTGGGATGAATTTTTTAGCGACCTTTGTGACAACCGGGAATGTAGGGTGGTCCTTTCTGAAAGACTCTCAAAGTAAAGCGACTTCATAAGTTAACGTGGAGCGCACAGAAAATTGAAAACATAGCGACAGCCGTAAATGGAATATCCCAGAAGAAGTAAAACTACGCAGTCGATGTTTGACCTTTTGATCAGTTGATTGTTATATTTTTTCCTCAATGAAAATATGCAAATTGCAGTATAATTAGAAAATTTTCTGATAATATGTAGATTTGATCGATATTTTTGAACCAATTTCAAAGTTTTACCCAGATCTACGAATAGAGGCTAAGAAGTAATTGTTCTTCTATAAGCTCACCAACTGAGTTGCGAATTTAATATTTTTTTGTTTTTTTAGGAAAATTTTACCGTGAAAATGACACTTTCTATCAGTGGTGTACGAAGGGGGGGGGGATCTTTATTAAGACCCCCAAAATACGTAGTCATACCTTAGTAACACAGGTTTTACTTCAAAAGATAGCCTATTTGGCACCAGATTGCATATAAAGACACCGAATGTCTCAAAAATTTTCAGAGGGGGAGGATTGTCTCTTCAAGGCCCCTTAGTGATTCCATGTCCTTTTAAATTCCTAATGATAGGCAAATTTTTTTCATATTCCAAATTTTACGTAAATAGGTAGCCCCTGTGTCTCCCTGGTGGCACCGAGTACCTGTAAGGACACCTACGGTACCTTTTTAAAATTTCTCAAAAGGGAAGGGACCATCCCTTAAGACTCCTTCCCCCGCCGACATTGAAGTACGAGACGGCGACAGCGGAAGGAGGATGTTCAGGTGCGGTACGAAATAGTTTGCCATTTATCACGCAAGAGATGTTAAGAGTAAAATCATAAACAGACGGGAGTTCGAGCAGTCACAGACAATTTCATCAATTCAGCTGATCTTTAATTTAGTCAAGAATCTCGATAGAGACGCATTAGCATATTTTCAATTCCGTTGTATCGTTTCCCCGAAAGGAATTATGTCAAAATCATTTAATGTAATAGTGGTAGTACACTTTGCGTGTTATTTTTTCATCACTTGGCATGTTCCTGATTTTCTTCTTACTGCAAACAAAAGCTAAACATAAAGACTGCATGTTCAGGTTCTCTTTACAAGCATGAGAACGGAATTTTCGGATATCTGAGGGTGACGATCATTTTCAAAATTTTCTCAATGCTCCCCACCAACCAACGGCGGCGCTCCACTTAGATAGTCTTTCGGGTAAATTTACATTTTCGGGGTCAAATAATTTTTTTAATGACTTTCTGATCACTTTGCGGTTCGCGAACTTATTTTGAAGTGAGCATTTTATTGCAAACGACAAACAAAGGTACAGACTGCTTAGATTTTTCGTAAGCGTTTGGCTGGGATGAATATCCATTTTCAGCCTGACAGGGGTAAGAACTTCCAACAGGAGACCCTTCAGCGAAGCTTATCGTCCTTCTAGAGTTCCACGTCTACTTGCAATGCTTGGACAGTGTCATTTACTGCGATCAGAAGTAAAAGAATTACCCTGAACTTCTCTCAAGGAATTTGTCCCTGTTCCGGCATCATGCAGTTCCCCGCATATTAAGCGCCCGGCAAATAATGTAAGTCGTGAGCATTGAGCATAGTCAACACGTACATGTGTCCACGTTTATGTATGGCGTTGTTCTCAGTAGGAGTAAGGTGTGCCGTTAACGTTGATGAAATCACATGAAAGTCACCATTAAAATAAAAGAGAACATAAACATTTAAGTTTTATCTTCCTCCCGCCTTCTTTGAAAATTCTCTATTTGAGAATTGATTTATATTAGATGATTCGCAACAAGTCTAAACAAAAAGCTCATAGTAATTCATTTCTACCTTCAAAGTTGATGTTCGATTGATTTTATCTTTATAGTTTGTTGCCTACTTTCTAGTCACGCAAAGATTCCATGTGCCTGCAAGTGTAAAATCGATGTCCAAAATATAATCTTCGTTTGGTAAAATCAATTTTATGGTTAGTTTTAGCGTCGTAGTATTATCAAAGTAGAGTATATATAAAAAAAAATAGCTAAATGCTTGTAAAATTAAGTGACTAGCCTGTGACATCATAGCAGACTGAGTCCCGTGTTAATGCTTGGAAAATAAGACATCATTTAGAAGACATAAATAGACGGAGGTTTCTCAACTACGTAGACGTATGGGTTCTAACAAGGGTTTTATTTTCAATATGACTATTTCTTCCAGTATTTTACATAACTTTAAATATTTTGTTGTCTTGAATAAAATGTTCGTCATAAATTATTTCATGCGAGTCGTGTAAGAGACTTTACAAACCGTTCCCTGTACACAACTATATAAACATAAAATATAACATAACCAATCGGAAAAGAATGCCGGATGTATTTTTACGTAATTACCATTGTGACTGTGATATTCTATGTTGCGTAAATATAGCATTGACCCTGGTTGAATTGTGACTGTGATATTCTATGTTGCGTAAATATAGCATTGACCCTGGTTGAATTTCTAAGTTTTAACTACAATGATGCCTGGCAATATTATACAACGACTTAAGTTAACAAAGGGGTGTGGCTTAAGAGAGCTTTTAAATGTAACATTACAGACCTAATTTTAAATTAATTTTTACTGTTTTAAAATAAAAAGCAATAATCTCCGCAAGTTCTTTTCCTTTTTTTTAAAATTTGATCGAATCAGGGAGTTGCTATTAGGACTCCCTGGGAAATTCAAGCCTAATTCAGTATGGTTTATGTATCCTCATATAGCGACTCCTCGATCGAAGCCTGATCAGCTTTATCACACAAGTATGTCGTCGATCTACATTAGTTTTATTTTTCAGCCAAGTTTTTGCTAATTTCTTATAAGAAAAACAAAAACAGTGAGGTAAAAAGTAGCCTAAATCCTTTAATGGTGCGCACTTTGTTTAAAATAAATGATTATTTTCCAGTTGATATGCCTCTTTGCGTTCAAATGATTTGTCTGTTCTCGATATTGATGGGCAGGGTACTTTTTTGCCTTTTCATGAGCACACTTCAGAAAATAAATCTGTTCCTTAAAACCGTTTAACCCTTTACCGTTGTTTGGGTCCTCTTGGACCCATACGGAAAGCGCGGCTGTCACCCATCTTTACTGTTTCACGCGGAGCTCGAAACTGCGAGTAGCTACCCGAAAATTCGGCCACAACAACGAGAGGGACAAGAGCTTAAGGTCACGGGGTCAATAACTTACGGAAGCTGATGCGGGGCGTGCTACGTCCGCTTTTCCGCCCACTCCCGAGGCGCGCAAATATGCCCCGATTGGAGCACAACGGTAAAGTAGTGTGATTGCTTCACAAAATCTCAATGACTAACAGATGTAAATGTTTCCAGGTTTGTCCTCACCGGTGGTCATGGGGGTCAAAGGGTGGGGGTCGACATGTCCCCACTTTGGGGGAATCCAGCCATTGACTATGAAGTTTTACATAGTAATTTTTGTTGCCATATCAGGCCACATATGAGCAGTGTGACTGTCATGCAGTGGTGGAGAAACGGAAGCAACCTCAACAACAATTTCCCACCATTCCAAAGCCCCAATAAAGGGCTGCCGGGAGAAGATGAAATCAATGTTTTTGGCCATCACTGCTTGTCCAAAAATTAGGGACTTAACTAGGAAGAAATTAAAATATTGCGCCAAGTGAAGAAAGTGAAAGATGAAGGATTTACTGACGATAGCTTGGAGGCTATTTTTTTTTTGAAGAAATGTCAACATTTGGCAGTTTTTAAGAATCTACCGTCGTATCTGTATACTTTTAATATGGCCTTCATTGCTCTCATTGGACAAATCAGGGAATTCCTAAGAACAAAATGTTTCCCATAAGTCGTAGCCTACTCTAACTGTGTTTCAAATTTCATGCTTGTATCATAAAAAGCAAATTCTCCAAGAGCAGCGTCTTCATCTGCTATAGCCTACTGTCATTACAAAAGTGACTAGCAATTGCCAAAGTGGTTGAAAGAGACTTCTATTACAAAAATGGTTTGGTTAATAACAAATTACTACAAAAGCGGTGTATTTGTTACAAAAGAGGTAGAAATGATTACAAAATGGTGGCCTATTACAAAACAGGCAATTATTACAAAAGTTGTTGTTACAAAGCCTTTAAAATAAATGCCGCAATGCGTAGTGTTAAAATTACATTGCAGCCCAACGTCCAAAACTGTAACTATATATTTTTAATTGTACATTCCCGAATCACATTGCTGATTATGTTAACGATAAGTGGAATCAAAAGAAATAAATACAAAAATAAAATCAATAAAATGACATTATTTATAAAAGAAGTGATTTGTGCCTCGGAATATGTAAGCAATGCCTTGCTAATTAAAATTATTTTCTATTGTATGAATCGAATTCAGGCTTTAGTAATGTCAAAGTTAAAATGCCAGAAAAATTAAATATTCGTCCCCATTTACCTAATACTATTTGAAAACTCTTGTCGAAATTGATGACGGGACATTAGTCATAACTTTAATAAGAACATTATTTTACATGACCGCTTAGTAATTTCCTATCACTAGCATCCTTGCTTGTCTTGTACACTTTTTAAAAGTGACTCACCTCAAACAGGCTTACTTTAGGGTAACTCAAACTAGATACTTACTAGTCCAATTGTATCAATATCCTCCTAATTTTATACCATATTTTGTAATCATCATTTTTAGTAGTCTCTGGGTAACCATTGAATTTGGAAAGGAAGACCTACCTGCTTCGGGAGGGTGTGTCAAAATGTGATATCGTAAAAACTTTTATCGTTTTAAAGTGCTGGGAGAAGATATTTCTCAGTCAATATTTTGGAGGGTTTGTTACGTCCCAATTTGTAACAATTGACCACAATGTAACAACTTGGTCCAAAATGTAACAATTTTATGCCCAAAATGTAACAACTGTCAAACTTGTTCCAAAATGTAACAACTTTCTGCCCAAAATGTAACAACGTGGAGGTTCACATCAGAAGGTAAAATCTCCAACACGACTGTCACATTTTTAAAGTGCCATAACTTAATCAAAGAAGGTCGGATCGGGCTTGGAAATGCATCATTCAATTTTTCATGACATACTACACACATGGAATATATTTTTGGGTATCTTGTGTGTCGCAATGAAAATCAAAATGGCCGCCATAATTTGGGCTTAAACTTGCCCCCGTTGAACTCAGTGTGGTCTAAAAGATCTAGAAAGTCTATTTCCTGCCCTCTTGAGTTCTTCGGGGGACCTTATAAAAATCCAAAATGGCAGAAAAAATAATCTAACCTGATGTCACTCGGCCAAAGAAGGTCGGATCGGCATATTAAAACGTTGCATTTGGAACGTGCCTTAATAACAAAAATGTCACCAAGTTGTTACATTTTGGTCAACTGATACAAAATGGGACGTAACAGGGCTTCTTCGCAAATTTTAAGGACCATAACATTTATTTGTTTACTCCATTAAATGCACCAACAATTTTAATAAATAACCAGTTTTTCCTTTACATGTACTTTAATAACGAAACAAAAATGCAGGATCAAATAGATCGCAGGTAAGGAGTCTGAGGATGTTTATTTAACTGTTTCCCCAGTTTATCCTAAAAAGTTCGCCGTCGGAGCTCCCTTCACCTACGAATAACAACTGGCTTTTTGAGAACACATTTGAAGCACTTGTTAAATATATAGGCTTCATTTCTTTCTTGCCAGATAAAGCGTTTTTGCATCACTTTTATGTAACGATGCAGAACTTTTTTTCTATAGGCTGCATTGTGTTTATTATACTAAAATGTGAAACACACTTTTGTGGCCATCAAAACAGTAATAAAATCAATCCAAACGGTATATATTTAAAACAATGACGTAATAACTTTCATGTAAACATCTTGCACAAAACGAATTTCATAAAAATTTTACTCCAAAGCAAGATAAAAGCGTATTGGAGAAATTAAAAATGGTGTTGAATGTTAAACTAGTAGGCAAACTTTCCTTCCATAAGAAGAATTGTTATATCACAAAGTAAAAAAACTTGAAAAGTACCTTTTAAAAATTTCGTTTACAATTCATATTCCTTCATTCAAATTACAGTCTCGATTTGCGTCTTTTTTTTTTTTATTATTGAGCCGTAATAAATAAAAGGTTTCTGCAAATTTGTTAAAAATTCTGCATCATGTAAATAAAAAGTTTTAAGCTTCATGATCAATTTGCTTGCTTTAAACATTAGAACTCTCCCTCTTTTTGGGGATTTGTTTCTCTTCAATACTGAAAAAATATTCTACCAATTTTGCCTATTTCTTGAACATCCCAGAAAATCACATCTAGGTAATTGCATTCACGTTTTTAAAATTATCCAACAGCCATTATTTTACCCAGACATTTGATATAAACAAGTAAATATCTTTTCATTAAACAAACTCTTCCTAATCTTCTAATTAATGTAGCCAATGTATAGCGTTATTTCTAAATCACCATATTTGTTTCGGTTTTTATCCGCCAAAAATCGATTTCCCATCAAGATTACTTGTACCTACCCTCATGGTCGTTATCAAAATTTCAAACTTTTTTTATAGTTTACGATCAAGTAAGCAAGTTTAGCTAATCTTGATTTATTATTATTCTGTCCCATACTTTGACATCTAATCATAGCTTCGAAAAACTAAATTACTTCAAACGATTAGGGGTATCTTTTACGAGCTCTTATGCGCCCATTTTACTTAAACACTATTTCATCACGGTCATTATTTAACATTGAACACTCAAATTGAGCCAAGTTGACTTTTTTGTTTATAGTTTGAAAGACTGATGTTACATTGGCTAGTTAAGTATAAGCGGACTTTTTACGAGCACATAGCTCCAAGGCAAATAATTTCTGAGAGATAAGCGATTAAAGTAATGTGTAATACGTCTACGACGGTATCATTTTTGTTTAAAGTTGGTTGGATATGTTGAATTCATCTTCAATATTCACTTGCTTTTAATTTTCTGTATATAGAATGTTTTAAATTGGCGGTGTTTAAAAGAAAACATGATTTCAACAGAAATCGATAATAGTGCAACATATTTAGATATAATTGCACTTTGTAAGGTCGATTGTCAACGTAAACTAACTTTATATTTGTTTCTATAAACTAATATGAAGATGTCCCTTACAGAATAGTTTAAATTTTGCAATCTTTATATGGTGATAAAGCCGAATATCTTCAGACCTTGGTAAATGTTAAAGTGGCAAGGACGAATAAATAGACTACTTGAGTAACTAGAGAATTTTTCTTGCAATGATTCCTTGCCCATGTTGAATGCTGTACAAGATTTTTACAAAACGTATTTAATTGTATATTACCATAAACGCTATGATTGCAATTCTTACCCTTAACAAAGTGATACAAGCTGAACAAACTTTAATTGAAATTAAATAAACGATTTTGACCCACAAGTTGAGAGAAATAACTCCATAGTCTCCAGAAATTAAAATATGTTCTTCCATAACCTTTTCCTTTTCAGTCACCTCATTATTCAAAGGGATCACAAATGTAACGAAAATTCCTTCCTTCAAATGTTTTCGATATTGGCAACGAGGCACATGTTTACTTTAACCAAAAACTATAAACCGTGTTGCTTCATAAATAGTTATTGCAACCTAGAGGACTTTTTCTTTAAATGTTTATATTCTTTGTATCATACAATATTAAATCTATCTACTTTGCAGTTTACGCTTAATAATTTGAATTGATACTCTTCCATTAGTTCTAAGTTTTACATCATTCTTTTAAATAAGGTACGTACTTGAAGGAAAGCTTTCAAGTCGTACCAAAAGTGTTAATTTTGTCTTAGTTTTCTAACTGTTTTTAAGAACTCTGTAAATTGATTGAAGATTCAATATCATTCAAAACAGCCAGAGACTATCTCATTGCGTACATCATAATCCTTCAGGGATTTTATATTTATAAATACTTTTCGCGATTGGATCAACAAGTTTCTGTTTATGTCTAATTTTTATTTTTTACAGATAAGGTACTTAGTTCAATCAATTAAAAAATGCATCTCACTCATTTTTTCTTCATACCTTTAGAAAAATCAATGCACGCAGTCATGTTTATAAAATTCTAAAAATATATTTATATTTTATTTTACTGAGCAATGATTTATATCATTCATGTTCAGGTTATAATCCTTAATCTGTCTTACCTATTAGTATAAAAAGAATTTCCCTGAAGGTGAAGTAACTTATGCAAAGGCAGTCAAATTTTAAATAATTCCCCACGAAAATAACATAAGTTGTGATTTGTTTATTTTCCAGTTCAATTAAAAACTAAAAATTAAACACTGTTATCCTCTAAATAAAGCTATATGCAACCTTACCTTGAAAGTCTTGGTCAAAGTTCCAGATTTTCTTTCTATGATTCAAGATTGACATCCGCTAACACAACTCTTCAAATGCAAAGTGTGAAAATAAACGCTTAAAAATGATTAGCTTAAACTTCACTTCAAAATCATGACTTCAAAACAAAATATTGCATGAAAGTTTCGAACGCTGTTCTCCCCAGTTTGATTATGAATTTGCAATGGCCAATCGGCAAAAGCCGGTGAAATGTATGGACCAATCACAGCTTTCGGTTAATACAAGTAAGGTCGTTTTTTCACACGTAGCAATCAAGACGAACTTCACGAAGTGTAATTGGGTTTTAGAAGAAGGCGGGGAACAATGACGTGATTTGCTTACGTAAGGGTATGCTAAATCTTAAGGACCGCATATAGGGCAATGACGAGTCTGCCAACCAATACTTCTCTTAATTAATTGAAAATGGATGGCTTTTCATTTTGATGGGATATATTCCTTGGACTATTCAACTTCCCGTCACGTAGATACTTTTAAAAAATTTTAAAGCAGAGATTAAGTGGTACTCAAAAGTGCAACATGGAATTATCCTGTAAAGGTAATGATTGATCTAATAGCACATTATCGGTTATACACAGTTTCATGAATCATTCTTGCTAATAAACAGACACACACAAACACCTTTTAGGTTTTATCCTTCACATTAAAATTAATCATTTGTCTCGTGTCTATGTTCCAACTTATACTAAAATGGTGACCTCAAAAATTAGTTCCTATATTTCATCTATCAGAAAAGAAAATCAAGAGTACATTAAAAGTGTAGAGTGATCGCACATATAATACGTTGCTCCCTTTTAAATTCATATTCCACAATTGAAGTATTATTAACAAACTAACTTGAAAACATTTACGAAAGCCCTCCTACAATAGCCCGTTTCCTGTCCCACAGTTGCATGTATCAAAGGAGCACAAGTTGTCTAACCTGAATTGTAATGATGTCAATATTGGCTCTCAATATTTTTAGATTGTGACATTTAGAACGTTGCACCATCCCTTTAAAAGCCTTAAATGTTTACAATAGAAAACTTAACTTTGTTCCCACAGGTTTTAAAAAGTATCAACATTTTTCGTGATAAATATTGTTTGACAAATTAGTTGTGACCGGAATTGGATGAATCACAACCATTATCAAAGAACTGCTAGCATGTGATATTGATATCAATTAGTTAATGGATACAGTTTGGGGTTCCGAGGTTGCCATAACTAAGGGAGCTACAGAAGCGGATGTATTTCAAGTAAGCCATTGAAATTTTTCACTTACCTTTTTGAGCATAGGGAGGAGTGTTTTATCAACTAACCTCATTTTATTTATGTTTAGCTTGGTCAGAGCCTCGAATGTAGCTGCTGTAAACATATCACCTCCTCGATTGTAACCATAATGATGAGAAGGGGACCGGATGTGATGAAATAACTTTATAAAGCGGGTATATTTAAAATAAAAATAAAATGAATTGAGGGTGTGATGAGTGTCCTGACTCTGAAAGGGTGTGTGATACAGTTTGAGTAAGTTATTTGAGTGGTTGCATTTCAGTATTTACTGTGCATTTACTTGGGAAGGGGTTGCGCAAAGATGTATCCATTGGAAGAAACAAGGTACTAATTGAATTAATCGAGAGGAGAACGTCGGCCGGAATCCTAAGATAACGGAAGGATTGTAACCTACGATTTTCAGCCCTGGAAGTACTAGTCAGGCTTTTGAGAATTTGGGGCTCTCACAGAAAACTGGTCCATGTTTAGAGCAAAGCTCTAGAGCAAAGCTCTAAACATGAACAAGGAATTTTTCAGGGCATAGGATATAGTACAAAAGGACCTTAGAGGTCTCTATAGACCAATGGTACCAAGTTTCTGGCGATTTTTTTTTAAAAAAGTCCCATGTCGGGACCATGGTGGCCCGTGCTCCTGTCTGACACCATTAAACCTGAGGGCTTCTAAAAAATAGATCAAACTGGTTGGTTCACTGTTTCAAAAGGAATACAGGTGGCGTTTCGACGTTCAGGTAGTTATTATAACAGAGAAGCCTCGATGGGAGATTTAATGAAGGAAGATTTGTGAAATACGCTGCAAGTTGCAAAACATTCATTGAGACCTTTACATCCACTTCAACATTTAGGCTATATCTACTTTGATCATTTTTTTTATATTAAGACGAATAGGGAAAATTCCCTTCAATGGAAATTTCCCCCGAATTGCCCTTTTCAATGTTACGATAAAAAAATGCTTGCCTCGCGCAAAGGACGGGAAATGGTTTGATGTAAACGCAGGTTATTTAAATATGCTAATATTTTGACACCCACTTTATCAAGAGATTAACATCATCAGTGGCAATAATTGGGCTTACTTTTTCCCTTTATTTAATGATTTTTAGTTGAAAAGACCCAAACGTAGTTTTTGCTCAATTGTTGAACCTGCAATGAACCCACCACAACGCCGACACGAATGACACTGTACTTCTGCTGAAGAAAATGCCTCTTGCGGGTTTTGCATTACTCGTGTGCATCGCATATGAGACAAATGATCTCTTTTTAGCCGACACAGTGTGTGAAATAGTTGGTTAAAGTTCATATCCGTTGCCAGTTTCTAGATACACCCACAGATTAAACGGTGAAATTCCTTTTTCTAGAACATAACGAAGCTTAGTACGCGTATAGATCCCATAGTTTTCATTTGTTGGAAAAACACGAAAGTTATTAAATGTCATTTTTCATTCTTAAATGTCTAAGTTACAAAGGCAATTGCCATGTTTGCACAACTACGAATGAGAGTGAAAAATTAACTGGGAACAAAGTATACCCACATCCGATTTGTCGTTATGTGTTCTTCTGAAGGTCATGGGGTCCCTTCTCCTCACCACTTTTAAAAAGCTGCTAACACGTATGCCACCCATTCACAAAATATTTAAATCCAGTGGAAAACACCGGGAGTGCTTGTTATTTCAAATATAGTAACAGAGAAGTATGAAGTGAAGGACTTCTAGCGTAACATTGATTGAACACATTCTTGTTAAATTTATGACTTGCTTTTAATGAAATTACTTAGACGATTCTTTAAATATTTCGTAAATGCGCTGTATCCAGTTTTTAGACAGTCAGTGTATGATACAAGAAGAAGAAGAAGGCTAAAAACGAATCCCTAGCCCTACCACTCTCTAAAAGTACAAGGCTGTGCAGCAGGAGGACTCTCCATAGGAGAATTTCTACAAGATCTTGATTTAGGGAAGAGGCTAGGAAAATCCTGGCAGTCACCGATGTTTGAGTCATAGCAAATTTGGCATGCTTTTTATTAGACAGAAAACTTCTAAACTTGCTAGAATTTTGTCTTAATTTTCCTCCAGATAAAGAAAACATTATTGTCAAAGTAGAATTTTCATAAAAATAAAACATTACAAAGGTTTGAAACCAACTTATGGGAAATAAATCTTCTACAGCCGCACTTCAATTGCGTTCATTAATATAGTTTAAGAAGATGAAAAATACACCACCATTTTGCATCTAATCCGTTTGTGACAGCAAAACAAGTCATAAGGGGAGGGGAACCCATAAGAGGAGGGGCTTCCCCTCCCCTCACACCTACACTCTAAAAATGTTTGTACATTTACAGAACACAAAACAAAGAGAAACAAAATATACATAAAAATTGCTGTCAATCCATTGAAAGCATTTGTAATGTGTTTTTTTTTTTGGGGGGGGGGGCATTTCTCTATTTCATTTTCTGTTATTGTACGAAAAGTTTTTGTTATAACAGATATTTTTACCGTGTACAACCAGGTAGGGAAGTGATCAAGAAACAGTACCATGGGTCTACTGTACCTCTCCCCACACCAAAGATACTGCTACCAGCCTGCTTTTTATCATGTTCGTTTCTGATCATATGGCAATTTACTTCTTATCTTTATGGAAGTGAAAATTTTATTGCAAACGAAAAGTTGAAATAATGACTTCTTAGGTTCTACTTTCATTTCTGAGGAATGGCATTTCCGGCTATCTGAGGGGTCGTGTTTTTCCACTTTTGTCGTTCCGTACCAACTTAAGGTGGACGCGGAGGATCCGCACAAATCTTAACGGCAGCAAAACACACGATTACTCAACATACTGCATACCCACTGTTGAGAGAAATCTCCGCCACGCCCAGCAACATTCAAGAAACTATATACAAAACAGTTACCATTACATTTTAATAAAGTGTTTAATAGTAAATCACGATGACAGATTCCGTTAACATTTTTGTACAACTTGACATTGTACGGTAACATAAAACCGTTATTGTATCGTAAACAGTTATTGTTGCTTTGCTTGACTGGGTATTTAAAGGCCCAATTCTCTCATCCCAAACAGTACCAATTCTCCTCACCTTATTAATTAAGCCCCTCCCACAATTGTGTGAAATTTACCCTCATCCAGACACATTCTCAGTTTATTGCTTCAGGGTGAGTACAGAAAAGCTCAATGTGTATAATCAAAACACTCTCAAAACAGTTCATGCTGTGTACTATAACCTTTGGTATTCTGCATTGTTTGAATTAGCAGTCAATCAAAAAGCTGAGCCAATTGAGAGTTTCTGTTACCCTATACTAGAAGTGTAGTTTGGGGTGAGAAGATTGGTCCTTTAAGTGTAAAATCGTTCTGTTGTTTTTGTTTTTGAGTAGTACAATTTAAAATTATAGGATAAGGTAGGAACTTGAGGACCGGCGGGAGATTAAACTAAAGCACACGTGCTTCCGGTGAAACCGGTAAAGTGGACAAGTCTAAAAACTTCAGTTATTGCGCTTCATACATTGTAAAAAAGGTAATTTTACAGGAAAAGTTCTTGCAGCTATAGGATTCCTGGTAGTAAACTGATGTTATTTTGCATTGGACAGCAAGATCTTACATGATTGTACGAACTGTTTTCCCTCAATACTACACTTGAATGCCGTTGTATAGTGTTTACAAATAAAAGTGTCCGGGTTTCAAAGGTACCGTTAATGTTAGATTTACGCACAATTGTAAAAATAACAGGTGGAATACCGGAATTCCAGCTGCCAGGATTACTGTAATATAATAATACTTTTTAGCAGTGTAAAACGAAATCTTTGCATCTCTATGCAGCATCATTCCAGTTAACCTCTCTCATACACATCTAAAAACGTCTTCTTCACTGTAAAAAGCGTTTCTAAATTTACAGAAAATAAAATTAAGAAAATCAAAAGATTACATAAAAATTGCTCTCAACTCATTGACAGCACTTTTAAGTAGTTTTGTTTAAGTTTGTTATATTACAGACATTTTCACAGTGTACATATTTAGAAAAAAAAAATAAAGCTATGGGAGATAAAATGTTGTAACTTCTCATGCCAGCTCTTGCTTCCGGGTTTTCTCATGCATTTTTTTTTCGGATCATGAATTTCGAATAAAGTCGTTTTACTACAATACAAACGACGTACAAACATCACCAGTTGGTATATTTTTTTAAGTAGGTAATTAGGTTAAAGTAGGGAGCAGCAAATCCCTGACAAGAGGTATTTATTCTTACGGTCGCAAGTACAACTTACATGACTTGCATCATTATACACAGCTAGGCGGCCATCAACGCAGACAAATTTTAACACGTTAGTTGTCCATACAGAAAAAATTTAGAGAACCTACTTCATAATTAATTTTGGCATACTGTTAGCATTTTAGAGGTTTTAATTTTGTACGCCCACAGATTGAAACAAGCAAAATGTTTTATAAGTGTTAAAGTGATAATTAAGATCAGGTGCTTCAATCTGGAACAGATTAAGGACAAGACAACGAGACAAAGAAGAAAATGCCGTTTGATCTGAATATTGATCAAGAAAACAAAGATGACAGAGTCCCTCAAAGAATGAAGTAAATGTATTCATTATTGTACAGCAACAAAACAACGGTTACGTAACCAAGTATTTTAATCAATCACCCACTGATGGTTTAATCTCACTGTTGACTTTTTTATTCATTATGATTTAGAGAGCTGCTTTAGTCAAAATACTAAAAAGAAAACAATTTTTTTTTAACTTTTTGAACTTAATCAGATGAGATCTCTCGGATATGAAGACGTATTAATCAATTGTTGTTACGAAATGAAGGTTCATTTCGAACTGCTAAGTCAGCCCTGTTTGTTGGAATGAAAATGCAAAATGATATGTACTATCTTGCGTTGTGTCAACGAAAATATTTACTAGGTATTGATTAATTTGCGCACTTTACTTCCTGAAGTCTTGATCCTTGCAAACTCTTCAGCTAAAATAGTCGTCACTCAGACG
This sequence comes from Holothuria scabra, assembly GCA_037179385.1. Classification (NCBI taxonomy): domain Eukaryota; kingdom Metazoa; phylum Echinodermata; class Holothuroidea; order Aspidochirotida; family Holothuriidae; genus Holothuria; species Holothuria scabra. The sequence goes on from CM074188.1 coordinate 464,814, forward strand.
AGGATCTAGATTGAGTGAGGAATTTATTCCCCTCCCCCTCATTTTATTTGATGTACACGAAATTTACTTTAGATTTAGACAACAACAGAATCAAAGAGAAAAATGAGGATTACAGGAAAGTTCTGGAACTTATTACCAGAAATTTTTTGGGTAGATGCAGACTGCTTAACAATGTCTTTCTTGATTGGTTGTTGTCATGGTATTGAATCGATTGTATTCATCGCCCCGCACCCCCGCACCCCCCCCCCTACTTTTCTGTAATCTTTATGTTTCTCTCTTACTTGTCCTGTAAATGTTAAGCGCGTTGGAGCCAATTTTACAGTACAGGACATTTTATAAGGTTTCAAACTTGCAGTTCAAACTTCCGTATACTAGTTTTAATTAGTGTTTGATGTCCGAGACTTCGTTCAACAGTGATTTAATTTCACACTTCCCAAAATCGCCACTCGAAGGAGATTTCGTAGGCCTAGCTTGGAAGCTCTTGGTTTCCAAATTATCCCTTTAGGAACCAGCCCTATTTCCCTTTCTGAAAAACCTTGGATCCGTCCTGAATATCCTGTACACATAAAAATTGCTATAAATTTTCAGAGCAAAAAATAGAGATTCACAAAGTTCTCAGATAACTTCTGGAAAATATTTGACAGAACGTTCATGAATCTTTACGTGTTTATTTTTCTCCCTTTAAATTTACAGCGACTTAACAGCTAGTGTCTTATATCAAATCCAGAGTTCTTTGTACGTACTAATTTTCATGTGCCTTCTTTTTATACCCGTTGAGAAAACTTGCCTTGTACAGTCATGCCGAGGAAGCCTGAATTAAAGGCCAAATCCTCTCACTCCAAACAGTTCTAATTCTGCTAACATAAAACATACTTAAGCCCCTCCCACAACTGTCTAAAACTCATCCATACCCAGACACAATCTCAGTCTATTGTGGGTATAGAAATCAAATGTGTTATCAGAACCCTCTCAGTACAGTACATGGCAGAACATTACAGTACATTTTATTATTTTGCCGTCAATTAAAGAGCTGGGCCAATTGAGAATTTTGTTATACCACTTCAACAATTGAAGTTTGGGGTGAGAGCTGACTGCCTTTAAAAGGCGAAACCTCTGTGGTGAAAAACCTGTAGCATAGCCTATTTGAAACCTGTAGTTGACTCCTTTTAATGTTTAGAACAACAACAAAACTGGTCTTCTCTGCAATATGAAATGAACTGTATTATATTGTGACCCTATGACATTGCCACGGGGGGGGGGGGGTGAAAGCCCCATAACCCAACCTTAAAAAAATAATTGCAAAACACCCTAAAATAGCCGTTTTTTCTCCCTTCCCTTAGACCTCTCCCTCAAGTCGTGCTCCAACTTATGATGCAATCCTGGCTACGCTACTATTGGGACCAATACAATGGGAAAGGTGTATGTTGCTCATTACAAACCCCACATAACGAGACATGTATAAAGATTAACATTATATACGTATCTTAAACATCAAGACACCTACATAATAATCAGTGGGGTTGGACATTGTTTGAAAGAAAAGTCCAGAGTCAAATTTATTTTTGATATGTTATAGAATGGTTAGGTTAGATGGAGTTTTACGGCGTAGTTTCCAACAAATTGGTTCAAGTCGAACTGGTCACGGCCTTTTCCCAGTTGTGGCGCGCTGGTTTGGTTGATTATGTTTTAGAGGGGTATATTTTAAGCACTCTGGTAAAAATTTCATTTATTTCCAATGTTTGGTTGTCAAGATATCAGCAATTGAAGTTGACACATTTTCTATAACAAGTGAACTTGAAGCAAGCAGGTATAACGTCATACAATCACATTGTTGGCCAATGTTTCGTTTTTCTTTATTTTGAATAGGAATGCTACTTTACTCCTAAAGTATGTTAAGTTTTCAAAATTACATTGCTCAGGATACACCTATGGTATCAATATATCAAAGTTTAGTTGAATCAAATTGGTGTTTAATGATATATATAAACAAAACAGAGGCATGATATCACGCTTGCTTGCTTCAGGTTACATTTATTTTTAGAAAATTTTCCCACATTCAATTGTAATTATCTCGAGAACACGACTATGGTTAATGAATGAAAAATTCACCAGATTGCCAAGAATATCTTCCTCTATAACACATATCACCAATAAATTTGACTCTGTACCATTCTTGGAGCTATTGAGATGATTGTTCACCGAGCTCAGATTACTTTACCACTTGCATTGTGTACGTGCATCTTATTGTCATGTTATTCAGGCACATTGTCAGGATTGACTCCTGTGATGGGATTTGGGGTTGACTTGGGAAGAGGTCTAAGGGGAGGGGTGTCCCCCTTGGAAGTTATGGGTTTATTTAAAGTGCACATGGGAAATGGTGCAATGTCTGTGCCTCAAACGTACTAAAGTTCACTCTTTTGCCGTTTTATAACGTTTTTGACTCAAAGTTTTGTTCACAGCCTGGAGAAAGCCCCTGCTTCTTGGCTCCGCAGCTTATTATATCAATATCATCTGGAGATTTTAAACAAATTCACTTTCTCCAAAAGAGAGGGACATTCCTTCCCCTTAGATTCCATATCACAGCCCAAACCACTTCTACAATCCTAGCAATGCACAATAGTGTCAATCTGTACTGGAATCATGTTGTGGGAGTGAATTTATACTGTGTACAAATCTCAAGTAAATGGGTAAATTGACAAAATGTGGGGTAAGTGTAACCCCAGATTGATCAAATGACAACTACGCGTGTGTCTCAGAAACTCTTGATCAATCCATGATAGGTAGGTAGCCTTTTGATGCAATGGCTGATTCTCATGAAATGCTGTAACATTGCGCTAATTAATTTCAAATAAATCATTGTTTTGTGAACGATTTTGCCAGGGGTCTCAGTAAAGGGGTGGGGTGTGTAGGTGACCCACTTCTGTGTTATAGATTCTTGCAATGTAAAGAAGTTTCAACTGATAAATTGTTACAATTTGGTGCTGTGGGACGCTATTTTTCTCCCCTGGGATTTACGTGTACAGGGCCTCATCCAATGGGCGCCTGTAAATTCTAATTTTGCATTTTCTTTGTTTGTAATGGTTTTTCACTCGCAGGACTCCCAGGGCCTTTCCCCTCTCCTGCTATTGATCCAGCCTTGTGTTTGCGATACTGGCCTTGCACCCTACAGAGCTAAAGTGTGCCCACCCTTGACACAACTGAGCTTCATCATAAAGTTTGTCATTCTTCGAATCACAATCGATCATTTCATGCACTTGTTTCTATTCCTGAGTACACGTACATTTCATGCATGATATATATGGATGATATATAGGTGCCAGTACAATGAAGGGTACACAACCTTATCTTAAAGGCAGTCATTCGTCATCCCAAAATAAAATTTTATCAGTAGTCTAAAAAAATTATGGGACAGCTCTTTGATTGATATCAAATTAAAAAATGCATAGGCTAGTAGCTTATATCACATAACATGTGCTGAGGGTGTTTTTATTACTCATCAATACCTTGTATACACACTAGGGTATCAGGATGAGTTTGTCGACAGTGTGGGAGGGGATAAAAGAAGGTAGGATGAGAGACTTGAAAGATGAAAAACTGAACTCATTTTTACTTATTAAACAAATATGTTTACATTTAAAGGTGGGAATTCTTACCAGCTTATGTCTTTTCCCCTAAAGGCATATCTGAAGAGATGCATTTTTTACATTTTATGTAAATGTAACAATTTTTTTCACTTTAGATCTTGTTCTTATCCATTTGTGGAAATATTTCATCCACATATTGCTATGTTTAAAAAACATCAAAAAAGTAGAATACAAGAGAAGTGTTTTTGTCACAACTTGTACATGGAGAAGTGTTACCCCTGTGTGAAGGTTTAGTGTCTCACTAAGACATTTGACGGCGCCCACCAACCATTACATCCCTTCTCCTGTTTGTGGAAGCAGGTCAAACAAAGACTTGAAACAATATTCGTCACCTTTAACAAGATTTGCCTCAACTGTTAAATGACCGTCTGAGGCACCAAAAAGAGTCTTGTCAGCAAGCCTCCAATGTTTGTGTAAAGAACAAACCAATTAATAACTAAGACACTGCTGATATCCCTGTTTAATGTGGCCACTCTTGTCAAAACACAACATCAAAGCCTCCACTAACACCGAGCACTGTGCCAGAGTGTCATAAAACGTTCACATGTATTCACTTTACTGTCTAGAAGTTTGATAACATCAATTTAAAGAGAAAATCTGATATTGGGAGTTCACTTATTGCAAAACCATTAGTATTTTATCTGCTAATATACAACGAGCCTTGCCTCGATCTCAATAATTCTTTCCCGTGAGTGACTGTCTTGGGAGAAGGCTTGATATCCTTATTAATGTCGAGCAAATGAACACTACGTGCTATCCCCCATGTTTCTCAATTTATTGAAAGTTTTAATATATCGGTTTGGGTTTTTAAAACAGCAAAATGGTTGTAAGAAAACAGAGAACTCTAATTTGACACTAATACAAACTATTTTTGAGGACAAAGAGTCTCTAGGATCAAGAGACGGAGAGGAGAGACGAGAACAACAAGGCAAATTTGGAGAGGAAGCTTAACGAGATGGAGGAGAAAACTGGGAACATCAGATGTGAATCTGACGTAGATAATGATGTATACCACCGCGTAGGTTTATCTAGTTTACAGACTTATAGAAATGATTAAAATAACCCAGTGCCGAGCTGTTGCATATATATATATATATATATATATATATATATATATATATATATATATATATATATATATATATATATATATATATATATATATATATATATATATATATATATATATATATATATATATATATATATATATATATATATATATATATATATATATTTATATATATATATATACGTACACTCTAAAAAAACGTCTGGTGAAATTTCACCAGGGTCCGTGTTGATATAGCACCTACACAATCCTGTTTTTTTTTTTAACAGGAAGTCATGGTCACATTAACCATTGCACTGGTGAATTTAACCAAAGAACTGGCTATTCTTCTAGTTTTTAACCAGCTTCTTCGTTAATTTGAATTAAAATTTCTGGTTAAATTAACAAGGATTATGTGGGTACTGTACTGAAACGGAATCTGGTGAAATTTTACGAGATGTTATTTTTTAAGGTATATTCATTTTCTTTTATTTTATTTATTCCTTGTTTCATTTGATTTCATATCATGTCAAATTTTTATCTTGATCGTGCTTTGCCTAAAGTGTTTTAGTCTTTTAGTTTATCCTATTTTCAGTGTAAAATTGCTTCGTATAACTGTGTCATGTCTGTAGCCAATGGTAATTTACATTTTTTGTGATGTTTAAAATTAGGTAAAATTGAAGAATTGTTAATTCATAAAATGGTATATTTTATTGAAACAAAGTATCCACAATTCCTGATATAATTATGGAAAAATAGGCTTAATTTTCTTCTTTTTTTTTTTTTGATCACATTCTACCAAAAATTTATAGTAGCTAAAATTACTCCGGTGGTCTGAATTTAATGAGTACATTAAACTTAAGCTATGGCAGAAATATCCATTAGGCATTAAGAACTCTAAAGAAAACATTTTGTTTTTGAGAAAGTGACAACTGTGTTAACTTACTATAGGTAGTTTTTCCCTAATGATCCATACTTGAGGTGAACATTGATAACCCCTTATGTTTTGAAAAATGAACATGTGTATTTCTTCCTATATTTCTCTTTATTCTAATTCTTTTTTTTTTTTTTTTTTTTTTTGAGGTTACTAATGTGGGTTTCAGTAAACCATTCCCACTTTTATCGACACAATAAAACACAATTTAAAATCTTATTTTTGAATTTTAATCAACTTTATTCAACACAGGCAAAAAGCAGCAAGAAGTAAATATGTGTAATTTGTTCCCTTTTTCTTAATTTCCACATAATTCCAAGTTTCCATGCACTAATTGAAATCAAATTCAACCAAATTCAAGATGATTTCAGCCTCAATGTATAGTTAAAAAATAATTCATATTTTATAGCACCTTGGTGCTTTCACTACGTCGAATCTTATCTATGTAATTCGATATCTTATTGCCTGTAGCCTTATCATATTTTACTTTTAAAATCAACAGCTTTCGTATTCCAACCTTTTAAATGATTTGCTTCCTGATATTGTCTCAATATCTTCATTTTCGAATAAAAGAAATTTACAACGGGAAAGACAAGACACTTATTAAAATTGTCAATATTTTATGGCGTAATTTTCTGCATTGGAGAAGAAAGATGAAATCTTTGCAAAGTATCAAAAACAACAAGCGTACAAGTTAATAAATTCATAAAATATATCCACAATGACTAAACCTAGATTCTTGCCTATAAAATCTGTTTTTCCTTAAAGTGATATACGATTTTTTTTTTTTTTGATTGGGGGGGGGGGGGGTTCAAATAAGTTTCTTTAAATGAGAGAACGCTTAATTAATTGGTTGCTTTTGATGGATTTATTAAGCGAAGGATACCGGAAAAAACATGATACTAAGGAAATATCTTTAAAACTTGAACTGGAAACGAGCCAAACCTTTCTTCCAGTCTAATAAATCCCAACATTTATTGATTTTGCAACTTCAGTGCACTTTAAGATAACAATTTAAAAAGGGAGAAAACTGGTCGTTTTCTCTTACTAAGGTTACTAGAAGAGAAGACTGGTGTCATTAGATATTATTTTACTCCCTTATCGATATACTTGTGTGGAAAATTGTTAATGTTTTGTAAATTATTAATCTTTTGTTGCACATATTTTCTTTTTCCCTTTTTCCTAGACCCATTTTGAGAGGAATTTTCCACATCACTTTTGTCTCGTGGTTTGATTAATTCTTTTGTGCAAATCTGTCTAGCCCATACTCCGAAAAGGTGTCTAGGAATTTAAAGTTTTTCTAAACACTTTTTGTCCCAATTCTGTAAACATAACTGGTGTCATCAGATATTTTTGTACTCCCTTATCGATATACTTGTGTGGAAAATTGTTAATGTTTTGTAAATTATTAATCTTTTGTTGCACATATTTTCTTTTTCCCTTAATCCTAGACCCATTTTGAGAGGAATTTTCCACATCACTTTTGTCTCGGGGTTTGATTAATTCTTTTGTGCATATCTGTCTAGCCCATACTCAGAAAAGGTGTCTAGGAATTTAAAGTTTTTCTAAACACTTTTTGTCCCAATTTTGTAAACATGTTAGATGCTAAACACACTTGTTTAATCCCTAAACGTTTTTAATATGTAGTGTTTAATTGCTAAACATGTTTAGAATTTGAACGTGTTTACAAAGTTCAGGCGAAATGAGTGTTTAACAACTAAACACGTTTTTCAGAGTGTAAAGGATGCGAAGTAGTATTTTACACTTTTACTATTATCTATGATCTGTTCTATTTCCTACATGTTTACCTTAAAGTAAATAGTTCAAACTTGAAATAAATTTGAAAGTAATTAATCTCTGCCAATTGTTACTAGTTTCCGACCAACTTCTCAAATGAATTTAAATGTATACTAATTAACTTGTCCTGAAAATATGAGACCAACCTTTGCAAATTATTAAAAAAACGCAAATTCTTTAAACTCACTTTGAAAAAATGTAGGCCCAACGATCACTTACTATAGTAAGTAGGCTAATGAACACATTAAGTGGTAAAAAATACTCTTTTCACTAAAAGATTGTACCGTAACAGCATTAATAAGGACATTAAATCCTCGGCGACCCATTGCCGTTTTACAATTGTATATTTAAAAAGGATAGAGTTACTCTAATGTATTTATGACCCCTCTATATTATATTCAGTTTACGGTATACATGCTTAACGCACTTGTAATATAAACACATCGAGTAATGAAACGCGCTAAAAGGTTATCAGTTAGCAGATGCTGTGATCTCCATTTTGCGCCCAAGGATAACTGCTTCCTCGCCTCCTCTGGCTCGACCAATACATTTCGTCCCTTCATGGTCTCACCAACAGATTGATTCTGACAAGTCTTAAAAGCATCATGCGTGTAAAAGGCGCTTAATTGCCAACGATGGGCCTACACCGCTGAAACTAAATCTACCGCAAAGTGAGCTTTGACGCATTTGAGCCTTGTATCAAAACACAGATCGGTAAATTCTAGCAAGTATTGCTCTTTAGGGGAATCTATTACTTCATTTCTTTTAATACTTTTCCTTCTCCGTTTTATCTTGCCTAAAAACTGAATCATTTTTCTAGCAGTATTTGTTTCATTTGGGTTATTTCCCTGGTGGTTGAGTAGTCCTTTCGTCATATATTTCTACTTATGCTCTTTTTCGTCTTATCGCTTCTGCCTTTCTAACATCCCTGAGAATTAATAGCTATCAACACTCGCTGCTGCTGATAACAGCTTTTCATCAAAAATGTTTATTAACTTAATTCTTTGCCTGATAAAACAAAAAAGATGTCTAAATGTTGTAATATGACACCGATACCGTCAATTATTTAATATCTTTAACAAGAGTCGAGTCAAATTACTTTGCCAGTGATAAATGACACAAGCCATGATTACTGAATAATATTGCACAATGCTCTGTTGTTCAACACGGAGTATTTTATACTTTAAATGATGTTTTTGTCAGCTTTTTTGTTGCAAATTTTATTCTAGGAATACAGTTCATGACAACTTTCTTCTCTATCAACAAAGGAAAGAATATACATCCCGACAATGGCTTTGTCAGTGACATAATGGTTCGGTTGACTTACGAATAGAGGTATTGATGACTCTTCCTGTCTGGATTGTTTGAGAAAGTGTTAATACGGTAAAGGGTTAGTGGCGGTCAGTCCTGGAAAATAACACGTTGTAACTTCATCGCTGCATTTTGATTTCAAGTGAATGAAAACGGAGGAATTCCAGTGGTAATTTCAGCCATAAAAATAAAGTTACTTTCCGTGTCGGTAGCTCCATGGTTTAACAAATAAGGTCTCCTAACTATCGGAGATTCAACGTTTTAATCTTTATGTACACCCCTTTTCGTGTGCGTCTCTTTGTGTAACCTTCTCCTGTACACTGCATCTCAAAATGTTACTCTCAAATCATGGAAGACCTTGCATCGATGAACCAAAATTAAAGTAAACCTCAAGATGGTATTTTATGTTTTGTTTTCATATGCTCATTCCGTATGCACGTTATCTGCACTGCCAAATTACTATCAGAGTGAATCTGATGATCTATGTAAATGGAAAATATCTCCTATCCATTAGCCGTAAAATGTGTTGGTTTAATTCACCTTATTTATATTAATTAGTGGATGGGTTTGGTGAAGGGAATGCTTCATCTACACAATTGCAATATAATCCTACAGCAGTAATATCGTTCCAGACCTATTACCGCATGAGTAAAACCAACCATGATAAGCATCATATGACGTAAAGACTTTCTCTCCAATTACTGTTCAAGGGGAGGAGGGGTCAGATCAAGGGGAGGAGGGGTCAGATCAAGGGGAGGAGGGGTCAGATCAAGGGGAGGAGGGGTCAGATCAAGGGGAGGAGGGGTCAGATCAAAGAGAGGAGGGGTTAGATCAAGGAGAGGAGGGGTTAGATCAAGGGGAGGAGGGGTCAGATCAAGGGGAGGAGGGGTTAGATCAAGGGGAGGAGGGGTCAGAAAAAGAAAAGATTCCGTTTCTTCCCATTGCTATAGCCTATAATTTCTCTGTTATTAGACCAAAATCTGTCCTGCTTTTTCGTGTTACTTCGTGACGCACTTCGGAGGGTCTGATTGAAAAAAATAAGAATCGATGGGAAAAGATGAAATAATAACCCATGCAATTACCACAAGCGATCCGTTTGGCCTATGGATCAAGAAAAAATAAGTAAAAATATTCCTTTAAATTCAAAATCTGGCGAAGGTGAGATAGACACAAAAATTCCACGTTTTAAGTAAACTTTTCCTCAAATGGTACTAAAACTGCAACTGCAGCCTCTGTTCATGTTCTAAAGGCACTTTAACTATCTGAATTGCGCTTTGATGTAAAATTTATGAAAAATTAAACAAATTTATATGCCATTTTTGGTACGTGGGATTAAAAAAGGTAAAAAGATGTGGAAAAAAAAAGACACTTTGTCGCGAACGAGGAGCTGTATATGTCCCTGCTACGTCGGTTTCGCGCGTAACGTTAACTGCGAATGAGTAACCCGAGCTGGATACCGATCCAAATTGTATAATCTGCGTCACTCCGATCTCTGAAAAAAAGAATACTACCCTTCAACCCATCTAGTATCATTTTTGTATCGTGGAACGACGAAATCTGGAAGGTGAACAATACGAATACGGGCGAGAATGTCACCAAGCTGTATTTCGTGTAATAGGCTCTAATAGGCGCTGTAATCTGGGGGCGTGTTGACTCTCAAGTTATAGGTGAATAGTTGTAGCTTTAATTCGGCTTAACAGTAATTTACGTGCTATCTTAAAATCGTAAACCGCTACAAACTTATTTAAAATTTGGTGGTCGAGCTGTTATTAGCGGCTGGGAATGGTTTCCCTTCCGAAAAATATCGGATTTCGTGTACTAAATTTTCTGGTCCCAATATGAGCTCAGTACTAATGCCAAACTGAATACGGTACACTGACCACGTTTTGTAAAAGCCATCGGCCCTTTCCCGATGAAATGCTTGTTGTGACACTCGACGAAGTAGCCATATTTCAAAATTTTGATCTTTCTGGCAGAAAATCTCATCAGAAGTTCATGCCTCCGGAAGCTGGACGTCATGACATGGCCGAGGGCTTTAGACAGGGGCTGGTTTTTCAATAGAAAATCGCAAACAGACCTGGGTATTTTTCATACTACCAGGCATAGGCCTTTCAGATGGGGATAGGGGGACTGCACTTCTCCCAGAGCCGGAAAGTGCTTATTTCAGGGCACTGACACTTAAATGTTTTTTAGGGCAAGGGGGTAGCCTGCAGTAGTCAGTTCGGCCTGCAGTAGTCAGTTCGGCCTGCAGCGGACCGTGTTGACATGCGGCCGGGCAAAATAGGACTTGAAAAATATTCAGTTCGCGGCAAACAGGATCCGCCTCTTCTTAAAGATGTCTTCCCGTACGCCTTTGTGTATTTTTACAAAGTTTTCACAACCCAAACCAACTTTGAATAGGTGTGCCTTACTGTTGAAAGTAGGCCTTTCAAGATGATGGACCTATAGGCTCAATACTTGTTAGTAGTGCTTCCATGTTAATTAATTCGGAACATGAAATGACGGTACCCGATATGTTTTTTTTTTTTTTTAAATATATCAACTTGAAAAATTGGTCAGGAAATTTTTACGTTCTATTTCCGCATTTTTAAGGATTAGTTTGAGTTGGGCATAACTTTACTAAGATTTGACCGACTTCCTTGGTACAAGTTCATTTGAATTCGATTCTATAGTCAGATACAAATCAATCCTTGAAACTCGTTTGAACCTGGTGCGGGTGCGGCAAAGATATACGGAAGGTCATTGCAAGCGCTACTCGATCTGGATTCGATGTCCCGCATGAGGTCAAGGGGAAATGAAAAGTTGTTGATGTGAAATATTGCTCATTTGAATTAGGAGAAAGTATTTTTCTTCTCTTGTAGCTGTATACCAAGCAGAAATGTCCAAATTCAATTGACCAAAGTTTCACTAAATACCGTCAACTATATGGTTTCCATATTTTTATTTTGAAAAATTCTAAAAAGATTTGGTTTTGCCAGCAGTAAAATATAATTTTGTAATACCTACACCGTTTGGGATCTGTCTAGTTTCCATCAACTTAAAAACAGGCAGCAATATGAAAGTGGGAAGGGGGGGGGGAGCGAAACAATTTTGGACCATGCACCTCACCCTACCCCCATTTACCAAAAGGTACATTTTTTACGCTAATTTTTTTCGTTTTTTTTTTCCTTCGAGCAAGAATAACTTTTTTAATAAAAAAAAAATATGACACTGTATTAGGAACGTAATTTGGGGCGCGCTGAGCGCCCCGAAAATTTGGGTCTCCTTACACATTTGTAAATATGGAGCTTGTATTGCAGAGAGGAAAGGAAGTTTAAGGAAATGTAAGGAAATTTGAATATTTGGGGGACAATCGAAGAATCTACGTTTCCTATTAGCATATATCTGAGACAGCATGTCGACTTAAGTTCATTGTTTTTACATAATGTTATCTAAGGAGTGCGGATTAATGCTGAAGTTCTCGGCGACATTCAAAAAGCTTCCGACACTTTGTTGCTTTTTTTAGACAAAAATTTAAAAGCTCAAATTGAAGAAAAATTTATGGAAACGGCACTGTAGCGGCTCGGAAAAGTTTACCACTGAATGCTTTATGAGCCACCACTTACTGCATTAATATTTGCAGTTTAGAGGGTGCAGAGCGCGCGGAAAATTTGCCTATTTAAAACTAGGCCTAATAATTACAAATATGGAACTTTTATTAGGAAGAATACGTCTACACAGACTACTCAACTGACAGGGTTGAAAGGTGTCTGATGATAGGTGTGGATGAGAACATTTGACTACGGTAGGCCAAAGCTCAGTTCCCTGCCTGGTATATGGAGTCTTTCTCGAAAGACTATCTTCAATTGGCGCAGAGCGCATACAAAATTTTGAAAACTCGCGACCCCTCAGACCCGCAGACCCAGATGACATTTCAAAAGTTTTCCCAAATTTTATTGTCCTTTTTAGACAAAATATTTCAAAATCAAGAACTTTAATTGTAGAAAACCTTTTGGTTAATTTGGAGAAAAGGTCTTAATGGGAATTAAGTTCTGCTTGGCCTTAATTATAAGGCCTGTCCATCCATTTACTGCCTATCCTCTCAAGTTGGTTAGATGGACGGAGTTTTACGTAACGGCCTATAAGGCCAGTTTCTAGCCAATTGGTTTATGTCGAGCCGCCACGGCCTACCCTTTTTCCAGTTGTGACTAACTGGCTTGTTTTTCCTACTTTATGTTGAGCACCAAGCACAATGGCAGTAGGTGTTTTTTACAGTCTTCAGTATGACCCGGCCGATTAAGACTTGAACTCCCGACCTCCCAACTCCAAGTCCAGGCGCGGATCCTCACATTCAAAAAAGGTGGCTGACCTAAGAGAAAACAGGGGTGTGAGGGAGCTGCACTCCTAATTTTCTATATGTTTTAATGCTGATGTGGCGAAAAAGGGAGGGCTGGGGCCATAAGCCCCCCTCCCCATATCCTCGCCTGACTTGGAAGTCGGATGCTTTAATCACTTGACCATGCAATCGGCTATTTACTCTCTCATAACTCAACTGCAAACCAGACTTGACTGAACAATATCATGAGAATCATCTATTGGTATCCTTACTGAACGCATCTCTTCTCTCTGTTTCTTGTTTTTCATGTCATGTGTGTTTATTTTCTTCCTCTTTTCTATTCCAAATTCTTATTCTTGTTTTGTCCTATTTCATTTTCCTTCTTCGCTATCCTTTCTCATTCCTAGCTGTTCCTGATTTATTAAACCTTTTCCTCAGAGGAAGGGAAAGTCGTCCTTCTCCCCTGTTTTTCCCCTCCCGTTAATTAATTGAAATAAAAGGTTATCCTTATCAATTTCACCGACCGCTGCATGCACTGTGCACTGTACACGGCATTGTATAGATTTTCGTACGTGTCAGAAAATTCGTGGAACTCGTATATACAATGAATGTTGGCCACAAAAAGCCAACAATTCACCCTCAAATTTCTCTTCGTAGGCCAACTCGTTCGCTTGTGGTAGTTGATATTATGTTCACAAGGTTAAAATTGACCTTCGTGGGTAATTTTTATGCCGACCCTCAGATGTGCGTCACGAAAGTTAAAAACGAAAGCACTTTTTCGTGTACGGCCCGCTGCCTATATGGGAAAATGTAGCCTTTTTTAAAATGTTGAGCCCTGTATTTTTGTTTGAAGGTATTGCCTGCATTATGAAATCTCTCAAACACATTAAAAACTTTTTCCTCGTTTATGACAGTCTTTCCGATGAGTTAAAAAAAAGCCAAAATTATGTTTATGTATAACAGGATTATCCAACTGATTTCGACAAATATTGATCAATTTTTTTTTCAAAATATACTTATCGAATTGTCTTTATAATTTCTAATATTGAAAAGTTGTATACACTCTAAAACATAAGAGTGAACTTAGTCACTCCCGAATAGAGTGAAAAGTGTGAACTCACTCCATTAGAGAGTTGATTCAATTAAGAAGAGTGAAATTCACTCTTCAACAAGTGCTGGCAATAAGCACTCCTCTTTAAGAGTGATTACTGCATGCACTTCATCAAAAGTGCAACTCCGCTCTTTTGGAGTGGGTTTTACTCTTTATAGAGTGAATGGAATGAATTCACACTTTTCACTCTATTAGAGAGCGACCAAGTTTACTCTGTTGATTTTAGAGTGTAGAGAGGCTTAAGCCCTTCTCCTCACTTCTACTGGCCTATAGTTGATTTACTAACAATACATGACTGATGATGAGTTTAACCTTTTGTGAGCGGTTTGTTCGTCGTTAATGATTTTTTATTACAGTTTTTTTTTTTTTTTAATTGAATTTTTTCATGTTCTCCTTTTCAGCTACTGTAAGTTTAACTTTTTACTTACCCATGTTTGTATCTGGTTTGACTTTTCTTTTAAAGAGTTTTGCTATGTTTTACTTTATAGATTCGCTTTTTTCCTTGGCTTCTACATCTTATTGTTCTCTAGTCTTATTTATGATTTTTATTATTTCGTTTTCATTGTACATTGTACATTGTAACTGAGAGATCCTAAGATTCTCGGCTTTGGAGTTCTTACCCTCTTTTAAGCAACATTTAAATAAAATAAATGTAAGATAAATTGAGTTTCAACTTCCCGTTTATTGTGTTCAAGTGTCTATGGCTGGGCTACAGTCAAACACCTTGCAGACTGAGCAGACGCGTGGTAATCCTTAAATCATTCACATGCAGTCTGTAAATCCTTTGCCGGTAATTTGATCAGATACACAACAGAATTAAACGTGGGGTGTCTTGTCCCTTGAGTATACCGTTCGTCTATAATAGCTATACTAGCGAGTCATTATTCAACTTAACAAAGATTCTAATAATTGGCAAACTCGAATGGAAGTTGAGAGAGGCTTAATATTAAAAAAGGTCACCTTAATCACGGACATGGTCTGAGAAAACTTTTGTGGCATCCTATAATTTTACTCTAGGGAGGTCATTTACTACAGGGCGTAGACTAATTTCGTGATTAATTACTGTTTTTGCGACATAAATAGACAGATAAGGTGGGGCTAAAAATAAAAAGAAAGCATTTCAAAAAATATGAAAGAAGAGGATTTTTAAGAGAAAATTTAAAGGATGCGAAACTTTAGGTTATAGGCTTTCCGTGTAACTATCAGTACTTGTATACAGTTGAACTTTATAAGATTAATGTGATTGACATAACGAGTAATTTCTCTGCTGTAAACACGTGAACTTCTTTTATCCCTTGAACATTTTTGGACAAGGACCGAGAGGTCACAAAGAGAACCCAAAAGAGTTAGCCCATAAGTAGTCGTTGAAGGAATTATTCCTTGTGTGAGACCTACGTGCACCTCGTCTGGTTCCCCTTTTTAAAGGGAATTTACAGTTGCTAATATCTTTCTTCACCGTTCACTGCAACCTAAGAATATTTTTTACCCCGATTTTTGGTGCGTCATTAAAGCAAATGGTCATTTGAAGCAACTTTAACATTTTTATCAGGGCCTTTTAACTTGCGTTCTCGGGAGCATCGCCGTAGTCCAGCCTTGACGCCCAAAGCAGTCCATTTGGTGTTGGCCTATTCGGTTTTTTAGTCCGCACACTAAGAAGAATAATAAAACTAATGAAACTGTGCACTTAACGCTTAGTTTTTCAGTCTCACCTCTAAGCATACAATGAAACGTAGCCAAGACCAACTCATCCGGAGGGTATCCAGCTGTTTGCATGGACACAATTAGTTTATTTTCAGCTTTTGCCAGCTTTGTGTTTTAGACTGACAGAGGAGATAATTGTTCATATTTATTTAGGGACCCCATTACAAACTTGAACCAATCACTTGCACGAATAAGGGTGCATACCCTTTTAAATTACGCTCTGAACAAGGTTACCAAAATCTACGTATTGTTGTGTAAATAGTGCACCTACCAAGTAATGTGTAGAAATAACACATGATTGTGTTATCATTTTACACAACATGTGTATCAGCTACACATGTTGTGTATTTTTTTAAACAATCATGTGTTATTTCTGCACATTATCTGATAGGTGCACTATTTACACAACAATGTGTTAAAGATGGAGTGTCGTCATGAAACGTGACTTAAAAATTAATATCTGAGATACGAATATTTCAATTTTAATTTTAATTATGGAGTCACGGGGTCGTGACGTAATCCGTGAAAAGGTTACCGAAGGCTTGCGTTTTCAGATATTTTTTTATCATGAAGACACCCAATCTTTAATTTTAAACACGTTTATTTATTCATTTATTCATTTATTCATTCATTCATTCATTCATTCATTTATTTATTCATTCATTCATTCATTTATTTATTTATTTTTTAGAGTGCAATGCATCATTTGTTTTGTATACCAGAAAACGCCGTAACAGTTCTCCAAAAAAAGGAAGGAGAGAAAATTCTTTTTACTGTTTTATTTATAATCACAACTATAGGCTTCTCAACTAACGTAGCGATGACGTAGGCCACATGCTGATAGGCTTTTCTATTTCATAAATATGCAGCAGATGACGAATCTATTTTTTGCACAAGGGAAAACTATGTACTTTAGACTATTAAAGTGTTCAAAAAATAAAACTTATCAAAAATATGTATTAAACAGCATGAAAAATGAATTCCAATGGTTTAACTCCCATCTTCATAGGACATTTTGAGCCGAGATATAAAGTGTTGAAATTTATTTACTTAAAACAAATCAGTTCATTGTGCAATAATTTGTGACATTCCTGTTGTACAACTCACATTACTTGCTTTGTTTCCCTTTAAAATTGCAAATGTTTTTATGAACTTGAATACTTCCTGTTTGCTTGCATATATCATTTTGCACAGAGGGGATTTTATTTAGTACATCTCCTCTTAAGAACAAAAGGGCTATCACACCTTGGTGCAAGGAGCAGTAATTTTCAGAAAAACAAAGAAGTACAAAGATTGTAATTTGAGTAGAACAACAATTACATCACAAATTATTGTGCAATGTACCATTTTAATTTGGGTGCATAAACTTCTTTATTTAATATGTTGGCGCGAGAATGTCCTATGAAGATAAGTTTGAATGTTGGCATTCATTTTCTTGCTGTTTGATATATATTTTCGATGTATTTTGACTTGAGATACACTTAAAAAATTAAACATAAAGGCGAAGTTTTCAACCCCTTTTGGCAAATTCAATGGACTACTGCAGCTATAACGGAACCCCTTCGATCCCTCTTGAAGCGTTGACACTCTACATTCGGCGAAACAACAATTAAAAATCACACGCCAAATCCTAAATTGTTCTGTAATATAGAAACATCTTATATATAGGGAGTTGTCAGGGACAACAGTCGGCCTGCGGCTTCATTCGATCCTTTACAATATAGCAATTGCAATGGATTGTGGGAGAGAATTTAGGTGAGCGTCAAGGGCATTTTACCATCACAACAATGACGCAGACTATTCCGCAATCCTTTGTAATCTTCATTTAAAAACAGTTTCAGTATTCCTGACTCTCAGAGGGGTAAACCCAGACATAATTGAAACAATTATTTCTTTAAATGATTTAAACTGCTTTTTAATTAGATATTCAATTTATTAATCCAAAATATCTGATGCGCACTGTTTAACAATGGATGTTGTGATGAACTGTTGCTATTGAGTTAAGGTTGTATTCTTTTGTAAAGGGTAGGAATTAGCTTGGATTTATCGCTGTCGTTAGCCACTTCGGTGCTTCTTATTAAAGCAAGGTGCATTCGCCAAGAACGAAAACTGTTAACTACGAAATGACTTGATATAACAGGGAATTGTCCCTGGCAACTCCCTGATTATAAAGGATCGAATGAAACCACAGTCTGATGTTAAACAACGCAATTAGGTCTTCTGTTTTGAAGTCATTTTTAAAATTATAAAACAAAAGAAACGATCTTAACTAGTGGGGGAAACGGTACTGCATGCCACCTGATCATTACGTGAGATACTGTATGCTGAAAAATTAAAAAACAAAATAGATAAAGATGGAACAGAGTTTGAAAATGATTTTAAAAAGAGGCTTAACCCCCTCCCTTGTTTGTTTTCGAATCAATATTATAAGAAAACACTTTTCCTCTTATATTTTTTATATCACTTATGCAAAAGCAATTCTTTACTAGTGCAGTAATCTTTTTTTAAGTCAGTATCCAATGAACCATTACGTCACTCTTTCCTTTTTTCCATTTTCATTTCACAACTACGTACCTCACGAAATAAATGGTATCGTCCATTGGTGGGTAGCAATAATTCCACAGACTATTGAAATAATCCCAATTATTTTGTGACTTTCCCTATATACTGACGACCTCCTCCACCCCACTCACCCTTCTTCACATCACTACATAAGGTCTTCTCCCTTCCTCAGTGAGGTGCTGTTTACTAATGAATGATCCTCGATAGAAACATTTGGAAAGCAACGACAGATGACATATCCATTCGAGCACATTTTTCCATCCGACGCAGGTTGCTTTATTCTTTGTAAAGTCTTTCTCGGCGATATAATTCCCTGAATAATATTTTTAACGTTTCCTCCAATCCAGTAAATGCTCAGATTTAGCATCTACCTGTTCTAGAAAATTTATCTTTTGTTATGTATCTAGCATCTTTAATCAGTCTGTCCTGTACTCACGTATCGCCCTTTATCCACGTCCACCAGAGGATGGATACAGAATAATGGAAAAGCATACGGGTATTCACGGAAGAGAAATTACTACAGGTCTTATTAAGAAGAAAGTGAAAATCGATTTGGTAAATTCAGAACAGACGCTGCAGATTAACAGTGGCACAGTCGCTTGATTTAAAGGATTTATTTTTGTTTGGGAGTTTTTACACAGTTTTATACCACCACAGTCTATATGACGTACGTCATCAGATACTCAGCATACTTACAATGACATGTTATTCAGTGCCTTGCAGAGAGTTATTTGATGGAATACTTGCAGTCAGTATTTATAACGTCAATTTTATTTCCGTACGGAGATTTTGGCAAATAACTGGTTACTTAAAACAAATTGTTAGATAGGCTTTCCCGCCAAATCTTTTGAGCAGCTCTTTGACTTGCTACGAGTGTTTCTGTTCCCAAACCCGCAGTAAGGCTTTCCCTTCTTCTTAAATATCTACATTTCTTCATGTCTTTCTTCCAGGCTGTAAGTCTCTTTTCATAATCTTCATCGGTCTCCCCGTCTTTTCTGCCTACATTGATAAGTAATGAAGAGCGCCTCCTATCCCTATTCTTCCATCGCTCCATTTTTTTTAAACGTATCGTGTCTCGTAGTTGCTCAAGGTCCTCCGAAAATGAGTCGGTACATGACTCTGGTCGATCTGCCTGCTGAACACTAAGTAAATCTTCAGAGTCACCGCCTACTGGTGATTTGCTGGGCGTCAATCGCGCATGCGTCGGTTTCGTCAAAGCAATTGTCTCTTCAACTCTTTGAAACAAGCTTTGTTTTCTCCTTCTGATCATTACTTTGTTCAATTCAGTTTCGTCTTTCAGCATTTGAAGATGTCCTTCCGCATTCATATCTTTCGTCGCTGGCGGCGCAGACTTTTCGATAAGACCGAAATCAATGCGACTTGTCCTAAAATTGTGGCAAGAAAACATGCCACTAGAATAAGTCCAGTTCAGCGGATCGGCTGTTGAACTGCGAACAGTGTTCATTGTGTTTCGGCGACCGTTACCGCCGATGCCTGGTTGCGATTTACCGCGGTAAGTATGGATTGCAGGAAGTGAGCTGTTTAGGCCTTCAAGATCAACTAAACTGGTGCTGCGTCTTAACTTAATAGCTGGTTTTAATTCTCTTTTGCCACCAGCAGACGGTAACTTAGGCACAGAGCTTTGTGGCTGGGAGTCCTCCTCCGATGGTTCTATAATTTTCACTTTTATTTCCCGAACGTTTCCTTCAGTCTCTAAATTTTCAGTTCCTTTCGGAGTTCTTTGAGTCGATGGTCTTTCAAGTGGGTCGGCGGTTTTGATAATACCATCGCTTAGCGTTGGTTTTGAAGGACCGCTTGATTCTTTACGAGACTCTTCGATTGTGTTTTCGTCTCCTTTTTCTTTAGAGTTTTTATCTGACGTGTCATTTGCGTCCGTGTCCTCGTTTGCTTCTTCGACAATATCAAGAATAATCATGTCTGCCTCTGCCACCGTAAAGATGCTACTCTCTTCATCAGCATCTCTTCGTCTATTTCTCATCTCCGCTCTTTGTATCTGCGCTATTTGTTCCGTGGTTAGATTGCTTTTAATTTTAGCTACTTCCGCTTGAAATTTTTCACATCGCGTCTGGAAGAACTTCTTGTCCATATCCA
This sequence comes from Holothuria scabra, assembly GCA_037179385.1. Lineage (NCBI taxonomy): Eukaryota > Metazoa > Echinodermata > Holothuroidea > Aspidochirotida > Holothuriidae > Holothuria > Holothuria scabra. Next base: position 485,352 of record CM074188.1, read on the forward strand.
TGTGTTTCATAATGTAATTTCTTTCCAGATTCAATCCCCGCATGGCGCGTTCCAGAGATTTTTGTTGGACATTCCTTTCATTAAGGAAGTGGTCCGCATTGTGCTTCGGTTTAACCTGTGCCCTCCCTGCCATGATGCTGAGAGAATTCCAGAAGCACGCTGTGTTATCTAGCCAGGTTTCATTTTCCTTTCCTGTGAAAACAACAAAGGGATGTATACTTTAAAGGCAGTCATTCGTCACCCTAAACTACACTTTCAGTATACATATATCAAAACTCTCAATTGGTACAGCTCTTTGATTGGCATCACATCCAAACAATGCATCATAGCTAAATGACACAGCATGGGCACTGATAGTGTCTTGATTACACATTGTGGACTTGTATGGCCACTGGGACAAGCCATCAAGCAATAAACAAGGATTGTGTCTGGATAAAGATGAGTTTTAGATAAATGTGGGAGGGGCTAGAAGTAAGAAGGTTGGGAGAATTGGAAATGTTTGGGATGATGAAAATATGCCTTTAATTTTTTTAACTTTTTATTTTTTCAGTTCATGTAAATGCATTGGAGGTTTCAATGAGTGGTAAAGTAAGTCAATATTCCGTAAAAGTTCTCTAACTTTTCAAGAGTGAGGAAACCACCTCTGATGGACCAGCATTGGTCCGTATACAATCTTGTGTTAAAGGCAATGGAACTTTTCTTCCAGTAACTTGTTGTATCTTATATAGTCTAACACGTTGTTCATGTAGCACGCCCTCATTCCTGTATTTGATTGTTTTTCACCACCGTTCCATCATACACTCTAAAAATGATCACCCAACCTTGTAGGCAAAAGATTACCCAACCGTTGGTTCCGTATGCCACCTGACCGGAATCGGGTACAAACTGCCAAACTTAGTTGGTTAAGCGTTGTATTTCTTGTCCCATTGATTATGTAGTAGAAAAAACTCTTCTTCGTATACGACCATTGCAGCCTTTTAAGTAATTTCGTCCAGATTTTTACTGCTTATCTACCGCCAGCTTTTTATTTACCGAATCCAATCGCATTCAACCATCAGATCTCAATTAACCACTTCATTAAAATAGTTAACTGTAAAACTTAACTGAATCTTTACTAATCATTTGATTGGTCAATTACTTTTTAAAGCTGGTACTTTAAACCTTGCCCAACACCTTTTACCACCTTTTTTTTTTTTTTTTTTTTTTGTTGGGCAATAATTTACCCATGTTGAACACTTTGGATTTTGCCCAACTGTTTTTAGAGTGTACTCCTCAGAGCGTGTTTATGTTTCTTAATTAATTTAGATATTTTTTCCTTGCAATAATGGAAGGAACAAATCACATCCCTGAAATCCTCTCACACCTAAAAATATGAATATTCAGCAAACGAAAGCAATCAAATGATGTGCAACTCAGAGGAATGACGCCACCAACTAACGTACGTTTTTGTTGTGGGAAAAGGAAAAACATTCACTGAGCCTTAAACAAAACTAATCCGCATACGACATATATATTGCTACGGATCCTCGTTAACAGAAACCCTTTCTTTTGAACACACTTCATTTAAAACATTATGACGAATGCGCCCCAACATGGCAGACGAGAATGATACATCACTTACTACATTTAAGTAATGATTTTTTCATCATTTTACAAGGCCTTCGACAATGGTGAGAATTTTGATGACTTTTGTATTTGTATGGGAAGTGTACCCCGTACCTTAAACTGCCAAAAGATCTTCGTTTATAGACCCAACATCTTTCAGGCTTTTGCCACTCTTTATTTCAGATACCTTGCCCTATTGTTTCTTAACGAAAACTGACCGAGAATAAATACCGAGTGGCGTAGCTACTCGGTATGCATGCCTTCCTCCTTCCCTTTCAGGGAAGAGGAAGGCATGCATCATGTGTTCCGTTTTTTAGTGTGAACATCACCATATTAGTGAACCACATTTCGATGAAGTCTTTGGTCTTCTAGACAAATGTTTGAAGCGTGTAAATTGTACTGCGGAAAATTTTGGATTCTTTTGATGAAATTTGGGTGTCTTGAAAGGAAATTTGAAAATTGGGGATATTATTGACTTATCTTTCCATTAACAAAATCCGAGATTGCACGGGGACTGAAGACCGTTGTTATTACGTAATGTTATCTTAGGACTGCGAATTGAAGTTATCCGACAATATTTCGAAACTTTCCAAAACTTTGTTGACTTTTTAGACAAATGTTTGAAACAAATGAACTCACACTGGATAAACTGAATTTTGTGAAAACAAATGTAGAAAAGTTCACATTAGTTGTATCGGTGGCACTCAAAGATCATGTAACGTATAGGACCAATTTCCGAACTTTGTCATTCCCAGAGCCAAGGGGGGGGGGGGGTATCCCCCTAGCCTGGGAGGGAGCTGTTACCTTTATTTTCCTAAGCTAATGATCAGAAAGATCATTTGTATATGTAACTTTGTCCTTAGCTCTACTTACATCATCAGCAAAATCATAATCCAATCAATGAAGTCTTTTAATTACATCGGAGCTTTGATCACAGAATGGGTGTACAAATGGGAAGGTAATGTCATATTGCCCACACCTAAGTGTAGTGTCAATTAAGAAATGGGGTCAGAGTGATTTGAACGAGGGTATTCATCTTAGCGACTAGAAGTTTCACTAGCAAAACATCCATTTTTAGTTGAATGTTATCCATACCGAAACGATGTTTCAAAGAAAATGCCGTCTTAGTTTCGAGGTCGGGCTTGTCACCCCCATACCCCGCAAGCAACACAAAAGCAAGCAGATGCATTCTGCCTTTAAAACACTCAGTGATGTGGAAACGGAAGCAACAACATTCGATCGAGTAAATTTAATATTGTCTTAGCAGTGTTATAACAAGTCACGACTCGAGTCACTTCCTCTCAAAATGATAGAGGCTCGATAGAATTCAGGAGTAGTTTCCCCATTGGAATAGTACAGTGACTCGAGTCTCGACTCGAGTTTGAAAACTGCTGACTCGAGCTAGTCACTAATCCACTGACTCGATTACAACACTGTGTCTTAGTAACTAGCATCTTGTCAAGTATGGAGCTACGTCACTGCCTAATACTGCTATCCTTTTACAAGCCGCATTTCTTTCTTTCTCATCTTATTAGTTTGTCATTTAACTGATTAGGGATACCTTTTTTGACCTAATGCATATAAAGTTTTAAAAATAACTATACTTAGGATGCACCCATGGTATCAACTTATTTCCAATGTCTAGTTGCATAAAATTAATGGTAAATTATAATTAAAAACAAAACATTGGACAAAAATATGTGAATCCATGACATCACGCCTGTTGCTTCCGGTTCAATTTATGTAGAACATTTGCAACTGTCAATTGCTAGTACCTCGAGAACTGAATATGAAAAATTACTACAAATTTCACCAGAATTCTTAGAATATGTCACGCTTTAACATATCAAAAATAAATTTGGCTCTGAACTATTCTTTTCATCCTTAAATAGAGAACTTTTATTGGTACTCTGTTTATTGGAAATTTCTGTGGTCCGCTGTCTATAACTCAAGAATATCAAGTCCAACTAAGGGAACGAAACCAGTGACTCGACAGAGTGCTATTACAGTTGATCATATGGGCCTACATTTTATCATTACTTAAATAAGTTCAAATTGAAGAAATTCTTAGTAAATATGGCGGCATGTGTCCTCCTGACTACACCGTTGCGCATAAATACAAGGGTCGCCACTTGACGTTTTACCAAACCAATAGAACTGTTAGGAGGATACGAGTTTGAGTCTATGAGGAAGGAAAAACGAGCCCCAGAAACATGCCACAGCAAAAATATCAATCTCAGGCGTGCACCGGGCCCTGTTTGTCACGTGTTCAAGAGCAGAACTATGTGATGATTGCTTTGATTTCCAACTTCCACTGTGACCCTTTCCGAAGTAACTTTCCGTATTTTCATGAAGGGCCTGACTACTTACGGTGTCCAGAAGTGTGCGATTTGGGTGAAAACACCATCCTCTGCTGTTACATGACTTCGGCTGATAAAAAGCAACGAACAACGCATAATATGTGGGGCTCATTTTTCTAAAAATCTAAATTATTGAGCTGGTTGCCAATTAACCGACTTGAAGTTTAATTTGAGACTTGCTTCCTCTACAATTGTGTTCGCTTAGCGTAGTAAAACAACTGCCCTTTGAGGTCTGGATCAAAAACATTGAATTAACACACGTTTCGCTGAATGCGAGGAGTATAATTATCCTTAAAAAAAATAACGGCATTTAGTCAGTGAGAATGGCTATTAAAAAATGAAGGAACGTTTGGAAACTTTAGGATCGTCCCGAAAATCCAGTCCTTTCAAACTGGAGACCCAGTGCATGGGCAAGTGTTTAGATCATCCGACTTGCAGCTGGGAGATCTGGGGTTCGACTCCCATCCGGGTCACACCGAAGACTTGAAAAATGGAAACCGTAATGCAATACTGCTCGGTGCTCAGTTTATACGCAATGGAGTAGGAAAACCCAACCAGTGAAGCCACAACTGGAAGAAAGGCCGTGACCAGCCCGACTGAAATTAATAGATTAAGAACTGAGAGACATAAGTCCATCTAACTGACTGACTGACTAATTTATCGAATTAGAAGTCCTGAAATATCATGAAAAGACTTGGAAGAGAAAAAAGAAATTTGTGAGGTGTCGCTGTCGTTTGACGGAATAAGCTAGCCGAGTCGCTAGTTATGCCATTTAACATTCAGGGACAGGCATATTTCCTTAAATATTATAAGTTGTAGAGTTCATTTAGAAACAGATGCTGAAGAATACGCGAAAATAAATTGAGAGACCTAGTGGCACTCTCTAAAAAATGAAATCCACTTCAAAACTGAGAGTGTGCCCAACTAACACTGATCAAAAGAGTGAGTTTAGTCCCATTAGAGTGACAATTCACTCAAAGGGGGGTCTTAATTCACACGCATGGAATAAAATATTCCTGTTTTGGACTGTGACTTTTCACCCTACTCGGAACACATTTTTTGGAGTGAATTTCCCCTTATTGTTGGTCTCGTTTGTCCGGTCTATTGTTACTAATATTTTGCAAGTAGTAACATTAACAGTCTACACGCTTACATCTTATAATCTTATTTTCTGATAAATAGGTTAATGTAACGTCAAAACTAAGCTGAGTCGGGAATTGACTTATGAAAAATTCAAGAAACTGGAGTTTGGAAACTTACTATAAAAATTGTGACGAAGTCCAGATAATGCTGCCACATTTTTATTCCTTACACGCAAGTTATGTCAAACTCACTAACAGCAGCAAACCGGTCATAGGAATTCTATGTCCCCGGACAACAACACCTGCTCTTGGCAACCACGTCAAGACATTCACATAAAGGTATATAACCTCTTACCTCCATACCAAACTTTTCTCTCCTCTGTATAAATCGATATTGATCAATAATCAAAGTATTGTAAGACTAAAATAGTCCCGTTATATTTTGCTAAGACTTTTCAACGGATCAATATTGGGTAGGTCACAGGCATAGTTGGGCAAGTGTGGGGGAAGATGTATGCAAATCACGTCAATAAACTGATGCTAACAATGTCCTGAAGACCCTCACACCGATAATTAATCGAACATTCTTTACAGGAAACTACAAAGAAAGGGACGGAATAGATTAAAATCGGAGAAGCTCAATAATCGCTGTGATAGCGGCTTTCAAGTAAGAACACTCACGAGTAAAGGTTTCGATAGCACGTCTTATGACGGGATGTTTGTTACTCGTTAATTTTTGGAGTTATCTTAATTTTCCCCTGTACTAGCAGGAGATAACCCGGCCGCATGCCTCATTTCTGTAACGGTTAACTTGATTTTGATTAATCTGCTCGACCTATGAAAGTGTGTCCAATGTGTCTCAGTATTTTTCTGCAGTAATAAAAGGGGCACAGGTACAGTGGTGTTGTACCTAGTGGGTATCCAGCCCCGTCCACAACATATTATTTCAATGGTGCCTTATAATATGTCATTATACGTATGTGTTTTATACAGAAATTGCAGCTGTTTTATCACGAATGATTCTCTTACTATTAGAAATTCACAAATTCATAAACTGCCAAAATTTCACAGCGCTGTGCTCGTTCCAGACCTTTCCTCAATACTGCCCTGATTGCCAATGTCTTCTAATAACGACTAGAGAAGCACCAGATAAAGAGTTAAAAGGCTTTAAACGAATTATCACACACACATTTGACAGCTTTAAATGATGCTGTTACCGAGTCTTCATTTGAATGGGTACCTACTCAAAGGGTGGATTTAAAGGAAAAATGCAAGGTCTGGGTCAGGGGCAAACTGTCACTATCGTTAACTCCATTAAAACTTTGACCTATTACAGTGGCGCCCCCTGCCAAAATAAATAATTCGCGATAGAATCCCATACACTGATCTATATGTAATATAGATCAGTGATCCCACATATGTAAAATAGTTTTGTACTTTAGTAAGTAGACTTGTCGTCAGGGGCGTAGATTTCTTATCAACATGGGGGGGGGGGGTGATGTGTGCACGCGAAGCGTGCACGGCGAGCGCGAAGTCCACAAAGGGTGGTGTCCAGGGGCCCGCCTTAGGGCCCCTGGTGGGGTCCAGGGGCGAAGCCCCGGAAGCTCCTGGGTTTTAACGCCTCAGAGGCCCCAGGAAGATTGCTTTAAGGGGTAAAATACAGAGGTAATGTTGTAGGGTATTGACATGTTTATACGCTTAGGAAAGGCTCTTTTGAGCACAAAACTCTTTATCAAGTTGCACTGAAGGACTGAAATTGAGCAATCCTGGAGCAACGATGTACCGTTAAGTTCAATGGAGCTCTGTCCAACTGAAAAACTTAACAATGTGTAAGTGATCTTCTCAAAATTGATGAAGCTATCATTTGGTACAGCAAAGCGGTACAGCCAAACGGTCGCATCTCTTGGTAACCTTGGGCGCAGGTGTGACGATTGCAGCTAAAACAACTAGCCTGCACAGTGTAATTCTTCTCCGTCGGGCAGGCACGTCTCCGGTAGAAGCCCGCCAAGGTTAAACGAATTATATGGGGCCGGTCTGGAGTATTTCAGCGAAGATGGGAGACTAGTGTCTACCCAGCTTAAATGCGGAAACCTAAAGTATGTGACTTTCATGGCTCGAAACGTTTTGAAAATGCTGTAAAAAGTTTGGAAACCTTCTGATGTAATGTAGCCTACATAGACAGCATTATATTACACACGTAGGTGAACAACGTGAGTCATGTTAATCATGAGGGGAGAATAAATGTAGCTTACTTGTCAGTAAAAAAACACGTATCTGTAGACTGAACATTGGGGGGGGGGGGATTACATTGACCAACCCCCCTAGTCAAATACTGGGGGGGGGGGGGATATGTCCCCCCATCCCCCCCCCCCCCCGGATCTACCGATCGCCGGCTTCGGGAGGGGTTGAGGGGGATCCCCTTCTTACCTTCCTCTTAAAAATGTTTGTATTTTTAAAGGTCCTGAAATGCAATTTGGTACAATTTGGTTTGGTATGAAAAGGCAGGATATTCTACAATGGAAATTGATCGGAACTGAGAACATTTAGCCGTGAAATAGAGAGTTTCTTTCTCCGTAATGGGGGACTAAGCGATACTTTACTGCTCCACCCGAACAGAGACGTAGATTTTCTTTTTTGCGTTTGACTCCTTCAGATTCGAAAATGTTCACAAAAAGCGTGCACGGCGCGAAGCCCTTCGTGGGTGGGGTCCAGGGGCATAGCCCCGGTAGGGGTAAATTCATGGGGCAAAGATAGCAAAGCTCTTGGGTTTTGACGTCTTAGAAGTTACCGGAATACTGTTTTTAGGGGAATATCAGAGAAGTAATACTGAGAGAGGGTACGAAGCATGACAAAATAGCCTTATAGTTGGAAAACCATATGTGATAAAACATGATTTTACTATAATCATATTAATATAAACTGGTCGAAGACATTCCTCAGCCTGCCCATAGATCATAGATGAGTATGCTTAAGGGCCTATGGGAGTTTTGGGGGAAACCGGAAATTGACAGGAATGCGCACCCATTCATCACTCACCCATATGCCACTGAGACTATGGAGTATAAACAATGAATTGCGCGCAAAGCGCAACAAGTTTTTCAGTACAACAATTGTGACCTCCACCACCAGTGCCCAGTTTAAATGCTATTGAGGTGATTTAAATGTATACACAATAGAAGCAAAGAACGAATTAATCTCCGGAAATTGGACAAAATATGAAAAATCGATAAAGATGCATTCATTATTCGTTCCACAGCAATATATAATTCACAGAGCTCCTGCAGCCAGAGGATAATAATACTTGTCCTTTAACCCTTTACCGTTGTGCTCCAATCGGGGCATATTTGCGCGCCTCGGGGGTGGGTGGAAAAGCGGACATAGCACGCCCCGCATCAGGCTATTGACGCCGTGACTTTAAACTATTGTCTCTCTCGTTGTTGTGGCCGAATTTTCGGGTAGCTACTCGCAGTTTCGAGCACCGCGGGAAACAGTTAAGATGGGCGACATCCGCATGGGTCCAAAAGGACCCAAACAACGGCAAGGGTTAAAAATGATCTGATACAAATTGAGGAAAGCGATCTTATGCGTGCCGACATTATGTAGGCCGATTGAAAATCAATTTATTACCATGAAGAACTCTTTGCCTAGATTTCTTACAAGGAGAATCTGCTACCTGTGCATCCGGTAAATTTTCATTCAAGATGATTTTAAAAACGAGAAAGGCAAAAATAAACCGCTCTTTCGTTGCATTTTTTTATGCTGTGCTGCTCCATAACGAAACCCATTGGCCTGTGCACTCAAGTAACCACCCTAATTGGAATTACTTGTTCATTTGGTTGGATGAAAAGACAACCCACTTGTAAGGAAAATCGTCCCCGATACATATTAATAATTTTGGTGTTTTTCCAAACTTTTGGTAGCCAAGAGCAAGGGGCTGTGGATCCCTTGGATCCTGGCTCCCGGTTCTGCGCCTGCTGTTAATCTGAATATTTCCAATAAAAGTCTTCAATAACTCATCTATCTATCAAAGAAAATACTGATGATATAATTAAAATTCCTAGCCAAATTTTTTGATATTTAAAGAGTGACATATTCTAAGCATTCTGGTGACATTTTTAGTAATTTCTCCTTATTCAGTCCTAGAGATACTACCAATTGATATGGCAAATGTTCCACAGAAAATGAACTTGAAGCAAGCTGGCATGATAACATAGATCCACACTGTTAGCCAATGTTTTATTTCTAACTTACCACAAATTTTATGCAACTTAATATTGATACCATGGAGGAATCCTGAGCTATGGTGCTTTGAAAACTTTATATGCATTAGGGGAAAAAGGGCATCCCTAATCAATTCATGGTAAAACTAATAGGATTAAAAAAATACAAACCTTGCCTGACAATGCAAATCCATGACATCACACCTTCTTGCCTCAAGTTCATTTTAGAAAATCTGTCAACTTCAATTGCTATATCTTGAGAACGGAGCATGGGAAATGAATAAAAATTTCACTAGAATGCTTAGAATTTATGCTCTTTAACATATCAAAATTAGGCTCTGGGCTATTCTTTTAAATCAGGGAAACTTACAAAAAATTTTCCTAAACAGTCAACTCTGTGAACTGACTTTGATTTTGGGGTTATTTCCTCTTTTTGTGGCTGAAATAATAACTGCAAAAATCAAATTGGTAAAATGTTTTGATGTGGTCATCACCATTGGTTTCAACTTCTCCACTCCCCCGTGTCAAACATCTTTCCTCCCTGATATGCTTGTCTGGTTTAGGCCTGCCAATATTACTTCTAACCAGGAAGTACATTATCTTCCAATGGAATTAGGAAGGCAATCTTCACTCCATAGAAGAATACAGCTAGTGATGGCATAGTTTAAGGGATCCATCAGCTTTAAATTCATTTAAATTTTGATTACACAGATGGTGCAAACGATCCAAAACCTCATAATAAGCAGATTCAAGTTCAGATTATTTTGATTTATAAAAGAACTGCTCATGCTCCAAGTAGACATCAAGAGGACAATACCATAAAAATGACTGACAAATCTTAGGGTTGGTGTATACTGTACATTGTTGGGAAAGAAGCTACTGGCAGAGTAAACCTCATGAGACTAAATACTGTTTTTTATTCTGTCTGTGCTACAGTATGCCTTTTTTCCACAACCAATATTTCCTTAGACTACTGTTTGGTTATCCAAAAAAGATAACAATTTTTTTTGAGGGGAAGGAGGGATTTTGATAAGTTAAAATTGTCATCTGCCCTCTCAATTTAAGAGTGATATTTGTCATCTGCCTTCTCAATTTAAGAGTGATATTTTTCATCTTACATGAAGCTCAATAACTACTCATGAACATTTGAGTTGGGTACTTTAAAAGAATATCCTACCTCTTGCACCATTAACCATATGCCTAACTGTACCAATGTTCCCGTGGTTTGATTCTCTCTGTTTTTGCATTATTGCAATGGTTGGAAGTGATGAGAAGGTTCAATATTCCCAGGGTTTGATGTTCCCAGACTGAAAAAATACTGAACATATTTCATTGAAATAATGTGAAAACAGAGAGAATCAAATCTAGGGAACCTCAGGTAGACAAGTTCAGAGGTTCTAAGGAAAGTTGACTGGATAAGAGCATCCTGAGGGGCAATCCTTCTGTCTAGTAAACCATGCCAACAAGAATTACTATCTATCATTTAAGCATACTAATTAGTTCTTCTCAAGTTCTGAACAAATTTCTACTGAGCTACCTGCAGTGTCTCTCCAGGCAATTGTACATTTGTTAAAAAAATAAAGTTATTTAGTTACCTTACTTTGAATAACCTATCATTCCTGTATGAATGGATTTGGATCTTCTCTCAACTCAAACAGAGTGTTTCACTTTGATATAATAATTATAGAGAAAGGCAATGACATTTACAACTGTTTATTCTGAGAGAGAATGAAGATTAAATGTGAAGTGTTTGAAGTGGAGTAAAATCACTTCATGTATTGAACAAATATTAAACTGTATGTACATAGTAATCTGGGCAAAACCACTATCACCAAGGAAAATGAAATACAAAACCTTAGTATACATGTATTAAAGTACCAAAGACTTTAAAGTGTGGCAGAAATGAATCTAAAGGCCCTTAATGGCTTTCTTCTTATTCAACACAAAAAATATCTCAACTGTCTTGAAAGTAGATCAAGTATAGCTAAAAGTGACTTCAACATCAGTATTAACAGTAGTAAGCATTGTGTATGATGTACATATTTTTGGTATACCACACAGGTGTGCTCAAAGTGTATAAGGGCACTGCTCAACTGGACAAGGGTACTCAAAAAGAGAAATCATCTCGCTTCGATCTAAAGGACATCCAATAACTAAATAATAAGATTAGTTCTGTCATTATCCATACAGAAAGTAGACTGATGGTTGCATATTTAAAAATGATAAGGATTAGGATTACTGGACAAACTACTTCAAACATTTTACAGCACAAAGCTTCTTGGAATATGTAAAATCTCAAAATTTAATATGTGTAAAAAATGCCCCATGGATGATATCACTGATTTTGACAAATATGAAAATGAAACACTTTAGAACTTTACACAAAAATGCAATTAAAAGAATGAAAACAAGGACTAAATGTCTCATCTGGAGAGAACAAATCATTATGAAGGTAGAGAATGAGGGACAGGGATGGGGGGGGGGCAAAAGATTACTACATTCAAGATGTCTACAGACTAGGTTAAATGCTGATGCTACAATGTACTTTTGATGTACAAGTTCCCTAGATACTGCAATCAGGTTGTGGCAGTTTCTGTACTTCCAGATACAGCAGAATACAACTGAAATTGTAACAAGACTTAACTAACACATACCTTCTAATGCACTTACTCCACATACGTAAATGCCTTGCACTGATCATAAAAATTCAAAATTTCTCCAAAACCATGGTATGAAGTATGAAATGAAATACTACATTTAGCCAAATATCAAGCATCTCATAATATCTATATATTTTCAAGACCATTGCTGATCCTAACGAAGCATGCTGCCAGTCCAACGGAGCTTCAGTCCAATGGGGCTGGGCCTGAAGTTTAATGGAGATAAGACTAAAGTCTTGGACAATGATGTCATTGTATTATAAGCAGAGTAATTTGGTTCAATATGTTAATGTTGGAGACACAAACTTCAACACTTGTGAATATGCACATTTTATTTGTGTTGCATTTGAATATGGTAGCCAGGCTAGTTGGTGGAGCCATCTAATATCACCATGTGACCCAAATATTATATGATTCACACTGGATGCATATTTCTCATCAAATTAGCTGAATTAAACCATTTACACTCTCTGATATCTTTTATGTCTATCCCCAAGTTTTATTTCGGGAGGCATAAACTGTGTGAAGCACCACCTAACCTATAATACAGTGCCAGTGCTTTATTATGTAACTTGTTTATTCTTGTACACTTCTCAGTACAAAATGGAAGTCTACTCAGCATGCTGTTTGCAAACATATCAACTACCAATGGAATGACATACCACAGGATCTATATACTGTACCTCACATAAAATAGCTGCAAATTACTGTATACCGTACTAGCTAACAAGATGTTTTAAACAATCCATTAAGTCTTCCTTCTCTGTAAGGAAAGCTTGCTTAAAACACCTAACATCATTTTTGATTTGGCCCCTTTTTTAGGGGGAGTTTCTACCTTCAAAGCACTAATATCACATGTCATTGCAAACAAAGACGGGAAGCACAGAAAAAAAAAATATATCCCATCCCTCCCAAATACTGAAAACTCTACAACTGCAATCTGCAATGCATTGGATTTTTTGATACATTGGCATACAAACATTTATTTTGCACATCACATGTAGACAAATTTACTACGTAACATACAAAAATCTAACAAAAAAGATGATTTAAAAAAAAAGAATATAGGTTTGGACAGGGGAAAGTGAACATGACATTATTTGTACAATCTAAATCCTGCAAATTTCATGCAGTCCCATCAACCACATGTCTGTTATGAAAGGTTAATATTTCAGGGACCTCTTATCGCCTGTAGGGATGAAAGGCTGGGTTGTTGCCCATGCGCTGATAGTTGCCTGAAACAGGTCCACCACTCCCGTACATATCTTGACCACCTCCTCCGCCACCTCCATAACCACTACCACCCATATCTCCTCCATAGCCACCTGTAAAGATCAAAATAATTGATAGCATTAAGTCACTATGGGTGACAGATCCTGGTAGCAATCACTGAAAATGGAAAGACGAGAAGTTTACATGCAGGACTGATTGCAATAAGATATACACTTTTAATGAGAGGATGGGTACAGACTTTGTAATTATTCCAATTAATGGTATGCAGATGCTCAACTTCATTTAAACATGAACGCTTGTGCTAGTGCATAAATGTATCAGTTACTCTTGGATGTATGGAGCATTGCACCTTTATTTGTATGGTAGTTTCCTTTCAACTTAAGGCAAGGCTACATAAATAAAAGATAGTAGGGATATTAGGCCATGGGTATTCAAAGAGGACAAAACCTAAAATGTTTCAGCACAGGGACTGTGGTAGCAGTAAACCCTGCCATCCTTGCGGTAGTGTTTATGAACCCTCCACCAGTTCTTGCAAGGCTAGATAGGAGTTTCAAGACAATGCAGTGTTATTCAAATGAAGAATAATCAGTTATATCCATGGGGATTAAAACCCATGAGACAAACCTGTTGTGTACAATCTGTTTTATTTGCAAACATATTGAAGAATGCCAAACTTCCAAGAGACTGTAAATAATATACCCATTTAATATCACATAGTTGAGTCTCTGGTGCTTTGTTCCTAAGATGGGGTCAGCGAGGCATAATCCTATGTAGGATGTTTCTTCCACATGCCCTTTATGAACATTTTCTTATATAAACGAATAACAATGACTTGAAATCATCACATGTCCAGGAGATACAAATTAAGAATCCTTGCTGCATGGTATTAATGACAAAGTAAATGAAAAGAACTTCCGTATTACTGATGTTCCCAATTACTTGTGTGCAAGTTACCAAGAGTCTGGGGCCTTTGTCCAATGAAGGGCTGGAGAGAAGGGCTGGAGAGAACTGAAATGATTTGTGTGTCGACCTAAGCCCATTTTAAAGGTCTGCCATGTCCATCCATGATGAGAACTCAAAACTACATATGCTAATTATGATCCACAGCTGAAGTTAAATAAGAATTCCTAATGTGTCTTTTGCACTTGTTTGCATGGGAGATTGCCAAGAAAGCTTTGAAATGTTTGAAACATTGGTAATGGGTGTCCAGTGACATTTTTATCAACTTTTGTGCCAAGTGCAAACAATGAAACCCAATCAGATAAGGTCCAGAGTGCCTCCAGCATATAGAAAGCAAGAAACTGAAAGATACTGACATTTGAAAATTGGTTGATGAAAATGAAGAACACCTGTCCAGAGCATATGTAATAGAATCAAACACCTCTCCATGGTGATAGCAATTCAGAACACATGCATGTATTTGGTGTACCCTTGCTTGGATAATAAAAGTTCAGCCAGGTTTTAACATGGAGGTGCATCACTTCAGAATGAACCCGACATGTTTGATGTAAACCCTGGGCGGGGGAAAAAATACTATTTTTCTCTCTTCAAATGATACACACCACCCACCAAGCTTGTAGCCGTGGGCCCTTGCCACATGCCAACCACTGCACCCCAATGCCCCCCTACCCCCAGCCAAAGAAAAAAATCTGATGAGATGTTTTACCAAAGGCTAAAAATTAGTTACTACCAAGAAAAACCATCCCAACCAAGCCTCATGACTAATTCCTTAAAAGTGGAAAATCTTGCACCCTTCTGCATTTAGGCTCCTTGGAAAAGACAAAAATTTTCTTAAGGGGTCCCCTTACACCTCATCCAGACCAGAAAAACTTACACAGGGATGAGTACCCCCTCCATAACTCTGAGTACAGCTGCTAACCTCTTATGCCTTATATGACAAACAAAGTCCTTCAAAGCTTAAGAGCATAGAGAATGCTTTCCTATGAAATGTTATTCTATTCTAGTGGTGTGGTCAAAAGGGCAATGTGTCAGGGATTGCTTTTAACACAAATTGGTGTAAAATGTTTGAGACCAAAGAAACTGTCGTCATGGAAATAACATGATTAGAACTAAACTTCCTGCTTTCATAGTTAAGTCATTACCAAATATGCAACATATAAAGTTGTAAGGGTAATGCTTTGCAATGTTCTATGAATGACCTCAACCCAACACAACACCAATTACTTTGTTGATATGGGGTTCTGACCAACCAGCACGGTGCCTTCTGTAACAACCTGCTCTCAGAGCCTGCTGGTGATGGGCAAAAATTGTTTTCACTGAGCTTCACAATTGATAAAACTTATATTCATGAGTACCAACAGCCACTGGTCTATTCATGAGAAAGGCAGCACTAAAGTGACTTGAATCTTTGAAATACAACATGGCGTCATTTTACAATGTGGGTCTACATACTATTGTGCAGTGTTGCGTTTTTATGTAAACAGTTAACAGCTTTGCTTTAGCCAATCACTATTTTAATGGTGTTTAAGTCAGATTTTTGATGGGGTCTGAAATAATTTTGGCTTGAACTTCTAAGGATAAAAATTTTTTTCTGTTTGCTAGGTTCTAATATGCCACTGACAAGGATATTAAAGCTACATAAAGGTTTTTACTCTTGAGATACCTTGAATACATAGTTTCTCATTCATGATGCCTTCAGTGACTCTGGATGACTATCAACCTGTTGCTGATATAACAGCTTTGCATTGCATGCACATATTATGCAAGAGATCCAGGACTGGTGGGGTGGGGCAACATGTGAGTGATCAACAAGGTTTGAACTACCTGACCTCTGATGACCTTAAATCGGGGTGGGCAACCTTTTTGATTGAACGAACCAGATTTGAGAAATGAAAAATTGATTGGGCCACACTTAACCAACGGCATGCCATTGATTTGAAACCTTTTCTTCTGAGGACTTTGAAGTAATATCTTTAGCCACAAAAAGTAAAATTTCAATACAGTAATGTTATTCAGTAATGTTGATCTTGGATTAAGATATTGTCATTTCAAGATGAACAAGAAGCTTGCTTACTTAAATTATAGTGTTGAATGTTAGCACCTCAGTAACAAAGCCACATTTAATAGTAGCTGCTATAGTAGGCCTACTAATTAGAAATGCCAATCAGAGGCGTAAAGAACTTTTCCAGTTTGGAGACAGAACATTTTTGCCCAAACTTTGTTGTAGTTCAAGTGCATAAAATAGACAACCAAACCACTGATGCGCACGAAAAGTTTTGCACATTTTCCAGAATTTGAAAAAAAAAAAAAAATTCTGAACTCAGTAGAAAATGTGGGCAATGCTTTCACTTATATTTCACCTTTGCTGTGTGCCCATTTTTTTTTTTTTATTTCATACACGAATTTTCAGCCTTAGAAATTTTGGGGGGAGTCCTCAACTGCCCCGCCTAGTACGCCTATGATACCAGTTTGCCACTACATAAATTCACTGGAAATTCAGAATTTCACAGACAAAATTTGTGTTTTAGTTAATAGTAGAGACCCATCAAAAACACAAATCATGTGGATTTATTTCACAGCAACCCTGGTACCTTGATATAATTTCTATCACCACCATGAGTTTTGCAAAATAAGGGGGCTATCATCACCCCATAATAATATTGTCAAGCTTAAAGCTTGTCACTATAGGTATGGCAAAAAGAGGAATAGACCACTGGTTCATAGGTTACACTGACAGAAGAACTGTATTAGCTATACTACCTGCGTTTGGGCCTAAATGTTGACATCAAATCAAACTCAAAGTCGTGCAGTTATATTACATCAAAAAAGGTCACACTGATCATGGAACCATGGTGGTAACTCCATGCACAAATGTGCAAAACCGGTTGGTGAGTAGCTGATCAAACGCATGGAGTTTACCACTCCGAGGCGGTGACTCCATGTGACAAGTTGATGGTGATGATACACATAACGGGGAAAGTCATTAGTGAAATTGAAAGCAAATCTATAGCTCGTTTGCTATGATGTAAAATAGACTGATTATTTTCTTTTCCTTGAGAAATCTCGCAGGCCAGAAAAAAATCACTGGTGGTCGGCATGCGGCCTGGGGGCTGTAGGTTGCCCACCCCTGCCTTAAATGATGCTAGCCTCTACCAAATAATAGTAATTACACACTGAGCTTTATATTATAATCTCACATGCCAAGTATGATATTCATGGAAGATTCCCCTTTTCAGATATCAGTTTTTCTATCTCTGTGTGAATAGAAATGGTAGAGGGCATCCATCAAATATTACAGAAATGACAATGCCACTGCCATTCTAAGACTAAGTTCATACAGGTCTTTTAATTTGATAGTGCATGTTTGATGGTTTTTTCACCATTTCACACCAAAAACAGAGTGAAGGACCAAAGAATTCCCATAACCAAATATATCCCTTGAATGACCTTCCCTGAGATTCAAGCACTTCACAAGTCATGGTTTGACTGCCTTCAACAGCAAATGACATCTGACCAGCACAAAGCGTAAAGTTATACAAGACATGACATGCCAAGCATCCCCAGGGAGCAATTTGTTTTTGAAATTTTGATAGCAGTTTTGCTACTCATTATTCAAAATTGATTAGCAATCCCCCAAAAATGATTAGCAAATTTTTCTATTGACATTTTCCAGTTGTCTGTGCTTTTACAGCAAATGAGCAGCTTATAAAAACTACAAATCAAAGACTGAAGGGTAGGTCTGATATTACAGGTAATGAAACACCATGCGTCATGCCTCCATACGAACCTTATCACGTATGCAGTATGAGTACACTCAGGCCAAAAATACCCCTACATGTCTCCAAGGCAATTTCTTTAAAAAAAAAAATGTTGTGGAGACAGCAGCTCTCGACAATATTTTATGTGATCTCGTCAGCATTTTCCCCAATGTTTTGCTTTGCTACATTTCATTTGAAAATTATGTTTGCTTGTCAATGACACTTCATTAATAGCAATGTAATCTACCCCATGGATTGGTTTTCTACCCACTCACTTATGAAAGCCTAACAAATGCACCCCCTTTATCCCATTCATAATCCTGCCAATTGCCATTTTACTCGGTACGAACAGGGGTAGTAGTATGAACATATGAAAGCAAACAATTTGAGAACAGTAACATTTTTATTGACATTCATCAGATGCAACCATCCTTAATCCTCATCATCATAGGTCGTCATGCAGCCTCATTAATTAAGTAGATTCTAAAACTTATGATAATCAGCAAGTTTTGAGGCTTCTTAAAGCCTTTACAAAGTTGTCAAAAACGTGAACGTATGATCTCCTCAGAGTCCCTTACAATTTGACTTCAAGATAGTGCACTAGTATGCCTACATTCTACTGTGCAGGTATTTCCAAAAGTTCTCAGGGTAGCCAGCCCAAAACGTAAAACCTGATCGACAGGCATACAGAATTACCTAGATGACATTCACTTCATTAAAAAGTTTCACGGCATGTGTAAAATACTCAAACTAAGCCCTGCCTAACATTTTTAAAAACTTTACTTCAGCAATTTCCTTGTACGATACGTTTTCCTTATGAGTTACTTGCTTTGGCTACTTTGCTATCCTAACAAGATTTTACATTAAAATTTCTGAGCCTAGCCCAGTCTCGTGGGCAAACTTGCATTGATATGCAGTTGCCGATTTGGAATGAGGTGTGGCTTGGCGCTAGGTTGCTTTGCATGCAGTAGAACCGTACAGCACGGAATCGTGAGTAATGCAACGTGAAAAAAAGCATGAAATATTTACGCAGTAATCTATATTTCGAAGCATATTTAAGGCCTAAAATATACACCCTTTTAAGGAGTTTAAAACTGGCAGTGTGATTTGAGAATGTAGAGAATGCTTGACTGAGATTAACGCAAAAAATCAACAGCTAAAATCTGCTGTCATTACCAGAATAATCAACGGCAAAACCAATGGCTTTTGGCGGCTTTAGCCGTCGATGCCGTGGATATTTTTCCCCTGTAACACTACGTCTCTTAATACAGATTCTGTGTATTTAGTAGTAGTAAACAACGCATCTCCTGCGAAGCGAGTTCATGTATTAGAACTCTTGAAAGCGGAGAATTTCCGTGGTTTTATTTAGAAACAAACATAGTTACCGGAGTAAGCATGGCGCCGATTTTTTTGTTTTGCGTGATTTTCATGACTTCCAATTTCTGTTTTTATGTTCCCCTAACATAATTTCATTCTGTGAACATTCAAAATGGCACAAGACCAGCTGAAGTTTTGCATCGCAAGCCTGCGATTCAAGATGGAATGATGTATCGCAATTATCAAATTTTCCTCATTTTTGCATCGCAAATTGCGATGCGAACCCGAACAAATTGCTCCCTGATCCCCACTGATTACTATCATGTTTCACATATTTGAATCTTTTATGGACTGTTTAACAAGTTGATGAATTAACTAACACAGAAGGTACAATCTAATCAATGTAATTCATTCATATAGCAAGTATGATAGTTCCTTGAAACTACCTTTCATGAGGAATCCACTTACAAGTTTTCAAATCTTTCACTAATAGCTTGATTTCTAACTCTAACCTCTGACCTTTTCAACAAAATGGAAGTTCCTTCTATTCAACATGGAAAAATGTCGAGTACGAGTGTGATTTTACTGACACTTCACCTGTTACTGCATTAGCTCATTTAAAAATCAAATACGTAAACTGAACTTGAAATCCTTAAGGAGATCCCAGCATAGTAATCTGTATAATTTGACTGTCAGCTGGCCGTTTCACACCTACAACTGTATATCCTGTTTACAGAGATCTGTTTGTAGTTTTCAACCAGAACATCTTTAAGAGGCAACCATATCAAAGTAGGAAAGAGGCAAGCTTTAGTTTAACTGTCCCTAATATTTTATGTACTGGTTATAATAACACATGTATAACACTAGGTATAATAACACATGTATTGGTCAAACATATTGATTAGCGAAAATTTGACAGGATGGGAAGGGGTAATTGCTGGTAAGAGGCAGCTCAAGTGCAAAAAGGAATGAACAACTTAATATAGATAGTAACACAGAATAGAAAATGGTTTAAAAGTGATGATTTGTCCTAAAAGTAATGGAAGACAGATTGAAACATGGAAATAATAAACAGAAGTCACCTGAAATAGTGATCAGAAAATTAGCAGAGACTTATATCAACCATGTGACAAACAGGGCAATGGTGTGATTAGGGTCATGTACCTGGTAAAGAGGTGAGTCCTATAATATATATTTACAGTGAAGAATAAGAGATATAGGAGTTGATTAACTAAACAAATGAGAAAATACAAAAATGGACTACTTAGCAGTTTAACATGTAAGAACTGCTCATTCAATAGGTGGGTAATATAGTTGGACAGGTGTGCAGGTCAGTACAATAAACTAGTGAGACAAATAATGCAGTGACAAAAGGAGACGCTCTTAACAGTATTACATATGTAGACTGACATGAAAGGGAACATTTAGCAGATTTTTAGAAGGAAAAAAAACCCAAATGAAAATGACCACAGCTTCACACAAAACATGCATGATTCAACCAGAATTCAGTTATTGCATGAGAAACACCAAAACACACATTTTTAGTTCAAACACATCAAATG
This sequence comes from Holothuria scabra, assembly GCA_037179385.1. Classification (NCBI taxonomy): domain Eukaryota; kingdom Metazoa; phylum Echinodermata; class Holothuroidea; order Aspidochirotida; family Holothuriidae; genus Holothuria; species Holothuria scabra. Next base: position 506,109 of record CM074188.1, read on the forward strand.
AACAGAAGAGAAAGTTTGTTTGCTAGAAAGCTTTCCAAGTTATCACAGTTTTGAAAAACCAGCTACAAGCAACAGAAAACCATATGAGGATGGAGAATAAACTTAATTTACACTCAAGAGAGGAATATCATTAGCAAGGATGTGCTTCAAACAAGTCCTTCCTTAAAAATCATAATTGCAACCGTATTGTGTATATATGGCAAATATCTTTATTATTCCAAGTTAAATCATTGGTGTTCTGTTTACAACAGATACAAAAAAATTAAAATCCCTAAAAAATTTGAAGAGAACTTGTTTGTTAAAATCTTCAAATGACATCACCCTTACCTGGAATGTTTTTGTTATGAATTGAAGAGATGAAAAGACACAGAAGGTTTTGTCAGCAACATTGTTGAAATGAAGCATAAGCAAATGAGCAAATACTATAGATCATGCAAGCATGCAGTGACATTACAAAATCTATTTCTTGAGTCATTTACTTCAACCAATAGTGAGCAGAGCAGAGTCACTTTTCTTATTTGCATACAGTGGACATAACATCTTGAAATGGAAAAAAAGATATTAAACATTAACTAGTATAGCCTAAATTACCATGTGGGGGCATGCCTCCAGGACCACCACTGAAGTTTCCTCTATGCGGTCCGAAGCCCGATGCCTCATGATGGTAGCCTCCTGATGGCCCTGTTGTGGAGAGAGATTTTCCCCAAAGACACCATAGTGATGTTCCTTGCAAAACTAGCATCTGACTTACAAAGAACCTTTACTCTGACACAAATCTGAGTTTTTAGTCTAAACAAGTTTCAAATTTGATGGAAAAGTCTTTAAAATACTCAAAAAATCTATTTGGCAATAAATGTATTCACAAAGAATACCCTTCTAAGTTTGAAGTGTTTGATGCAAGTGATGGTCTTCAAAGTTTTTGAATTGATTTTTTAAGATTTACAACACCAAGTAACTTACAGGTATCAGCATCCCAACTGGGTTATAGCAAATAACAAACCATACTATTTCATACACATAGCTTTCATTTTAATCAGCTTTCAATATTACTTCATACCAGTAAATTATTTTGTAACATGTGAGACCTTGCATGAATTCCGAGATGAAATTCAACAATAAAAGCTGAGAAATAATTTATGAAAAATACCCATCTGCACAATGATAGCCTACTGAATATACTTCATCTTGTCACTTGCTTTTATAACTTTCACTCAATCACTTCTAAATTAATTATTCAAGAAGTAACTCACCATAGTTACCGCCACCTCCACCTCCACTGCCGTAGACATCACCACCTCCGCCTCCACCATATCCTCCTCCATAACCACCTCCTCCATAACCTCCCTGGCCACCACCTCCTAACCAAAAAGAAAAGCATAAAATTATCATTTCGGTAGACGTTGATACTGCAGTAGATGCAACAAGTACATTTTCTCGATAAAGTACAGTACCTGCAAAGTCGACTGACTGAAAGCTACAGAAAAAAGGGGATATTCATTTTCAAGATTCACTCTAGTATTGCACACACTCTGAAGGATATTTGCTGTACACACCTGTCTGTGCCATATGATTCACAAAAAAGGTCACTAACGACCCCAAAGTATTACAGTCCTTGAACATTGACACACCCCTCGGTCACTGCTGTACCTTAATTTTCATGTAAAATCAATCACACATCCCACGGTCACAAAGCTGGTGCATGACTTGTCTTTATGGCAGACATGTCAAGTCACTACATTGTCATGCAGTACATATACTGTACAACGTGGCAAAAACATATCCCTGCTGTATTCTAGGCATGCCAATGATTGACTTGCAATTACTTACTCCTTGATCAGCAAAGTTACTAACAGCTGAGGTTCAGGGACCCGACCCCCCCCCCCCACCCCCCCATTACAACTGACAATATTGGCACTGTTACAGACATGCAGACATGTGGTCACAATGTTCTTGGTCAATGAAGTCACATCTGAATAACAATGCCGGGGGGAGGGGGAAGGTGTGAGTCATTAAATTGATTTAGTGCATATAAAGCAATTTACAAATAGTTATACTGTTTACCCTGGGATCGAGTTATTCAGAACATGCCTGGTATAAGTTACTAGTCTATTCCACACAGAAGGGGTTGATAATCAGTTGTAGTAGGTTAGTTATTTGAAGCTGTTTAAACTTCAAAGAATGATTCCTTTTGAAATCACTACAAATCAAAGTAAGTGGTTTACTTCACAAAATTGTTTTCTGCAAGGGAAAAAGTTTTAAGTTCTCACACTCTGCACTGCACTCCTCCGAATTGACACTGTTATGGTACATATGAGAGACCAAAAACTCCACCTCAATTTGTTTGCCCTTCAATGAAAATCACTTATGGCGATCATGCAAAAGTACAGAGCAAATTGATACAAACTCCTCAGGAAATTTGCATCCTGGAAAGTTTGACAATAAATCAAAAACAGAGAAACAATGTATTTTGCAAAAAATATTAAAAGGGTACAACTCTTGGCAATATGTTAAAAACCAAGGTAATATGAAATGATTTGAGCTATGACACAATCGGTTAGTATCAAACAACTAATGCTCCAATTGGACAACTGAATAGAGGCTAAATCACTGAACTTAACAAAATATGTTGCCAACATAACACATTAAAAGTTAAATTCAACAGAATACTGAATGAAAATGCTCTTTAAGAACATAACAAGAAATTCAAACAAAAAAAGAGCCTCTCCCAATTATGCGAAAAACAATGAAGTTTTACAACACCTGCAATTGCAAAGCTTTACAGTGCAACAGGTTTCTGCTTAGGTTACATACTTGACAAGTTTGTTCGAAAATAATGAACACAAGTTTAGAGGGATGAACTGAAACAGTTCCTTGAATGAATCTCATCTTTGTGAAAATAGCATGTGTGTACCAAACTTAAGATCTCTTTAGGACATGGAAAATCTTTTTTTTATTATGTACAGGCCTTATTATCACCTACCTACATGATAATTATTAGGTATGTACGTAACAATTATCATGTAGGTAGTACTATTGCATACGTAAGTAATAATTATTACCCAATTACCGGGTAGTATTTAGGAAAGGCAAACAGACAGCATGGTTAAGACAAACCATATCTGAATTGCACTTGCAGCTTAACTTGAACTAGAACCACATCTGAAACCATTTCAACTTACCTTACAAACCATTTCAACTTACCTTACAAACCATTTCAACTTACCTTACAAACCATTTCAACTTACCTTACACTGTATAACACATTAATGTTGGTAAGTTGTTAAATTCCATTTGATTAATTTAACAAATTGTGGCCTAGGTTGTGAAGCATGGTATGCTTGGTTCCAACTTTCCTTGTAACAGTAGTAGATGTGATCGATTCAACTGGTTTGGAACCAGTTGGAAGGTAAATCAAACTTTGTCTCATTTTGCAATATTGATGGTACAGTAACCCAATAAAATGCAAATAAATCAAGAATACAAAACAACAGCAACATGTAGCACTAGGTCATGGCCCGATGGAACAGTAAAGCGGGGGCTTTGGCCCCCTCCCGCTCATTGGCCAAAAGCTTGCTGAATTAGGCAGACTTCAGTGCCTTAATCAGACAGAGATTTTGCCCCCGCAGACAGGGGTTCCATATAGCCATGCACTAAGTACAGACTGACAGGACTCTTTACTGGAGACCACACCAAAAATTGGTCCAGCCATGACACTGTTTTCATTATAAGACTGCTACAATACTATCAGAACCTCATACAACTAGAAAAATGGACAATAAATATTAACACCGAGACATCCTAAAGCCAGTGAAAATAAAACAACACAAGATTTAAACAGGAAGATTTCATTGGCTGCATGTTACCTGAGGAATACCTGGTTGATTTAGCTGGAGGGGAAATATCCCCTGCTTCATTTGAACTGCCTGAATGGAAGACATTTAAAATTTAACACTTATACATGACTATACAATCTAAATTACATTCTTTACATTCTCAGGATGCAACCAACCATGTACAAATTCAACTGCACAAGCTTCTTATCTCACATAGTGGCAGACAAAGACTGAGACTGGCTCCACTCTAGCTCTATAACATTCAACTCTACAAAAACAAGATCCATTTTAAATGACAAGACTAGCATATGAGTATGGGAAAGTTCCTTTGGGTAAGCTTTCAATTTCCACAATTTTGATGGTCACATATATGTTGTTGTATTGCCGTCTTGAAGGTTGTTTAACCACTTATAACAATTGACTAAAATTTATTTGTGGTATATGCCTGTTTTTCTTACAAATTCATATTAATGCAACAATCCTGCTTTGAATTGTAGAGGACTGACAGTTTAGTATCCTCTATTTGGACATGCAACTTAGACTAATAACCATGTGAAAAGGAGGATTTTCATTCACAACAAGTTAGTATTAGGACAAGGGTGTAATTGACTCCATAGATCTATCAACGCTTTGGACCTTATTGAAATATCCAAAACTCCAAACTAAATATGAATTATTCCCTTGTCCCATAAATCCCTTCAAACAACTCACCGTATCCACTCTGTCCATACTGTCCACCGCCATAACCACCACCTTGGCCACCTCCACCACCACCGTAATTACCACCATTCTGAGCACCACCATAACCACCTCCATATCCACCTCCTTGGTTGCCACCACGGCCTCCACCACCATAACCACCTTGACCACCTCCAAAGCCGCCTGGTCCATAGTTTCCTGTCAATGAAAAAAAGTTTTCTGTCAAATTCTTCATTTAGAATTATGCAAATATTACGTACTTCCAACCCATGGAAGTTTTTCCTTATTTTTGGATACTATCATAGATATAGTTTTTCATATTATCTAAACCCTTGCATAACATGGTTCTTCAACAAATATTGCTTTACTGGAGTAGAGTTGCAGGAATGTATGTTAAATAAATAATTCCTAGATCTTTTAAAAATTGTCAACTAAATGAACAAGAATCTAGGAGAGTTAAATACTAACATAACAGACTTGTCCTTCAATTATCCATTAAACTAAAGACTCACCCATTTGTTGTGGTGGACCCCATCCTCCACCTCCTGGTATTATTATTCAAGAAAGAAAAGGAGAGAAAAGAAGAAATCTGAAGAAGACTAATAAATGTTCTCACACTTGTTGAGATTGTGCAGCATATACAGAGAATACGCAAACTATGCCATGCCTATGTCATATATTGACAACTCTTGCTTTGTGCTATTGTGTGATGGACAGGTGGGGGATATACAATAGCTAGACATAGGATGACTTCAGTATGTATACACTCTATTACTCTGAAATGCTCTCAGACTGGTTGAGATGGTGCAGTATTTATGTGCAATTCATTATCTCACTCAAGATTCAAATAGATTCACAGAACATATCTACAAGCTTTGAGTCTAGAAGGAAAAAATGAAGAAATGACAAGGAAATTAATTTTTCTGATAGATTTCTTCACACTTTGTGGAAATGTTATCTAGTATTGTTATTTTATGATAACATTTAAGCAAATGTTACCTTAGTATTGATCACAAAAAGGATGACACACTAGCTATATGAAGAGATGAGGAAAATATCTTACAGGTACAGGTAACTCCAAACAAGATCATATTAAAGACACAAATTGAACATATGGAAATAAACAACAACAGTTTAGCACTGATTCTCCCTGTGTGCACTACTTGGTTAGGCTATGTTAGATAGAGTTTTACACCACAACTTACAATCTGTACATCTAGTGTCACCCCCACCATTATTTCTAGTTGTAGGGTACCAGTTGGAAAAACAAATTTCATTTTTGTGTGAAACAGTTTAAAAATCTGGGGCTCCTACTTTGTTTCCCAGCACAGTGTAATGAGGGGTATAGCCGTGTACAGCATGAATCAGACAAAACAGATAAACAGAAGTCACAGCACATTTTTATATCCAATCACACAAACAGACGGTATTAGTAACTTACCCATCTGTTGCTGGCCACCCCAACCTCCACCACCTGAAAGAAAAAGAGGACCAGAATAGGATGAAGATAATCGGATACCATCTACAAACACTCTAACTAGCCTTAAAGCTACTCCACACAAGCAGTGTGTGCTGATCATCAAAAAGACCTGAAAGGTTTGTGAGATTGAACTTTGGCCATCATAGAAAATTAAAAGCACGCCAATTTACAGCCCAGACTCAATTTCAATTTTGGCTCATGAATATGATGAAGCACAGGTTTACCGAAGTTTCCACGTTCACAGGTTCATTACCTGCTATCAAGGTGAATGATGTGTGTACTGTGCACTTTCATGTTAAGCCTCCAAACTGAGGAGGCATGACATCAATGCATAGGGTTTACAGGTTGATGTCCTGTATGTCCATGCAATTCAAATGAGGCGTGGCTTATTTTCACTTGGAACATTTTGCTGTAAAAGACAAATGTAAACCAAATAGGGTAGATCTGGTCTTTCACTTTACACCCAAATGAGTGAATTGGTTATCCATCCTAACAACGGGCTGAAAGGACTGTTCCCAACCCACCCTCCCCACAGATCCTATTGGTACATAAAACTTTCCTATTGGTCTCTGGGTCAATTCCACAAATTTTTGGCTCTAAGGACTGTTTGAATGCTGATATTTGGGTCAATTCCATAAATTTTTGACTCTAAGAACTGTTTGAATGCTGATATTTGGGTCAATGCCATAAATTTTTGGCTCTAAGGACTGTTTGATATTTGAGCAAATCTGTGCTGCGACATGATGCCACTCTTTCTTGTCTCTTCAACTTCCATTTCAACGTTTCGACTGACAAAAATTGCAGGACTCAATAAATACTACAGACAAATCCAATCAGCGCTTGTGGTAAGTGACTTAGTGGCTGTAGGCAGCCATTAGTGGGGTCCATCAGCCTTAAATCATCTTCATTTTTTGCCTACATGAATTTTAAACACTGATATTCACTGAAACTGAAGGAATCAATATACAATTTAGTGTACATCCATCCACCATACAGGTAAGCAAGGAAATTGAAAGATTTAAAAGTGCTACACTTGCTGTCCAGATTCATCTGTTAGCCTATGTATAAGTTCTTCACCTACAAAGGAAGCTGATGCACTAATGCACTAACACCGAAAAGACTTCTATCATCAGCATACACCATTATCAGTCACATACTAACAACTTCCTTCCAACACAAGACAAAAAAGTATCCTGTTTTTTAACCAGAATGCAAAAATGCATTGAGGTTTCGATGATACATAAATGTTCCGTTTCAAAGAGTGCCATAATGCACCATTATCTTCTCATTCAAATGTTATACTAGCATGTACAAAAAATAATTTTGTCATTCCAGATGAGCTTTTGACCTTAATAAAAGCCATACATAGCTAGACATACAAACAACAGACAGAAAAATGGACAAACAGCTATCTTGAAAAATAATATTTAAAAAGGTTTCCAGGCTTTGACCCCTGGAGACCCCACATGATCTTTCACATCTGCCAAAAACAATGGGGTTCATCCTCTGACTATAATGCGTCCACATACCCAAATATCAAATCTAACCAAGCTTCCTACCTTGAGATATCGTGTTAACGAGTTTTTCAGACTTTTAGACTCCCGGTGACCACAGATGACCTTTGACCTCTGACAAGCACAATAGGGACTATCTACTTACTATAACACATCCACATACCAAATATGAAATCCATCCAAGTTTCCTACCTTGAGATATTGCATTAACAAGGTTTTCAGACTTTGACCCCTGGTGACCCCAGATGACATTTGACCTCCACCAAAAACAAAAGAGACCATCTCCTGCCCATAACGCATACACACACCAAATATGCAATACTGTATATATCCAAGCTTCCAAACTTGAGATATCGCATTAACAAGATTTTCAGGCTTTGACCCTTGGTGACCCCAGATGACCTTTGACCTCTGCCAAAAACGCTAGGGACCATCTCCTGACTATAACACATTTACATTTTAAATATGAAATCTATTCAAGTTTGCTAAGCTGAGATATCGTGTTAACAAGGTTTTCAGACTCTGACCCCTGGTGACCCCAGATGACCTTTGACCTCCACCAAAAACACTAGGGACAATCTCCTGACCATAACACATCCACATCTGAAATCTATCCAAGCTTCCAAACTTAAGATATTGTGTTAGCAAGATTTTCAGACTTTGACCCATGGTGATCCCAGATGACCTTTCACCCTCCGCCAAAAACAATAGGGACCATCTTCTGACTATAACGCATCTACATTCCAAATATGCAATCTATCCAAGTTTGCTACCTTGAGATATCGCGTTAACAAGGTTTTCAGACTGACCCCTGGAGACCCCAGATGATCTTTCACATCTGCCAAAAACAATGGGGACCATCCTCTGACCATAATGCGTCCACATACCCAAATATGAAATCTATCCAAATTTCCTACCTTGAGATATCGCATTAACAAGGTTTTCAGACTTTGACCCCTGGTGACCCCAGATGACCTTTGACCTCCACAAAAAACAATAGGGACCATCTCCTGACCATAAAGCATCCACACACCAAATATGAAGTATATCCAAGCTTCCAAACTTGAGCTATCGTGTCAACAAGATTTTCAGACTTTGACCCCTGGTGACCCCAGATTACCGTTGACCTCCGCCAAAAAAGATAGGGACCATCTTCTGACTATAAGGCATCCACATACCTTATATGAAATACATAAAAGTTTCCTACGTTGAGATATCTTGTTAATGAGATTTTCAGACTTCCACCCCCGGTGACCCCAGATGACCTTTGACCTCCCCCAAAAAAGATAGGGACCATCTTCTGACTATAAGGCATCCACATACCTTATATGAAATACAAAAAAGTTTCCTACGTTGAGATACCTTGTTAATGAGATTTTCAGACTTCGACCCCCGGTGACCCCAGATGACCTTTGACCTCCGCCAAAAACAATAGGGACCATCTCCTGACTATAACGCATCCACATACCAAATACGAAATCTGTCAAAGCTTCCAAACTTCAGATATCGTGTTAACAAGATTTTCAGACTTCAACCCCTGGTGACCCCAGATGACCTTTGACCTCCACCAAAAACAACAGGGACCATCTTCTGACTATAAGGCATCCACATACCAAATATGAAATCCATACAAGCTTCCTACCTTGAGATATCACGTTAACAGGGTTTTCAGACTTTGACCCCTGGTGACCCCAGATGACCTTTGACCTCCGCCAAAAACGATAGGAACCATCTCCTGACTATAAGGCATCCACATACTTAATATGAAATACATACAAGTTTCCTAACTTGAGATATCGTGTGAACGAGATTTTCAGACTTCGACCCCCGGTGACCCCAGATGACCTTTGACCTCCGCCAAAAACAATAGGGACTATCTTCTGACTATAACGTATCCACATACAAAATATGGAATCTATCCAAGTTTCCTACCTTGTGATATCGCGTTAACAAGGTTTTCAGACTTTGACCCCTGGTGACCCCAAATGACCTTTGACCTCCACCAAAAACAATAGGATTCTTCCTCTCAATATGGCTCATCTATGTACCAAGTTTGAAAACTGTCAGACATTCCTATCTTGAGATATCGTGTTAACGAGGAAAGCGTCACAAACACACACACACACACACATACATACATACACACGCCATCTTGAATGCATTGGTTTCTCTTATCATCGAAACCAATAACTAGAGGGGAAGAAAGGAATATTTGTTAAACTTACCTTGTCCAAAGCCATATCCACCTCCCCCTTGTTGACCTCCCTGCCAGTTGCCTCCTCCTACCCCATAGCCTCCTGGCCCTCCAAATCCTGGCCCACCTCCTGCGCCACCTTGGAATCTGCTTTCCGCTTGCTTAATTTCAACCTACATGACAACAGAAGGTTAGAAACAATGTAACAAGTTGCAGCAAACAAAAACAACTGTTATTAAAATACCAAAAACAGAGACAGTAAGTACAAAAAAGGTTTCCTTGAAAACATTGTAATAAGGCTTATGTATCCTCCACGCTGCTGCACCTTTCTTATGTTTTATTACATTTTAAAAACAACTGATCTGACGAGTCACTGTTTCGTGACTTTTGGAACGTTTTTCTTCCTTTCATCTTCGCCAATTTTTTTTTGCTCTTTTTTTTTTTCAAGTAGAGTATCAGCACATGTATGTTTTGTATATATTGCTTCAAAATTAAATTACCCTAAGACCTCAAAAATTTTCTTTAAATATCCTGAATTTTGAAGTGCAGGCAGCACATGCACTAATAGACAAAAGCAACAATAAAATAAAGTACTTGCAACATTTCAGGCTGGCTAATGAAGACAACAATAAAAATGATGACTTCTTCTGTTAATTTTTTTTTCTTTTTTGGGGGGGATTCATAAAATATTGTTATAACACTACTTTAATAGGTTGCAAGAAACGATATGAAATAAACTGACTGCTAGGTTTTATACACAAGGACACTGAAATAAAACAGAGTGCAATGAAAGAAAAATTTACTGCAAAACAGTACAAAATAAAAAAATCTTGACAAGTATCACAAATATCAGTTTTTTTTTCTAAACCACCGTCTGTTTGTGTGTTTTCTACTGGCTTACATCTTATCACCAATGCAATACATTCAGAAAACTTAAGAGGAAACAAATGAACAGTCTAGCAATACTAGTCTTCAAAATGAATAATTTGTATTTTACATTCCAGTTTAAGAGTTGATGATATTTTTGGAATTTCTGTAAGATTATATTGTGTTTCTGTGAATCAATGTCTAAAAAATACAGAACACATGTCACTGAACTTGACAGAAAAAATAAATTATCAAATGGATTCTGAAGAACGAGACATTAAACACTTTGAAGATCTTTTGAAATTTCACCTCAACAAAGGGAGCAGATTTTCTCATCAAATTTTTAGTTTATCTGTGTCATCTTTGGAAAACATCCAAATTTATCAAAAATGTGAATGAACACACTTGCAAGAGAGATCATTATGAACTTTGGCAGTGATGTGAATTGACGGAGGAACTAATGTTAGTACTTAATGTGAACAACATTGTTAGAACAAAAGGTTAACAAAATAACATAAATGGATAAAGAAAGTGCCTTGGAGCATACTGATAGTTTAAATACTGAAATCAACCATGAGGAAACTTAAATTGTATCTGTTATCGATAAACTTATTTTTGTAAGTAGACCATAACTTATTATATTTCCTTCCTTTGAAAGGAACAAATAATGGGAGATTGCGAGTAGGCAAACACTCATCTTATAAAAATACCGTTTACCTACCCATAATTTCTAGCAAAGTTTATTTAATCTAGGTTATATATCTTAACATAATATAGTCTACTTTTGGCTCTTTAAGTAAATAAATTAACTTCCTTAGAACCTTAAGGATGAACTTAAAAAAAAAAAACTTTCTGTGACCAATATGTCAGTAAGACATTCGCACTTACATTAATTAATTTGTTACTATAGGATGCTCCAAGTTCTTTGTTCTTAAAAAAACAGTTGAGAAATAGAAGTAATACTTAGTACTTAAAAACTTAGAACTGAACTTTTTTGGAACCACAATCCACATATCGCATTGAGCATAGCTGCTGGGCCGGGCCGTCCTGGTCGAATGTGATGAAACCAAAGCCTATACGGGAATGATGTACGGTATGTTGGATACTTAGGTTGGACTTTACAAAAGAAGGTACTAAATCCACACCAACACAAAACCCACAATACTTTGCTGTGGACTTAAAATTTGGCGACTTACTTTTTTGGGTGGGCTGAAAATCTTGTTTTGATGAAAAAGAGCTTCTTAAGAGACAGAGTTTTATAAAACTTTGGGAAAGTTGACTTTAGAGAAAAACATGTCATTGAAACAAGTAATACAGTATGGTTTGCTTACCACCCAACCCACTATTATCTAACATTTGATGAAAAACTGCACACTGAACATTTCAGTCACTAAAAAGTCCCAGTATTTTGTTAAAAATGAAAAAAAAAAAGAATGACTGCCCCCATCTCTTGTTTTCTTTAACACTAAGGTCAAATCAATTTTGTGATTCGGGCTGACATTGTTCAAAATATTGTACAAGGACTAGTGGAAATAAACAAAATTTCTAAAGCAAAGTAAGGTGGGTTTGTGACTGGTAGTGAACTCCCCCTTAGATATAATGTACTTGAATACCTAGGAAAGATAAAACTGAGAAACAGTACTCATAGTTAAGATATGATTAAAATACATTTATAAAATAACCAAATTCAGATTGTAGAGTATTGTATAAGAAACAGTGACTATTATATATTAAGACTGGGCCACAAATGTTTCATATGTGAAACAAGATACTAAAGACTCTATGCAGTACTTAAAACTTTATTTAATGAAGAGAAAAATTATTCATAACATAATATTTGTAACAAAAGTTGCTCTGCTACCTCATTCATTTCCTAAGTATCATAAATTCATATCCATCTTAGCACCATCATCACCATTACTAAGCATGCTGTTATAGCATTTCAATGATTTTCTTAAGAAAGTTTTAGAGGTCAAAAGTTTTCAGGAATGTTTATTAAGATTTGAATAAATTCAAGTGGGGTACTTGCTCTAATGAGGGCTGAGAACATAGGTAAACAACAAGCCTCTTTATAAACAAACTTTATTTCCACAAAAATGGAAGACTTATCTCTTGACTTACACAACAACAGCAATACAAAAGAGTGTTCCCACAAAACTAAAAGCACCAAAGGTGCTGTTCTCAAACTGGGTAGAATTTCACTACATGTCAATATTTGCATACTGGGTAGTAACTTAAAATTTATCAAATTACTTTGAGGTTACCATTGATGATGAGAAAAAGTATGCTGAGTTTTGTATAAGGATAACAGCTAATACCATTCACTCTATGGTCTTATACAATCTACTTTTGTACCACATGAAGTTTATTGTTGCATCCTTAAAGGAATTGACCAGCACTCTTGCTCACCTAATCCTTGAAATTTCCCAATTCTCTCACAGTGGGAAAAACTTGAAAAACTGCAGTTTGAATTTTTGAATTTCTTTACAATTATTGACAATTGAGTTTTTCTTCTTTTTTTTTTTTTCAAAAGAAATACAACATACCACTTCTTATACCACTTAGCTATAAAGGCAATACATCTTAACCATATCAAAGCTCTTAACGACCATACCTTTATGCCTAACACTATTAGTATTGTCCATCATCAATTTCACTTTGTTGATCTGTTCAAAGAATGAAATAAAAAACATATTTCCTGTTAGTCATTGTGGCATACCTGAGAAAATACTTTGCCTACTGGTAAAAAGCAAGTGATTAAGGTGGTTAAGCATTAGTGTTAATCTTTCGTTCATTTCAAATATCTTGTATAAAACAATATGCGACTGACTCCCACAAATCTCTTTACATGCAAATACAGATTTTAGGGGGCACATTTTAAAGACATTTTCTGGTTGTTCAGATTGTGAAAGTAAAAACAAATGAAATTGAAAAACAAAAGATGAACAAATGTATTTAACATCTCTGTAAGAGAGAACAGAAACTGTTTTAAATCCTGTGTCATCCCTTTTATTGCTAAAATTCAATGATGAATAATAATGTCTACCCCTTTTCCTCCTTCAGGAATTTCCAAGAGATCTCTTTTTTGCTGATCTAGTCAACTATTCCAACTAATAATTTAAGTCTACTCATTGAACAAGGTTGAAGTGAGTATGATGTCCTATTGAATGTTTACCAGTCATATAGTCTTAACTTCAGCTCTGACATATATTCATGCTGATCAAGACACAAATGTGTGGAGCTGGTTAATAGAACTACTATTAATACAGGACTTAGGCGAATTGATCAATCGACATATCTGACATTTCAAAGTTAAACAACGAGGAATAAGGATTGGCACAGGATAATGCATGATCAAGGGTAATGCGAGTAATGCACTAGGGTGCAACCCACATGCATGCAGCAACAGTATAAACTATCAGGTGTGCATTAATTAACCATCAAACAACAATGAACTATGTGGATTATTCCAGGATTATGCACTGTGTGGGTTAATGTATATGATGAATGAGGGCAGAGCCTGAGTGCAGCTAAGGGATAGCACTAACCCAAAGAGAGCATTATACCGCAATAATACTCGGTCAAGATATGTTTCACAACAATATTATGATTAAAAGGAGGGAAAACCTTTTCTGAATAATAGCATTAGTACCTAAAACATGTAGTTAAGATTACCTCTAATAATCGTTAAATAAATACTCTGATGTAATGAACAAAGTATAGCATCCAATTGGATTCAATAACTATATTCATAAATCATAGAATATAATGATTATATTACTAGATTGGAGAAATATTCAAGAACTTCAATAGTCTAAACAACCCCATCAATTACTAAAATATAAGTAACTAGAAGGAAATAACAAATGGCAACCTGCCATCCCCAGGCAATAAATTCAAGATGAACCAGAGCAGCCTAGCAGAGCACGATAGGTAAGCATCGCACATTAACCATGCATGCGACGGAAAATACTGCTTTTATTACAATCTAATCTTTACAATCTGAGCAGTGCAGTCTTTTCAGACTGTGGGAACCAGCTTGAATTTACCTCACCATTCTCATAAATGTATGGCAAACAAAGTAATGCAGAGTCCTGTTCAGGGGCAAAGCTACAACATACCAGAAGAACAGAGGAACAAGGTAAGATACCTCGCAGTACTATCATTGGTGTCATACCAGGGGATGAAATTCCTGATGTTCTGAGAACAGTGATTTTTGTGCCAGAACATCAACTTTTCAAAAGTCACTGTTCTTTGATATTGAGTCCACATGATGAAGGCTAGTACTTGTGCTAAGGGGGTTTTAATAATATTTCCTTCAAGTGAACAACATAACACCAAAACTGTAAATGACTTACTTGAGGCAATTCTAACTACCCACATCTAGCCAGAATGATCTTCATGTAATTTATAGCCCGAAAATAGACATGACTGTATGAATTTGTATTTGCACATGTAGGCACAAAGCTGTACACACTGTATCCAACAGTACATGTGCATGCTTAATGACTGTCTCTATCAAAAACAGATCAAACTGCTCTTCTATAATATGAAAAAGTTGGAACAGTAATACCTCATCCCAAACAGTAGTTCTGGAAACAGCACTGTTTCATGGAATGGAACAGTGGCCAAAAGTTTAAATTTTGACCCCTGCATACCATTTTGGTTTTAGTAATACTAACTTAAAAAGCATAAGAACATATTAAGCCTGTACTACTGTATGTATCTAGGAATAATACACAGGCAACAACCACAATTAAACCACAGAAGTTAAGAATTATATCTAAGAATGAACAAATAAATCATGAATCATGAATCTCTTCACCTTTCCATATTTTGAAAACACTTTAGAAAGTTCATCTTCTGTCATTCCTTGAGGAATGCCACCCACAAAAATCTTGTTCAGAGAATCAACCTCTCCTCCTGGGCCCTGATTTTGGCCACCAGATGTATTTTTGGCACTTCTTGGTTTGCACTTCTTTGGGTCAAGCTTGAGGTGAAAAAAAGAAAGCAGTCACATAGTAACATTCACACACCAACAGTGGTTGATAATAAAAACATTACAAGATCATGTATGACATAAAAAAACAAAACAAAATTCAAACGTTTTGCAGGTATGCCCTGGTTAAGTTGTTGATACACCAACCAATATTTTCATGGAGTGCTATCTTATCACAAACAAGATCATAGGCCGCTCAGCTTGTCTGAAGAGAATATTTAGTAAAATAAATTTATTACAACTTGATGTAGATTTCATGCTTATTTATGCCACTGTTTGTAATTTTCATTTTTTTATGCCATACACAGAATACAAATGCTGTTAACACCTGGTGAGAAATGGAATGTTAAATGGTCCCAACTGGATGTTACTGTGAAATCTATTTTCAACAGTTACAGAATTTGTTGTTACCCAACCACTAAAAAAATAGAGAAAAATTACTCCCTAACTCAGTTAGAATAAAACAATGAGCAGGGTTTTCCCTGGGTTTAGAATTGAACGTCGTGCATCTTCTACGTCTATAGTTGGATCGCCGGCCTGGGGGAGGGGGTGTCCCCCTCTCCTTTTGGAAATTTTGTGACTTATGCAAGTCGCTAGACGCAAAATGGTGACACTTTTAAGGCAAGCACTGAAACTCACATTCGTACAAATTTTCACGAACGGGATATCGAACGGGATATCATTTTTGTAGGCGTAATATTTTCACTTCAAAAGTGGGGATACATGTGGGGATTTGTTTGCAGTCGATGTCACGTCCATTAATAATGTAGTTCTTAGGCCAACATCATGCTCGTTCTATTTTTCATACCCCAATCATGTCGAAACATTTGCATTCATTTACTGGGTTGTAGTTGCATTAATGTTCTATAGCTCCTCTCCTGCTTTAACGAAGCCCATGAAGAGCAATCATTCATGATAACCTTAGCAGTTCTGGGAAGCAAAACAATTGCACCCGATTAGCGTATCTCATGGTTCCTTTTGGATATTAATATCCCCGTATATTTTAAGCAGTTCTTGTCCAAAACTTACGTCTTGTTTGAAAAGAATCTGCAATCTGAATCTGCACGTAAGTCACATCCCCGAAAAATCCACGTGCTGTTTCATGGTGAATTTGGCACGGGGCTCGCCCTGCTTCGCTAGCCGGCTAAGCATAGGAAGTGCGATCGTCGTAACACAAACTCAACGGGAAAACTTGTCTCGAGACCGAGTATTTTCACACACTAAATCACATAGGCGAAGGCGTGAGTTGTGACTGGCTGGCTAGAATCAACGCAATTGAGCCAATCACGATGCAGGGACCAATTTAAATTTTGAAATGGATCGTATGCATATGATGTCACCAAGCAAAACATGACGTCTTGTTTGGTGGAAAAACTGACTCGCACGAAAGTCTACTGCATGCATGGGCCAAGAATTTTCCTGCATGAGACCATGTGCATCACTGTTTCCGTTTGCAATGACGTCGTCGTATGACAACATTGCATAAGTCCTACTGTAAATAACATTACGTAAGGAATGCTAGAAATGACTATTTATGCAGGATAATCACCGAACTTGCACCAGATTCTAGGAGCTTCATGTACAAAACGTGCACAGACGTGTACAGTATGCAATAGCTTGGGGATTTGAAAAAAAGGCGAAACACTGCAGCTCGATAGTCTGTACAATGTGTTTTGTGCAGAACAGTTTGTACAGCAACGTACGCGGCGCTTTCCGCGAGAAAGCAAGGAAGATACATTGAAATGCAATTCTAAATCTAATTGCATGTTATACTACAGTGTTATAGCGGAAAATATCAAACGATAACTTCCATGGCAGGGATAAAATTTTTCTTTTGTTATTATCAATGCATCCCGTTTGGCGGCAAGCTAAAGGATGAATTTTACGAAAGTAAGGGCAAGTTTCAAGTATATTTTAGGCTCTTCTTCAGTCTGCAAAATAATCGGTGGTAAAGATCGAGTGGATGCCAGAATTTATAAGAGCAATGGAGTACGTGGCTGCAGGCAATCACAGGGCGTACCGATTTTTTTATGGAAACATGTTGGGAAAACAAGGGTTCTATGACATCATACACATAAGGTCCATTGCTCTTATTTTAAGTTACCTCTATGTAAGAAACATCGTGATTGGTTCATTATTGCTTTTAATCAGCCAATCATACTTGCGACATCGTCAATGCAGTTTTACTGTGTAGGAATAACGTGTAGAAACCAACCGTCTTCGCACAGAATTCTAATACTCCCATTGCATTTGTGCTACGATCAAATTTCCCAAACTTTTGTTGTACATGGTCGAGCAAAACAGTTCAGAAATGGAGTATTTACTTGGGGGTTAAGACTGCAGTGTACGTTCGCACAACTTCATTTTACGATTTTCTGAATTGTGGCGTAAGTTTTAAGAACGAAGTAACAGGAAATATGTCAGATTAAAGAAGTAAAGATACAATGACATGACAATGACATTGACAATTTTCCAATTCTGAGACATTAGCCCCGCCTCTAACCTGCAAAAACAGGCGTTTGTGTTTTGTTCGTGCAAGTCATGTTGTGCCACATAGCTACTGCGCTCCGGAGTGAGCACAACAGTTTCCTGATACGAGTCTACTGTGTTGTATACTTGTTCAGTAGTAGGCCCTATGGGATATACATAAAGAGCTCTGACTCTCATGCAGTGGTATTTACATGGAAGTTAAAAAAGTTAGTTGCAGTTTTACAAATAAGTCAATGATGTTGTTGTTAATTGTATTAACAACAAAAGCAAACGTTGACAGCTAGAAAGAAGAAAAATCATTGAGGCTAGCTGGCAGCAATTTTGAACATCGCCGCCGTTTTTTGAACGTCGCGGCCTCCTTGATTTTGAAGCTTGAACGTCGCGGGGCGCGACGTTCAAAAGGCCCAGGGAAAACCCTGATGAGAAACTATGCAATAAATTCTGAGGAAAAAAAAAAAACAATTACCACAAAATATGAACCAAGGGACATGACTCTTAAAGCTCTGTTTCATCCTTTGCAGAGGGGTGGAGCTGAATAATTCCCAGAAACCATTGCTGCAGTGATTCAAGAGTGGTAACCTAACAGTCCAAACACTTTTTTGAGAAGGGGTGTTAGGCTGGTGGGTACGGGTGTTAAAAATTTCCTTTTTATACATGGAAAAAAAGGAAGAACTGTGGAAGGTTTTGCTCCATTTGGTTTTGCTCCTTTCTCCAGGACATTATGAATACTTTGATGAGAGAAATATAAGCAATGTCAACAAATGTCAACAATGTCAACAAATCAACTTCGACTTCAGCAAAAATTTAGCCAAGGCAATAGATTGCGGGACATTGCACAGGCACTTAATGGTACAAAAAATGCACGATACTGCGCTTGAAATTAGGCCTAAGCTTCAACTAAATGACATGAAGAAAAATCGTTTTATGATAGAAATTTCCACCAAGATCAAAATTTGAGCGAAAGCATCCAGTATTATTTCTTCACCTATAAAACAAAGTTGCAATTTTTCAAGTTTGTACGGAAAATCTTGCTTGAAAAAGTTCACTACCATCAGTATGTATGGAATGTACTTAACCAACCACCTGCTGTCAAAAAGTGATCACTGTACACACATGAATGTGACATGGTAGAGAGTGACCTTTAGATTTAAGAACCAGTTGTTTTATGGTTTTGATAGGTACTTTAAGTGTGAAAAATTACCAAAGCAGCTACGTTGGTTTTGGCAATGGAATCTTGGAGCTTCTGAAACAAATAACTTTATCCCTTTTCTGCTCATCTGGGTGTACATATGACCCAAGAATTTAGACATTTTTTCTAAAATCCATAACTTTGTCACAACACACTACTCAGCCTTTATTCAACCACCAAATTCCAGCTCAAAAGATGTTCTTTATTATGAACTACTTTTGGGAGGGAGGGGGTTATCATGGACAATTTTTGAACTAATCACGGTTGAAGTTGTTGTTTACATAAAAAATTTGAAAAAATGTCAAAATTTACAGATTTCAGTAAAAAAATTGTTTCGGGTACCTATCAAGCAGGCAACATCTCTTTACTCGTTTTGGAACTACCTTCATACATCTAAAACATTCTCAGAGTTTCAACTCAGAGGTATGCAGGGTTTTGGAAAAATAGCTCCATAAAGTTGGAAAACTGGAGAAATATTGTCAAAAACGACCCAAAACAAGCCCTCCTTTCAAAAATTCATAAATCTCTAACCCTTCAACTGATTTTCCTCATTCAAAAACCAAAATGTTCCTTATAAATTTCCTTACACAAATCTAATCACAAAATTGGTGCCCTATAGTGATATAGCGCCATCTATAACCAGTTAGACAGTTGTTGTCAAGGTCACTGTTAATGTAGTTCTCCATACATAAAGGGTGTACAAAGCCCGCCCACGGCTAGCACACAGTGAAGGTTCACTCAAGTTCATTTTCAAGGTCAAATGTCACCCATTAGATGGATTCAAGTGATAAAAACCACTCAGGGATAACAAATAAGGATTAAAGAGTGATGTGGGTGAGTTTTTTTATCATTGGTAGGGCTTTGAAACGTCATGAGAGCAAAAAAATCGTGCTGGTGCAGGGGCGTGTAACTGAAAGTAATTGAATGTAATTAGGTTAATTGTGTCATAGGGTCTTGTTAGGATAGCGGTTAGGTCATCTAGGTGTGCAGAAAAGGGTTAAGGAAAGCTAGTACTGTAATACCAACTTTGTAAACAATTCCGTTGACTTCATTAACCGCAGTTTGAATTGGACAGTAAGCTCATGATTATAATGCTGAGGTAAAATTTTTTTTTGCCAAAGTCACTCCTTTTTACTTAGGCAATATTTCTGCGGTAGCCAATATCTTGTTTGTCAGAGCTGGCAATGTTTGATCTTACATAAATAAACAGCCTTTGAAACCCTTAATGTATAGTACTTTCTATTGAGGGACCTTGTGGCTACTTTTAGCCCTCCCCCCAACCTGTCACTAACTTTGGCCTAGGGTAGCATCAAAATGATTCTAGCTGTGGACGGTCTGTTTGTCATCATGCTGTAACATATCCACAGCTCTTAACCAGAAACCTAATAGGTTTAGTGATTCCTTGCTGCTGAAATATAAGTTGTTTTTTTTTCTCAAATTGACTGTGCTCCATAATGTGCCCACTATGTATAAGCTTCCTACATTGAGATACCATGTAAACTGGGTTCAGAGATTTGGACCCTGCAACAACTGAGATGACCTTTGACCACCTGGAGCTATGGTTTGGCTCGCTATATCATCCCATCTCTATTATATGTGTGAAATTTTGCAGTATCCAAGACTCCAAACATGAGAAATTTATTACACATGATACTAAGACATGACCCCTTGTGTCCCCACATGACATCTGACCTTAAACCAAAAACAACAGAATTTTACTCCTCACCATAATGCATCCACACAACATACATCTATGAAATCCATCCAAGCTTCCAACCATCAGATATCAAGTAAACAAGAGTTTTAGACTTTGACCCCTGGTGACCCCAAATTACCTTTGACCTCCATCAAAAACAAACGGCTTTCCTCCCAAAGTATAACACATCCAAATACCAAGTATGAAATCTGTTCAAGCTTCCCAACTTCAGAAATAGTGTAAAGAAGGTTTTTAGGAACTACTGGTGACTCCACATGACCTTTGACAATCACCCAAATTTTCCTACACAGAAATATCACGCCATCTTTTCATAAATACTGGGGTCACTATATGTAACTAACTACACAGAAACCTAAAAGATCCTTAATTTGTGTTTTCTTTCAAGACTAAATCAAAATCCCATTTGCTTGGCGATTATTTTTCTCAGGTGGTTTTGAATTTCTTTCTTTCTTTTGTCGTCATATTTTGTCACGATTTGTTTTTGTTTTGTTTTGTTTTTTGGTAAAGGGAGACTGCTCGCATAAGCTTTGCTTTCTCAGCCCTGCTCCACCACCTTGTTTAAAAGTTATATCATTGTGTATTTTAACTGTGGAAATAACCTCAAACCTCAACTCAAAAACAATTGGGATCATATACTCCATACAGCCAACCAACACACCAAATATAAGCTTCGTCACACTTACCCTTCTAGAGATATCATGTTTAAAAAGCAAAACTTCTCTTGACCCCAGATGACCTTTGACCTTCACCAAAAGCAATAGGAACCATCTGCTCAATATAACCAACCCAAACACCAAATATGCGATTAGTCACACTTACCCTTCTTGAGACTAAGTTTACAAGCAAAAGCATCACATACACACACACCCTCACACATGATGTCACCATTGCACAGATTCCATGCCTGCCTTTGGCAAGGAATCAATCAAAACCTAAGTATGAAAAGTTTCCCGAAAGAAGGGAGAAATATTTCTCTAGATGTGGGCAGTCCAAAACGATCTTCAGTAGCCTATTGCAAAGTTTTTCTTTGGGTCTAATTTCAGGCTGTGAAAAGAGCAAGACTCAGTAATAACCTATACACTACTACTATCCGGTTGAAGTGACGCAACGAAATGTTTCAACGAAAGTCACGCATGTGTTGTCACTGTGATAAAGAATAGAAAGGTCAACCGGATAAGTGACCTTTTAGGAGATCCAGGTGTCTTCTACTTAAATAGGGAGTAAAGAGTGTATCTTGGCTAAAAAGTTTCTAACAATTTGTACCAAAGGTATTTTTGGAGTTTGCAAATGGAAGACAAATCTTTAAAAATGATTTAAAACAATATTTTGTGGAAGTATTGATGTATAAATCAAAATAAATGTTAGCCTCCATGAAAGAAACACGGTAAAAATTTTACTTTGCTCTCTGTTGATATAAGGTCCCAACCACTAACTGACCCGAATGCATGTATTGTGCATGATGTTACGTAACTGCAGTCGAAAAGCCAGCCGGACGTGTGACCTTTCAGACGGTACAATGCCTTCCACTTAAATAATAGGGAGTAAAGCTGTATCTTGAACTAAAAAACCTCACAATTCTAATTGAGAGTATCGAAGTACCTATTAGCATGGATAACGAGTAGTTAAATAATAATTCTAAGCAAAAATGTTGACAAAGTACTGATGTATAAATGTCAGTCACTTTGTGAAAACATGAAAATATTTGACTATGCCCTGCTACCAAGTAATGTACAACCACTTAGTAAAACACAGCTTTTTCAAGATTGCTACATTTTACAGAAGGTACACATATTTCTGACGGCCTCATGTGGACATATTTTCTAGACAAAATTTGATGTTTATGCAATTATGCAATCAGGAATTAAAAATATACCCAATGAAAGTCACATTATTTTTTCAAAAAGAAACAAACAGGCAAACATTGCAATAAATATTTGGTGAATTAAGTGTCCAGCAATACCATTCACACAGATGTCCCTCTTAAAAATGATCTACCCTAGCAACAACCTCAATCATCCAAAATGAAGACAGGCTTTGGCTTGGTACTATTCTACTGAAAACAAAAGAAAACAATGAAATAATTCTCAATCATTGAGCTTACAAACCATAGCTTAAGCCATCACTAAAATGCTTGATCCTACACATGTTTTGCAAAAGTGTAGTCTGCATGAGTCCAAAGGATTTCCCTTTCGGGAAACCAACCAGAAAGCCAAAAGGCTTCGTGATTCCTTGCCACTGAAAGGTAAGGCTTGTTTTCACATTGACATTGCTTGGCAATGTTTTTCAATTAACAGGGCTCCATAATGTGCCCACAAAGTACACATGCAAGGCATACAATCTTCCTACATAGAGATCCCTCTTGCCCGTTGTGAACCCAAATAACATTTGACCTCCACCAAAAACTTCTGGGACCATGTATTCACTATGTGCTATCTACATGAAAAGTTACTGGACCCTACAAGTGACCTTTCTTGAAAGACTGTGCAGGAAAGCTTGTCAGGCTTTGAACTTGCTGGCAAATGAACTTTGACCTTTGGGAAAATCAATAGGGATCATCTACTCAATATGACCAATCCACACTCTAAATATGAGCACAGTCACCTGTACCGTTCTTGAGATATTGGGTTTAAGAAGTTTTGACCTTTTGACCTCTCGTGACCCCAAATGACCTTTGACCTCCACGAAAATCGATAGGGATTATCTACTCAATACAACCAACCCACACACCAAATATGAGCATAGTCACATGTACCGTTCTCGAGATATCGTGTTTACTAAGTTTTGACCTATTGACCTCTCGTGACCCCAAATGACCTTTAACCACCACCAAAAACAGTGGGGATCATCTACTCAATATGGCAAATGCACACACCAAATATGAGCATAGTCACACTTACTCTTCTTGAGATACCGTGTTTATAGTGTTGAGCCAATAACAGAGATATCGGAACTTGCCGATAACAGATAACTCAAAGTTAATATCGGCCCAATACCGATACCCCCCCAAAAAAATCTTCCGTAATCACACGTTTTGTTATCATTGAAAAATTATAATGTTATCACTACTGCACCTTTAACTTACTTTGAACTAAGTCTTCATGTTTCTGTTACTTTGTCTCCCTGAAAAATTTTCCGTTTTTCTGACGAAGTGTTTTAAGCAATCAATCACGATGTATTTGGTGTAAAACACGTGCCAGCCAAGAAACCCCGTTCGTAACAAACACATTTCGTCACCTACAGCCAGACTGTAAAGTTTTTTTTGTGCGCCTAAACATATATGCCTTGATGCAAGTACAGTATGCCACATTTATAGGTATGTGTATGGACTGTACAGTGTAATTCCCCAAGCTTTACTACGAAAAAAAACTTGCTAGCGGCATACATATCTACATTATACCACAGGTGTTCTCAGCATATACATACACACTACAGTATAGAGAATGTGTTTGTACATGGATACTGCTGATAATGATAAGACTCCCTTACACAGCGCTGATCGTTCACTGGTTACGACAGTTCATAGTTTATGTCTTCATCCGGTCCGGTATGGGTTTTTTCATTTGTTTGTCTGTGCCCGTTTCTACGCGCGTAAAAAGCGGTTACGATACTTCATGAGATCGTACATTTTGTCTCAGGCATTGGTCTCTTGAGTTAGCTCTTTCTATCGAACGTTCGCGATCGTGAACATTGAGCATGCTGCTCTGCTGTACACAGTGGTGGAAATCCCCATTGAGTTACTGTTACTGCACGTGGCGAAATTCACAGTGAAACTCCATTGAGATTTGTCGCGGGATTCGGAAGAACTTGACTTGCATAAGCGGACAACAGATTTGTATAGCGAATTGGCTATAGATTGCACATTACGGTGCATGCACTCTGCTATGGGTGTGTACGTTAATTGTTGAAAGAACACAACAAGCAAGCGTTGTTTGTTACGAACTGCTTCCAAAATGAAAAACATCGGGATTGCCATGGGCGTCCGCAGGTAAGGGCAAGGGGGCTTTTGCCCCTGAAAAATCAAAAATTTGAAAAAAAACACATAAAAATCAAAGCAAAAACCCGAACAACACGTTTTTTCCAAGTTTCTATGCCAAAAATAGGCTTTGGAAATGCCATTTCCGGCGATCTGGGAGGTATTTTGGGCTGAAATTTTCGCACATTTCATGTCAATTCATGATGACTGGGAGGTTTTGCCCCCGTCTAAAAATTTTGCCCCCCCTGACTTTTTTCTGCAGACGCCCAAGGGGATTGTGCTAAATATTCTATAGACTACGAACTGCCGGCTTGCGGCGTAGTTGATCTAGTTTGTGTACGTTCACTGCAATGAATTTGTTGAATATTTTATGTTCAACAAAATGATCTGTATTTTATGTAAGTGCATATCGAGAACTTTTACCTCTTTACTGTTGAAATGATGAAATACTTGTTATCGGTTGCCATTATTGGAGACAGCCTTCATTTGTGCCGATACCGATATCTTACCCATAACGCCATTATGGGCCGATACCGATAATACCTATCGGTTATCGGCTCAACACTACATGTTTACAAGCAATTTGTAAGGAATTTACCTATTGATCTCTCGTGACCCCAAATGACCTTTGACCTCCACCAAAAAACAATAGGGATCATCTACTCAATATGACCAACCCACACACCACATATGAGCATAATCACATGTACCACTCTCGAGATAACGTGTTTACAAGGTTTTGACCTTTTGACCTCTCGTGACCCCAAATGACCTTTGACCTCCACCAAAAAACAATAGGGATCATCTACTCAATATGACCAACCCACACACCACATATGAGCATAATCACATGTACCATTCTCGAGATATCGTGTTTACAAGGTTTTGACCTTTTGACCTCTCGTGACCCCAAATGACCTTTGATCTCCACCAAAAACAATAGGGATCATCTACTCAATATGACCGACCCCCACACCACATGAGCATAATAACATGTACCATTCTCGAGATAGTGTTTACAAGGTTTTGACCTTTTGACCTCTCGTGACCCCAAATGACCTTTGACCTCCACCAAAAAACAATAGGGATCATCTACTCAATATGACCAACCCACACACCACATATGAGCATAATCACATGTACCATTCTCGAGATATCGTGTTTACAAGGTTTTGACCTTTTGACCTCTCGTGACCCCAAATGACCTTTGATCTCCACCAAAAACAATAGGGATCATCTACTCAATATGGCCAATGCACACACCAAATATGAGATTAGTCACACTTACTCTTCTTGAGCTACCCTGTTTACAAGCAATTTGTAAGGAATTTACCTATTGACCTCTCCTGACCCCAAATGACCTTTGACCACCACCAAAGAACAATAGGGATCATCTAATTCATATGACCAACGCACACACCACATGAGCATAATCACATGTACCATTCTCGAGATATCGTGTTTACAAGGTTTTGACCTTTTGACCTCTCGTGACCCCAAATGACCTTTTACCTCCACGAAAATTGATAGGGATCATCTACTCAATATGACCAACCCACACATTAAATATGAGCATAGTCACATGTACTGTTCTCAAGATATCGTGTTTACAAGGTTTTGACCTTTTGACCTCTCGTGACCCCAAATGACCTTTGATCTCCACCAAAAACAATAGGGATCATCTACTCAATATGGCCAATGCACACACCAAATATGACGATAGTCACACTTACTCTTCTTGAGATACTGTGTTTACAAGCAATTTCTAAGGAATTTACCTATTGACCTCTCGTGACCCCAAATGACCTTTGACCTAAAAGGAAATTGATAGGGATCATCTACTTAATATGACCAACCTACACACAAAATATGAGCACAGTCACATGTACCGTTCTCAAGATATCGTGTTTACAAGGTTTTGACTTTTTGACCTCTCGTGACCCCAAATGACCTTTGATCTCCACCAAAAACAATAGGGATCATCTACTTAATATGACCATCCCACACACCAAATATGAGGTTAGTCACACTTACCCTTCTTGAGATATCGTGTTTACAAGCCAAAGCGTCACATACATACACACACACATACACACACACACACATACACACACACGACATCACCATCGCATAGATTCCTTGGCCTACGGCAAGGAATCAAAAAGGAAGAAGGAGAGGGGAAGGTGCATAGTTTTAACTTTCAGCATTCCAGGTATGTATATTACACCATGATCATTCCTAATGTTGTGAAGTCTGTGTGAACTGTGAACAAGATGAAAGTGAAAGTATATGCCAGCTGTTGTGAAGAGAATGCTTACAAACCTTCTTGCCATTGAGTATGACTGGTCCACCATTGATGACATCATCAGCATGTGAAGGATCCTTGTATTTAACAAAACCAAATCCCCTGTTTCTGCCAGAATGTGTGACATTATCTGTCATCAGAATCCAATCTGCAAGCTCACCGTATGACTCAAAGAAAGCTTTAAACTCCTCTATAAAGAAACAAAAGAATGAATAAACCACATCCAGTTCATATTGTCACAGCCATTGGGCACGAGTACAAACATGAATGCAACGATCAAGGACTTGTTACTACTTGGCCAAAACTGTTCCAAGGGGGCAACGATCATTTCTGCAATTTTTTTTTTTTGCCTTCAATGCATACCTTCATGACAAAATGGTACCAAATAGAAGAAGCGTGTGTAGGAATTGAGTGATACTCTTGGATGTACTTTGAATAGTTTGCTGGACTGAACATACTGTACATAACAAAAAGGTCAATGAGGCCTAACAAGGAGGTCAATGGGTTAGTTAGTTAGATGGAGTTTTACTGCCCAGTTTCCAACCTAATGGTTCCAAGTCCAGCTGGCCACAGCCTTTTTCCCAGTTGTGGCTAACTGGCTCATTAATGAGGGCTATCAAGAATGTCAATTGAATCATTTTACCTTTATTTATTGGTAGTCACATCATTTCAAAGTGAGGGTTTTCTTGATTCTCTCAGGATGTCTTGGGTTCATTCCATGAAGTTCCATTCACCTTTTGACTAACATCTTTTATCATGCCATTTTTTGGCCATTTTCAGAGAGAAATTTAAACGTGTAATGTGTCCCTTTGGACAGGGGACTGCATTTGAAACGATAGCAATGTTCACACAAAACTGACCAAGTCTAAGAACTTCTTTGGCCCAAAATTCCAAGTCAAGGATGATGAAGGATCACACAGACACACACCTTAATTGAGCCTTCAACTTGTGCATCATTCACAAATTTGTTAATTCATATTTGTATTTATATTTATAACATTGGTACAGTATACTGTTAAAATGACAACACAAGGGCCCTTACCACTGCAGGGCATCTTGGCTATACCCAAGACATAAACTGTTCATTAATGTATACAATACTACCCATGGCTAGATTTATGTAAGGGAGCCCTGGCACAATTGCGTTCCACAGCACTTCTTACATTAGCCCAGAGGGAACAAATCGTCACACTCCAAAAAATCTACTAGCGCAATCATACTCCATAACTTCTGCAGGACAGCAATGGGACTAGTGTTTACACCGGGTTCCCCTCCGACGTTCTTGCTACCCGGTTAGAAAATTACTACCAGGGTAGCGTTTTTCTATGATTTCTTTTTGATCTTTGCAAAATAACATGGTTATTGAAAGTAACAATTGTATTAACTCACATCTCATTCCCAATTATTTGAAATGAACTTGCTTAACTTGTTTGTTTCCGTAACATGCTTTTGTTAAATTACATTTTTCCAGAAACAATTCCCGCGATGTGTGTTTCTAACATCCGCTCCTACACCATTTAACGAAACAGCATAGGCCTACGTACTATACTGTGCATAGCCTAGCCTAGCCCGCTAGGCGTACAAAAGATGTTGCAAGATTTACAATCGGTGCCTGGAATTTCCTAGCCAGTGCAAACACTGAATGGAACAGCAGTGCACATCACTCCTGAATAAAATATAGGAAAACTCATGTTTGAATTCACAGAATGCATAGCACTGCAATCGGTTTTACAATGAAAATAACTCAGTGGCTATCGATACCAAAGAAAATGTTTCGATTTCACATGAGTGTGTGACAATGTTCAAGAGGTCAAGTCACATTGCTTCACTGTGAAAAACTTTGAAAGAACATTCCTACGACAGTTTTTCCTGCGCACAGTTATCTTAATGGAGAAGTCCCGATCCTATTATCTCACTGTGTCAAGAAGTTGCCAAAGCAATGTTCATGCTAGAACTTGCAATGCTATGATTCCTTGTCTGCTTACAACAAATTTCTCCCTCATATAATGGCATTTGTTATTCCATGCAAAGTGTATTTAAAAGAAGGGTTTAAGGTCATTACAGGATTTGGAATGTCAGAGGGATACTTATTCAAAGCATTTTGGTGAAATTTGCACCGAAATCCGATGTGTAGTTCTCAAGATATGAACGCGTAAAGTTTTCACATTTTCAACATAAAGTGAACTTGAAGCACGCACGTATGACATCATATCCCCACATCAGTGCACAGTCTTTTGTTTTTCTTTAAACTTTAGAGTTGATTTTCTCCTCAAAAAACCCCCATTGTTAAAATGTGATTGCCTAAGTGGCATGAGAACTTCACAAACTTTGCATCCCCCACGGGGAGGTCCAATTCCAGTTAACTCCAAGGTCAACACAACAGTCTAATAAAACAAAGGGAAACAAAGCATTCCTTGTCCATGTGAGGAAGTGATATAAGCTCTGCTGCCCTCAAACTCACTTTGGAACACAAATGTACTGACTTCATTTACTGATATCTGGAGAACTACATGTCAGATTTGAACGGAACTTTCACCACCCTGTGTGGTTTTGGTTCCTCTTTCACATATGAAAATTAATTTTTTGCTCTAACCCTCCCTTTAATCAAATAGTGCATGGAAACTATTCTAAATACACAATAGTTAAAGCATTTGCTGGTAAGTTGCATTTTTGGAAAATTACACAAAATTTGGACAGAGAGCAAGTTCCTTGTTAGTGTGGAAAGTACTAGTCATACAAATTAACGTCTAAATTTGTGACTGGAATGGTGAAAAAGGATTTTCAAGCATTTTCTGCTTACATTGTACTATTTATAGACACATAAAATTGATCAAATGGTTTTGTTGGTTACATTTCAGTATTATTCTATTAATTGCAGTACTTTTAGCAGATGTTATTCACCTACAGTTGAGTACCTGTCTCCAAGATACTTTGAAACCTATGGTTGGTGGTACCTCCATTATGGGCAGCAATCCAAGGGGACAGAGCAATCACAGGAAAAGAGACATCACCCTCCCCCCCCCCCCAAATTTGTTTAAGAAACTGTCCATTGACTTTAAAAATTTTCACAAAGTATCTTTTGAAAATGTACTGTAATGTCCCACCCAAATTAACACACCTGATGCTATGAATGAAGTTTCTGAAATGCTTTATTTATACTTTATTATAATATTTGTTCATAAAACTGGCTGATAAACATGTTTTTGAATGAGAAGATAGCAATGTGTGGTGGATAGGAAAAAGTGGTAATACTGTACTTGGGAAATGGAATGTTTACACAGCCAACTGTTTGTTTTCCTGTTTAAACATGATATCCCTACTATAAATCACCTGGTACTTACTGGTTTAGAGACAAATTACTGTTTCCATGATATCCTTGCTCCTGTTTCTTCATGCAAACTTACAAAACATCTTCATGTCCTTTCCCCTATCACCATTTGTGCCTTCTTCTTCATGCAAACTTACAAACATCATGCACTTCATCCTATCTCATTTGTGCCCCTTTTCCTTTGTGCAAACTTACAAGATATTGTTATGCCCTTTCTCGTATGCCCGTCCTACCACCTGCTGTGGTGCGCTTCACCTTCTTATCTACCAAGGGCATTTTTTGAGGAAAGTAAATTGCTCTCCTGAAAGAACCCAGGAGGGCAAACTAGTTTTGTGTGCTTTCCTAAGTGTGTTGTCCGGGAGGGCCATTTCACAGCATTTACAACCCCAGGTGAGCAATTCATTGCTCTCAGGTGAACAATTCATTGCTCTCCTTGAATTTCTGTAATTCAAGGACTGATACTACAAACAGAATTAAATATACTGCCTTTGGCCTATGAACTGGACCCATTTACAGGATGACACACCTCATGTTTTTACACACAAATCATAAACAACCTTCAGGATAGGCTGAAATTACTACAAAATGGTTCAAAGTTTTCTTTGTGACAGGTGTTGTTCAGGGGTGCGAGGGAAACTCACTCATAAACTGCTTCCTACAGTCTACAGTACCTCTGAAACTGATATCAGGGAGTTGCCACAGAACTCTGTGCCACGACTTACCTGGTGAGGTATCTTTGTCCACTGCCCCAATAAACAACTTTCTGAAATTAATAAAAGAGAATATGACATGAGAAAGAACAGACTTTACAAATCTTGGTGGCACATGTGAAGCTGACTGAGCATGCCATATGATTAAACACAAATGATAACTTGCACTCACTTGTTGGTTGTATGTCGGCAAAACCATGCAACCAGAAAACCAGTCACTATGTCTTATTTCAGTATTAATAAATGTTTAAACCTAAAGAAACAATTTGAGAGTATCTGATCAAAGGCTGTAGCATTTTTACGGATCACTGGTAATGGCTGGCCTTTCCTTTTCAGTTCTAAAACTATTACACGTGTTTGCAACAGTATGAATATCACTTGAAATCTTGCATGCAAGGTAGTGATTCACAATCACACTGCTACTTTTTTTTGTAGAACTTGCAGATATATCACCCTGCTCTGCTTGCAAGGAGTGCAGGGGCCCATAATATTCTGGTTTGGCATGCTACATAAACTGAGCCCTGTATGTTGTATAAGGTCTACTATAGTATTTATTATTTTATACAATATGCCACCTCGAGTATACCAAAAAGAAAAGAAAAAAACTTGAATACTTAGGAATGGTTAGAGGTGTCACTTATACTAAAAACAACACTTTGCTGCTACGTGTAAACAACTAAGATGACTGTAATGACAAAGTAAATACCGTAAAAAGGATAGATAAAACAAATATCATAGGAGATACTCAATTAAGAAAATCAGTACTTTGTTTATGTTCAGACTAAGCAAGATTATCTTACAGTTACTTCATGCTTGATATAGCAGAGGTGTGACACCAAACCTCTAACATCTGAAAGTGTTAACTATAAAATTATGTAAACATTCTCAGTCAGTTGGTGTCTGTGCCTTGCAACCAAAGTGATGTGTGCAAAGAAAATTGAAGTTTCCATGACAACTGAAGAGTTTAAACATAAAATTTCCAAAAGTAACTTAGCAACCACCACTTTTCTAGTGTGAAAAATGCAATATCTTCTGCCTCCAGGCCAAAGAGCATGCTCTCAAATTTTCAAAGAAATTGACCACTGATCAAGTCACATTCCCTTGCTCTAAAGAAATTTCATCCACTGGATAGTGTGACAATATTTCAATACCTGTCATGTATTGAGATAAAAATATCAACCAATCAAAGCCTTTGTTTACAGTATTCACTTGCACACCTGGAATTTCAGAATGAAGTTAATCTTGTGATATTTGCTTGCTTTTTTATACATTTTCACTATGTATGTACGTTCTTACGAAGCCAGCCTTTGTGCTGACATCCGGACATTCTACCATATCTTTTGTTATGAAACTTCATAGGTCATGTGAGCGCCGTTTGAGGCAAAAAAACATAAGATACCATGGCACATTTTACTTCAAAACTCTTCATCAATATTTATGACATCATTGCAGTCATATTCTAGCACTTAGTGGCAAAGTGTTCATTTGCATAATAATGACAAATTAAACCATCATATCGGCCAATTCAAGGTTTGGTTTTCTTTTAGAATATCCGAGGTAGCTTGCTGTATTGAGCAGAAGACCCAACATTGTATAGTAAATCATAAGTATCATGCAGGCGCTTTGTTTAAGCAGACAGTTGCTACAGAAACTTGCAGAACGTTACGGAATGGTAGGCCTCATGTCTGTGAGCTTCTATGTAAAAACAAACCTTGCAGTGTTGCTGCGCCAGGTACAGTATGAATCACTGTAGCATGCATGCAAGATTATTTAAGTGTTATACATAATGCTAATTGCAAACTCCCATTTGAGAAGCAACACTACAATAGCATGATCAGTCTCACGCTGGCAAAAATACCAACTAAAGAAAATAGAGTACAACTACTAGTGTTTGACAGATCATCATTTAAGTAATTGGCATCTGGCAGATTACTCCATAATTGGTAAATAATTGGCATCAGTAAAATTCTGCAATTCAACCGATCATTACCACCGATTATTTGCAAACTGGAAAAAGGGGCTCAAATATACTTGAAACTTGCTCTTAGTTTCGTTAAAATTCGAACGTAAATACTCAGTGTTTTAACTTCCCACCAGGGTGCTTGATAATAACAAACATGTATTTTACCCCTGCAATGGGAGTGATTTTTTGCTATTTTCCCCTATAACCCTGTAGTATTACTGGGAACTAGATTTAGAATTGCATCAGGGCTGGTCATGAAAATTTTTCAGGAGGGCAAGCAACTGCCTGCCTAAATTAACGTTTCATGACTCAACTCAAGGCGGCAATTAGTTGCCCACCCAAGAATTTAGGTGGGCTGTTCTGTTAATAGTAGTGTTGAGCAGATAACCAGTAGATATTATCAGTATCTGCCAATAATGGCATTATCAGTAAGATATCGGCACAAATGAAGGCTGTCTCCGATAATGGCAACTGATAACAAGCATTTCATCATTTTAATAGTAAAGAGCTAAAAGTACTTACTACGCACTTAAATAAAATTTGTTGAACATAAAACATTCAAGAAATTCATTGCAGTGAACGTATGCAAACTCCCCCTTCTATGCCGCAAGCCCCCAGTTCGTAGTCTATTTAAACAATTGCACGAGGTAGTCATGGTCAACAGGACTACTGTAGTAATGTTTGCTGTGGAAATATTTGCTGCAATCATAGACTATGCTGCAATCCTGATGTTTTTCTGTTTGGAAGTTTGTAGCAAACAAGTGTACTGCTGAGTGCTTGCTAGTTGTGACCTTTTAACAGTTAACATATACATCTATAGCAGAGTGCATGCACTGTAATGTGCTATCTATAGGCAATTTGGTATACAAGTATGTTGTCCGTTTCACAAGCCAAATTCCTCTGAATCCTGCAACAAATCTCAATGGAGTTTTACTGTGTGAATTTCGCCACATGCAGTAACAGTAACTCGATGGGGATTTCCAAGTCTGTGTACAACAGAGCAGCATGCTCAATGTTCACAATCGCGAATGTTCGATTAAAAGAGCTAACTTACGAGACCAATGCCTGAGCAAAATGTACAATCTCATCAGGGAGCTGCCACTCTAACTCTTGCCTGCGTAGCAGACTGTGTGCATATTTCTTGTTCAGTCATATCCCCACTAAGTCTGCCAAAGTGAACACCAAACAGATTCTTTGGATATTCATAGAAATATGTGGCCTGGAGACTGGATGAATGTTAGTGAATATTCACAAGAAGGCAACATCTGGTCTCGTTTAAATCATGCAGTATCCCATGCCACCCACAGAGTTGACATGATATTATTGAGCACAATACTGGACAGCTGGTTATGCAACGTAGGAGTGATCCAATCAGGTTTCAGTCTTGTCTTTCAGTTTACAACAACAAGAATACACACACTTGCTCGGACAGTGGTAAAAACCGGTAATTACCAGTAGAAACTGGTAAAATGGGAAAAAAACCCATGAATGCAAGTGCCAGGCAACATGTATTGTATCTAGGTGTACTTATAAACTAGTGTATAGAACAAATGAGAGTGGGTTCCGGCCCTCATACTGTTCTACTTTTTAACTACTTTTAAGTTAATGTTTACACAAATTTGTAAATGTAGTATTAGGTCAGCATCGATGCTTCCAGATTGGTATGCAAACATTGCTTCTACTAGTGTGCGACCGATTATGCTATAATTGGTAATACCCGATGACCAAAATTATTTAATTTTAACAATCGGCCTGATGCCGATTACCCATTATAAGAAAGGGGGAAGTCACATATTTGTCACTTTAGTACATGCCTCTTGCTTCGTGCGTATCGTATAACCATAACCAGTTCAGGATGGAAAATATTGGGAATAGTTCCCTTTGTTTCACGAACCAGATATCATTTTTTTAGGCCGAAATATTTTCGCTTCAAGAGTGCAGATACAAATCAACCCTTAATACAGTACAATTGTTTGCAGTCAATGACACATGCCCTTTGATAATTTAGTTCTAAGGCCAACATCATGCTCTGTTTAATTGTCATCCCCCAATCATATTCATATGATTGCATTCTTTTACTGTACTGTGTTGTAGTTGCGTTAATATACTGTAGCTATTCTCCCGCTTTAACAAACACCATGTAAAACATAATGATAATCTTAGCAGTTCCAGGCACCCGTATGATGTATCTTATGGCCTTAAATTGTCCCGATCCCCGAAAAATCCACGTACGCAGAGATTTGTGATGCCGTTTCCAGATGAATTAAGCACGGAGCTCGCACGGCTTCCCTAGCCGGCATTACAAGGGCGATCGTCATAAAACAAACTCAACGGGAAAACTTGTCTCGAGACCAAGTATTTTCACACACTAAATCACATAGTCTAAGGCGAGAGTTGTGATTGGCTGTTTAGAATCAACGCAATTGAACCAATCACGATGCAGCGGCCAATTTAAATTTTGCACTAGGCCTATGAAGTCAGTTGTCAGTACCAAAACTGTTCCTTGCCCGTAAACGCACGTCCCATGCACCCATCTGACACGCACTTTGCACGAAATTGTCACAGCTTTGCGGCCAACCTACTTTCTTCAAGCTGGTTAAGTGCTTGTGACTTGCGGCCACTACGAGCCCCTGTGGGTGTTCTGTGGGAATCTCTGCGGGCAAACTCTGCAATTTAGGCCTAGGCCCCTTACCTAGCCCTTGAACAGGGCTGTGTGTTATGTTAAATGGCCTAAGCTCATTACACTCAACATCACAGCCCTTGCCCTGCTAACACAAAAAATCCCATCATTAGCTGACCCTGGCCAGGGTCTTCATCTCTCATGTTCACATATTCCTATGTTTCTCACCAAACTTTACACAGATAACCTCTGGCACTGCATCCACCTTTCTGCATAAGCTGTTCACCCAGATTCAATGTTATAATGGTGCATTTTGCCTCGAAAAATTGAACGTAACACTAACTCAATGCGCCATGTTTGCAAGCTTTTGAACGACTAAGTAGTCAAGACGTCTTCGGTCCTACTAAACCATGCGCTGACAGGCCTGGCTATGCCTTCTGTACCAGGGCATGCGCTGACACGCTGATGTTAATTTAGTTAACGCTAATGTTAATTTCATTAAATGCTATCATTAATCATGTTATCATTACTGATAAGGAGATAAAATACAACGGACCATTGTGCCAATTTTTCACTAATAATGATCGCAAAATGTTGCTTTTCATTACATATGTTAGAACGAATCCCCGAGTTTTCCACTAGTTTCCCGTAACGCCACGAGCTGTCGTACAACTGAGTTCCACGTGCAAATTGTACGGCAGCACATGGAACTTGAGGCAGGGCGTGCCACTGGGTGTCAGCACGCGGAATAGTGGGACCTGTCGTCTTCGTGATATCCACTTTGGGGTCAAAGGTCATACCAGGGGTTTCCACTTATTCAAAAAGTTTTCGCACTTGGAGAAATTTTGACTTTCAACAATTTCAAAAACATTTCGAAGCTTCAAATATGAACAAACAACAATTTTCCATATGAAATTAGCATTCATTAGCTGGAATGATAGTTAAAGTTATCGATTTGGTGAAATGGTTACAAAGTTTTAGGAATGATTTTTGACTATTTGCAAGTTCATGTTGAAACACTTATTGTACGAGGGTTAATTCAAACGAAGGAGTTTCTAACCAGAATCGAAATGTCATTTTGCAGCATTTTGACCTCAAACTGTCCATGAAAGCCGATTTATTGGTAACTTTTCGATTGAAAGTGACTTGCACATCTTTTTATGGTAATATAAGTTGGATGTGTGTAATATTTACCAGTTTAGAACGTATTTTGTTCTGAAAGCCTAATGACGGGATTTTTTGTGTTAGCCGGGCAAGGGCTGTAATGTGGAGTGTAATGAGCTTAGGCCATGTAGCTAACGTAACACACAGCCCTGTTCAATGCTAGGCCTAGTTAGGCCTACCGAGAGGCAGAACAAGTTTTGAGCATGTTCCAAACTTGGCTGCGGGCAACTCGGACTTGCGTGCGCACCTGCGGGCAAGATCCGGGCGAGATACTGTCAGGTCCGTGCTAGATGCGGGTACCTGCGGTCAGCAAAAATTGTCACCCGCAACTTGCACGCAGTGCTTGCCAGGAATAGTGTGACAGGGCCTTAACGTTAGGCTACGCCTAATTTTAGGCCTAGCCTAGGCTAGGCTAGGTCACGGACTTTGTTTCTCCAGTCTAACATTACACTTTTGCCTGTATTTTATGTGACTTGAGCGATACACTGCATCACTCAGAAGGCACACTTTAATTCTT
The DNA here is from genome assembly GCA_037179385.1 of Holothuria scabra. Taxonomy (NCBI): domain Eukaryota; kingdom Metazoa; phylum Echinodermata; class Holothuroidea; order Aspidochirotida; family Holothuriidae; genus Holothuria; species Holothuria scabra. The sequence continues at coordinate 543,671 of CM074188.1, forward strand.
CATTTCCTTGCCATACCCGACTTCGTCGTCTCCCATATTTGATGAATCAAAGTTGAAATATTACAACAAGAAACTTAGCACACGGTGATTTTTCAGCGAGCACGCTGGCGATGACAGTAGAGCCTAGTGCAGTGTAGTATGAGTCGATCTGCGGAGCTGGAAGAGCGGAGGCACATTTCACGCAAGTCCGGGTCACCCTAACGTTCAGGGTATGGGTAACTCTGTCTTTCATAAAGGGTTACCCTGACAATTGCACGCATGGAATGTACAAAATACAATGTATGTGCGTGCACTGTAATGGTTTTCGTACGCGTGCACTATGCAACATGTACATGTACCCATGAATGCTCCTTTCTTCTGCAGAGAACAAAAGGCTCCAGATAGAGGGAGCTGCATATTTTGGCAAAGCAGAGCCATAACGGTTCTGTGGTAAAGTAAAAAAGAAGAAGAAGAAAAAAAAAAAAAAACAGTCAGGCGCGGATCTAGAAGTTTCAAAAAAGGGGGTGGGGGAGGGAGTGTGAACTTAGAGGAAGCGGGTAATGGGGACGTACGGTGATTCTCTGTCTGAATATCTCGGTGGCGTAGAAAGCAATATGAACGTGGGGGGGGGGGGGGGGGCAATTTTGGGCCATGCATGTAATGATAAACATGTAACTTTTCCACTCAAATGTTTTTACGTACGGTCTTAAATTTTCAAGACCATGGCCGAAGCGTTTTTCTTGTGGAAACTAGGCAAGAGCCCTACTTAATTGGGAGCATATTGCCCAGCCCCCTCCGAGAGGGCTCTGATTCTCTGACGATAAACATCATACTTCACACAGAGCATAGTTCGAAAAATGCCGTTTATTCGGTGGTAAAGCCCTGGTTTGGACCATATGAAGGTGAAACTCCGGTATTTAACTTTTTCAAAACGACTCTAAAGGACTTCGTGAAAATTTGATAAGTGTCATTGTTTTAGAAAGTATAGGCGCTTCAAAAAGAAGAACACATTTAGTGAACAGGCATGACGGAAGCTCTTCAAAATTTTCAATCGTTAGGCTTACACCGGTTCCTTCTTTTAACCGAACACGTTTTCCTTGTATATTTTTTAAATTGGAAAAGGTAAACTTTGAAAAGTTCAGTGGGTACCCTACAATATGTTCGACTATGTTCCCAGCTGCAGATCACCGATGATGACATTTTCGAGCCCATTTGAATTGCTTTACCTGTTTATTTACATCCCACACAACCCCTGCAAACAAATGACATATCAATAAACGCGTTGATTGGAAGTAATTTATTTTCGAGGTCACCCTTTGCCGGGGTCGCCTCCCCGCCCTATAGAAGTGCCACTGATTTCAAGCAAATTTTGCAAATAATTTTGACACGCTCACGAGCTTTTTCTTGTGTTATTCAAAACAATGAGGTGGCCAGGATTTTAAGCAAGGGGATACCTGGTGTTTTACTTTCAAAGTGGAGCGCCACCATAGGCTGGCGCGGAGCATACAAGGAAATTTTTGGCCACAACAGTTCAAAAAAGGCTCCCAGATGAAAGGAGATAGCATCTCCGGGCCGTCTGGTCTGCACTGGAACTAACTCTAGATTGACATTTCTTGTTCTGAAATTTTGTATGATAAATATTTTATCAGAAAAAGTTTTCTTACTCCTCGTGGAGAGCTTAGAGGGGTGTTCTCTATGACCACCCGTCGTCGACAAGCAGCCCACAGAAGTACTGGCCCCAGGAGTCAAGAATTTGAGAGCACACGAATGCATGGTTTGTGGCTAAACGAATGTAGAATTACACAACTTACCACAACTTAAAGGCAAGAAGACAACGACCTGTCTGGCGACTGGGCGAAAAAAAGTACAAGGGGAAATGACTATGAATGCGGAGCACCACCACATCAGATCATCGCAAATTTATCATGCGCCAGAAACTTTTATTCTGAGAAATACTCATTTAGCTATAGGAGAGCGGGCATTTACTTCTTGCAAGACAGTCGCAATCCGTGTCATGGCCAAGTTACAATCGATGGAACATTGAACCTATTCTGAACTAGGCAGTGCCTTTGAATATCACATTTTCCACCATCTACTCGGGCGCCCTCGTGAACGCCACTGATTAAAATCAGGCGAATAGCTGGGACTGTGTCGGGGGGGGGGGTGGTGTCAGGCGGGAGAGTTTGGGGCATGACATGAGGGAAAATTCTAAGGACAGAGAGAAAAACCGCTGTTTAGGTTTTTTTTGCATTGCAAGGTTGGGTCATGGGGGGTTTACCCCCAGAACCCACCCCCCCCACCCCCGTGGCTACGCCACTGATTAAAATCATACCAGATTTGTTAAGATAGTGGGGGAATGATTGTATGAATTTTCCAGGCCCTGTCCTAAATGATTCAGGTATCGCGGAAATTTGGGAAGCAGTCTGCTCCCGAAATTTGCATACTTTTTAGAGTCAAAATTAAAGAGTATCGATCTGCATAGGCGAAAGGGAGCATTTTAATTTGCAGTTTTTCTTGGCCACAAAACGTTATTCTGCCATAAAGGTTATCTAAGCGGAGCACCACCATTGGTTGGACCGGGGCGTATAGAAAATTTGGAAAAATCAGACACTTCAGATGACCGGAAATAGCATTTTCCAGACTTAAGAAGAATTTATCGAATCGCAATATTCTTTTGTCGTTTGCAAAAAAAATGCTCACTTAACATAACATAACATAACATAACATAACATAACATAACATAACATAACATAACATAACATAACATAACATAACATAACATAACATAACATAACATAACATAACATAACATAACATAACATAACATAACATAACATAACATAACATAACATAACATAACATAACATAACATGACATGACATAACAAAACATAACCAGTTTAAGGGCAAAGGAGGGTAAAAACCCCATAAGATGCCCTATAGAACAGACCCAAACCAACACCTAATCCAAACAAAGACTAAACAAACCCAATACAATCAGATCCTGCCACTGTCACGGTAATACTTGTCAATGTTAACTTTGAAGCAGTTGACTGAAGTGGAATTAACAACCCACTCAGGGAGATTGTTCCACTCATTGACAACCCATGAGAGAAACTGAACTTTCTGATGTCAAGTCTAGAGAAACATTTTACCAGCTTCTTATTATGGCCACGAACACGGGGATCAGCACAAATCTCTAAGTAGTTACAGTTAGACAGAGAATCATAACCAGAAAGGAACATGAAAACCTGCAGCATATCCCCCCTAATCCTCAAAATATGTTCGGAAGCTGCAAAGTTATCAGAGAGTTAAGAGTTACTTTGAACCCAAAAATGTAATTTGGCCCAAAGACTGAGCCTAGCGCGACCATTGGTTGGCGCGGAGCGTAGGGAAAATCACGAAAAATCACTCCTCAGATGGCCAAAAATTGCATTTTCAAGCTTGCAAAAAGAATCTAAACATGTAGTCTTTATTTTAAGCTTTTGTTTGCAATTCGAAAAGAATCAGGAACATACTAAGTGATCAGAAAATTACCCCATAAAATATGCTATCACTATTAAGCCTATATGAAATGGCCTTAATTCTTTTCGGGGAAACTATACAACGAATTGAAAATATGCCAATGCTTCCCTATTTTGACTCTTGGCTAAATTGGAAGCTGGAAAAAAGACCGTGGCCGGCTAGACATGAGCCAATAGGTTAAAAACTGGGCCAAAAAACTCTATAACTAACCTGGTTAAATTAAAGATCCGCTGAATTGATGAAATTGTCTGTGACTGATCGAACTCCCATCTGTTAATGACTTTACCCCTACCATCTCTTGCGTGATAAATGGCAAACTGTTTCTCACCGCACCTGAACACCCTCCACTCCTCTGTCCCCGTCTTGTACGTCTATGCCGGCCGGGTGAGGAGTCTATGAGGTGGGCCCTCCGTTTTAAAATTTCTTAAAAAAGGCAGGTGTCCTTTGAGGCAATCGGTGCCACCAGTGGGATACAGAGGCTACCTATTTTAAGTAAAAATTGGAATTTGACAGAATTTGCCTATTTGTAGGAATTAAAAAAAAATTGGCATCACTGAGGGGCCTTGCAGAGACAATCCTTCAACTGCAATCTGACATGCAATCTGGTGCCATGTATGCTATCTTTTGAAGTAAAATATGTGTTACTAAAGTATGGCTACGTATTTTGAGCACACAAAAAATGACATTAGTGAGGAGGCATAGCCCCTCTTCGTACGCCATTGAAAGGAGGCCTAATAGTGGATCGATCACACAGGATATCCTGTTAGAACAGCAGTTTGTTAAGTGTAGAAAGCTACATTCACCGAGTATGTTCTATAGCCTAGGACAAGGTATTCATGGACCCGTTTATTGTTACACCCCACATCAGCTGTTGCTAAATTCCAGAATAAAAGCTTCCTGCATGTGCACTGGAATACACTGATCATAACACTCGCGCGTATACAAAAGAACATTCAATCTGCTGCGCGGAGAGGCATATTTCTGTGGAACGCGAGTCGGGCCGGTTCATGCGACACTGACGAAATCTGGTTAAATTGTTGCATGAAAATACGAATTATCAGTTATTTATGGGGAATGTCTCACAATTCCTTTTTCTAACATAAATTTCGAGAAAGGGGAAGAAGAGCTTATCATTTTTTCAAATTTCCCCAATTTCATCAAATTTCCCCAAATTATTTTTAGGAGGGCAACTTGCCCCCGCCGCCAGCAGCTACGCCACTGCTTTTGTGTCCGAGGGAAGCGTTGCTCTGCCACAAATCTAACAGTAGAACGTCTCCCAGTTTTCGGGCCTAATAGGCTACCGGAAAATAGAGTGTAAATAATATTGCAGTCCAACTTTTGATGGCCCATCATTTTCGCCTGGCCCACAAGGCTTGTGCCTTATTTGCCTAATGGTTAATCCGGCACTGGGTGAGAAAAGTCGTATTGTGTGCTGCTAGCTTAAGAGCTGCTTGAACCAGGGAGGTGTGATTAATCACACCTCCCTGCTTCAACAGGTACCGTTCCGAAGGCATGCCATAAGTGTCTATATAAAAGTCTATAAAAGTCTACGAGATGACTGCACAGAGTGCAACAGTTTGGTCTGAGAGTAGTGGACCAGAAGGTAGCGTAGAAATAGCCACTACACGAGCTTGCAGTGCTCTGAAAAGTTTCAATGACAGCACGGGGGCAGCTAGACGTTTTCCAGAGGGGGGGGGTCACCCAAATTTGGGAAAATTCAACCCCTCAAACAGCTAGAAATGGCATTCCCCAGGCTTGTTAGTTGTTTGGAAACGATCGATCGCGAACAGCCGTTTTTGAGCTATTGTTTGACATAGCCTGTTATTGTCACTTCATAGAAAAAACAGCAACTTGCTAAGTGATTACAAAATTGTCAGATAAAAATGCATCATTACTAATAGATGTTGCTTGCACCTTTTGGGTGAAAACTAAACAAATCAAAAAAATGCTAATATTACCAACCCTGTTCCGATTCTTCGGTAATTTCAATTTGCAAGGTCCACTGAATTGATGTAATTTTCTATACGACTGTCTCCCCCTGTGGGCTGGAGTTGTAGAATATGCCCACGGTATTCCCCGCCTGTCGTTAGAGGCGACTAAACGGGAGGACTCGAAAAGTCTTTGAACAGTATGAAACTATATAACACATTTGTGTTGGTGTGTCGTTAAATCTTATCCAACTAACTATCTACGACTGTCCACTAACGATGGTTTTACTTCTAACGCCCTTTGAAAATATCTTACGTAACGTGGGTTCAAATGATTTTCCAGGTAGACAGTGCGGAAGACGTTCTCACACTACTGTATATCATTATTTGAAATTGAAAATCAGATTACCGATCTTCATTGCCGTTGCCTGATTTCGACTGTCGGAGAAGGATAGATGGCAAACTACCGGGCACTGTATATGTACCTGAACACACTCCGTTTAGTCTGGGTAATATGGCAATTGAAGATATCCCGGAACGTTTTTCATCCTTCGCCCGAAATTTACGAAAGCAAAGAGCAATTGATGATGGGATTCCAGTCGGCCATAACTGGGGTCTATCACATTTTAATCTTCCAATTTCCTTGCTTACCTGTATCAGGGATGGTTGTACACTATATTGATTCCTCCATTCCATTTTCACTGAATAAGGGAGTTTGGAATTCATGTAGACAATAAAGGGGGACAATTTAAGGCTGATGGACCCCACTAATGGCTGCCTACAGTCACTAAAGACAAGCGGTCATCGGATTCGTCTCTTTGTTTCCATTTCGGGGAAAAGTTTATGCAGACTATACAATACGACATGGAGCTGTAGAAAATTTTTCCATAATCTGCCCTAATGTGTCGCAATTCTTTGTCACCATTTTGTTCCACGAACAACAAGCCTGCGGAAAACCGAATGCTTCTTTTAAGCCTTGGCTAACCAAATTTCATAAGCAGTGGAGTAAGGAAAACAAGCCAGGGAGCCACACTTGGAAGAAAAGGCCGTCACAGGCACGACTTAAACAAATAGGTTGGAACCTGGGCCGTAAAACGCCATCCGACTAACTGGCTTTCCGATTGTGGCGGTCGTGATTTCTTTTTATTTGTCATGAAAATGTTAGAGGCTTTGATGCTCCTTTTATTTTTCGGGCAAATTCTGAATTCAAATGTTCGACCATTCCAGGCACTGTGTTGCGTAAGACGATGAAGTAAAACTCACGAATAATTTTTTTGACATTTTGAGTTGCTCAATATGTAGCGACTTTTTGTACTCCTGTTGACTTTTTAAAGAAAATTTTTCGGTGACAGTGTTTTCAGTTAAGAGGCATAACTTTTTAAGATTCCGGGCAGCTCTTAGTGGTCTTCTTAGAAATTAAAACCATGCCAAGTTTTTAAACTTTAATTAATGCCCAATGCTTTTCAGGCTTCTGCCCGAAGTTTAAAACTTGCGAAAATCAGGGGCAGTCTGCTACCCCCCCCCCCCCCGCCCGCCTCTCATACGCCTATGAGCTCTTCCGTTAGGATCTGAATTGTAGACGACATTGTTTTGCAAACAACTAGGCATGTATTACACCTCGGACGGTTGAGATACATGGAGTGTTGTTGAAGGCAGTTCGTATGCAGAGAGCCAGAGCCAAATGGTTGCCATGGACAATTTTTTCTCAACTATGTACCGAGGGGGCTTGAATGAAAGCTTTAAGGGTTAAAGACCCCTGTCGAATTCGAAGTGCCTAGTGCATTTCTGTAAGTGGCGCGAATGAAAGGTCATGCATGACTGGGTGATATGAAATCACCAAAGGAATGCTTGAATTGGTAGAAAATTTGTTCTTTTTTCCAATGCTTTCGCTCTTCTGCTTTCTTGAATTCTTCTCAGGACATCAGGAAGGATTTTGACCTGGTATTCTGGGGTTGTTCAAACTAACGTTAGCAGGTAAAATTTGCTTAGAGGCAGTAGAAAAGTCAGAATCCTCTGAGCATATCCTTCTGACCCGAAAGAGCATAGAACAATGGATAGACTTAGTACAAGATTTGGAATGGTTAGAATAAGTACAACAGATAATTATGTGAGATGGTGAGTTTGAAGTATTGCGGTTGATTTTGCATAGTAAGGTCGAGGAACACAACAGATGAGTCCGAAATACAGTACATGGGTAAACTTCCAAAAGGGGCAGAAGGTATAAACAAAATGGATGAAAGATTCTAAATCACTGCGGAATCCGGCCAGTGGCAACCCCTACGTACAATATCGGTCAAGTGGTCAGAACATCCGACTGGCAGTCGGAAGGTTGGGAGTTTGAGTCCCGGCCCGGTCATACCGAAGACTTAAAAAAACGGAACATATTCTGTCATTTTGCTTGGTGCTCAGTATAAGCAATGGAGTAGGGAAAACAAGCCAGTGAGCCACACCTGGGAAAAAGCCGTGGCTGGCTCGACTTGAATCAAATGTTTGAAAACTGTGCAGCCTAGAACTATATCTAACTAACTAACTAACTAATTAACTAACTAACTAACTAACTAACTAACTAACTAACTAACTAACTAACTAACTAACTAACTAACTAACTGACTAACTGACTGACTGACTGACTGACTGACTGACTGACTGACTGACTGACTGACTGACTGACTGACTGACTGACTGACTGACTGACTAACTTTACGAAGTAAAAAGTAATTGAGGACCAGAACAGGAAGAAAGTAATTGTTCTCCTAAGTAACCCACGGTAAGGAAGGTAAGATGACCTGCAATCACAAACTTTACTGTACCATGCATGGGACTCCCAAAAAGGTCTTTTTGGTGTCATCAGTCATAGCCGGCCTTTCTGAAGTTGAATAAACCAGACACAAGGCATGCTTCACAGCTGTGCACTGAACGAATGTCGGCCTCAAGTGCTTTCGTACAGGTCTGTATCGAATTTCAAGTACACATTTTTATATTTTCACAAAAAATGGCATTAGGGTGATATCAAAGGTCTATGAGTGCAGGAAGCAGCCTCTTTCCCAAATTTCCGCGATACCTGAATCATTTAGGACAGGGCCTGGAAAATTCATACAATCATTTCCCCACTATCTTAACAAATTTGGTATGATTTTAATCAGTGGCGTGCAGTTAAAATGCAGGTAATATTACATAATGTCATGGTAAGGTTGTTATACTTGTTAATTTGCATATTTTATATGAAATACCTACACATTGACCGGGAAAAGTTTGGGGGAAATTTCATACCTTTGCCCCCTCTGGAAAAAATCCTAGCTACGCCACTGGCATGCACATATGGTAAAGTTTCGATTTTGCCATGTGTTTCATTCCTAGAATCTGTGCGGGAAGTTCCCCAAACTTTGATTTTTCAGAGTGTGAACACTTCTGCATAAAGGGTTGCAATAGGTCAGGGTAAGCCTGTGTTGAGGGCATAGGCGTACGAGGCGGGGATGGCCCCGTCCGGGTATGGTTGAAGGCATGCCTTCATTAATGCCTTTTCATTTCCATCGCCGTCAGGGAGCAGATAGCACTGATTTTGACTTCAAGTGAGGGTGGACCTTCTAGATTAAACGAAACATACATATTTATCACAGTTCTATAGTAAGTCCTACCGTTAAGCGAAGTACACGGTCCTGTTCAAGGACTAGTAACGATGTGTGGGTACTGTATTATCTTATTAGGGTTTTATTGCATCTTTCCACCGGTGGTTTGTCCGTTCTTTAAAGTTCTAGGAGGGCAAAGAATGGTTACAAGTTACAACCTGGTTTTTTGTGGAGGATAACGCACGGTCACCTGACTACAATGGACCAATAGGAGTTGAGGATTATTACCAAGTAGGAATGAACAGTCATATGGGCGTGTCGCACCATAGTTATTATACCTTTCCTGGCCCTGGTTGGGAAACTCCGCGAACTGCCAGACTGCTTATGTTGAGGTTCCGGATTTTGACAGTATTTGTACTGTATATATGCAGACAGGGTACACTGATTTCTTTGGGAGTCTCTTGAGAACAATTATCAAAATGTAATGACTTCAATTAGGGCCTGCATTATTGCGAAAGGTTTGGTTAAGATTTCTGGCTTAAATTAGAACGGCCTTAAAGCGAGAATAACTGTACCCAAACTATAAAATAGCGGGACAATCCAAGACTGGGCCAGCAACAGTAACTCGGTAAGCACACTCAACAATTCTGCGAAATTGCGAAGCACGTAGCAGTCGCACTGTATAATGTTAGACTAGTTGGATTAAACCATTTTAACAAACGAGTGTAACGGTTCATCAGACGAGTGTATTATAAAATATTTATCAGTAACTATGGTCGTACAAAATTTTAGGAAGCCCACCTAGCGTAATGAAGTAGGTCTACTTCACACTGACTGCGGTATAATAAGCCTGTAGGGCCTACTGAATGTCCTCAGCGATCAAGGTCTCCAAACGCCAGGCCTCGGAAACAGAATTTTACGCTTAAAAAAAAGAAAATGAAACCCGAGAATATGGGATTTCTTCATTTATTCAAAAATCTTAAAAATTTACTTATTAGGAGGCCTTTTGCAGTTTCCTTTAAGCCGTTGGGTCAACTTTAATTTCACTTCCCAGCAGAAACAGTACATCACTCAATGGAGCCATATCGCTACCGATCGATCGTGTGCATCTTCATAGTCACGTGATGAACTTATTTGAAGATACATGCTTTTACGGACAGTTACGGACCCACCTTACAAAAATTATCCGTAGTAGCTCCATGGTATAGCTAATAGGTCCGTGCGTATAAGGTGTACGTGCGTAGTTTTCCAACCAGGGAAAGGTATTATAGGCTAACTGTGGTCGCACTAGCTTATGAAAGTTATGAAAGCTACCTTCAATATTTAACTTCTCCTATATATTTTAAAAGATATGTAACGAATTCCTTTTGAATTGAGCAGGGAATCAATTTATAGAACTTCAATTTTTATCAGTAATTCAAAATACCGGTAGGCTAACTCAAAGGCATCTGATATTTTTTTTTTTCATTATTCTACGCAAAGGTCAGCCCATATCATGTAGTACACTAGTCATACCGAAATGTGGAAGTACTACCTCCTATAGCCATAGCGTGTGTCTAGCAGGTTTGTACCTCACCGGCATCCACTACTCTTCTCGAATTAAAAACCACGAATTTGCCAGGAATACTCTGCAACTTTTACCGAGAAATGGGTGACGAAGAAGCTGGGTAAAAAATGGCCGTCGATTTTGTATTCATCTAAAGATAAACTAAATCAGAAGCCTAAATACGATTCAGAAAATACGACTGACCAAAGCTTGTTTCCGCATTGACGCACCAGATAGGCCTAGCCTATGCATACGCCTATGGCTAAATAAGGCCTAACAGTTAGGCTCGTACATAGGCTTACTGTAGTTTACTTCCTAGCCTACCACAGTTAACCTACCCAGTATGCATCCTGCGTGAATAGGCCTACACTTCAGTAGCATGGGCCTACACTACAGTAAACCTAGTCATCTTGCCAAGTAAAATACCCTAAATCATTGTAAAGCCCAGTAATTAGACCAGGCTTGGCCAGTTTTAAATAAGTGAAACAGACAATTTTTGTGGTTTTTTGACATTCATGAATCATGTTTGAAATCTGCCCAGGGTTCGATTTATAATTTTTTTACTACTAGGGTTGTCGCACGCACACAGAATTTTTCTCCAAAATTCTCGCGGAACTACTCACACCCAAACATGAAGTCGCTAAAACAGTGTGTTTAAAAACTGAATTTACGACACCCAAAATTGTCGAAATTTTGCCTACATTGTAAAATTAGTACACCAAAGACATATTTCTACTATAATATTTCACCAAATAAGCTTTAAAACAAAAAGAAAAAAAAATATGTTACAGTTTCTAACGATCCCTTTGAAGCATCGTTGCAACGGTGATAGTCAAAAGTGTGTTTTGGTCACACGTAAAATGCCACACACAGCCATCTTTGACTTGATCGTGCATTGGGGCTGAACCTTTGACCCCTACAACCCATATATCGTTAGAAAGAAGAAAAGGAACTCTACATTATAAGGGAGGGAAGCGATCGCCAAAAATAATATTTCTTTACCATTTTTGGGCTTAAAACATTGGTGACATGATTACAATGGGTTCCAGAAAAATCCGCAATTGCTTCCAGGTGTCATTTTGTAGCGTTTTTTATGATCTTTCCATTTCCAAAGAAAAAAAAATGATTTTTTGCTCAGCCCCGATGCACGCTCGATTTTAATGAAACAGCCCATTGATCCCCGCCTACATCTTTTGTACTGAGCGGACATTGATATGTTTATGTATGAGCCCATTGTCTAGCTTAGCAACAAGGGATTTCCCGCCAATATGCTTACATACAGTACTGCATTGTATATACCTGTACGTGCAATACCGAAGTACGGTTAGTAAATTACGTACTTGTGTACGTGTGCGTAAGCACGTGTACGGATTGCTATAGCATAGACTGTGTGTAAGCAGGCTATGTGCGACTTGTTAATGCATGTTACGTACACAGAACGCAAGCTATCATGACGTGGACGCGTGATCACTGAGTGTCTTGCCCAGTAACGTTGCATATTCACGTCGGCACATCTGGTGTACGTAACACAGTGATGAATAATCAAAGCGTCTGAGTGAGCAGTTACGATGTTGTTTTTGACCAACTTTTGCAGGCAGATCGTAACACTTAAGCATACGGCGATTTGGAGAAATCGTAAGGATTATGGAGACATAAAATCAGCTATATTTTGAAAAGTACTGGTCGGATTTTGATAAAATTTGGCATGGTTGCTTAGAAAAGGGTACTTAACAATGTGAATCAGTCAAATTCTTGAAGTTTGATATTTTTCGTGTAGTCTTATTTTTAGTGCGACAACCCTATTACTACATGCACTGGTGCATGTATGATGTAACGTTAGGTCTAAATATCTACATGCACAGCAAAATTTCTAGGTACAATTATAGAATACCACGCCTTCTGTGAAAGCATGAAGTTACCACAACTTAGTTGATGTGGTAACTCCAAAGTGGAGTCGCAGTCGATAGATCGAGCAGATCAAATGGGAAACCTGGAATTTCATAAGCTGTTTTCAACACACTGGCTAGAGGGTTAAAGAAGTGGAGTCACAGTTGCAGGCAAGTCACGAGTCAATTCAAATGAAGCCCGTCCTTGACTTTCTTCACTGCGACTCCGACTCCACTTCCAGATATTTCTTTTTAGATTTTAAAAAACTCCAAGTTAAATACAACTTCCCACCGCGACCCTGACTCTAGTTCAGAAGACTTACGCCTGACCCCTATTTCTCAGTTTAAAAGCGTTCAATTCTCATTCTTCACTGCGACGCCCAACTCGACTTCCAGATGTAAATGTAAAAGATAGAGTTTAAAGTTTTCACTGTGACTCTGACTCCACTCAAAAATTAATGTTTACCCAAAAATGCATGGTTCTCAAACAAAATGATTTTCTTTCTTCACTACGACTCCGACACCACAGGAAAAATTTTAGTTTCAACTATGCATCGTTCTCAAACAGCCTGCGACTTTAAATAGAGGGCGTAAAATTCCGATAGACACCATACTAAATTACCCCTGTACAAACTGTATCGAATAGCCTACGCGTAAGCAATAGTTGGGAAAGACTTGACAAAAATACAAGTCCCAATTCCTACACTATTACCTGCGACAATTCTGCACACTTGGTACATACAAGATGTGCAGTAAATATGTATACAAGTTCCTTTGATCACTGCGACCCCACGACTCCATCAAAAAGAAGACCTTCAAAAGTGTGGGGTATTCTATAATTACTCCAATTTCTACATGCACCAAATAATCTGAAAATTTAAAGAAAAGCCCAAAACAAAAACACCTTTGCTATAGGCCTAGGAACGGTCGAAAAGCACAATTTGCATTTTTTCTATTTTGAGTAAAAACAAATGTGAAGATTTTTATTGAACCCTTTTCTTACGTGGCATGTTCCACCAGCCTGTTCCATCGCAAAACTGATGCTCGCACGCCGCAAGCAATGTCAATGGGCCTTAAGTGTGTGTTTTTGTCCCCTTCAAGGGCAAAATTTCCCCATTACCTCACTGTGTGAAAGGATCGTTGGAGCAAGGATTAGGGCCAGCTCAAAAATTTCAGGGGAGTATTCCCCCCTTGGTTTAAAATTTTGAATCTTGGGGGGGGCAGGGAGACTCGAGCAAAGTCAAATCTTGGAAAAAAAAATGACACATGCATTCCTGGGCATAAACCAAAAGTGTTGTAACCCATGCATACCCCCAACCCCCCCCCCCATCTCTTCCTAGTACTCCCAACCCCCCCTTCAAGTTCAAGTCTCCGATCATCCAAGTCCTGTCAAATTTCAGTGCCACTGTGGTACACACTAAATGTGAAAGGCTGCAGTCTTAGAAGCAAACCACATCGTGAAAACTACAGGATGCCATGGTTATGTTGTTGGCATTTATTTCTAAAAACATGTGTGAGACGTGTGTGAAATACTTTGAATTTGCCCTTACCAACATTTTCAAAACTTTTACTCTGCTACTTTTGATGTACCATACTTTTTCCTTAAGAACTGCTGGCACCAGCTCACACGCTGTCCTAGCATATTGTCTATATGAATACTTGGAAAGCCTAGCCTGTAACGTTAAAAGTCACTTAAGTTGAAAGCAGCCACATGCAAACTTTACACAGATTTTACGTTGTATCACCAGTGTCAAGCTCTCTCAGCACAACATAACTACTGTTTAAACTAACTAGACAGTGCATGCAAGAAGCTTTCTTGGGATTTACGTATGGATCATACATCCATTAATAACAACAACATTACAAGTTGGAGAAGTACATGTGCGGAGTGATGATGGTTGACACTGATGTTGCGGTACGAAAGGAGACACGCTCAGATTTTTGGGGTGAAATGTCTGCTTGTCTAACTGACAGTATGCAAGAAATAACGATGCAAGGGACAATTGGGACAGCTGTATTAGGATTACTTTGTGCTGCAACTTGACTTGTAACATGTATTTGACCATGAAGTTTGTAGGCTAGGTCTGAAGTCTACATGCACAAAGTGCATGTAAGTCTTCACAGTTACATGCAGGTAGGAATACTACATGCACGTGTGCACCGGGTAAATCGAACCCTGCATAGGCTAGTTCTAGCCGAGGTTTGTTAGTTTCCGCCCTTGATAGTTTCCGCCGTTACTTTCCGCCCCTAAAAATCTTGGGGCGGAAAGTAATGTTTGCACTTACATGTGTTAAAAATAACTATTGACTTCAAATTTCAAATCCAAGTACAAGACAACAATGAAATTAAATGATAGGCGTAAAACTTTTTCAGCATCCTCATCGAAAAGAATGAATTGTATGACCTTTATCTAAATGTCAAGTCTTAGTCACGGACTTGTATTTTTTATGTATAAGTAGTCCGCTTGCCTATAGGTAATATGCTGAATGTGTGAACAATTGTTCACATCACTGAGTACCGTATACCTGTACGTAAGTACGTATATATACTAAAGTCTACAGTGAGAATGTTGCTTGGAAAGATGACAATATGGCAGTAGTGGGTGACGCATTGAATAGTAAAAGACATCCATGAAGTTTAAAACTTTAGGGAAAAGTTGATGGAATCTTCATTTGACAAAAAGTACCACTGATATTTAATTCCATTCCATTACTTTCTGCCTCCCAAAAAGATGTTTTCTGCTAAAAATAAAAGAGGCGGAAAACACCGTTTTTGCGGGGCAGAAAGTAGTGAGGGTGGAAACTAACTGTAACGGGCCTAGCCTAGCCTAGGCGAGCATGATAAATTAAACTAAAGGTCAAAAGCAGTCCCCCAAACTTATTTTGTAACTATAGCTAAACATCACAGTTTTCTTATTATTTCTCTCTAAATTGTCTTTCATCATATTTTGAGACTTCAGCATATTCAGGGTAAACCTAGCGCTCAAACAAGGCTGTGTGTTCGTTACATAGCCTAGCCTAGACTCATTCCTCTCACAACACACTACACAGCCCTTGCAGGGATACACTTCACACTGTAGTCACTATCCAGGACGCCCGCAGTACGTCACCTCTTGCGTCCCCAAATAACAAAATACTCTCACCAAACTTCACACAGATGACCTCTGGCACCACATTTACCTTCCCACAAAAGATGTTCACAAAGTTACATCAAAGAATGGCCGAATTTTCACTGCCAATTTTGACCATAACAGTAAGTCAATGCGTCATGTTTTCAAGCTCTCGACAACTGTTTTCAGTAGAGGTCAAAGGTCACAAGTGGCAAATTTGGCGAAACGGGATGCTCCACCTGCTTAGCTGTCTTCATTATACCATCTTTGATTTAGGTGCAATACGAAGTGTATGTATTCGGAATACCATGTAGACTCAAGTGACTACAGTTGTGAAGTGTATCCCCACAAGGGCTGTGTTGTGAGAGGAACGAACACACAGCCCTGTTCAAGGACTAGAGCAAACCATGCAGTAAATTTTTCATTAGGGTTGTCGGCTTGTCGCACGCATACAGAATGTTTCTCCAAAATTCTTGCCGAACTACTCACATCCAAACACACAGAGTCCAAAAACAGCGTGTCTAAAAACTGAAATTACAACACTCAGAACTGTTGAAATTTTGCCTACACAGTAAAATTTGTACCCCTAAGACATTTTTTTTACTATAATATTTCACCAAATAAGCTCTAAAACAAAAACTATGTTACAATTTCTAACGATCCCTTCGAAGCATAGCTGCAAGGGTGCACAGTCAAAAAGTGTGTTCTGGTCACACGAAAAATCCCATACATATCCACCTTGAACTTGATTGTGCATTGGGGCTGAACCTTTGACCCCTACAGCCTATATATCACTAGACAGAAGAAAAGGGACTCAACATTATAATGGAGGGAAGCAATCATTAAAAATTATTTTTCTTTACCATTTTTGGGCTTAAAACAGTATTGACATGAATACAGTGGGTTCTAGAAATATCCCCACTTGCTTTTAGGTATCATTGTGTAGCACTTTTTATTATCTTTCCATTTCTTAAGTGAAAATAGTGAAATTTTGCTCAGCCCTGATGCACACTTGATTTAAATGAAACGGCCCATTGATCCGTGCCTATATCTTTTGTACTGTGTCAACATTTATATGTTTATGTATGAGCCCATTGATCAGCTTAGCAACAAGGGATTTCCCACCAATATGCTTACGTACAGTACTGCGTTGTATACCAGTGCGTGCAATGCTGATGTATGGTATGAGAATCACATACTTGTGTACGTATACGTACGTATGGTCGTATACGGATTGCTATAGGGTAGACTGTGTGTAAGCAGGGTATGTGTGACTTGTTAGTGCATTGTATGTACACAGAACGCAAGCTACATGACACGGAGGCGTGATCGCAGAGTGTCTTGCCCAGTCACGTAGTTTATTCATGCCAGCACATCTGGGGTACGTAACACAGTGATGAATAATCAAAGTGTCTGCCCAAGCAGTTACGATATTATTTTTGACCAACTTTTGTAGGCAGAACGTAACAGTGAAGCATACACAATTTGGAGAAATCGGTAGGATTATGGAGACATAAAATCTGTTATATTTTGAAAAGCACTGGTTGGATTTTTGTAAAAGTTGGTATGGTTGATAAGAAAAGGGGACTTAACAATGTGAATCACTCAAATTCTTCAAGTTTCATATTTTTCGCGTTGTCACATTTTTAGTGTGACAACCCTATTAACATTTGAAGAGAAACTGATGGTCACACAACTGTCATGACGCAGGACTTTCTAATGTTACTGCACTGCTTCAAGTTGGGGTGACTGCTCTTGCCCTTGAACTCAGGGCTCAACATAAGTTTCAAAAGGGCACAGCAAAAATGCCATCAATTGGTAGATGTATGGAAGGTGAAGGTCATCATGGCAAAAGGGAAGGGGATGGTGGCATAAATTCATTCATTTATTTGGCATATCACAACACAATTTACAAGTAACATTAGCAATAGCAGATAAATATGTAAAGATACAATACTGAAGAGCATAGTTGTGAACATACACTGCTGTATTTATAAAAGGGACAATCATTAACATCACACCCCTTCCTCAGGCAGGCAGGTACTCTGTGCTCCACAATTCCATGGGCTAACATATTACCTCACTAGCTTATCCCGAGAAGATGTGGGATCTTTTTCGGGAGTCGCATTAGACAGAGTGGATTTTGCAGGGAAATCAGTCAGTACACTGGATAAAACTCAAACCAGCTTTGTTTGTTACTCTGGCAAATGCGTGTGCAGCATGACAATCAAGCAGATAAAGTCTTTATTACAAGTGTGTAATGTGTGAATGTTTTATGCAAAGAGAAGTTCACTGATCCAGAGAGTACGAGGGTTGTGTGATATTAGTAAGTGGGCATCCATAAACATGCTAAAAGTAAGAATAGAAGACTTAGTTGTGAGTTTTGGATTTTAGTTTATATTTCCTTGGACCAAATGTGAGTAGCCGCAAGTAGCGTTTGCAACTACTCGTGTTTATCTATGTTTTAATGCACGCACTAGTCAAATGCATGATTGAAGCAGTTTTCTATTAAGTTCTAATGCTTTTTCAGTGCTGTTTTCAATTGTCTATGATTTTACAGGGCTTTCTTTGGCAGTTCCCTGTGTGCGCTACTATCATTTTCATTGGAGCAGTGTGTGCATGTTTTCATTTTCAAAAATGTTATTTAGATGAAATCCTTTCAATTTGGTTTTGGACGGGAGGGGGCGCGTTTGTTGTTGCATGTGTGAACCTGAGGATCCTCTGGTGTTTTGAGTCTTGTATGAATAAGAAAAGAAGTAGATCAGATAAGTTAATTTAAATCATCGATGTTTCAAGTCTTAGGTCGAAGGTCATCTGAGATGAATTCCAAATAGTCAGTAATTCTCATCTAGTAATTTATCATTTTTATTTAAGGGGCAATTTCAAGTTACTTGTTTCATTCAAACAACCATTTTGTATTCCATTTATTCAATTATTGCTATGGGCTAAGGATTAATAAATTGTTAGTTAATTTAATGGCAGCTCCTTGTTTTATTGAACACACTAGTTGTGCCCACTCATGAACTCCATATTCCTTGTGAGGGATCAAAACATCAGACCGGCATGGAATTCTGAATTTTACACATATTTTACCAATAACTTGTGCCCATTTGGTCAACAACTCACACGGGGGTTCTTTCTCATTTCATGATGTTACTTTCCACTCTTAACTTGAAAAGTAATGTTTTCCACCTGCAAAAATCAAGGGTGGAAGGCAAGATTTTGTTGAGGCTAAAACTACTGTAATTCATTACATATCTATAGCTTTACATTTGTACTTTTATTTTCAGAAAACTGTTTATTGGTGGAGTCGATAAAGGCACATCAAAAGGTAGTATGCTCACTCTGTTTTTTTGTTATTGTGTTTTATTTGTTATTGTAACAGAAAAATTCCTGTGGCGTTTATTTGGGAATGAATGCAAGTATTTATATTATATAATTTAGTTTTATTCAAAAACCAGGAGATTCAGGTATTGATACGTGGCCAGGAGCCCAGGACTGAGCAGTGTTGGTTCTTCATGGAAAGGTTCCCATCTGAAAGAAAGCAAATTTGATTTGGTTTCATTGAGATGGTTTGTCACCTGACATGAAGTCATTTACCAAATAAAGGCCTCTCCCACTTTTGTGGTCAATTAAAAGAACTGTCATTAAAGGCCTGAATTATTACAGTCTTTGCTACTTAACAACAAAACTTGTAGTCCACTCACAGATAATGAAAATAGATCAGCCATCTTACATTCCCGTTCACACCCAGCTTTATGAATGTTTTGACTGGTTTTCAGCAGCACATTGCAATAATGCAAATTCATTTTGGAAATTATATCTTATGCTACAGTTTTGGTATAATTTGTTCTACAGATGATTTCAGAGCTTTTTTTGAAGAGAGGGGAGAATTGACAGATTGGGTACTGATGAAAGATCCTGTCACAATTGGTAGGAATAGAGGGTTTGGATTTGTTACTTATAAGGATCCAGAAGTGGCAAAGAAAGTGCTCAGCAGTGGCCCTTTAATTCTGGATGGTAAAAAGGTAAGAAATCCTGTAACTAGATGAAAATGCGCTCAGAATTTCTAAGCCATAAAACTTCCTCTAACTAACTAACTCAGCACTTCTTAGAACCTGTTTGGGTCACTATTGTCCACTTGATTGGACATGTCACATCCCAGAGTGAAGAAGTATTTTCGCAACTAGTTGCAGTTGTGAAACCCAGTGCCATGCAACCAGACATGTCATTAGACTGAACATGCAACTGACGATAGTTGTAAATTTCTGGACTGAAACCTGTGAAACATCCATTAATCAAAACATTGAGAACATATCATTGTCTTTTCAATGTAAAAAAATGAGTGTATTAAAGGATACAGTTTTGTGAGAATGGCTCCTTTGATTTGTAATTAGACAGATGTGAAGACAAAGAGCATTGATTTGGTGTAATAGATGGCTCTGCAGGCTGAAATTTCATCCGTTGGAGAGTCCAAATTGAATCGTTCACTTATTCAAAACTGACACTCTGTAACATCCTTTATTTTTCCATGTAACTTAAAGTGGTACGGAAAATTTGGAACATGATTGTTAAGAGAAGTGTCTTTTAGAAAATGACCAGGTGGTTACAATGTGGTTGATGCCATATTTCAACTACACAGTACATTTAAGGGTAAAATGTAATTCCATATTGCTAAATAACATTGCATATAGACAGGCAGGTGGGCCACACATACAAAACAGACTTTATTTTTTTATATTAAACATTGCCAGATTTCATAACAGTCCTTTGGTGTAAATTGGACACAAATTATGGAAGGTGATTTTTTTCTGTCATTTGAAGATGGTTTGCCTGTTGCACCTGGCATTATTTTTAGCTCTGGACAAACACCTACTTTTTCATTTTTCTGGAGCAGTCAGGGTGGTCTCTAGCACTTTTGCTGCAGGTACTATTTTCAAGTCCTGCACTCAGGATGTTTTTAAACATTCATGTAGCCATGATTTTATCCCCCACCAAAGCTTCAAATATTTTGGGAATAATTGATAAGAATCTTTAAGAATTTTGCCATATTTGCATCCTGGGGATTCCTTTGCTGTTGGGGGTTCCATGTCTTTTGATCATCTCCACAAAATTTGGAAACTATTTGCAAGGGAGGGGATGAAGGTTTGGAGGTAGTGTGACTGGGAAGCCCAGTCCTACTTTTGACACAACTTTGTGTGACTTATGCCTGCATAAAAAATATGCCAGAGAAAAAGAATTTATGGTAAGCAGGCCTCGATTTTCAGAAGAATTTATGGTTGTCCCTCGGGCAGCCATTCACCAGTTTTAGTTGTCCACAAGGAAATTTGGTTGTCTGAAACATTTTTCACACAACTACAAAACAATAATTGTGTTCATGTATTATTGGTCTTGAAGAATAAAAAAGATGTGATGTTTGATAGACAGAAACACTTGAAGTCTGAAATATTGTGTGATGGAAAAATTTGAAAGAGTTAATCAGACAGCAGTGTACTTAGTCAATCCGAGAGGAAAATGGTTGTCCATTGGACAACCAACCTTCAATTTTGGCAGTCCATATGGAATTTTAGTTGTCCCAGACAATCGGACAACCACAAAAATCAAGCCCTGGTATGTTGTTAACTCATCTTTCTGATTGTGCTGTATTTTATTTTTGTTTGAAGCTTGATCCTAAGATTTGTCAGAAGAGAGAAGACCAAAGGAGACAGAATGATAGAGAAAGTGGAGCAGAGCCAGACTCTCCCAATAAACTTTTTGTTGGTGGAATAGCTCAGACATCTACAAAGGACTCCATAGAGGCAGCATTTAGTTCCTACGGGAAGGTAATTTAGTCTTTGTAAGGGTGTTTTGGAACTTGGCTCACAAACATTACAAAGTGTGTTAGTCAGGTAGATAGAGTTTTACGGCCTAGCTTCCAAGCAGTTGGTTCAAGTTCAGCTGACCATGGCTTTTTTCAAACCTGCAGCTAACTGCCTTGTTTTCCATACTCCATTGTTTATACTAACACCAAACACAATGGCAGTAGGTTTCATTTTTTAAGTTTGTAAGGTTATAGAATGGTCCAGATGTCATCAACATTTTTTTACAGATATGTTGCATAGTGAAACAACTATGCAGAAAGTTTTTTTGAAAAGCAATAGTAATTGATATGCTCCTCCTTTGTTTTTCATGCAGGTATTATTTGTCCAGCTCATGAGTGATCGAAACACTGGTAACCACAGAGGTAAGTTTTTATTGTTAGTGTTTTATTAGTATTATCCAAAATAAACTATTAAATAGTGAATCAAAGAAGTGTCATTGTGCTTGTATTTCTATGTGCATTTATTCCTTTACAACTAAGAAATGTGAAGAACTGAGAAATCAAAACTAAGTATTTTCAATTTATAGAAACTAATAGGCTATGAAAGCAAGAATACTGTTTATTCAGTTATTTGTGTTTTATAAGATATTCTGGCAATTAGGTGTTTTAAAATGTTATGCTTTTGATGGAAATGTCATTTTCTTACATTGTAAAGTAATTTAGGAAGGAATTTGTATTCGTGAAGACTGAAATTAACATCTGTTCTTTGCCAGTCTCTGTTTTTTCCCTTTATTTAAATGGAATGTTAAGCAGAATGTGTAACCCAGTCAGACCTGAAAAATAAGACACACTGTTTGCTTTGGGGTCTTGCTAAATCTCTAAAGTGCAACCAGTATTTTTCTACTAATATATGTGCAATTTGTTTTAAAAGTACCATGGCAGATCTGGTAAACTATGATGGAGGTTTAGCTAAGTGTAAATTCAGTAAGATGAAAGCCATTTTTAACCCAGCCTTTGCAATATATGATGACACTTACAAGCTGAGGGAGGATTGACCTTGAATAAAGGTTCCAACTTTATTTATAACCTCAAAGAATGAAGTCACAATGGAAACAGTGTGCAGGAAACATTAAATGGTAGATAGTGAGGAATGCCATTATTGTTGGCTGTAATATCGATATGTTTTAGAAGAAAACTGGATAGTAACAGGTGATCAGATTTTACTTTCAAGTCCCTCTATGAATTAATTTTGGTTGTTTGTGAGTATTTTGTAGGGCTGTACTACTCTGCAGTCCTTTCTATATGCATGTTTGTGTGGGGAAGGATTAGGGCTGTTGGCAGCCATGAGCAGTACAACCTGGTTCACTCATCATACAGTAGCTGCCACAACTCTTAATGTAATCAGTCCTGTTCTTTGGGTCTCAGCTTGTATTGCTCTTTATTCATTGATATTTAAGTAAATATCTGTATGGCCTGCATTGACCTAAAACCTCAATTGCTATTTTTGCTTCACTATAACTTATAACTTTGAAATTGTGGAGCAATTTTAGTGTGACTTACTCTGTGATTTTCAGAAATTTATTCAAGAGCATTAATGAATCCTCAAATAAAGTATATCCTTCCTTATTAACAGTACAAGCAAGAGCAATTACAGTTGTCTACATTTTATTGACATGGTCCCTCCTTACATTTTTCAGTATATTAATTGATGTAAACATTGTTTCTGCAATACATGGATTACAGAAACTTCAAAGAGAGAAGAAGAAATTTAAGAACAGTACCACTTAAATTTTAATTTAAGATATCCTGTGAAGGACTGTGTCATCTTTTAGAGAAAACACTGTTGGCAACTAGTACTGCAATTGCAAAATATTTGCAGACAGTGGTTTCTATTTCTGTGAAGCCTTTTCATCTTAAAATAAGTCAAGACTTCAACAATTTTTCTACATTCCAGGAGTAGTGAAATTGCTCTGTGTAAAAATTTATACAAAATTGGGTGATTAAATGAGGATGTTTCCTTGCTGTGAGGATCATTTACCTGTATCATAAAATTACAGTTTATCCATATTGTC
This sequence comes from Holothuria scabra, assembly GCA_037179385.1. Taxonomy (NCBI): domain Eukaryota; kingdom Metazoa; phylum Echinodermata; class Holothuroidea; order Aspidochirotida; family Holothuriidae; genus Holothuria; species Holothuria scabra. The sequence continues at coordinate 567,081 of CM074188.1, forward strand.
CGTTGAATGACCTCCTGTAGAGTAATTGCCTCCCTCACCAAATTATCGTTGTTATTCCTCAAGGGATGTTATTTCACCTGTTAGTTTTTTGTAGTATGAATCCTGCCCTAGTGGTTTCGATGTCTTCATGCACCAGAAAATTTTAATGTTACAGTTTTAGTGGATGCCGGACTTGCACCTAATATAAATCTTGTTGTAAGGATAAGCCTTTAGAATGACCTGTTGCAAGTCATAAAAATTGATTTTCCCCTTAAAGATGACACACTAACTCGATTCAAGTCTTGAAGAGTCAAAGCTATATTTCTTCCTAATCTTTTTGTGGATGTATTTATGTTGCAAATGTGTGTAATTTATATATTGAGACTTTGTTTAATTAAAATGAGTACTTTTCTCTCAGTTTTTGTTTTCCATAGATTTATGAAGTTACGTAAAATTAAAGTATAAAGTCACAGGAAGTAAGCCTTCATCACTTTGCTCTCAGAAAGTGGGGAATATTTGGATTGATGTTATTTTATGTACAAGCTATTAAATGAAAAGCTGACAAAAAATGTAATTTAAAAAACCCTTTCATCCAAAAAAAAAAATTTATTGAATACAAGTCAAGTTTCCAGTAGTATTTCTCCTTCTGGTGTGTTCTGCATTTCAAAAGCATCTTTAAATTCATTAATAGTTTCTATTCCATTATTGTACCACAGCAAATCTTCAGAGTTGCTTGAAAAAGTCTTGTACTCATTTCAGATCTGTGTTTTTATTTTTCATTAAAAAGACAGGAAGTGTAATAACTTCCTTTACAATGTCATGTAGAATATTCAAAGTGATGTAGGCTTACCCTAGTGTTACTTTATTGGATGCCTTGTAGTTGATGTTTTAAGTATGCAACACCCTACCTTCCTATCTAGGGTTTGCTTTCATCACCTTCGAGTCACCTGAGCCCGTCGAGATGCTACGTAAACAACGCTTTGTGCAATGTGATGACAAAACTGTAAAGGACTAAGTTTAAAAGACTAAGTATCATCTTAAGTACTATTTGCTTTACTTTTTAGGGTCTTGGAGCATACTGGAGTTAGTACTGTGATCTTTCACTTTTATGTATTATCTAAGAGGCATGTAAAATTTGTACTCTTTGTCAAGTTAAGTAGAAAGGTCGTAACTTTAAATTTGTGTACATTTGTGATCAGATTTTGAATGTCGTTAAAATGTTGTAGTGATCTGTAATAAGTTTTGAAGGTTACGTTACAAAAAATATACACTGGACTATGTTAATGATGTGTTGCCATTTAAAGAGCACACTTAAAATTAAATGTTAAGTGGTGTTACTTGGTAAGGGCCTCTAGTGCAAACCCTAGTAATGTACCAAGATCGAAAGTTAAGTACGTATTAAATGCATGAAAACTGTCAGAATGCTCCAAGAAACCTTCAATGAATTCTTTTATTCTGTTTCGTTTGTTCCAAACTTTCATTACATTTACCCAGAGATAAAATATGGGGGGGGGGGGGTGTCATTGGAAATGCAGGATGAAGTCTCCTTGTTTTTATCGTTTCACTGCCTTTTGATAAACAATATATTACTAAAATCAAGACCTGTTTCATTCAAAAGATGTTGGTATTAAAGCTTGGGATCAGAGGGTAGATTTTTGTCCGACGAGTTTTCTGTAAAAGAACTTTTTTCACAATGTTTGGGGTATCATATTTTCAATCAAAATTTACCTTTAAATTAAGTGTTGCCAAATGAAACTGCAAAAATATACCGATGACGGAATTAAACCTTAGGTCCCTGGAATTGTGGAAATTAGTCTTAATTTACTCTCTGCCATCTTAATTTGTAGTACACATGAAACTCATGTGAATTGCCAATTTGATCAAGATTAATTTAAGTAAAAGGAAAAAATACTGTGGTGGCATGTATCAATATATTCATGTTGTAAAAAGTAAAAAAGAAAAAACGCTTCAAATGAAAAGTATGATTTTGGTCAACACAGAGTAAGAAAAACACTAAATCCAACAGGTAATTCTGTTTATTGATGCATATTTCTTTTCCATACACTATTTTCATGATATTGCATCAAATGTGTATTTCAATGTACAGAAAACATTATTGCATGGCATTCTTTTTTTGCATTAAATTTTGAAATAGATTTTAAGCATTACAGATGGCTTTTGGGACTGGTCTCAAAATGAAAATTTTTTTTCCACCAAATGTTAATAGGGTAGTCCTGGGATTCATTTTTGTAGGAATTAAGACTCGGGTATTCTAAGTTCGAAAGTTTGTCGTCACTCTGTGGAAGAATACACTGCAGTTTGCTTTTTCAGTTCTGATTTTTTGCCAAAGGTGTAGGATTCCGTGCGATCATGTGCTTAAGTTTATTTGTATGTTTATTATGCTTAGCTTTCATACATGATGAATTGAAGTAGAAATGGTGGATATATTTACTTGATATAATTTGCCAATTGAGAGGAAGGTATCCTATTGTTGCAGTGCCAAGAAAAAAACTCTTTTGAACATTATATCCCAATGTTTAGATTATTATATCACAGTATCATTTTTGGTGGATGTCAAATGTCATCTGAGGTCATTTGAGGTGTTAATATAAAAAAAAAATCCAGTAAGCTGATTGTAAAACCATCTGATTGTAGCAGTATCTCATGCAGGTTTATTATAGCGTGGGATCTCACTTTTATCATGTGGATGCCTCATATTAAAGAAGAAGCTCATATTATTTTTGGTTGAGGTCAAATATCATGTGGGGTCATCAGATGTGAAATGGCAAAAACCTTGTAAACATAATCTTTCAATAGAGGTTACAACCTGGATGGATTTGACAACTACATTAGCATGTGCATGCTTTAATCTACACTCAATGGTAGTACACTTACTTTATTGAAGGCAGAAGTTGTAGTGGTTTGACCTTGTAAAATATCTCAAAATACATCTTGTTAACTGTAAATATGTCTTATTTGGAAGTCTGTCACTTGTCACCACCTGGCACCACTTGTCCCTATGCTATACATGTAGTGAAAGACAAACTTGATGTGCATATGTCTTTTTGACAAGGAATCATACAAGCAGAACAGACAAATTAGGCAATAAACTATGAATCCTCCATAATATCCATTTAGAAAACAAGAAAAAAATTAAGGCCTGAAATTGTCTCTACGTTACATTTATTTTCAAATTGAGAATGCAAGTGTGTGTGTGTGTGTTTGGTGGTGCAAGGGGATGAAATTGAGAACTTCTGGCATTGTTTAAGTGGGAATATAAAAGGGTATGTGTAAAGGGGGCATAAAAACATCAAGTTATGTAGTTATTCCAGTAGCTGTCATTTTGCAAGGTGGGGTCAATGTTTATAGTCCAAATTTCAACTGCATTTATTTGGGTGCAAAGCTTCAAAGTTAATTCTGCTTCTCAAGTTTTTTAGGAAATTCATCACTCATGAAATCTTACAGTTTTGCTGTGTTGTGGTAAACTTTCTTTGATTTACAGAAGTGAAGAGGATACACTGATACTGTACATAAACACATGAAATTCGTACTTAATTCTTGTTCTTCTCATTTTGATGTTCATGTGGATGTTTCCAAACCAAAGCAAACTGATGAAAAAAGTTGATTTTCTTTCCTTTGGTAATGTATCAGTGTATCCTCTTCATTTCAGTGCCAATGGATACTTGTTCAGTAATTGACTTTCCACTTTTCTTACAAGTCTTTTTTTTTCTTGACTTGGTCTCACTCAGGTTGAGTGCAAACCAGCAGAGTCCAGGTACAGATTTCAAGGTGCAGCTGGAGGACCTGGTGGTGGAAGAGGAGGTCAATGGGGAGCAGGAGGAGGAGGAGGACCTGCTGGAGGAAACTGGCAAGGACCACAAGGAGGTCAAGGGGATTACAATTACCAGAGTGGTAAGAGCTGCGTTAAGTTCCATTGCATCTAAGTTTTTTTGTTTAAAAGTATAACTGCTACCTACTAAATCATATCCAAGTCATGGTTTCAAACAGGATTGGTACTTTTTGTCAGTTTCAAAATTTTCCAAATGGAACCAATGTAATAGTAATAATTTTCAAGAATTTTATTTCTCAAATGTGGTTAGAAATTGGCATCACATTGGCATCCCAATTGAACATTGAATGTAGTCACTTATGATGGCACAAAATCATTCATTTGTACAAGATTAAATTTCAACATGAACCTTAGAAGTGTGACATGCCATGAAAATGTTGTGAATCTTACAATCATATTTTCAAATGGAGACTGCAGAGCAAATTCTTCAAAATGCTTTCCAAACTAGTTAATTTGAAACTGCTTTTGCCTTTTCAGTGAAACATAGGATGGATATGTCCTTTATGGAATAGAGATTCTTAAGCTATTCAAATATATTTGATTTTGTTGGTCATGACATTTCACTGAACTCTCAAGTACATATTAACTGTTACTTCCAACTTTTACACCTGTGCATTGTAGAGGCAGGGTATTGGTGTCTGTGCCTGGACAAATTGAGTTGTTATGCATGCTTATGTGTCCTAATATTCACAAAGTTTCAGGGAAAAGTTTGGTCTGACACAAGTAAAAGTAGCTGCTTACTAGTTGTTTCACTTGCTTCAAGAAACACACTTTGTAAATTTTACATTACATTCCCACTTCCAAATTAGAGCATGTAGTCATTGTATCAGTGGGCACACTGCCCTGATAGAGGTACACATACAGTACCTCATGAGATCAACAGGTACATGTATCCAGACTTCTTTTGATCAAAAGGTTCAGACTTGGTATGATCAGTAGGTACCACAGCTCAAACAGTCATAATTGCTGGGTTCTTTGAGCCCTACTGCAATATGACTGAAGGCTTGTCAGGCTACTCCCATACAGGAGGAAGTTGCTTAAATACTTTTGAATTTACAATTTGATTAGGCTATGTCTGGCTCAAAGAAAATCCTGTCAGACAACTAAAGTCTGTTACAAGAAACCCCATGGGCCACTTCTTTCAAAAATATTTTTTGAGCCCTGGGTAGTAGGTACCCAGACTTCATGTGAGAAATAGATACATGGACCCATGATCAGTTGTACATAACAGACCTCTTATGATAAATAAGTACACAGGCTTTGTATTGGTATACAGCCCTCTTATGATCCATATGAACACAGACTTTATATGAGACCAGCTTCCCTTTCCTAATTGCTTTGAATAAACAGAATTGTGAGATTGATCAATAGAATCCCAATCATGCTGTGTAACATGTGACATAGATATGAAGACTCTCCATGTATGTATTAGTGTCAGTACTACAATATCTTATGATGCTTTTGTATTTCTCTCACAGGTGGATGGGGTGGTCAGCCAGCAGCAATGGGCAAGTTATTCTTTAGTATTATTTAAATTATCTTGTAAATATTTGGTTTGTAATGGTGTGATGCATGAGGTGAAGGGATTTTTTTCTACAATAGATTAAGAGTATTTTTGTGATTTTAACTGTTATATGACTCACAGGTGTATTCCTCATCCTAACAGCAGTCTAATAGCACAATAACTTATGATTTTTTTGAAGAACAAAACAAATCTGACATCTTAATATGTCTTGCAGTGTTTGTGTTTTTTGTGACAAAGATAACTATTTTATCATTTTGAATTAAAAATTCACCTAGGGAATGATGCGGTAAGTTAGTGAACACAATTTTTGTTTATTTGTATGTGAACTTCATTACATTATATTGTTTCCACTTGTTGGTATTTAATTCTTGAGATAACTGGCATGTTGTAGAACTTCCCTTATTAGAACAAACAGAGATAACAGAGTGGAGGATGTGAAAGCTTTAAATGATTATGCCAGTTACAAATAAACAAGGAATGATTGATAAATTGAGATGGATTTTATTAGTATATCTGTACTATGCTTCAAGTTTAGACTTGATGTGTTATCTTTATGAGGGAAGTTCTATGTGACTTGTTATCTTCATAATCATTGTAGGTGGTATGTGGGGACAGCAGCCACAAATGGGTGAGTCTCACATCTTGTGTCACACAGAGCTCTGCATGTACAGATTTCACTCATTACATCTTTTGCCTTTACTTTTTTTCTCTTAATATATATTTTTCTGCTCTAAAGGCATTGGGTCACAGAAAAGAAGCAGAATGGAATCTGGCTTTGTGGGTGTTACACAGTACTGTATAGACAAATCTGGCAGCCAAGTGCTGGGGAGAAACTGTGGTGTCCTTGATCAGCCATGATTTTAGAAATCATGTTTACTACCAGCAGTACAATGGCTGCAAACAATCTTCAATATCATAAAAAGCACATTCAATTCAACTTTTGAATGGAATACAACTATTTGTTTTACAGGCACATTAAAGAAGAGTAAATATTGACTCCCAAAATGGCTGACAAACCTCAGGATCAGGGATGTAGCTATGGTGGGCGGCATTGGGCGGCTAACCCAGCACTCGATATTTCCGCCCGGCACTCCAGACAAACACACGTCTCCCCGCCCACCACAAATCTGCCAACCAAGACCTGAAACTAACCCCAAATTTACTAAGTAAAATGAGGGAAATATGAAAATTTAATGGCTGAAAAATAGGGGTAGATGTCATCGAGTGGGTCTAGGTGCTTTCCCCGGATGAGACTTTTACCCGGCACTCAAATTTGGCTAGCTACATCCCTGCTCAGGATCATTTGGTTACGGGATTTGTTTATATGACTGAGTCTTGTGGGGATTGATACACAATAAAAAGTATTCACATGAAATAGCACAAGGAAGTAAAACTGAACTCTCCCCAGTGAAAGTCAATTGCTTACATGATTCCTTTTTGTTTTGCCCACAGACTTAAGGGGGGACCTAGGAAGAAGGAGCAGTGTTGTTTTCAGTGGAAAATAATCTTGTTTTTCAAGGCAAAATTAATATTATTATTGCTGACAAATTATTTGATTCTTCTAACTCCCCTCCCCCTTTATCAATAGAGTTAGAGTTTTAGGGCCCAGTTTCCAACCCCATGGTTCAAGTCAAGCCGGCCACGCCCTTTTTTCCAGTTGTAGCTCACTGGCTTGTTTTTCCTACTTCATTGTTTATGCGGATATCAAGCAAAACTGCAGTATAGGTTCCATTTTAGAGTCTTTGGTATGACTCGACCTGGGGATAGAACCCAGGCCTTCAGCTTGAGAGGCGGATGCTCTTACCAATAGACCAAACACCTAAACACATATATCACTACAGCAATTAAGAACTTTTAAGCAGAGAAAGGTCTTATTTCCCTAGGAGAAAATAAATGTGTAACCTCCTGAGCTAAGGTTAGTCATCATAAACAAAATTAACAGGAAACTAAGCTCAATCTGAAATTGTCAGTCATTTCACAATTGAAATCAAAGCACATTTTGGAACCTTTCTATGATATGAGGGGCCTTCTCTATGACGTTGCTTGTATTCCTAGACAGCTATTCATATCATAAAGGCCTTTATTTTATGTTTTGTGAAATTGCTTTTTACTTTGAGTGTCTCAAGTCTCATCTTCTCTATACTTGGTAGTCTAGGCTTTGTTAGATTCTCTCCTGCTCATATTTTCTGTCAAAGCCTCATTCTGCCTTTAAAATAAATGGGATTTGGTGGTGAAAGCAAAAAGCTAATTCATCATTTAGACAATTGAATTATTCCCTTTAATTCTCAAACATAGATTTTTTCATGCATTCAGGCTTATAACACATCTGCCAGCTTGTAACATGTCTTTGTCTAATTAAATATCTTGGTCTAGATACACTGTTGCTATTGGGAGACATTAACTCTCTCAGAGCAGTGTAATACTTGTACCTTGTGGTGTTTTTAAAGGTGTTGGGATGTGGACCTTTGGGAAAAAAATTTTAAAGTTTGTGTGACCACTTATTGAAAGCTTGGTGTAAACCATCTATCAGATGTACTTTATTTAAATGTCATGTGGTACGTGCAGTTTTCTGGTAACAAGAGACGTTTTTGTTGTAAATACTTGACTGACATTTGAAATAAGTGGTAGTAAATCCCTTCAAAAGAGTTACATGAATTCTGCTGGAAACTCCAAAGGTGGGGGGTGGATTGGGTGGAAGGGGTTATTACTGACACACTCAAAGTCGAAATTGATTTGTAATGTGACCAAAGTAACAGGTGGGCTTAGGAAACCATATAACACCAACTAAAAATAGAGGGAGAGCAGTAGCAATCTCCACAGAAAGATTTTTAACCGACAGTTAAGTGTCTTTCTTAATATTTCAGAACAGAGATATTAAATAGTCAGGGTTATTCAAGCCAAGACTCCTTTTAAATTTTACAATGTAGTGAGAAAACAAAATGTCACCTGATAATCAAAAGCCATTTTGAAATATATGCAAGTTTCATTCCATTAAACCCGCCAAAATGTCAGCATTTTGGTTTCTTACTAAAGAAGAGGACAGTTAGTTTAGATGGGTTTAATGACACACCAACATAATTGTGTTATATTGTGTCACCTGGAAAAGAAAATTTGGGGGCAAAAACCAAATAAAAAAGGTAATACAAAGGGTCAAAATCAACAAAATAGTTTAAAATGCAGGAATTACATTAGAAATTTCTATACAGTTTACTTTCCTTGAGAAAGCCTTGAAAAGGGAAGGGTCTGTCTGTTCAAGTAAAAGTTTTCAGGTCTTGCTCAGTGTAATACTTCTGATGAACATGGTAGTATTTATAACAATTTACAAGAATGTGATTGATTGATTGTGACAGCACAATCTCTTGGGATAAATATTTGAAGAAAATGAGAGTAGTAAATTAGGTATGACCTATGCAAGCCCTTAAGAGGACACCTTTGTAGCAATATTTGAACCTACATAGAAAAAAAGCCTTCAGATTGCACCTTATAGGGACCTTGAAGCAAATTTTGCCCCCCTGAATCCACCTGTAGCTTTGGCCAAGGGCACCATCAATTTGGACTTTTGGAAGTAATACACCCATCCCTTTTTTGAGTTGCTGTCAGAATTCATGCAACAGAAATGTATTATGTTACATATTGAAACAAGAGTAACAGGATATTGGTTAGCATAATGAAGTTGGGCTAACTTCTTTCCTTGGTGTGTGTTTTATGATGGGATCAATTTTATTAATGTGTAAGAAATATTACACTTTTCTCATGTCAAAAAGCCCTCTTGTGGAAAGAATTGTCCAGGAATTTAGGAGTTTGTAATATCTTCTATTTTCAAAAACTTGAGCCAATGCAAAGTGTTACTTTGGAGATCGTGTTAAATAAATGAGAATACCTTTGATATACCTTTGATATACATTTCCAAGGTCTTTTCATTGCCACCTATTAAATGTCATCATGCTTAGTTCTTATCTTCTTTCCAGCTTTTAGGTGGTGTTCATCTTTGCACTTTAATTATAATTTAAGGAGTACTTCATTCATATTCAACTGGTTTTTTTTTTTCACTTTTTGAAGGCAATGGGTACAAACACTTTTTATTTTGGCCACATTACATTAACCACCAAAAGCTTCTGCCTCACATGTTCACAGTTTCATGTAAAGCACAGACATTTGGTGTTGATTGTTGCAACAATCAGGCTCATTTGGGAAATAAATGTGATGTGCAGAAATGCACCCAAGAGTAAGGGTCTATTGACCACAGAGGTGTCTTTATCTTGGTCTTTAAAGGTAAATATTGTGTTTAAAATGCTCCAACAAAGCATTTAAAATAAACAGCTCTAGTCATTTTCAAATCATCTGGTTTCAACAATAAACCTCAGCAATAGCTTTATCTCCTCAAAATGTTTTGCACAAGAAGAGTTATGGAAATTGCATCTTTTGAAATGTTGAAAGTTTGGGTGATCAAACTATTCTTGAGCAACAAACAACTGAACAGAATTTCTACCTGATGGAATCTTATTTCTTGAAAAGAAGGCTACCTTACTTCCTTAGTTGTAATTATTTATCACTCTTTGCCAATAAATGTTGGTTTTAAAGGGATGAAATTTCGTTGTAAAACAAACGCAATATTTCCCTTTAAGTGAAAAGTACCATCTCTCCCTATCACCAGGGCTCCCCAGAGCTGCAGCTTCAAAGGTCAGCAAGAGACAGGGGCAACCCACACTGGTGTGTACTGACCCATACCCATGATAAAATGAGGCCCTTCCCACCCTCACAGATTCCACTTTTACGATGTGTCAGCTAGGAATTTACCACCAAATTTCCCTTAGCAACTCTCTCAACTTCTGTAAAAAAAATTACAACTACTGCTTTAATAATAAACTGAGAAAAAAATGATACCTGAACTGCAATTTCCTTAACTGTGTCAAGCACATTTTTGCTAGAATTTGTATGTAACCTGAGTACCAAATGATGGAGGTGGTGTGCTTAGATAGACTGCAATGATATCCCACATTTAGATCTCTCTGGCCATAACCTTGTCTTTACTGGAATACTTTACTCAGGTGAAGTGTCAAGACTTGCATACCTAATGACTATCAAAGATTTATTATATCAGGGCAGTTGTTGAGCTGGCAAAATATTTTAAATGTTGCTCCCAAAACTGAAATGTAAGACAGGTTGCATTGTATTCACAGTTGTTTCTTAAGAAAATGGTTGACACACAGACAGGGGACATCATTGCCAAGACCTGTGTGATAGTTTCAACTAATAGCTTTCTTGCTATTTTAAAAATCCATGATCATAGCTGTAAATGGTTTGGTAACATATACTTCTGGTCTACTTGCTATAGATTGACATGTTAAGTGGACTGATGCCAAGTAGTGTACTCCTCTCAGGATGCTGAATATATGAAAGCAGTCATAGCTGTGGTGTCTCTTTTATTCTCCTTACCCTTCTAAATCTCTCTACATTTCAAGAAGTAATGATGTCCTTCCTTTTTTTTTTTGTTTTGATTTGTAACCCTCTTGCAGTTTTGGTTGAGGTTTACCCTTCCCTTGTCCTCTCCCTTCCCCCCTCTCCCTTCCCCCTCCCTTCCCCCTCCATTCTTTGCCTGTTTGATCCATAGTTACTGCAATCCAGCTGAAGATATCTTTTTATGTCCTTAGAGTGAGCCCTGTTTATTTGATTGCCAATCAGGAGGTGTCTCATTTATCCAAAAAATAGCTTGTAGAATAGAGTCTCTCATTGATCATGATCAGAATAACGTGAATTTCTTCCCTAGACAAGCTCCGAGCCATGTTGCACAGATTAAATTGTAGATATTTTGATAATTGACTTCTCAATATCATTGTATCTTTTCAGCAGGTTCTTATGGAAATCAGGGAGGATATGGCCAACAAGGTGCTAATTCTTGGAACACTGGCTATGGTGGTGGATATGGCGGTCAGGCCGGTGGTCAGTATGGTGGGGGCTATGGAGCCCCACCATATGGGAACCAGTATGGCGCACAGGGAAACTATGGTAAGGACATAGATTTACTTTCGTTATAACATGCCCTCTATCTCTGGGTCACTTATCATAGTTGGTTGGATTTGTTGTCTAGCCTTTGAATTTGGTTGTTGCAGAGTGTAAAGGGTGTTTCAGTGATAGACACAGGGCAGCAATAATGTTGAATACCCTACTAGGCTGGAAAAAAATGTTTATTTCCCAAGAAAGGAAAAAAATTAACCACCAAATTCGCCCTTTGTTATCAAATACAGGAAAGGGAAATTTCCCTCCTAATTTGCAAAATTTCCTTCAATATTCTTACATTTCCCTGGAAAGAGCCTCCCAGCTTCCCAACTTTTTTCACCCATGAAATACCCCTGTATTTGTAAGAAAGAAGACACATGCTAGACTTACTGACACCAGCGCAATTCTAGGCAGTGTCTTCATGGTTAATGAAAGTGGAAAGATACCTTTGAAGAAATGGATCGGTTTGTGTGTAATTAGGTAAAGGTATGTTGAGCAGAGAAACTGCAGAAACACTAAATGTCTCCTTGAAAACATAGTAATTGATTCGGGACAAGACGAACCTAAATTTTTCAAATGACCAATTTGAAATTTATGTACAGTAATGTTCAACATTGTGCATGATTGTCTCATGGTGGATTTGTTTACTTTGCCTCTTTCACTGGTCAATTGTGGTTTGCAAGCGCTAGATTGCAACAGAGAAAAAAGGTCATCATGTATTGATATTGGTTTGAGAATTTGTGATTTGAAGAAAAAATTTCATTGTAAATATTTTTTCTACACATGGTACAAAAAGCTATCTAAAACAACTGTTGAGACATTGCTTGCTGTTGTTTTAAAGGAACAAACTTAAAGGAGATTGAGATGTTTAAAGATCAGTTTATGTTTTGGTAGTATGGAAAATAGAGGTTTTTGCTGCATATCAAACTGCTCTATCAGAGAGAGAATTTTTAGAAGAAGGTAAGGGGAGAGTCATTTATCTAAATGGCCAGTATGGGCAGGTTGTGACTTGGCCATAACTGCCAGTTAGATGAATGACTCTACCCCAAGTTTTGTTCCTTTGTAACCAACCTATGATGGAGTAATATTTCCAGGTAGCAAATGCAGTTGGAAGGCACATGGTTAATTTAAATGGATACTTTACTTTTACAGCAGGAGCTGGTCAAAATTACGGCAATTATGGAGGAGGTTATGGGACTCCTGCACCCCAACAGGCTGGCCAATACGGTGCACAAGGAGGTACTGCAGGATATAACCAAGGTAATGACAATGGATGGAAAAATCTTACTTCACTCTGCTCAATGATATAAGAGAAAGATAATATTTTGTGGCTGATGTCAGTTAAGTTAAGAATAGTTGCTTAACAGTGTTCTGACCTCAAATGTTTTAGGTAAAATGCATATATTCCAGTAGTATTTCAAATGGACCTCATATGAGAAATCTTTTCAATCCAAACCTTCCAAGTTCTATAGTATTATTCTATTACAAACACAGGACATCTTAATTTAAAAGAACACACTGCACGGTGTGCACTGTGATATGCACGGTGTGTACAAATTCAACGAGCAAGCACGTCTCGTATGGTTTACTACGTAGTTGCATGTACTCCAACATGGTAGCCGGAAATTATTATGACGTCATGTGAAAAACCTCTATATGTATAGTATAGTAAAGAAAATACTGTTTAATATTCCCCTCAGTAATGTAAGACTGTATCTTGAAGACATTACATAATGCAGGTAATCTCCAGTCATGGAAAATTGCATTCCTTTGAAAATTAGTGTTGTCCAAACATTACATGCTATTTAGATGTGCTTTTTCATTGCTTAAATTAAAAAATATTGTGCATTTGTTGAAGTTTTCAAATTTAGTCTCTGACAGATCCCTTTATTTTGTGACACACCAAAATGTCAGTAACACATTTGTCAGCTACTATATCAGCTGGGCTTGAATTTTATGAAAGTTAGGAAACAGCTTGTGGGTGGATATTAGGTACAGTCAAACAACAGTGCTGCTCAGTAGCCTTTTTGTACTGGGCACCCTTCTTTCATAGTGTGCTGGCACTGGTCAGGGTGTTGTTTAAAATTTATTTATGTAGTTTTCGAGTTTCTGGGGACATCAAATTTTACTGTGGAAAAATCCAGATTTCAAAAGCAACAATTGAGGTGTTACTAAATTTGGTCACTTTGTAGTTGGCCTCTTTTGTTCATTGCATGTTTATTCAATGGATTAAAACCACAGCTGTGGCAGAAACAAATTTTCTGGTGAAGTAATCATACATTGTTAGGTGAAAGTGGCCCAGCACTGTGTTGGTTTAGAGGCTCTTGGCTTGTTTTATACAGTTGTCCAACACACTCAATAAAATGACCACTTAACAGAAGACTGAAAGGAAAATATTGTGTTTTAAACATTTCAACATGGTGTACAAAGAAAATAGCTCAAGTCAATATCGAACCATTCAGTAACAACCGTTAACCCCAGCAGTAGCCATGGATTCTGCCAGAACCACAAAAAGGGGGAGATTATAAGTCCAAAGTGATGCTGTGCGAGGCTTAAGTTATAAGCGGGTTTAGGGGGACAAAAGCTTGCTTTAAGACCTCTGCAATTTAAAGGGTTTTAAAAGGCCATATACTTATGCAGCTTGAAACATTTCTGCAAAAGTGTCTTCTTTTAAAGTAAGATGCCAAGATATTGACAATTTTTGATTCCTTGCCGAAGGCAGGCAAGGAATCTATGCGATGGTGATGTCGTGTGTGTGTATGTGTGTGTGTGCTTTGACAATTGGTGCAAACCATGGACTAAAGATTGACTTCATACCTGCAAACCGTGGACACACCTGAAAATGAGGACGGTCCACGGTTATGCCAGCATGCTAGCAACACTCCTTCCATTAATTTAGAGGTGCTATAGTGATATCTCATGGATATTTTGATAGTCCACAGTTACCTGCAGAAAATCAGATTCAGCCTTGTGATTTGTGTATGGCGAACAAAATTGGAACTGATTGTGTATGCATGTCACCGACAGGCACAATTCAGTTAGTGATTTGTGGATACGTAAACAAATGACATAACCTACACTACACAGCATTGGTTTATATCTCATTATAGCCATATTAGAAGGGTGTCCTCAGTTTGTAGGTTCCAGTCAATTGGTCCACAGTTCATGGCATTTGCCTGTAGTGGTGTGTATGTGTGTGTGTGACGCCTGCTTGTAAACACGATATCTCAAGAAGGGTAACCCCCAGGGATCTGACACTTGGCATGTAGATTGTCCACATTGAGTAGATGGTCCCTATTTTTTTTTTTGGTAGAGGTCAAAGGTCATTTGGGGTCACCAGAGGTCAAAATGTAAATACCTTGGAAATTGCTTGTAGACACGATATCTTCAGAAGGAAAAATGTGAGCAATCTCATACTTACCATGCTGATTGTCCATATTGAGTAGATGGTCCCTATTGTTTTTGATGGAGGTCAAAGGTCATTTGGGGTCACCAGAGGAAAAAAGGTCAAAACCTTGTAAACACTGTATCTCAAGAAGGGTAAACGTGAGGGATCTCATACATAGCAGGTGGATTGCCCATATTAAGTAGATGATCACTATTATTTTTGGTGGAGGTCAAAGGTCATTTGGGGTCATCAGAGATGAAAAGCTCAAGAACTTGTTATCACCATATGTCAAGAAAGGTAACTGCCAGGAATCTCATATTTACTAAGTGGATTGTCCATATTGAGTAGATGACCCCTATTGTTTTTATTGGATGTCAAAGGTCATTTGGGGTCATCAGAGTTCAAAACATCTAAACCATGCAAACACTACATCTCAAAAGAGTATATAACTGTTGAAGTTAATATCCATGAGCGGTTAGGGTGAAAGGGTAAGAATAATTTGGCATGGGTAATGTAATAGGCATAGGGTATATAATTTTTTTGGAACAGTTTATTAACTTCACTATGTAAATTCTTTAGTGAGGTAATTTTGAAAATGTATTTGTAAAGTACTGAAGCAAACTCATAGGAAGAAGTTCTTAGGTGCACAAAAGGCACATCACATGGTAGTTACTGTACAGTATGTTGATTCTGGCATGAAATTGTGCCCTGTTATTACATTAAGTTCCAAGTATTAATACATGAAAAAGTGGGCAGAGCAAAGTATAAAATCTTAAAAGGCAAAATCTGTTCATCAGGCTGGCATACATGCTTCAATGCTCATGGGTATGCTGATTTTGCAGCCACAAGTAAATAGATTTTCATGAAACTGATGTGGAACATGTGAGTTTAAACAGTCTGTATAAAGGTCATTTAGGGCTCGCTCATGAATATAACCCCCGAGCCTCCAAGAGTCAGTGGTTGCTACCCATTGTAAGAGCACAGCAACCAGTTTGTAATGAGCTATGCTTCAATGCAAACAGGATCCTGGCCTCCCAGAGTCTGTGAACAGTTGTATGCACAGATTTAGGTGACCACAAGGTAAGCCTTTCAAACACAAAAGACGACCTAACAATGCGCTCGCTACACAAAAGAAAACCTAACAATGAACTTGCCAGAGCTGTCCAGGATGTACACAAAAGGTTTTTATAGATTTCTCTCCACAGATCAGAGGATGGTATATTAAGCGAAATGCTATGTGTACTGTACCTGGTACACAGTACATTAAGTTCATAATGTGCATGTCTGTGTTCATATGAACACGTCCAGACTAAGTTTTCACGGTACCGCTGATGATTGGTACCGTCGGTACAGCTGAAGAGTATAATAGTAGGATTTGAACACATGCAAGTATCCATTAAAACACCATGCTTTGACACGAGGGAACTCTTCTGATAACCCTTGCCTACCACTGCACATTTATAACATTAGACTATCCCACACGCAACATATTGGTAAACGAAAAAGGTTAAACTCTCTGCAAATGAGTGTCCGATAAATACGGGACTGAGACTAAATCAGCGCTGCACGACAATTCCGCACCTAAGAGTCCCACAAGATGATAAGACTCAGAACTGTAGTGTAGTTTGCAAATATAATTTCTAAAGGAAAATCGCCTTCCTAAATTGTAACCAAAAGTTATTATGTAAAACTTTACCTTATTTTTTCCTTAAAATATTGATTTATCAAGCTTTCTCCCCACCGAGTTATTACTATTGGAACATTTTTCAAAAGTGTTTCATGTTTGAATAAACGGAATGCATCCCCCAGCAATCCGTTGTACAATATCACTAGGCCTACTTCACTGGTAGCGAGCGAGTTCATTCGATGTGACCACTTGCTGATATTGTATGCGGGATTTACCGTGTGTCAAGCCCAAATGCTTCACTTAAGTAATTTTTGGAACGAACGTTCATGTTCGTACGAAAGTTTTTCTCCCACATACAGTTAACTTTATGCAGAATTCCGAATGTGTCACTGTGTCAGAATCAGAAATTGCCGAAGCAATGTTCATGTCAGAGCTTGCAATGTTATGATTTTTTGTCTGCTTACAATGAATTTCTCAAAAATATAATGTTGTGTGATATCGTAAGGATTCAATGAATCAATGCATGGTAAATATACTAAACACAAAGTCAAAGCCTCTGTCGATGAGCAACGATCGTTCGAGGTTGTGCAGAATGTCGAAAAAAAAGCAAGTTCCTTGTTAGTGTGGAAGGTACTAGTTCTGCAAAATTAACATTATACGCCAATTTCCGAAATTCTTAGGGGGAATTTGTGACTGCAATGGTGCAAAAAGAAGTGAATATTTCCTGTTTATATTGTAATGATTAAAAACACGGGCATTTATAAAATGGTTTTCCAGTTACATTTTAGTATTACTACGTTCAAATTTTAAAATTTTAGGAAAAGATTTTCAGCTTATAGTTGAGTACCCGTCTCCACAATTCTTCAGTACCATGACGGTCGGTGGTACCGTACCGTACACGTACTTACAGAAATACTGGTATAAATTCCCAGAAACACATCTGAGTGAATTTATTGTTAACAATTTATTTTCGTGCTGAAACTCACTGTCAATATTCAATTTACGACGCTGGATAGAATGTTCTATCCCATAATATTTGAAAATTGTAAAGGCAAATTCGGTATAGTTTAGCAATCTTCAAATCATTGTAAATGTTAAGTACCTCACAAGCACTCTCTTTCAATCGTCGCAATTAAGCTGCAACATGTAAACTAGTGTTGGCAGAGGTTACTCCAAAACCCGTGGTACCCGCCCGCCGGCCCTCATAATTATAGTGTTCGACCGATTATGCTATAATCGGTAATACCCGATTACCGATTATTTAATTTCACAATCGGCCCGATGCCGATTACCGATTATTAGAATGAGGGAAGTCACATGTTTGTCACTTTAGTACGTGCCCCTTGCTTCGTGCGTATCGTATAACCATAACCAGTTCAGGATGTAAAATTTTGGGAATAGTTCTGTTCGTTTCACGAACGGGACAACATTTTTCTAGGTGCAATATTTTCACTTCAAAAGTGGAGATATCAACCCTTAATTCTGTACAATTGTTTGCTGTCGATGTCACATGCCCTTTGATAATTTAGTTCAAAGGCCAACATCATGCTCTGTCTAGTTTTCATCCCCCAATCATGTCGGAACATTGCTTTCCTTTTCTTTACTGGGTTGTAGTTGCGTTAATGTACTGTAGCTACTCTCCCGCTTTAACGAACCCCATGTAAAGCAATCATCATAATCTTAGCAGTTCTTGGCACCTGTATAACATATCTTATGGTTCCTTTCCGATATAAATATCCCCGTATATTTTTAGCAGTTCTCGTCCAAAACTTCTGTCTTGTTTAAAAAGAATCTGCAACTGAAATGCACGTAAGTCCGATCCCCGCAAAATCTACGTACGCAGAGATTTGTTATGCCGTCTCTAGGTGAATTTAGCACGGGGCTCGCCCGGCTTCGCTAGCCGGCATTTCAAGCGCGATGGTCGTAACACAAACTCAATGGGAAAATTTGTCTTGAGAGCGAGTATTTTCACACACTAAATCACATAGGCGAAGGTGCGTGTTTTGATTGGCTGCCTAGAATCAACGCAATTGTACCAATCACGAAGCAGGGGCCAATTTGAATTTTGCAATGGATCTTTTGGATATGATGTCACCGAGCAAAATATGATGCTTTGTTTGGCGGTAAAAACAGACACGCACGCAAGTCTAGTGCATGCGTGGGCCATGAAGTTTGCTGCAAGAGACCACGTGCATTACTGTTTTTGCTTGCAATGACGTCGTATGACAACATTGCTGAAGTCCTACCGTAAATAGCATTACGGAAGGAATGCCGGGAATGACTTAATTTATGCAAGGTAATAACCACCAAACTTCACAAGATTCTAAGTGCTATGTGTACAAAACGTGCACAGATATGTATGCAAAGCTTGGGGATTTGAAAAAACGGCGAAACACTGCAGCTAGATAGTCTGTACTATGTGTTTTGTGCAGAACAGTTAGTACAGCAACTTACGCAGCACTTTCCGCGAGACAGCAAGAACACACCTTGACTGCACTTCTAAATCGAATTCCAAGTAATACTACTGGGTTATAGCGGAAAACATCAAATGATCGTTCCCATTGCAGGGGTAAAATGTATACGTTTGTGATAATCAATGCATCCCGTTTTGGCTTGAAGTTAAAGGATTGAGTATTTAGGGGAATTTTAACGAAATTAAGAGCAAGTTTCAAGTAAATTTAGCCCCTTTTTCCAGTTTGCAAATAATCGGTGGTTGTGATCAGTTGGATGGCAGAATTTTAGCGATGCCGATTATTTACCGATAACGCAATAATCGGCCCGATGCCGATTACCTAACAGATGATCGGTCGAACACTACATAATTATATAGCACATCAAAAAAGTCACTTCGTATTTTTATGCCGCAAATAAAATATTAATCTGTAGTAATGCTTGTCACGCGTACCCAAAGTATATCTTTTATTGTTTCTATCCCTTTTAGTTTGAAGTGTCAACAGATCATGTTCTTGCGAATTTGGTGCTCTTAATTCACTTGTTAATCACCCCATTTGAGCGGCACAAAAACCTTCCCTGAAAGCCGTCGTCATCTAAGCAGCCATCAGAAGTTGAATCTAGTAGCCTACGCCTATGTACGGGAATCATTTTTGTGGGGAGGACAAGAGGATATTTTGCCTGAGTAATGACACCCTTTCATCTCATGTTTAGCCCGAAAGGACCAACTGTTTTTTTCCTGAATTAGGAGGACGAGTGCCCCCCCCCCCCCGTAACCCCGTTTCGTACGCCTATGACTAGTACCATCTACACAATATTATGTGCGGTGACTGCTGATATTTCCTTCAAACAAAACCACCTGCTCTGCGGCTTCGACTATGTGCGATTGTGGCAAGGTTGTCATGCCCGTAATTTTAGCATTTATGTGAAATCTTCTGTCTCAGTAATGCACACAAGCAATGTGAAACCCAAACAAAACCACAATTTTCAATTGGCTAATGAATTTATATAGTCGTTAGTGAGAACGTTCCGATTGGATTGCGGGTAGATATGTATTTGCAAGAAAATCGGTAAATAATAGCATCGGCAAATTCTGCCATTCAACTGATTATTTGCAAACTGGAAAAGGGGCTCAAATATACTCGAAACTTGCTCCTAAGTTCTTTGAAATTCCCGTAAATACTCAATCCTTTAACTTCCCGCCAAAACGGGATGCATTGATAATCGCAGACGTGTAACTTTAACCCCATGCCATGGGCGTGATCGTTGCTCATTTTCCCATGTAAAACTTAGTCTTACCAGGAGTTAAATCTAGAACTCGTTCAAGGACACTTTGCAGTCTTGCCGAAAGTTATCGCGTAGGTTGCCGTACAAATTGTGCCGCACAGAAACACAAAGTAAAGACTATCGTGCTGCAGTGTTTGGCCGATTTTCAAGTTCCCAAGCTTACCATGTATATATCTGTGCACATTTTGTACACGTAGCACCTAGAATCTTGCGAAGTGCCTTGGTTGTTATCCTGCATAAATTAAGCAACCCCAGCATTCCTTCCTTTACGTCATTTATAGCAGGACTTATGAAATGTTGTCATGTGACGTCATTGCGAATGAAAACAGTGATGCACGTGGTCATATATGCAGCAAAATTCTAAGCTCACGTATGCATTAGACTTACGTGCGTGTCCGTTTTTACGGCAAAACAAGGCATCATGTTTTGCTCCATGACATCATATGCATACGACCCACTGCAAAATTTAAATTGCCCTTGCATCGTGATTGGTTCAATTGTGTTTATTCTAGCCAACCAATCACAACTCGCGCCTTCGCCTATGTGATTTAGTGTGTGAAAATACGAGGCCTCGAGACGAATTTTTCTATTGAGTTTGTGTTACGACGATCGCACTTCCATGCTTATATATAGCCTGTTAGCAAATCCGTCCGAGCCCCGTGCGAAATTAACGAGACGGCATCACAAATCTCTGCATAGGTGGAATTTTCGGGGACCCGACTTACGTGCATTTCAGTTGCAAATTCTTTTAAAACAAAACGTAAGTTTTGGACAAAAACTGCTAAAAATATTCGGGGATATTTTTATCAGAAAGGAACCATAGGATACGGTAATCGGGTGCAATTGTTTTACACCCCAGAACCGCTAAGATTAATATGATTGTGTACAAGTTTCTACATATTGGTCTTCTTAACGTGGGGTTCTTCAGTACATTATTAATGCAACAACAACCCAGTACAGAAAAATAATGCAAATGTTCCGACATCATTGGGCGATTAAAATTAGCGCATGCATGATGTTGGCCTAAGAACTATATTATGGGCATTTGACATCGACTGCAAACATTCCGACTGTTTTAATGATTGATTTTTATCATCACTTTTGAGGTAAAAATATGAGGCGTACAAAAATGATATCCTGTTCCCGAAACGAACGGAACTATTCCCAATATTTTCCAACCTGAACTAACACGATATGCACAAAGCAAGGGGCGCGTACTTAAGCGACAAACAAACTACAAACTTCCCTCTTTCTGATAATCGGTAATCGGGGTCGGGCCTATAGTTAAATAAAATAGTAATCGGTCATTACTGATTATAGCATGATCGGTCGAGCGCTACATGTATAAGTGCGAAGAGCTACGTTTCTTTTAAGTTCATGAAAACCAACAAATAAATTCATTTAAGCTATAGTGGAAAAGTGTTCGTTTGCAAAATATTGACACAATAAACCATTATATCGGCCTGTACAAGTCTCGCATTTATTTTTAGGTTTGATTTTCATTTCGGTATACTCGAAGAAGCGTCCCGTATTGTGTATTTTAGGAAATCGTTAGTATTACTGTACGCAAGATCGGCTCGGTTTAGGCAGAGTTGTTAAAGATTCTTGCAGAATATACGGCACGCAGTACATCTTGTCTGCAAGTTTCTACATAACTTGAAAACTTGACTTGCAGTGTTGGCGTGCCCGTTGCTATGGTATGAATCACTCACTATAGCTTGCATGCAGATTCTAAAGGTAGTGTACGTTATAGCTTACACTTATCTGAAAAGCAACAGTACATCAGCATGATCGGCCCTCGCACCGGTGAAAATTTCAGCTTCATTAAATAGAGTGAAACAAACATTCAAACTCGAATATAATTTCAGGTGATCAGTTCATTCACAGTCTTGATTAAATTCATACTAATTTGCAAACTATTAGACATGTTTAAGATGACTTTTAACAGGAGTAAATTTGCGGGCGATGTACATAAAGAGGCATTGCTTATAGTTACAACAAGGAAATCTAGACCTACTAGTAAACAGGAAAAAAATTGTGGGCCTAAACGCATAGATGCGGCGAAAACATCGGGATGGGTCGGATATCGGCCGATGTTGGGAATCGGCAGTGAAAAACCACACTAGTAAACTATCGAACGAAAATAACTCTATGGACCATGCAATGTTAGTGAATAAAATGTTATGAAAAGGAACAGCAATCAGAAAGTATCTGTGGCACATATGCAATAGGGAAACACAACAACACATCCTTCCTCACTAAACATGTTTGGATCGATATTCTCAGCCAGTAGTGCTATTGTTATGTGAAAAACCATAGAGCAGTAAAAGCCAAGAGCAGCTATTGTTAATGAACAATAGCAGCATCTCTCTGCTGGCAATTTGGTGCTCATTAACTTTCACCGGAGGTTCTGTTGCTGTGTGCACTCAAGCGTGAGTGATATGCAGGCTGCATAATGAGCAGTGCCACATTGCTTCTTAAACCTTCGATACTCCCCGGTTGTAATCCCGCGCGATCCCTTAGGGACATAGTCTGAAAATATTAGAAGATGCTTCTATGCACACTAAGTAGATGACTGATTTGGAACTTCATAAGTGTAAACTTTGAACAGAGAGTACTCTGTGTGATGCACAAGAATCTCTTTTATAACATACCTACATTGCCTTTTCAATAACCTTAAAGAAAACCTGAAGAAAACATTAAATTTAGTGGCAAAAAGTGCTAATATTTGGCAAACTTGTGCCTACTGTCCTCCTGAGGACATGTGCATGCAAGCATGCATGAATTGGAAATGGGAATTGATTAATTAGATATACCACAGTTAATTAGTTTTACAAAAAAGAACCTAATTTTTAGTGATCATTTGGTATCAAATACCCTTCAGCGCACATGAACTGTCATTGCCTAATTGAGTGAATCAAATTGTGACTAACCCATCCTTTGCCATTTGGTCACAGTTATCTGACCTAATTTTTCATAGTTGACTGCCAATTATCCCCACAGTGTCCTGAAGGATTACCTCATACAAACATACAGCTCAATTGACTTAAGCTTTTTACTGTATAAGTGGTGTTAATTGACTCTTATAAACCCTCTGAAGAAAGCTGATTTTTATATCAGTACATAACCATGACAGCCCATTGTTTGTATATACTCCTATTTCCTGCCATTCCCTGCAGGCATTCAGTACTCTATTTGTGGTCAAAATGTCAGACCTCCATGAAAGTCACACCTCTGTAAAATCAAGCATAAAATAACTGTCCACATTATCTTGTCTCATCTGACCACAAATAAAAGTTGTTCGCCTAGCCATTGTCTGGAGATGGAGAAGTTCATGTACACTTGATCAAGTTTCTAAACTGAAAGTCTTCTTAGAAATACTGTAGCTTGACACCCTTCAGAAATAGTGTCCTTTACATAGAAGCTGGTGGAATTGAACAAATAGTGCATTTGCATTAGGATTTTTGTTGAACACAACTTTAAACTTTGGCGTCTCTCTAGATTGGTGCTTCTGCTCTACAGTTTCAATATGCTCTAAAGTGATTATTTATCACTTAGTTTCATTCTAGAATTTGTTTTAAATTTTTGATAGCATAAAATGTATCAGCGTACTACTTGCCTCATCTCTGCATATGTCTGGATAACCGCACCAAAAAAGTAACACCTGTGTGAAGGATTATATAGTTATGTCAAATATCATCATGGATTAGGAATTCTTGTCTCACATTTCATTTTTATCCATGTTACTATCCTCCCCCCCCCCCCCAAAAAAAAAAAGTGTATCATTAAGCTTAATGCATAGAACCATTGCTTCAAGATTACCCTTAATGACACTTTTCAAAAGTATTAAGATTTTATTTTGCATTGCTGCTGTTGTTTAAAAGTAGTTCAGGTAATAAGAGCAAGCATAATGTTGTATACTGTGTATCAAACAAGGAAAACTTGTACCATGTGTTATGCTCTACCCACAGTATAAGTAGACAAAAGGCAAATTAAAAGTCTTGTTAAATTATGGATTAATAGGGATATCAGCTTTTGTTAATTTGCAAAGGATACCATAGACAATGGGTGGGGCATTTCCCCCATAAAGCAAAAATTGCCGTCACTAATAGCCAAGGTTACACATCTCTGTTCATATGTCTCTTAAGGCTTGATCTCACATACCCCGCAACACCCAGTGTTAACTCGTGCTTACAATCAGACAAAATTGCAGGCTAACCCCGTGTTTTCCAGTCTGTGTTCTCACGTACCCAGTGTTTCGTTGATTGGATAGTGTTACCATGGTAATGAGGTCAAATATTTCACACACCGATTACAGTAAAATGTAAGAAAATACCTGTCATCAGTGCCATAAGTACCTGTGACCTTGCTTGATTAAAACAAACACGATGTTTAAAACTGCTTAACCCTGAGATTTGAGGTGGATCGAAATTTAAACACCGACCCCGCGTTAACCTGCGGTCCCATGTTACTTGAGCGTGAGGTAACACAGTGTTACCTCGAGTGCTGGGTATGTGAGGACACAGTATTTGATCCAGTGCTTGTAGGAGAGTGTTTCGATGAGGGATTGTTTAAACACTAACCTCAATGCAGACTTTTCAAAACATATAGGCATCGGAACATAGAGACTTCAGAATGGAGAGCTGTCCCCATTGACCAAACTTTTGATAAAAATGGTTTCAAAATACGGCTTTATCAAGTAATGAGACAAAACAGTTTTCTGGCATATTAATGCTGTGTGAGAAATTCCTCTTGTTTGTGGAGATCAAAGGTTTGAGGTGACAAAAGATCAAACCTTGTAGACATAATACTTTCAGGGGGATAACTGTGAGGGATCTCATACCATGGAGGTAGTACTTCCATACTCATACTGTACTAAGCTTAATTTTGAATTGCTCATGTTGATGGACATGTTGGTGAGGTGATCAATATTGTTTTTAAGGGGTCGAAAGGTCATTTTGGGTCATTTGAGGTCAAAAAGTTCTGGCCTTACTAGTATGATATCTCAATTAAGTAGGATAATTGTATGGGGTCTCATGCATGTCATGTTTGTTTCCATGTTTGCTATGATATATCATATGGCAAGGAATCACTAAGCCTGTTGGCTTTCTAGTTTACTTTTTATGGAAATGAAAAATAGGGATTTTACCCACCTTCTTCTGGAAAGGGGGACAAATCCCCCTTACCCCTCCCCCCCCCCTTTCCCTTCTGGCAGAAACACTGGAAGCTTCATCTCCTCAAAAAATATGCGCAAGAGAGTTATAGAAGTTGCATCATTTGAAATGTTGAAAGTCTGTACAAATTTTTCTTCAGCAACAAATAAACTGAATGTCTCTCTGAGGCAAACTTATTTCTTGTCTGTTGTATAATCATCCAACCTCCTGTGTCAAGTAAATATTAGTTTAGAAAACAGGGTCATTTCAGTACAATGCTTATACTCATTTTTCCATAATGCAATATTGTGTGTATTTAGTTTGCCATTTTGTCTTAAGCTTCATACCTCTGCTAAATCAATCATAAGGTAACTGTTGCATGATCTTGTCTGGTCTGACCGAGATGTTTGCTCACCATTTGTTTGTGATGGAGAAGTTCATTTACTGTTGATCGAGTTTCTAAGCTGGATACGTGTTAGCTCTCAACCTTCAACAATTGTGTGTTGTGTTTCTTACCAACAAGTTTCAATGGGATAAGGGATTAGGTAGGGCATTGTAAAAAAGAGAGTGAAAAGCAGTTGGAAAACTAGTTTTGTTGGAAACAGCTTTTGATTATAAAACTGATCTCGATCTAACTGAATAATTGCTTGTTAATGAATTTGTTGATTTGATATTTGATAGCCATTACAAATTTTTAGAAAAAAATGTACAGTATCAGGATATTATAAATTTCTACAAAAGCTTTACCAACCTGTACTGTATGTGATATGGGAAATTTGCTTCATATTGCATTTGCATGCATGATACTGTACCTCATCTCCAAAATAATGTTTTCTCTTTTTTCTGTTGCATCATCAAAAACTTAAATGCAAAGTTCTTCTGCTTCATGGTTACCATTGATCAGACATTACAGTGTTGAGATTCTGCACCATAGTTTCTCTAATTAATATTACCTATTTTCTTGTTTTACACAGCTGGCTATGGAGCAGGATACTCCAATTCTAACAACTACCAACAGCCCCCTGCTGCCAACACAGCATCAGATCCCAACAGTTCTGGAGGCCCAATGCCTGCATCCTATGGTCAGCGAATGGGAAATAATGCACAGCCATACCACCCATACCGCAGAGGAGCTCATCCATCATGATTTCGTAATTTTCAATCTTTATTCCCATGTTATTAGTGCCTGCGTGTTTATAATCTTGTTTTCCTGGCAAACCTCTCTGATAGTCCAAGGGAGACAGGCAGTGTGACCACTTTGTGACATTCATGTCAGGCAAAGGGTGGAGAGTTGGTGGTGAGAAAGGAAAGGGTTGCCCTCCCTCTTAGCTGCCAAGTGTTAGGAGGATGAGAGACTTTCATACTACTCTTTCTCCTTCCACTTGAACCTAAAAAATGTTCAAGAGAAGAGTGCTGGTGTCAGGAAAGAATTCTCTTTGTTTCTAAAGCAGGTGTTTGGTGAAACTTTTCTGTATATTTACCAGTACCATTCAATATTTGAACAGTAGCTAGTATTTTCATTTATAGTACCATGGTATAGCCCAACATCTGGGATCATTCAAGTTGTTTTCATCTTTTATGTAAGAGAGATAAAAAGAACCTAGACAGTCCATGTTGAGGTAGTACAAATCTTTTAGCATAAATGTAAGTTTATCTGCACAGCATAAACGAATCAGGATCGTGACTTTTACACTAAACATAGGGAGTTCACAATCTTTTATACAATTTGTGTTTCACGCATATATAATGATGTAGATCCTTATTAATTATTATTACTTGTGAGGAAAACATGGACTTTTTAACTTTGTGTTTAGATTTAAACCTGTCCTGTTTTTTTGTTGGATAAGAGTAAAATTCCTTTTCATTTTCCTGTAAATAACTGAAATCAGAAGATATTTTGGTGTCAGATCTTGTGTGATTGTTTACTATGGTTGAGAATGTTTTAGAAGCATGACGCAAAAGATGTCATTCATTCCCCCCTTTTTTCAATTTTCAATACAGTTGTTACAGGTCAAAGAACTTTGTCCTAGCATTTTCTTCATTGTATTTTCTTGCAGTTATTACAACTACTCTCTGTTTCAAAATATGTGCTGATACATATATCATAAAATATGATGAATTACAGAAAAGAAAACCATGTAGAATTTTTTTAAGTTGCAACAATGGAAGGGTAGCACAGAATTCCTACTAGAAGGAGCTGTGAAATGGGACCTTGAGAGCTTCTATTCCTGGGGCATAAGGGGAGACAATGCTGCTCTTAAAGGCCCAGATCTCTCACCCCAAACAGTACCAATTGAATTCTCCTAACCTTCTTACTTAAGCCCCTCTCACAATTGTCTGAAATTCATCCTCATCCATATACAATCTCAGTTTACTGCTTCAGGGTGAGTATAGAAAAGTGCAATGTGTAAAATCAAAACACTCTTGATACAGTTCATGCTGTGTAATATAAGCTTTGGTACTCTGGATTGTTTGAATAAACTGTCAGTCAAAGAGCTGAGCCAATTATGAATTTGAGGACCCCTACCAAAACTAGTTTGGGGTGAGAGGATTGGCTCTTTAAAGTACTGTTCAAACTGAAATTGAAGGTTAAATACCATGAGAGAAGTCAGTGTTCTTTTTAAATTAAAGGCAGTCAACCCTCACCCCCTCAAACTAAAATTTTTTGGAGTAGTCTGCAGAAATTCTCAATTGGCACAGCTCTTTGACTGACAGCCAATTAAAAAAATGAATGTGGAGTACCAAAGCTCATTACCCAGCCTGTATTGTACTGAGAGTGTTTTGATTACACATTGGGGTCTTGTGTACTCACCCTAAAGCAATAAACTGAGATTGAGTCTAGATGAGGATGAGTTTTCAGACAGGTTGATGTATGATTAGGAGAACTGGAACTGTTTGGGTGAAAGGGTTTACTGAAGCCTTTTAATCAAATATGACATCATGAAAATGTTTGCATTGGACAGGAGATACAAGATTATTCATTTTGTTGTAGGAAGCTGAATCCTGAATACTTTGTTCAAGGCAGCTTGAGTAGAATTATTGTTCTCTTGCAATTGGTTTCACATACCAGGCAAACTTTTTATTGTAGTTCCTAGCTGCAAAAGTTGTTCAGCAACCCCTTACGACTCTAGACATAAAAATCCCATACCACGTCTCACATGAGGGCCTCTAAGATGAATTTATGGCAGAGCATCCAGAGTTCTTCATCAAGGAAATTTATACAAAGCTAATGGGAACCGTTGTATGTAATATACACTGACTGTGAGAGCTTTACAAGCATTATCAATAAGATAGAGATTCAGGTATGTCACCAGCTTCAAACATATGACTGTCGAGTTCACACCTTAATGTGTTGAGTGTGTCACCATCAAAAAGTATGGTAGAATAAAGTAAAGGCAGTTGAGTACCACCTTCCATATTGAATGCTTCGTGTGAATCCCTTTGTGAAGTATAACAAGTGTTGCCTTCAGTGTGCAATGGTAAAGGACAATCTGTTGTGTAAGGTAGTTGATGAAGTGTTGGTACCAACAAAGGAATGACTTGTTGCCTTCAACTGAAAATATCTGAAATTATATGCCTACAGCAATATTTTGACATACCCAAACCCTCTTGCAAACAAGCATTTTCCGGTGTTTCATTCAAATGTAATAGTATGTATTGGCTCAAGGTATGCTTATTACAAAATTGTACTGGAAGTAACAAGATTTTTTGATAAAGCAGAAAACTTACAATAGTTCACAATAAAGTGGAACCCCTTTCTGGGAAAGAACTCCCATTTTTATGCTGCTCTCTGCTAGGAGGGAACTGAATGAAATAGGTGTTAGAACTGAAAATGTGACTGAGGGTGACTTCATCAAGTTTCTAGGTGACCCTGTATAACATATTTGTGTTGGTGTGTGGCAAATTAACATCACACTAATTAGCCTTCGGTTTTAGGTGCTATGATTTTCATCAGGCATTGGTGTTTTTTTTTTTTTTTTCTTAACAAGTTATGATTTGGGCTTTAGAAGATAAACACTCCGAGGGCCTTTAAGTTTGTGCAAATCTAAGTGGTTGCCTGGCTTTCTTAAACATTCAGCAACTTAAACTACGTAGTAGTAGTCTGGCTGATAATCATGCACTAGAATCCTTTGATTCAAGCTGTGGCTTTGATAAATTCAAAGGCAACATTTTTTCATCACTGAGTTCCAAATGAAAATCTCTATTTCACATGTTAACCATCAACAGACACTGAGTGATCTAAAGGCGTTGTTTGGGAGGAACCAAATTAGTGGAAAAGTGATATGAACGAGGGGACTGTGTCACCCTTTCCTTCTGCAGTGTGTGTGTTGGGGGGGGGGGGGGGGGAGACTGAACTTCCAAAACACTCAGTGGAGCACCACCATTGGTTGGCATGGATGGTGTAGAAAAAATTGCAACCCTTCAGCCTGAAGAGGCATTCTTAGAGCTCTAAGTAGAATTGAATAGTCTGGTCATTTTTTTAGCAATTTGACAATAAAATTTATGCTTAAATAAAATTGAGCAAATTGTACAGTGATCTGAAAATTACCATATAAGATGTGCCACAATGCTATTGGATAAAATGGAATTGCAACTGAAAACGGCTAAACATTGGAAAATGAGCCTGTATACAGGCATGCTGATCTTGAGGCGAGGGAGGGGGGGGGGGCAGGGGCAATGGCCTAGTAGACCAATGAAATTATTGGGGGAAATGTCGTTTTTCCCCAAACTCCCACTTATTCGGGCAGATTAAAAGAATTTGTCAGAATAAACAAAATGTAACATCGTGTGCTGGCGTTCATGTGGGTTGATTACTAACAGACTTGCAGGCAGTTTCTAGAGCTCTAGAAACTAACTGGTCCAGGTCACAGGTTTCTTTACCATGCGATTGATCTCTACAAATCATACGCATCAAATACAAAAACATACGAGACGAAATAGGTATGCAAAACCAACGTAGGCGCGTAGTATAATGTATTCGTACGTTTTGCGTCATAAAGTAAAACCAAAACTCCCATGTTCTTTTCGTCCTCAAAAATTGTTAAGATGCATTTTCTGTCCTCCAGAATGATATTTTTCCGATCGTTGTCCCTGTAAACCAGTAGGACTACAGTGCGCAACTGAGCAAAATGCGTCTCGCGGCCTCGATCCTCTGCGGCCCGCGCGTTACAATTTCGTTTCGCCTCATTTCGGCTCTTATTAACGTTAATCATTTGTCATTTTGGAAATGTGGCTAGCCGAAAGACGCAATTTAAATCTGAATTGACATTCTGTAGAAGAAGTACAGATGTGGTTCAAAGTTAGTTTGCTCAATAATGAAGAGACCCATATGCCTGCTACGATATTATTTGTCTATATGTGGGGCTGCCTAAAACGACTCTCACTTGGTCCGGTGTTCCAAAAGCTTGCCATACACCCGGCATATGCAATGGACCAGTTACACTTTCGGAATCTGAGAGTTTTGTCGAAGGCGTTTGTTATCCCTTCGTTATCTATGTCGATTTCAAAGTAGCTTGCGTATTCCCCAACAAATAAAATTAGACCTGTGATCACTAAGGCTGGGCCAACCCATTAAAAAGTTATTTACAAAAACGATCATTTGCTCATTTTACACCAAAATTTCTAAATTGTTCTAATTCAGGTAAACTGAACCATTTATGCTTCTAAATCATATCAGGTAAAAGCAACCCATGAAACGCAGATTTTCATTCGAAATGCATGATTTTTGACGATTTCAAAATTTTGTTACGTCATAATTTGGTGGAATTTCTCCAAAATAACGCCTCATTTCATGTCACGCAAACACCGTTTTCGACATAATCATAGATCCAAATAAAACTACCTCTTTTCATCCTTCTACCTATGACATGCAGCTACCAGAAACGCGTTTAGCCATTTCGATATATTTGTGGCTAGAAGTATTAATCCTTTGAATTTTGTAAATATGGGGTTAAAAGCACATTTTTGCTTATAGAGACCCAATTTCCATAAATTATTGATTTACGACAAAATTAAAGGGTGTGTCCAGTAAAAAAAGTATTCACTGAGTGTGTGGCCTAGTAATAGTACCAGCATGACAAATCCAAATTAGCCAGACCTTAAAACACAACCCCGAGTACCACATTAAGCGAAAATCCTAATAATACACCATGCGCCCACACACTGTATAACGCAGTTGAAAGTTTTATGGTCCAAACTTTTCGATATGCGAATCAAGCATCGGCGTAGCGATTCTGGAAATAACTCAGAGGAGAAAACAGCAGTGTGGATACAAACTTTTCGCCCAAAAGACGCGATAAAAAAGGCCGCTAAAAGTCTCAGGGCATGTAGTCGTGGCGAAGGCAACGGGGCAAAAAACCCTGTTGATATTCAACATGGGCTGAAGTGAAGTCATTGGGGGCCCGACTGTGGAGAATGTTTTTGATGAAAAGGAAAGATTTGCTAGTAGGTTAGCAGTGAAAATAATTGGCGATTGCAATATCGATATTTCCCAGCAAAACATTTGAGGAAAATTTGTGGTCTGTTTTGATTTTTTCATAAAGATTTAATGCGATTGTCACTTTTTAATTTTTAGGCAATTTTTTAACGAATTCGGGCTGGCGTAGGAGTCTTCTCTGTAAACACAACATTCTATATTTGTGAGACTGAAGTGACTGTTCGAATTTTTCCATACGTTTACACGAAATTGAGATTTGCGGAAGTTTAAATTTGGTTCAAGTCTGCCCTCACACTGCCTCGTACGTATATAACCTAATATATAATTTGTCAGTCTCGTTTTGTGTGGATTCTGTCAGTTCACAGTATTTAAAACTGTGTTTAAAATTAGGTCCTAAATCTTGCTCAAAATCCTGCTCTCTACAAGCCATATATGGTTTTTAAATTGTGAAACAAATGTTGAATGGTACACTGTTAAAAACGCCTGTAAAATAACAGTTAGAAACAAAGAACTATACATAAGAATACCTACTGCATTTGCAGCCGGAGTGCACGTGTATAAATGTATTTCTTTGCTTTGTCACTGTAATTTTACAGCCTTTTTAACAGTGTATACGGTAGTTAGTTAGATGTAGTTTTAAGGCACAGTTTTCAACCAATTGGTTTAATTTGACTAATTTATGACGATCAATGGGGATTATGGTTGTTCTCCATATTCACAAACAACTGGTAAAAATATATCAACATCTCAACGCAAGACATAAAGGAAGAAAAATTGGTATTTTCCACTCATCATGTTTGTAAAATGTACGCACTTTACGATCAGATCGACTTCGGTACACCGGACTGACATCTGTTGCATTGCCGTTTGACGTTGAATCACTGCAGTCGATAAAAAGGCCTTCAGACTTCGTCTGAACTACAAATTGAGTGGTAAATTTACATTTAACTCGTTTCGACGTCAACAAAAGAATAACAATACGTTCAGACTACTATCTGACACATGTAACAAGCGACTTGTACCCAAAGCTGACCTACATCCAAACTGAGTACAGCCAGACAACAATGCAACTATATACTTGGATCTTAAACCAACGTTAATCCGACCTAAAATGACTATATAACCAGGAGGTTGCTATTTAGCAACTCCTTGAAATAACTTCTTTATTTTATCTTTTAACAAATTTTATTGGAAAGCATATGAGTGTGCAACGAAGCAAAAGACAAA